>CM053506.1:24680973-24968668 GCA_028627145.1 Eidolon dupreanum
AGGGAAGGGAAGGGAAGGGAAGGGAAGGGAAGGGAAGGGAAGGGAAGGGAAGGGAAGGGAAGGGAAGGGAAGGGAAGGGAAGGAAAGGAAAGGAAAGGAAAGGAAAGGAAAGGAAAGGAAAGGAAAGGAAAGGAAAGGAAAGGAAAGGAAAGGAAAGGAAAGGAAAGGAAAGGAAAGGAAAGGAAAGGAAAGGAAAGGGGAAAGAAAAAGAATTTCACCCCAAACATGTATTCTGATGCCATCTGTTACTTATTTAAAAAAAAAAAAGTCAATTAATTACACACAAAAATGCTAACAAAGGAATTCTAGAGTTCCGGGGTTGTGAGCAATTTTTTTTTCTTTGTGGTTTTCTGTATTTGTCAAATTTTCTGTATATTTCTTTTCAAATATGAAATACGAAAGAAAATGGTGCTGTTTAGAACACTTCTGAAAGACAGTGTGACAAAGGTGGTGCAGGAACGTAGTCCCGCCACCTCAGTCCAGCTGCTGAGAAGCTGGTGAGTGGGACAAGCCCGCCCCCCAGTGGGACAGCCTGTTGGCGCGCTCCGCTCTCCAGGGTCTTTTAAAGCTGTCCTTGGCAAAGGTCACCCGATCCACCCCTTCAAAAGCCAGTGAAGGACTTTTTCTTAGACTCGTCTTTCCCATCACAGGAAAGAGGGTAGGCCTGCACAATCTGGGTGTACACGATGCTGCCAGGAGGGTGCGGAGCCCGCGAGCAGCGGTGCGGAGCCCGCTTCCGCCACAGATCAGCCTAACCCGGTGCGTTCACGACCTGAGCTGTGATGAGTGCAGCTCCAGCGTTTGGCTGCTGCTCATCATCACAGCTGCTTAATTGCTCGAACAGGGCTGTCTGCCTATTTGGAGCTACAGATTAGAACGTGTGTGTTTCCTAAATTTTAATTTAATTTGCGCAGTAATCTTTTTCGGGATTCACTGGCACAAACACATGGCTGTTTGGTGGCTGTTTGCTAGAGCAAGCGGCACCTCCTCAGGCCTCCCCACCTCTGGCTCAACAGCCCAGGGCAGCCTCGGATTAGTTGGGGGAGGGGAGAAATACTCCTCCTGGTGAGTCCTGCTTCAGGAAAATATCTCCCCCCACAGACACACACCCGACCGCCACCCTCCACGTGGCTCTTGGCCTCCAGGGGGCTCTTCTCCTTTCATCACAGTCTCATAAGACAGCCCTCTGCTATTTTACAGTTTGCATCAAACCTCTGCTCCAGCTGGGGGAGGGGTGGCATTCACCCACTCTTCCCTGGGCACCCCCGAACTTTCCAGCCTCTGGGCCTTGGCTCTCCCCAGGCTCTGCCCTGTCCTTGCAGCCAGCCCCTGCAAACCCTCCTGCTCTCCTAGGTCTGCAGGACTCAAGTCACACTTCTTTAATAAAGATTGCCTCCATTTGTCCCAAGGCCTGTCACTTGGTGATGTCCTGATGACACTTTGAAGGCCATTGCATAGCTCATCTGTGGGATGGCACCTTCTCTCAGCAACCCCAGCTGGTGGCCTCTTCATCCCTAAATCTCTTCTCTCTAGTTAATCCCTACAGAAATTGCTGTCGATCCTCTGGAGTCTGGCAGTTATTGCTATCGGAACAATAATAACACTATTTTTGAGAAATTATTAGTCATGCCAATTTTCGAGATGCTTTTCATAAATTATCTCTTCATTTTCACCAAATAAAGGGCCACATCGCAGTCTCACACCTCAGAGAACCTGTGCTTTTTTTGAAGCACCTTCCTCACCGTTTTCTAGGTCTCTCACCAGCGTCTGGTCCTTCAAAACCGCTGTGCTGGCAGTTCCCTTACACAGTGTAGGGTCGACCAAGATGCCAAGGAGCTCCGAGACTCACACTATGGGATCATCCCAGGGCCACTGGCCTAACCCTGGCTCTGGAAGGGTGCCTAGTGAGCAAACTCTTCCCACTGCCCAGAGTGGTGTTTCTTTTGCAGGGTGGTGTGAGATTGGGCCACCAGATGGGAGACTTAAGTTGTCTATATAGATAGGGGACCCACACAAATGTTTCCTGGGGCCTATACAGCCTAGGGGTGGTTCTGAGTCTGAGGCAAAGGAAAGTATTGTGATGATTGCCATCTTATAGACAAGAACATTGAAGCTTAAGAGGTTAATAGACCTTCCCCCAAATCTCCTACAGCAGCTGAGATTTGAATATAATCGTCTTAGACTTCAGAGCCCAAACTCTTAGCTATTCCATGACACCATCTTTCTGTTTTCTTCTCTCTTCCTTTGCTAATTTCATTGTATGTTCTCTGTCCCCAAATACTCCTAGGACGGAGGCGGTGTGCTGAGCCCCGCAGGTCTCTCGGCTCTGCCCAGCACAGTGCCTTGCCCGTGGCAGCGCAGTTACCACAGTACTCGATTGAAAAGGCGGAACGTTTCCCCGCAATTAAAGGTGACCCAGTGAGATTCCCTGATCTCTGGGGTTCCCAGTTGCTCCGGGAAGACAGCAGCTGCTGGGTCAATGGAGGCCTGAGTGGAGACACTGAAATGTTCCCAGGCACAAGGTCTGAGATGGATGAGAGAGACCGAGGGCAGCAAGGAAGGCCACAGAGACTCACATTTCCTGGAAGCTCCTTGGAGCAAGACCTTGACTAAGACGACTAGGAAGGCCCCTGAACCGAGTGTAGCTCTGCCGCGAAGCACTACACATCCCTCCCTTGATCTGGTCCATGGAGCAGAGGAGAAGAGGGCAGGACCACAACTGCCTTCTCACTGCAGGCGCGGCCTCTGGCCATAAGACCACAAGTTTATGATGAGAATAGAAGAAAGGTTATGGTACCCTTAATGGGTTCTAATCCTGGAGATTTATTTTGTAACAAGTTTATTATCTACATCTATGCAAAGTAAATTCTTTTTATTGATCAATTTAACTAAATTGCAGCAAATTTTATAAGTTCTTTCATTGGCTTTTTAAAGTCAGCTTATTGTTTTTCAATGAACTCGAACAATGACAGGCTTTCGATAAACATTACTGGTTTTATACCCCTGTTGTCACTAGTGTTTCCCACATCATTCCAGTCTCGTCTCCGTATTAGAAACAGCTCCATTTCCAGCTCCATTGCCACCCACAATAGCAGAATCCAGCCCTGCCCTAGGCCATCCTCACGCCCAAACATGTCAGGGAACTGCAAGGAGTATCTGCAGGGTTTCTCCTGCCCGCTGCATGTGACCAGGCCGTGTTCCTACCACGGCTCCCACCAAAGGCCAAGCCAAGCCTGATGCAGGCTGCTCTGGTCCTTGGCCAAGCCATCTGCTATCCAGGGAACTACAACAAAGGTTTAGGCTGACTCTCTGTATGTAACCAAGTTACCACATATGGAAACTGCAGTGACAGAGGAGCTTTAGTGCCCTTGTATTTCAGTCTCCGCTCCTCAAGGCTCTAATACCAGTGTCTAGGAGGATGGTGGGGGGCGGAGGGGCAGCGGGGCATAGAATGCAAAATACTCCCAAAGCCTTACATTGAGCTTTGTTCCTTGTATGAAATTTGTGTTGTCTCATTGTCTCTGCCCTCACCTTAAATTCTTTCCCAGGAGACTCCTAGACATTTCTGCATATGGTCTCCAGAAAGGCACCACCCCATACAACGGCACACCAGTAAAAACTGCCTCCACATGAAGCCTTCTTCCCTGTACAACTGTGTACAAAAGTTCCTGTTCTCTCTCCTCTAAGCAGAGGGAAAGGGTCTGGATGCAGATTCCTGAGGATGGCAACATAGCAATATCCAGAGAAGGAAGGGGACATCCCTCAATTTTCTCCTTCCAAAAAAACCAACCACCCACCACCCACCCCCCCAGAAGAGACAAGTTTGTGTCTTTGACTCTAAACATTGTCCCTGCACTGTACATGGGATCCAGAGACACATACCGGATTTTTTAGCTTAGTTTAAATATTGAATGTATAGCCAGAAAACAGAAAGTCGTGTACATGCTTGACTCAACTCAATTCTTTTCTGGAAACCAGGGTCTTTTTTCTAACATTACAGATTCTGTAGAATTTACAAAATCAAATAAGTGGTGATAGCAACACAGGCCTTGAATGCCCCATGGCCTACTAGAGGGAGAGACTCGGTTTAGCACAGTTAAGGTTCTAAAGCCAAGGCCCTGATTCTCCTCCTTACACACACACACACACACACACACACACACACACACAACACAGGCACACACGGCACACACACAGGCACACAAGTGCATACACACGCTGATTTTTCTCCTATTTGAAATATTTCTACTTCCAATCACTCTTGACCTTTAGAGGTCTCTCATCAGTTCTAGGCCCCTGCCCTTTCACAAGAGAAGGGGAAATGAGCCAGGAAGAAATTATTAGATCTTTTGGTGCCTTTGATTCTACCATAAAAGGAGAGGGGAGGTTGTGGTGGGGGGTGGGGAGAATAGCTAGAGAGAAATAGATAAATGAAGCTAAAAGGCAATTTGAGCTGGACTCCGAATAAAAAATGTGATGAAGCCGCTTAAGAATGTATGTCTGTCTTAGTTCAGTCAGGCTTTAACAAAATACCATAGAAAGAGTGGCTTACAAACAAATATTCATTTCTCACAGTTCTGGAGGCTAGGAAGTCCCATGATCTAGGCACCAAGGGATTTGGTGTCTAGTGAGAGCCTGCTTTCTGGTTCATAGACAGCCATCTTTCCATTGTGTCCTGACATGGCAGAAGGGGCTAGCTAGCACTCTGAAGCCCCTCTTATAAACACACTAATCCCGTTTATGAAGAATTTGCTCTCATGACCTAATCACGTCCCAAAGACCTGATGTCCTTATTTATTCTCTCTCTCTCTCCTCTCTGACATTCTGTGTCTCTTCATTCTTCACTCTCTCACTCTAGTATGCTTTTGCTTTAACACAAATGCTCACACTCTCTATCCATCCTTCTCTGAATTACTGCCCAAGCCCTGCTCCACCACGACCACCCAGTGTTGACCAGCTTCCCCTGATTTTCCAGTCCACATAGCAGAAAAACATGGCTACTGTGAGTAGCACAACTACTACAAGAGAAACTGGACTCAGCCTGGTCTTTTTTGGGTCAGGTGTCTCTCCTGGCCTGCCAGAGGCCGACCTAAGATTTTGCAAAGAGTAGATGCGGAAGGAGAGCCATTTCCACAAACAAGAGTGGAAGGTGGGGGAGGGCAGGATGAAAGATAGCCTGTGTCTATGATATCTGGAAAACTGCTTAAACAGAGCAAAAAGTCACCTGGTTGACCACACACATGTTACTCATTCTATTACTGTTAACAACTTAATTATGACTTCAGGCTGGAATGTAATAAGAAATCAGTATACCTGGCAATATGTGTTCATTCACTCTGTTTTCAGCAAAACACAAGACGAAAAGGCATCGTAGAAACAATTAAGATCAGCAGGATAGAAGGTGAGAAACAATTATTCAACTGCAATTAATAATCATTAATAATTAATAATTATGCCACCCACACACTGGGGTTCTGCCTTTTAATGCTAATAAACTAAGGACTCAAGGGTTACATAGTTTTCTGCGTGTATTTTTTTGATTTCTCTTCAAGCATTCTACAATTATTCTCAAACAAGCCTTCAGTGTGAGCAAGCGTCTACAGGGGAGAGTCACATTTTCTCATAACATTTCACAACGTGATCACAATACACCCCCACATTCACTTCTACCGCTTCCCCACACCCACCACCCAGCCACACAGAATGTCTCACCCCCCCAGACCGATGAGACATACTTATACCAAAAATTATTCATTGTTTATCTGAAATTCAAATTTAACTAGGTGCACTTTATCTTTATTTCCTAAATCTGGCAACCCTTCTTTTGTGCTTCAAACCTCCTTGTCATTATCACACTATCCTTTCCCTTAGGATGCACTCTGCCAGTGCCCGGCCCTTGCTTGGCAAGCTCAGTCTTTAAGAATCACCTCAAGCACCCTTTTCTCTGTAAAGCCTTCCCTATTGTTCTCAAAGAAGAATACTGCAGATCATCCTGCAATATTTTCTCAAATATGTATTAAAGATTTACAACAGTGAATTGGCTACCTGTCTCCCACACCAACCTTGAGTACTTCAAAGATGCTACTGGACCTGGGTATCTTTGCATCTGTGTGTATCTTTGTATCTATGTCTGCTATGCAGTAGATACTTAATGAATGCTTAATGAAGGAGTGAATTTATGAACTTCTTTATAAATAAACTATTTCTTTGTAAATAAACTGTTACCTATTAATAGTCGTCCTACTCCTTTTTCCCCTTTGCCACACAGATTCATTTCCTTAAAACAATACTTTTTAAACCTCAGTGCATTCTTTAGTGGGAAGAAAAATCAATTTAGTGTATAGAAATCAACATGAAATACAATAGAGTGAAGTAGAGGGAGGGGGAGTGTGATACAATGGAATGGAAGGGAAAATAGAGTGCAGTACACATAATAAGGCCAAATCTAGTTTTATTAAACTGAAGTTTTAGGTGTGTGTGTGTGTGTGTGTATGCGTGAGCGCATGCACACACGTGCACACACATACACTAAGTTTCAATATAAAACATATTTTTACTTTACCTTATGGTCAAAATAGTATGAGAGCCACTATCCTGCTAGGAACATCAGGATTATCTATGAGTGTTAATATTTCTTGTGATTTCCTGGCACTCCCTTCAAACATCTTCAATGGCTGCCCATTTCTTAAATTCAAGACCTTCTTATAATCTGGCCCCAACCTCTTGTTTAGCTCTTTCTTCCCACGATTAACTCCACAAACTATCTACCCCTGATGAATGGCCTACTGTTTTCCAACCCCAACCCTGAGTGGATCAGATACACTCACTGCTTCATAAATTTTGTTCACCTTCTCCCAGTCACCCCACCACCCTTGCCATCCCTAATGGCCTCTCTCTTCTCTGCTTTCCTAAGGCACACACTTATTTAAAGCCCAACTTATATTTTTATAACCTTGGGCAAGTTATTTCGCATCTGAGCAGTGTCATTTTTGATAAAAAGGGGGTTGGGGAGAATGACTGAAAAGTTCTCTAAGACATCCACCACCTCTAACAGAGGACCATTCAATAATTCCAAGTCCCATTGTCCTTAAGACAATCGTAGAATTACCCGGGCTTGCTCACATCCAATCTGAAGCAAACTCTTGTTTCCTTAAGCCCTCCACAAAATCACCTAAAACAAACCAAATCCTATTATAGGTTTTTTCTCACACCATCTTATTTAGAAGCCCTTCGGTCCCTTATGATGAGCTTTTTCCCTCGCTGAAATGAGTAATGAATCTAGCAGGTTCAGTACTGATGTGTTCCTGGTGGTCTTTGGCTAGAAGGCATTGATATTTGGTTTGTGGTAAGTGCATACCTAATGTTTGCTGAAATCCTAAAATAGCATTAGGATTTTTGTGCCATCAGATGATTCTTTGTTTTTCACATGGTGAAATTTCTCTGAATTGTGTGGCGAATGTTTAGAAAGCACAGAGTAAGAAGTGGGTTGTGCACAGTCTAGGTTACATGTGTCAGATTTGCATGAAGAGTGTTAGGCCAACTGCAACCTAAGAGTTCTTTTAATTGGATGTAGCTTGTTCTCACAGTCACACAAATGACATATCTCAGAATGCTAGCCCTATTACTCCACAATGGATGTCGATAAGGTGCAGAAAACAAACAACTAAATGCATTTGGATTTTGTTATTTTTGTTTTTTGGATGTTACTTCCAAACTTCCTGGAGAGAGATTCAGTGTATAAATATATTTCAAAATAAAAAATGCAATATATTTGTGTTGCACTTCATAGATTTTGAAGCTCTCTGACATGAATTATATGGGGGGGATGCCCAGTTCTACCAGTCATGACTCAGAGTGGCTTACTTAGTTAGCATTTGTGCTCATTGTGAAAAGCATATATATAAATCAAGGAAATAAATGTTTGCTTTCTTTTTCCAAAAACATGTATGTGTTCTTCAAGAATAGTAAAAATCAACTTATGAGCACATATGTAATCTACTCAAACTAGTCATATAAATTATAAATCCCTGCCAATATCTCCCCTCCTCTCAATAGTCTTATACATAGCAGAGGTCTAAAAAATAAATTGAAATACATTTAAAATTCAAATACTAAGTATCTACTGCATACATCTCTTTATTTGATCTCTTTATTTGGGCTACCTAGCAAGGTACATATGAGGAAACAAAAGTTAAGCAACATTTCTGTAATGAAGTGAATTGTATCCCCCTCAAATTTATGCTGAAGTCTAATATGACAATATTTGGAGACAGGGCCTTTAGAAAGAGAATTAGGATTAAATGAGTTTATAAGGGTGGGGCCCTAATCTATATAGAGCCAGTGTCCTTATAAAAAAAGAAGAAGGAGAAACATGGTTCCATACTGTACCGGTTAGCACATCCACTTTATACACAGAAGGTCCTGGGTTCATGCCCCAGTGAAGCCATGGTCCATGGTCTATGGACTTGCCACCCTGAACAAGACTGATTTCTGATCTCGGAAGCTAAGCAGGGTCAGGACTGATTAGTACTTGGATAGGAGACCACCTTGGAAGACCAGGTGCTGTAGGCATAAATAATAATAAAAAAAAATTTTTTTAAAAAAAGAAGGAAACACCAGACATATCTCCCTCTCTCTGCACACACACATAAGAAAGCCACGTAAGGACACAATGAGAAGGCAGCTGTCTACAAGCCAGGAAGAGAGGCTTCACCAGAAACCAACCCTGATGGTACCTTGATCTTAGACTTGTAGCCTCCAGAACTGTGAGAAAGTAGGTTTCTTTTGTTTAAACAACCCAATTAGTGTCATTCTGTTTGGCAGCCCAAGCAAGCGAATACAAATTACAAAGTCAAGAAGATATTAAATAGCGAAGATGGGACTTAAAATCAGATCTCTGGACACCACATGTAGCATTGTTTCTAATGCACTATGCATATTTAGTAAACGTCATTTTGAACTTGACCTTAGACTAAGTTCTGGACTTTCCAGGAGGTCAAAAAGGGAAAATGAAACCTGTCCCCTTTGTATGCAACTCCTATGTGTATATATGATTTGCTGTCTGTTGTTTCAGCATAACTTTTCTAACTAGAAGTGACAAACAGGCTGCATCTCCTGCCTGCTGGAATTCAAGCTTGCTTAGTAACAGGTAGTACCCCCAACATTTGCTCCTTCTCTCATTTTAACTTTACTGGTAGTAGCAGCCCTGAACCCAGAGGCTATAGCATGGACAAGCTGGAATCTAAGTTTTGTCTAGTATTAGGATCTACCTCAAACTTTCTTCTGGTTTTATTTTTACTTCTCCCATTGGAGGTACCCTGAGACTAGAGGCTATAACACAAACCCACCAGCATCAGGATGTATCACAACACTTTCTTTTACTTTCAGTTTAACTTTAGCCAGAATATGAGTTGTGGCCCTCAGGTTGCAGGCAGAAGCTCAGACTGGCCAACATCCAAGCTTAGTTATAAAGATCCACCTCCACCTATACTCCATTAGCTTTTAAAATAAATAACTATAACCAAAGAACTGTATATTCTACTTTCTTCTTGTTACTTTACATTTCCTTATGCATCCAATGAACTAACTCCCTGGGAGTTAGATCCATCATTCCTAAATTTCATTGATAACTTTTACCTCCAATAATTGATAACAGCACAGCTGCCATTGCACACCATGCATGATCCTGTGGCTGTCCGGGAATCAAAGATTTATCAAGCCCTGCCCTCTCATTCTTTCTTATTCCAAACCATGTTTCAGTGACTTAGGGTCATTCTACTGAATCCCAGTTCTTCTGACACCAACTACTTATAGTTAGCTCACATGTGATGTTTGAGGGTACAGGCCTTCAAGTTTTAGGCTTTCCCTAAAACTTTGACAAGGATAGGGTCCAACTATAAAATTAGAGAATATAGTCACCATGACTGTCCTCACTTCTGATGCCAACTACAAGTTTAGGAGGTTCCCAATATCATACTCGGGCTTAATCATACAGAACTCATTAAAAACTGTTATACTCAAGAGTTACAGTTTATTACAGGAAAGTTAGCAAAAGGAAGTGACACCTAGGGAAGAATCTGAGAAATTTCCAAATAAAAAGTTTTTGTTATCCTCCAAACATATTACCGTCCCATCATCAATATGTGAAAATAGGAATGGAACATGGCCAACCAAGGGAGCTCACCCAATCTTCAGCTTCTAGAGTTTTTATGACACTTCATATGAAGGCATGATTGATTGATTGACTGATTGGCCATGTAGTTGAACTCAACATTCAGCTCTCCCCTACCCCAGAGGTAGAGCTGATATCACGTGTCCTAAGGGGCCCACCAGGAGTCACTTCAGTAGCATAACCTATCAAGTGTGATGCAATAAAAAGAACATTCCTGTCACTCAGAAAGTACCAAGGGTTTAGAGGTTATGTCTCCAGAGCCAGGGACAAAGCCTAGACTTCTCTTTTGACAAGGCCAAGTTCTTTTCTATACCCCTTTCATTTGCTTATGCCTTACAAAAGCAGTTACAATGAAAAATGAAAATATATTGAGCATGTAAAAACTACCAGGCACTGTACACTTATTTTTTCTAATTCTCAAAGTTGGTGTTATTAGGCCCATTTTATAGATAAGAAAACAGACTCAGAAAAAGCCGCCCAAAGTTTTAGAGGGAAAGTAACAGATTTGACCATGTTGACACAGCATACCCCTTCAGCTATTATATCCATATTGCCAACTACATTTACTCATTCATTCTATAAACATTTATTTTATCTCTTCTATGTACCGAGAACTATTCTAGGTGCTGGAGATATAGCAAAGAACAAAATAGACAAACATCACATGGAGTACACAGTCCAATGGAAGAGAGAAAATTAACAAATAAACAAGCAAAATATATAGTATTTTGAATATTGCTATGAAAAAAAATAAAGCAAAATGTATACTTTGTATGGACTTTTATTCAAATGTATCAACTGTGACAAGACATTTTTGAAACAACTGGGAAATAAGACTATGCTTGGACATGATATGACCTTATTAATTTTCTTAGATTTGATGATAGCATGATGTTTGTGTTCCAAAATAAATAAATAAATAAATGAGTATTTATCCATTAAACATGCAGACTGAAGCATTTATGGATAAAAAAGGATTGCGAAATTTTGATAATTGTTGATGTTGGATCGTAGATATGTGAGGAAGAACCTTTATACCGATATTTCTAATTTTGTGTATGTTTAAAAATGTACATAATATAAAGTTTTTTTAAAAAAGGGAAGGAATGGATAAGGGTGGCAGATATGTCTTGAGGGAGTGTTGCAAGACCAAATAGGTAAAATCGGGGAAGGTGCCAAGAAGGTGACACTGAGAGCGAATGCTTGAAGATTTTAAGAGAAGGGGCCATGTGGATTTCCAAGAAAGAACATTCCAGGCAAAAATGAGAGCTCACATAAAGAGAGCTCTGAGGTAGGAGTGAGCCTGGCAGGGCTCTCCAAGGAGCAAGGAATGATCAATGGGTAAAATACCCAGAGGTGGCATCAGGAAGTTAACAGAGATGGATGGGGAGGGGACAATGTGAATACAGGGTCCAATCCAACAAAGAATTCATAACTAAAATAAATAAAGAATACCTATAAACCAATAAGAAAAATGCAGGCAACCCAGTAGAAAAATGGGCAAAAGACTTGAACAGGTACTTCACAGAAAAGGAAATGGCCAATAAGTATATGAAAAGGTGTTGTACTTCTTTAGGCATCAGAGAAAGGCAAACTAAAACCACAATGCTACACCACTACACAGCCACAGAAAGGTTAAAATTAAAAAAACAGGCAATACTAGGCATTAGAGAGGAAACAGAACTCTCATACACTTTTAGTAGGTATATAAACTGGCACGATGTCTTCTAAAATTCAATATATGCCTACTTTTTAAGTAATCAATTCTATTTCTAGCTTCATATCCAACAGAAAACCATATAAATATTCACCAAAGACTGGAACAAGAATGTTCAGAGCAGCACTATTCCTAACATCCAAAAACTGAGAACTACCCAAATGCCCAGGAACAGCAAAATGCACAAACAATGGGCTATGGTACAGCATTTAGAATAAGAAAGTGAACAATACAGATGAATCTTACAAAAGCGGTTAGCGAAGGAAGCAGACACCAAGGATTTAACACTGTGTGAATCCATTGATGTAAAGTTCAAAAACAAACAAAACTCACCTATGCTGCTAGAAGACAGACAGTGGTTACCATTGTGGAGAAAGTGGCTGGAAAAGAGGAATGTGGGGATTTGGGGAGCGGGTAATATCCTGGTTCCTGACCTAGATGCTAGTTATATACTTGAGTTTAATTTGTGGACAGCCTCCAAGCTGCACGCTGATGATTTGGACACTTTTCTGTATCTATATTACACATTGATAAAATGTTTCTAAAAAATCATGTAGGAGCATCTTGGTTGTCTCCTCTGAGGTACTGGTGATATGGCCAACACCCAGACACCCCTCTACCCCCATCTCATGTTGAATAAGGGGAATACAGAGCATAGATCGTTGGCTTAAAGAACAATAGAAGACATGCTTTCTCAACTCGCAGTTGCAACCTCTACATTTAAGGATCCTGAAACTGAGGTAGTGAGTTCTCTGCCTCATGGGAGGAATCTACTACTAAGAAACGGGGCAAAACTGTACATAAGTGCAAATATGACAGCTATCATCTCCCCTGCATTATAGATGTTAATAATGTACCTTATTGTGTCTTATGCAACAGAGCATTTTCACATAGTATCCTGATGCTAGTTAAGTCATGGCATCATTTTGAGAGCAATTGTTCAGAATTAAAAAAAAAAAAAGAAACTGAATACTTTAAGTGTTTATATTATGAGTTCTTTAAAAGCCAAAAATGATTAGAGCTTTCCAAACTAGAAAGGAAAAAAGCACTGAATCACTGTATAGAATTTAATTTCTCAATTCCAGGAGAGCCTTTGTCTGAAAGCACCTACTACCCACTGTCTTCTTCCCCATCATGGCATTGATCTGGGCACCAGCAAGTTCCACTGCGGTGATCTCACCCACCCCATCCTGCTGCCTCATATCCCTGTCTCCCTAGCTGTCCCTTCCTGACAATGTCACCTGCCTGTGGGCTGAGGGACAGGGGGGGCAAAGTGGCACCTGCCTGCCAACCTCATGAGTACTGGCTGGTGGTGGCTGCTGCATCCCTCAATTTATTTCTCTGCTATTTCGGTTCTTGAGAAATTGGGGAAGGAGCCATAAAGCTGTCCCTATTCACGACCACCACCATCCCAGCTCTGCTCACAGTCTCCAGTCAGAAGCAGATTGAGTCTTTGGATTTCATGAGGGGATCCTCGTGGGATCTTTGGTGAGGGGATCCTCACCAAGATCAGCCCTCCCACCCCATACCCCAACGCCAGTCTCCCACTCAGACCAAGGACTCTCCCTCCCTCCTCTCCCCTCTCCTGCCCTGTGGAACAGCCCAGATTGTCCAAAAGGTCCAGGAAGGCATAGCTTGGCTCCTGAAGGGAGCAGGGCCTTCCCTGCCCAGCATTCCTTCCTGTATTTAGTTTCTCCTAGGGATTGAACACATAGTAAAGAAAATGTTTGGGTGAGAGAGGAAACCTTTAGGACTCTATGAAGACTTTTAATCTGAGAGAAATGGACAGACATTGGAGAGTTTTCACAGAGAGCTAACATAAGCTGACTTATGTTTTAACAGGATCTTTATGTTTGATAAAGTGACAAGGGCAGAAGTAGGTAGATACCAGGAAATATTGCCATCGTGCAGGTGAGTGGTGATGATAGACTGGACCAAGGTCATGGAAGCAAAGATGGGAAGAGGAGTGTGTCCCTGTGGCTGGCAGCTTGTACCTACTGAATTAGCAATCAGCTGGTCTGGTTTCTGATGGACCTCCAGCAGAGCTCTGTCTGCCTCCCAGGCCCAGAATGACCTTCTATCCTCTTCTCCCAGAAGCCCTCTTCCAGCTAATATGAGAAAAGTCAAGTAGCACAGGACAAAGGGAGTAATATGAAATGTAAGTTAGTAAATATAGAGCTAAAGGAGAGATGACATAGAGAAAGAAAAGACCCATCGGTCATGGATTTTGGTTGCAAGCAACAAAAACCAACTCAGGTTGATTTTGACAGGAAAGGAATTTATGCTAATGATATTGGTAGATCACAAAATTGCTAATATGGATGGAGAACCAGGTTCTCTGAAACAGAATCAATACCCACTACTAGATGGCACAACTCATCAAGTGTGGACATCCTTACCACAACTGGCAAGCACAATACTCCACAGCTTATACCACTAACCTCTTTAGCACCGCACTCTGCATACCACCCCTAGCCCTGCTGTCTCTGTCCTAGGAACTCAATTTGAGTGGAGGCTCCCAGTCCCTACCTCTCTGAGTCACTGGTTCCTGCCTTTAAGTCCGTGTAGTCACTTGACCTCATACCAGCTTCAAGAGAATCTAGGAAAGCAAGAGTTTGACATTTTCATCTCCCAGTGGGTGAGGCAATCTTTGCATTCCACTGTAGTTAATAACGTTGAGAAATACCAAACATAGAAGGATTGCAGATGCTAAGCAGACCAAAAAAGTCACAAGTGTCCATAGAAAAAGTACATCAAATCAAAACCAGTGAATGTCTTATGATTATAAAATTACCAGACTGGTTTCCTTCTGTGGCTCTAATCCACACTACCAGAAAGAAACTCCAAACAACGAAGTACAAAAATGTCCCATTCATTTAGTGATTTAGCTTCCTGAGTCAACTACTTTAAATGATTAACATTTGTTTGGGTATTTGTTTGAACATGATTGACAATAAACATGATAAAAATTTTTATTTAAAAATGTTTGCATGACATAGATATATATATACACATATATAAATATAAATATAAATATCCATATAGAGAGATTTAATCTACATCTATGCAGAAAGAGAGAGAGAGAATACTAGCACTCTGACAATATCTGTTAACACCCACCTTGATCCAGCTGTCACTAGAGCTAAACAAACAGAATTTCCAGGTGTTCAAAAATATTAATTACCTGTTGTGTTTCAGTTAGTTTGAGTTTTTGTCATTTGTACTCCAAAGATTCTGGAATAAAAATATATGTATTTAAATATTATTGGTACTTAACATTTGTTTCTATTAGTTTGGACTACATACATAAATGGACTTATATGAGAGAATTTTAAGTATCATAAGTAAATGGGGTAGTAAAAACTGAAATGATAATAGATTTGTTTTTATAACCCTCATACCTAGAACTATGAAAATTTTCTATTTTATAATTTTCTATAGTTTTTAAAGTTTGTCTTTTCATAATATGCATAGGTAGGCCACAGAACATTTAACAAAAAGAAGAAAAAGGTCTTGTATTTTGAAAAATTATTTTTAAGTTCCAAGCTAAACAGTTCCTGTTTATTCCTGGAAAGGAAATTGTTTTGATATAGATTTAATATCAGTATGTGAAAGAAAGAATAGATTTAAAATTTAAGCTATTTATAACATGTGGGGAAAATGAATAAGGAAGATTAAATTTGTGATTTAAATTAATATAGTAATTGCATAAAATGAAGCCTCATCTAAGCATCTGAATCTAGCACTAATGCCCTTTTAACTTCAATGCATGTGTATAACGTGCACACACACAACAAAAAAAAAAATGTTACTTTGCTCTTAGGGTTCTAGAACATTAGATTAAATGTAAAAATGCCTAAAACTGCATATAAGAATTTTGTGAGACTCTTCCTACTAATCATCAAAAAAATGGACATTTACCTTCACTCCTTCCTATAACTCCACTAACACAACAGTAAAGGGATTAGATTAGATTAAAAGGTCAAACCATGAGGAGAAAGAGAAGCTACAAGGAGACAACAGCAATAAAATTTTGAAAGCAATAATTCAGATGTATGAGTAGTAACTTTTTAGCAAAATTGAGAAAGCTGAAACCTAAGCCAGCAGTGGCAGAAGTGTAAGCAAGCTCATTCCTGCTGCAGGTCCCCAAAAAGCTTCGGAGCCATCAGGGACCCTGCGGTGGAACAGAAAGGTGATAAATCAGGGCAATCACTGGAAGTCTGAACACAGAATGGCAGCAAGCCCATATCCTCTCCCCACTGGCAGGAGACTAGAAGTTCACTCTCTGGAGATGTTAATTCAACAAAGCTCTGGAATTTGGGGCCACAGTCTTCCCTATATGCAGTGTGGCTGTACTGAAATCACAGAAACAAGTGAGAGTCTACATACCAAACAGTGAGACTCTCTGGCCTCCTTGTCTACTAGTTTCCCCAAATCTTGGTGGTTAATTTAGGGTGCAGCTTTCAGGCTACCCTTACTTTCGTCTTTCTGTTTATAGGGATATGTTTCTGTTTAATTTTTTACAATGAGCATATAGTTAAGTAAAAGGTGAATTATTTTCAACCAATAATTCTATACCCATCCACGATATCAACCATTTATGAGGGTAGATTGAAGCATGTAAATTTACCTCCCAGACATCATCAGGAGCCTTCTGAAAGATGCATTTCATCAAAATACAGGGAAGGAAAAGACATGAGATCTCAAAAGATAGAGGATCCAAAGTATGAGAGAAATGAATGGAATTTTCAGGATGAAGATAAAAGGAGATGTAATGGCTAGAGAATAAGAAGTCCAGGTTCAAGCAAGATAAACGAGGGTCCCAGGATGGATGGTTGCCTCCAGAAGAGCCAACTTATTCATGAGACATGATGGGCACAGTGCCTAGGGCCCATGATTCTTTTAGGGACTTACGAAAATATTTTACTTTTAGCTTCCCTTTAAATCAAGAGTAATTTAGTATAACAACAGTGAATATATAATAATAAATCTAGTCTAGATTATATTTATCTTTATACCAATGCAATTGTAAAATATAATTTGTATTATTTTTTAAGGACAAAGGGGTTCACAAAGGCAAAACTGCTTAGGACCTATAAAAGTCATAATGTGGCCTTAGCCTCCAGGGGGAGAAAAATTGTATAGTTTTATTTGAACATATGGAAAGGTGATTTAGACTTCAGTCACAATTTGGCAGAATGGATTAACAATAAGTACAAAGAAATACTAAGCAAAGAAAAATCAAGATGATAAAAAAAAGTCTATAAGAGATACAAGATCAGCTGTGAAAAAATACATTGGGAAAACAAAAGAGTGTATAGAAGATATAATCTTAATATATACAAGATCAGCTGTGAAAAAATACATTGTCAAAATAAACACTAAAATTGATGTAATAAAATATATATTTCCAGATTAGGAAGGTGGAAGAAGGGTATATGTGCCTAGTTGTAAGAGATCCAATTCCTCATCATCTATATTAGGAAGAAGATAAAAAAGAAATAAGTTGAAAAATTAAAAAATTGTATTAGAGGCATGTCACAGAAATGTGATGATAAATAATAGAAGAAAAAGCTAAAAGAGATGAAAGTTGTTGCCTTTGGGGAGTGAGAATTTGTGGGAGTGAAGATTGGAATAAGGTGCTGACTTATATGGCTTACATAACTCTTGACTTCGTGAAGAAGAATATGTTACTTTAATTAAATTTAAAATTAAAGGAACTATAGGCATTACTGAGTGTTAATATACTTGCTTGAAGAAGTTTCTATTTTTATAAGTATTTATGATTTAAATTTGTAAAAGTTTAAGAAGCGCAAAAAATGATTGCATTGCATGTTAGAACCATGAAAGACATGTTCATGGAACATTAAAGACACTGAATAGACTGTGGGGCCAAAGTAAAATTCTGACATGATAGAGTTGAACAAAAATACTTCAGAAAGAGAAAAATTACTGAAAATGAGGAATGAATGTGAAAAATTCTAAATCTAATTCTAAATCTAATCAAATAAAAGTGCCAGAAACAGTCAGTATGAAAGAATATAATATAAAATAGGTTATAAATATGAGCTGTCCATGACAAGACACTGAGGGATGAGCTAAGTAATAGACTATTATAATATTTTATTAATAAATATTATAAACATTATTATTTATTAATAAAATATTATGGTCTGCTAAAATGACATCTGTTAGGTAGGATATTAGTATATAAAAAGACTTGAAGATATTTGAAAATCTATTCCCATAAAATTACCCAAAAATACAGAATGTGTCTCGTGGATTCTTTTAAATTCATAACAACGTTCTAACAACAGTATTCCATACCACAATGCTGTATACTAATCCATGAATGGTTGAGCTGTGTGATTTTAAAAAGAGGAAAAAACAAAATGAAAAAGATACT
This sequence comes from Eidolon dupreanum, assembly GCA_028627145.1. NCBI lineage: Eukaryota > Metazoa > Chordata > Mammalia > Chiroptera > Pteropodidae > Eidolon > Eidolon dupreanum. The sequence goes on from CM053506.1 coordinate 24,699,268, forward strand.
CTCAGCTAAAACAAAATCAAATAAAATAGTTCTCTCAGACATACATCAAAAACTTAGTTATGTATAAAACAATAGTGTTGAAAGAAGTCCATGTTCAGTTTGCAGAAACAGGCAAAGAAAATTCTGCTGACAATAGCATACTGCAGATAACAAAACTTCAAGAAAAGCCGAGAAGAGTTATGATGAAGATATCAGTGAACAGTGAAGTACAAGCCAAATTTTCTCAGACCAGCTACCTACCTGCCACACTCAAGGCAATTGCCAGCTTCTCAGGGACTCACATGGGTTTAGAGGCCCTAGAGATCACTTGAACTCTGCCCAAAATATTAAAAAAAATAATAATTTTCCTAATAAATTTTTTAAGCCAGATAGTGAAAGCAAGTTGATCATGTACCTTCTTTCTCAGGCTACAACTTCATATTTGAGAATCTGAATACTGGATAAATAATCATTAGAGCTATCATTGACTATGTGCATATTATGGGCCAACCACATGTATTAGGTCTTTTACTCATTCAATAAATATTTATTGAATGTCTGCTAGGTGCCAGGCCCTGGCACCAAGCTTTGAACTATAGCTGTGAACAAAACAGACACTATGGCTACTTTCCTAGAGCTTATGATCTAAGAACTCACAGAATTAGATCCTACGCAAGAATGAGAGGAGTTGGGGGATGAAAGTCCAGACTGAAGACAGTGAGACAAAGAGAAAAGTCAGTGATCAGCTAGTGTTCGGCCCTCTCAAAGCAGTCACATGAGAGGAACTCAGAGCTTGCAGGACAGTCAAAGGAACTGCACATCAAGCAGTAAAATCAGGAGATAGAAAGGAGCTGAAGTCCATGAAAGGCTGTTGCCTCTGCATTTGATGGTGGTTTGGAGGTTGCTGTTGGTGAGTAGGACAGACCAGGAGGAAAAAGAGCCAGCAACAAAACAGAGGAGAGCAAGGACAAGCTAGAACCCACTGTAATATCTGCATCTGCCTCTCAGTGTATCTAACCACTACCTACAGGGAATAATGGCAGCTGCTTCACTTCAACTTCCTAGATCTTGCACAGGTACCTCTCGGCCAACTCCATCATGGAACCATAAAGAAAATGTAGTTCCAGCTTTGACCAACTGCCATCATACAAAATCAGCACTGCCCACCCTTGTCTAGTTGGCATCTACTCACCTCTGTTAGCCAACTTTAACTTCCAATAGCTAAATCTTGCTTCCTAACATGATTCCTGTTACAGCTGAAAACAATATAGACCTCTCCCCAAAAGAGAATGATGAAGTCTCAGATGTCAGTTTATCTTTGGGGAATGTCCATTCTGTGCTTGCTAAATCACACTCCCCTTTTAATAGCCTGAGAGATACAGTAAACTATTAACACATTTTATGTTCACTTGTAAGAGAATGGGAAGGTGAAAAGAAAAAGAACTGGTATTATGTAATTTGCAAGGTAAGTACCCAAATTAGAACCAATCTTTCTCCTGCATATTTGAATTATTTCTGATGAAAGTTTACATGTAACTCACTTTCTACAAAGTGGTTTGGTAACACATCAATGCCCTTAATAGCCACAATGGGAGCGAGCAGCAGCGCTGCAAAGGGGCTGAGTACCCACCACCTGCTGGCCTCAACCGGATGTTCATGGGGTGGGAATTTGGAGCCCCAGGTCCTGGGACTTGGACAACAAGGATAAACAGAGCTGCTGGAGGTGTTGATGCACCAGGAGAGATATTTTCAGAATAACCTACAAGTTTTCTTTCAAGGACTTTAACTTAATGAAATATCTATGGATGTGTAGCTTATATTGGTTATATTTAAAATTTTCATTTTATAGCTTATATTTTCATTTCACCAAATAAAAATAACCTAAACACCCGACAGTAAGGGCGTTGGTTAAGTAAATTATCGTACCTTCAAATGACAAAATCACATGCAACCATTAAAAATGATTTTTAATAATATCGAATGATGTAGAAAGTTTTCCATTATTAGGTGGGAATAAAAGCAGATACCTAATATTCATGGTATGAGCAAATTTTACAAAATTACATATGCAAAGGAAAATAGTTGGAAGTACCAGCAAGATACCTATATTGAACTTACATAATAACATGAAGCCATTAATAATAATCAAATTGAATGTTATTCAGCCATAGAAAAGAAAGAAATCTTTCCATTTCAACAGTATGGATGAACCTTGAGGGCATTAAGTTAAGTAAGTCAGAGAAAGACAAATGTGTATGCTCTTACCTATATGTAGAATATATTTCAAGTCTCAGATAACAGAGAATAGATTGGTGGGTGGGGGAGAAATGAAGGGTGAAATGAATGTAGTGAAATGGTATAAACTTCCAGTTATAAAATAAATCCAGAGGATGCAATGTACAGTATGGTGACTAGAGTTAATAATACTGTATTCTCTGTTTGAAAGTTGCTAAAAGAGTAGATCTTAAAAGTTTTTATCACAAGAAATAAAGTTAGTAAATATGTATGGTGATGGATACTGACAAGACTCATTGTGGTAATCACTTTGCAATATATACATATATTTAATTATTATGTTGTACACTTGAAATAAATATAATGTATGTCAATTATATCTCAATAAAAACATAATAACAACGAAATAAATTTAATTTACAGAAGGAAATTCACTGAGGAAAAAATAAACATAATAAAAGAATAACAGAAAAATATTTGCAAAACATAACAGATAATCTCTTAAATATATCATCAATTTTTTCAAATCAATAAAAAGATTAACAATCAAATAGCAAAAATGAAGACATATTTAGAAAAGGAAAAAAATCCTAATTTTTAAACATATGAAGTGTTTGATCTCACTCACTGTAAGAAAAATAAAAACTGAAACCAAATCTAAGTGCCATTTTTTAAGCTCTAAGCTTAGCAAAGATCAGAATGCTTGGCACATTTGAGTTGCCATGGGTATGGTAAAAGAGACACTGATGTTTTGCTGGTGGGAGTATAAATCGCTAAAATCTCCATGAAGCGAAATAGGCAAATCAAAAATTTAAATGCTTATGGACTTGAACCTAAAGTTTTACTTAAAGGAATTTATCCCACAGTTATAGTTAATCATATGGTAATAATATATGTGTAAGGACATGCATTGCAGCATTTTTAATAAGAGGAACAGAAAAGAAACGACTTAAGGACTGGTTAAATTGTGGCACAGCTATATGATGTAATAGTCTATGATAGTTAAAAATAGTAAGGCACCTCTTCAGGTTCTTATATGGAAACATCTCCAAGATACATTAAGTAAAAAATTCAAGGCATACAATGATGTGATTAAACACTACCATTTCATAAAAAAAATTTGTGTGTGTTTGTGTGTGTGTGTGTGTGTGTGTGTGTGAAAGAGAGAGAGAGACAGAGAGAGTGTATACATACAGATCATACACACACTGACACCCACATGTCTGTATGGGTATAGAATATCTCTGGAAAGATATTACAAAAAAACTGATAAATTGCTTCCCTATAATGTTGAGGACAGGAGAGACAAGCTCTCAGCAGTTAATTAATTCTTGTTCTTTGCCTTACATTTGCTCCTTGGCCCAAGCCCAATATGTTTCACCTGAACTACTGCGACAGTCTCCTGACGCTTGCCTTCACACCCAATCTTGGCCTCTCTTCATTCAGTTCTACACATACCAACCAGAATATTCCTATAAAAATATACACATAATTAAATTACTTCTTTGTTTACAATTCTTTAATGAATTCCTATTAATTTCAGAAGTTTAAAATTCTTAAGATGATTTATTCAATCTCACACTGTCTGGCGCCTAAAACTTAGCTCATCCCTTGCTATTTTCCTGTCTCACTCTCTGACCTGCAAACACATTAAAGCTTCAAATACCCTTTTCCCTCTACTGCTGAATTCAATTTAACTCTTCTCTCCTCAATCGCCACTGTCTCACTAACTACTATTAACCTTTCAGGTCACTGATGAATTGTAACTTCCTCAAGAGTTATGGCGAGAAGCCACTTTCTCATGACTTCTTGCACTGTTTTCTAGTCTTTATCTCATTTCCACCTACACTGTTATTTGTGCAATTTAGAGGTTTAAAATGGTGTGTTTATAGGTCTAAAGTGCCTACAGATACATTCCATGGCTCACACAGTATTTTTTTAATTAAAGCTGAATAACTTTATTTCATCCTTTTTGGTTTGTCACAGGTTGCACCAATTCATATCATTGCACCAACTTTAATCCCTTTTCTTTAATCTCTAGGCTTTTGTATCTTTGGACTGTTTCCCCTACTAAACTAGAAGTTCCATTTGGATAAGGTAGATGCCTGCCTTATAAATCATTGTGCATCCTCTGTCTCAATTTGCTTGGGACATATTAAGGTGCTGTAGAAATCCTTGTCCAATGACTGAAGGCAATGAATGAACTGCCCTTGCCACCAATACTAATAGACTTTTTCCTTCTTTTTTTTTTTTTTTTTAATTTTATATCAGCTACTCTAGGGGGATCAATGTGAGGAAACACCCATATGGCAATTATTACAGACCAAATTTAGAACAAATTTAGCACACAATTCTGAGCTTTAAAGCAAACTTTCATCTTCTTTTCTACTAATGGACTAAATAGAAAGTAAAATAATACATTTATACTTTTGAGGTTTTGAGAAGGACACAAAAACATTTCACCTAGGCCATTCTAGTTCTACTCTCATGGAGTAAGACACCTCGATGGACATAACTCCACCCCAGGACTCTGTCGACTTTTTAAACTCAAGATGCTCTAAAACATGTTTCTATAAGGACTCGGTCCTTACCAATGGCAACACCAAAAATAAATCCAGATCTCATTGCTGAAAATTCTTATCACATCAAACATGTTGCTTAATACAAAACAGAAATTTTTGCTTTATGTTAATAATTTTTAAATGAAGATACAGAATAACACATCCCTGAACGATCTAGATATATTATTTTTATGTTTTATATTTCTTCATCCCTTGAAATGGCAAAAGCTTGAGGATTTGTACTTATTTACCAATTTTTGAAGTTATGAAATCCAGAGACTCTTCTAACTCCCTGGGCCTTCTACATTTTGACAGAGAGTGTTGGAGCTGAGTCATTTCTAAAAATTAAGTTCCAGGTTCTTGACTCCTACACATCATTATACATTTTCATTGCTTTCAAAATTTCTTATTCTACTTTAACACACACACACATACACACACAAACACATTTTGTTAGGTTTTCTTCACTTGGTGAAGGCTGCAATCTTTTTAATATCTGTAAATATTTCAGAGTTATCTAAACTCTAGATATCCTTTTTAAATGTTCCCCTATACTGAAAAAAGAGAGACAGAGAGAGACAGAGACAGAGACAGAGACAGAAAAATCAGTTTAAATTTAAAGTATGAAATTTTAAATCAAAATTTTAAATGGAATATAGGTTTTTTTTAAAGATTTGGACAAAAAATATTTCCATAAGCAAAACAATAAGAATATTTATTTTCTGCCATTAAAACAAATTAAATCCACTGAAGTTAATAAAATTCAATCATAAATTGGACAGAACCCATGTTGTGAGGTTTTCTTTTTTCTATCAATATAACACCTTAGGTATGAAAACTAAAACATCAAACCATTAGTTTTGTTCTATGTTTGTTCAAATAAAATAGCTAAATGGTTTGGTGCAACATTATATATTTTCCTATTTTTCTTCCTCTCCCTTCTACTCATCATATTTTGTTGAATTGATTTGAAGATCAAAAGCAATTACCTTTTGTAACTTCAACTCTCCATTTTAAAATATATCCATTGGCCGTTTCTCCAACTCATTGGAAAGACAAATCACATTGTCTAAAAGTTATGAATTGTATGCTGCTATGACTATCTGTTTTTGTTTTTGTTTTTGTTTTGGCTGAGAGCAATCTGTCCAACAACCCCGTGCCCTTCAAAAATGAGTTTCCACAAAACTCAAAGTTCTCTAAATTACTCTCACCAAGGTTTTCAGATGATAAGTTGTTCCGTATTTCATTAGATGTCTCAGAAACTCCAAAATCATTTGACTCTGTCATTGATGCAATCACTGATAATAATAACAACTAGTATTTATTGAGCACTTACTCTCTCCAGATGCCATGTTAAACATTTTATATGTGTAATCTCATTTTATCTTCCTCCCAAACCTACTATTAGTCAAGACTTTTTTGGTTGCAAATGACAAAAAGGCAGCTCAAAATTTTTTAAGTAAAAGAACAGGCTCGGGTACCTTAGAACATAGTTGACAAAAGACATGGCTGGATCCACAGCCTCAACAATGTCATCACAACACTGCTTTTCTCAGCTCCACTTTCCTCTAAGTTGCTTCATGCTTGGGTTACCCTGTAATTATGAGATGAGTGTCATTAGCTGCATGCTTAAATCCTATCAACACAACAACCCGGTATGGATTGACTTATGCCCACTCCCAAATTCATATATTGAAGCCCTAACCCCCAATGTGACTGTATTTAAAGACAGAACATTTAGGAGGTAATTAAGGTTAAATGAGGGTGTAAGAGTGGGGCTCTAATCTGATGGGATTAATGAATTTATAAGAGGAGAAGGAGACACCAGAGAGCTCTCTCTTTCACCATGTGCGGACAGAATGAGAAGGCAGCTTGCCTGTAAACTAGAAACTGACCCTTCCTGAACCTTGATCTTAGACTTCTCAGCCTCCAGATCTGTGAGAAACAAATCATTATGTTTAAACTACCCAATCTATGCTATTTTGTTATGGCAGCCCAGCTGACTAATATACAACCCAACAACCTCAGCAAAAGTGCCAGTATTGATTCTGATTGACTTTGGTCAGGTCACATGTCCACCATTAAACCAACCTCTGTGGACATTTCTCTTATTACTTGACCTGGGTTACCTGCTGACCCTTTGAGCTGGTGTGGGAGATCAGTCTTATCTGAACTATTTGGATCAAAGTTAAGAAGTTATTCTCTAAAGGAAAATTATTTCCAAAGGAAGGAGAAAGTGATGCAAAGAAGAACAGAGACAAAACAGGAGCAGGTAATTTCAGAAATACTACGGAGAAGGTATTCCCATTTTCTGTAACAGGAAACAGGCTGGGCTGAAAAATTTATGTCTACTAAATGGCACAGCTGAGTGGGATTCAGACTCTCAAGTCTGAATTCTGAGCCACAGCACTCTTCAATCTTCCTGATAATGAAGACTTTAGGAAATGATATATAATACCATTTGAGCCCTTTTCATGGCCAACCTTCCTCACTTCTCTTTTTCATAGAGAAACTTAGCAGGATGATCTATATGCCCCTTTCTCCATAATTTTTATCAAAACTATAAAAACAAAACCCTCCAGCCAAAACAAAAACAAGAAATGATAACTTTTCTGGATTGGATCAATGGTCCATTTAGCCCAACGGCATCTTCGACAATACATTTGGAATGTTAAGTTGCCCCTGATCACAATCTTAAGAGGAACAACATTTCTCAAGCATTTCAGGGTCCTTTAATCATGGCTTTTTTATTCATGAATATAGCAAAACATTTTAAATCTCCTAGTAGTTCTTTCGTGGCTTACTAGCCACCACAGGAAGTAAAATCTCCTTTTATTTATCCTAAACATGCCTCGCCTAAGCTGCAAGGGACGCTGCTCTCTCTTGTGCTCAGGATTTGGTGAAACAGTCTCTATTGGGATCTCTCTCTTGACATCTTTCCTATGAGATGTGGCTCACAATCATTAAAGGGAAAAGATGCTCCAAGACAAGGCTCCACTAGAGGCAAGGACTAAGTGTCTCCAGTGTCCCCAGGCCAGATCAATTAGGAACAGAAATCATTGAGGGTTGGAGATGATGGAGAGCAGAGAGGGGGTTGGTAAGCAGTAGGCAGTCAAGGGGCTCCTCATCCAGTGTATCCATAACAAAGCCAGATTCCACAGCAGAGATTCCAATCTAGAGTGTTCATGAAAACCCCTCAGGCTCTTTAGTTATGAGCAATGTCAGAGTTTATCACAACCTTGCTGCAAGGGCAAGAGCCTCTAGTAAGGAGATCAAAAAATGCATTCTTTATAGGAAAATGTTATAGAATACAAAAAGAATACTTGTTAAAGGTCATCAGATTGTTGAGTGTCAGTCAGCAGTGTGGATAGGGGACTGGTTTCCCAGAACAAGACTTTGCTCCATCAGTAATTACCAGAAGATTACTAAAGCATTTTATCAGGAACGTTAATTTCTTCCCAGAAAGGAGGTTGCAAATTACATCAGTGGGTTTGGGGCAACTTCTCTTAATAGTCAGAGTGTTTAAACATAATAGCCATGGGAAATCTACATGACAATGTCGAGAATTTGAAACAGAATAGCAGTGGTTCAGAGTGTGAGTTTCGCAGCAAACAGACCAGGGCATTCCACTTTAAGTTCATTAGTGTATTCATGTGTAAAATAACGATGTTAATAACTACCATTTTGGGGAGAGAATATTAATAAATACTGTTTTATTCTTATTTTCTCTGCATTTTTACAATCAGTCACTTTCATGCTGATCACTTTTATAGTCATTACAATAATAAACATTATTGAAACATTATTATTATTATTATTATTATTATTATTATAAAATTATCATAGCAACCAGGACCTTCGGTTCTACACACCATGGCCCCTTTCAAGGTCCTCAGGTAACCTTTTAAATTTTAGAAAATATTTGGGCACCAGAATATTAGGAAATATTGAAACACTGAGCTCCACACGCTGTGGGAGTCAGGCAGTCCTAAGTTTTCACACACAAAAATATTTATAAGTAGAATTGAGTCATTCCTCCCAATAGCCCTTGCCATGGTAACCCACTGAATAAAATAGGATCAAAGGAAATATTTCTAATGCATTCTTGTTGAGAGGTTTTGGTTCAGAGGTTTTTTCTGTCTTCTAAATGGACATTAACAAGTTCCTTGTGCACTTTGCCAAATGCCAAAAATCCACATCCGCTCAGGTTTATACATCACGTAAGGAAACCCACCTTCTTTATGTTCTCCACCTCTGACCTTGAGTCTGGGGACTGCAGCAAACCTGAGGTTTGGTGGCCTGCCTGTTCAACAGTGGAGTCCTCTCCAGCATCAAAGAACAAAGGAAATGTACCCAGCCATTGTCTGTCCATTCTGGAAGCCCCTTGAGCAGCCAAGACAGAGGCGTGGCCAGACCTCTCTCAAATACATCAGGTCTCTGTACGATTACTAATATTTCTCCTCGATAATAGCAGTGTCCATATTTTAAAAGATACGTTAAAGAAGCATTTAATGGGAATGCAAACACTGCCTTTTTTAATGCTGGGTTAAATTCTTTTCTGTTTTACAACCAATAATTCACTTACTTCACCTATCTCAACACTCATTACACTTCACTATAAATCCGTATTTAATCATGTGATGCTCCTACTAGAGTGAGAGTTAGGGATTCCAGAGGGAACTCCTTCTGCCTTGCTTAGTGCTACACATCTGGGGCCCAGATGAACAGACAGACATACAGAGCAGAGGTGATCAAATAAGTATTCAATTATAATTGATTGCTTGAAATTGTGAAAGACAAAATGCTCCAGACAATAAAGGAGATTATCTTATCAAGGTTATTGTAATAGAGAAAAGATTCCCTTTATCAAAGGGAAGAGGGTTTAAGTAAATAAGGTTGTCATCCTCAAGTCTTATCACATTCACAGGAAAGATGGAGACTGGTCATACTTTGGTATATGCAAGGGCAGGTGATCCTTTATACTTAGCCATTTCCCAGAACACAAAAGAGTGGGGGAAATTTCTCTACTGGTGCTGCTCAGATGAAATGCAACATTGTCAAAATAAGGTATGAAAAGCATTTAGCAGAGAGACTAAGAGCACATAGATTAAGCCCACTTCTAAGTGGCAACAACTGTTGTTTAGAATAAACAGAAAAGTAAGGCTACCCTTCAAAGGACTCCTTCTCTAGGAGTTTCCTCTTTGGCAGCTAGCTGTTCCCAACAATGCCTGAGGTCCTTGCCTGCTTCTCACTCCAGGCTGCCTGTCAGGCTCCTGGTAACTTAAAGGGTCCTCCTGGTCTCCCCTCATCACTCCCATTGCCTTCTTATCAGGCCATCTCCCTCAGAGGCCTGTCCCTATCCAGCAGGCCTCACACAGTAGGTGCTCCATAAACACATAAATTAAATAAATGCATGGCCAAGAACCTAAGTTTTAGACAATCTAATGTGATGCATATGATAATAATTGTACTTGCTTTCCCTCTTGATAATGCACATACTTGGCTGCACAAGCATGTGGGTTTATGTCTTTCTCCTGTGTCATATTTTAGAATCTTCCTTTTGAAATGTTTTGAACTTTTCTGTTCTAAACACATTATATTGCACATGTCAACAATTCAACTCATCGCCCATGTTCCGACCCATTGGCACAGCCTCCTAAGATTTCCCTGTAGTTGGTATTCACAGCTTGGCTTTCCCTGACTCAGAACAGTTCAGCATAAGCTGCAGACTTGGACATTTCACTGTGCAAACCTTTCTCTGGATCATTTATAAAGGTATTAAATAAGACCGAGCCAGATCAATCTGTGAGGAGCCCCACTGTGCTTACCCTTTTCCTTCCAAACAAATGTGCATTTCTACTACTCATTTTGTATGCTTTCTCTAAGCCAGTACTGTATCTGGGACAAAATATCCTTACCTATCCTGTGGTGAAAACAGTTCCCATTAAACTTTACTTTGGGGTCTCGCAAAGTACAAAATGCCACTAGAGGAACAGGGCCAATTTTTAATATGCTGATAATGACGTTATCCTCCTCACTGTGCCACTTAAGAACCATTTAACCCAGAGATTAAGTGCTGTCCCATAGAAACTCAGGCATAGCAGTTGGCCAGTAGATTTGCTCATATTTGAGCACATTGCAGCCAAATGTGTGCATTGTTTGCTGAGGTGCAATAGAAAATTTGAAACCCAAATTTCATCAAGAGTATTTAGTTAAAAGCTGAGGTTTCAGAATTGTGACGACTTAGGCATGAAGAGGTGCTCATTTAAGAATGTTGCTTCCTTTGGAGTGAGGCTTTGTGCATTGTTTTATGGAAACACTGAAGGGCTCTATGTGAACTCAAAACTCTTAATATACTTGAACCAAAATTACTCTCTTTGGCTCAGTTTGTTCCTGTGCTAAATTTGGCATTTGTTAACTCTTCAGGATTTACCAAAAAGTACTCAAGAGATACTCTTGTTCATAACCGTTAGAGTAGGGAGCACACTGTATTCATCTCTGTATCATTGGAGGCTAGCACACAGTAGGTACTGACCAGATAGCTGATGAATGAGTGAAAGAATGCCTACATAAACCACATGGCACTCTTCCCCATACCCAGAGTAACCAGTTCACTTGAAACAGAAGCCATGAAATGGGCGTAAGGCTTATTAAGGAAACTTGGCAAGAAGTCAGTGTATCTCACCTCTGCAGAGTGGAAGGAGTACAGACCTAGGCAAAAATTCAAATTAGCACATGATTTAGTAAGTTTCCAACCCCATTTTCCTGCCCATGTCACTTTCCCTTCCCCCTGATGGTGCTGCCTCAGATAGGAGCAAGGGCTCTCATGCCAAATACCGCCCATCTGCTAGAACTGCCAAATACCATAGACTGGGTGGCTTAAACAAAAGAAGGGTACTTCTCACAGTTTTGGAGGCCAGAAGTCCAAGATCAAAGTGTTGGCAGGTTTGAATTCTCCTGAGGCCTCTTTTCTTGGCTTACAGAAGGCCACCTCCTCTCTGTGTCCTCATATGACCTTTTCTCTGTGTGCCACATCCCTGGTGTCTCTTCCTCTTCTAAGGACACCAGTCCTATTTAATTAGAGCCCTACCCTTATGGTCTCATTTAATCTTAAGTACCCCTTTAAAGACTGTAACTCCAATACAGTCACATTAGGAATTAGGGTTCCAACACATAAATCTGGAGGGAGGGCATGACACAATTCAGTCCATAACACCATCTCAAGGCCTCACTGTAGCTCTAATGTGGTTTAGGTGCCAGAATGCCTTCGTACATTTTTCCCTCCCAGCCTCTACCCAAATTGAATCAAAACTTCCACTTTTAGGGCACTTTTTGGCCCACTTGTACCCAATTATTAAACAAATATTTATTGAGCTCCTATTGTGTGCCAAGCCCTTTGATATATATCAGTAAATAAACAGATAAAGATACCTGGTCTCAGGGAACTATCATTGTGGATGATGATGACAAACTATAAATAATAAATATAGTAAATCATACAATATGTTAAAAAGCTGGAAGTGCTCTGGAAAAAAATTAGAGGTAAGGGATATTAAGGATGAAATAAGGAGGCAGTTTGCTGTAATAATTAAGATGGTCCAGATAAGCCTTACTGAGAAAGTGATACTTGAATAAAGACACAAAGAAGGTGAGGGATAAGCCAAGTACACATCTTGGGCATAAAGAGATATGAGGGAGACAACCAGACAAAGAGCCACAGTTGGGGCAAGCCTGGCCTGGAGATGTCGTAATAGGCTAGTGAAGCTGGAGAGAGAGATAGGAAGAACAGTAGGAAATGAGGTCACAGAGGTCAGGGATGAGGGTGGGAAACTGGCAGTAGGTCATTATAAGTCATTTGGTTTTTGCTTTTGCATAACTGTATTTTAAACAAAGGAATGACTTGATCAACTTATGTTTTAAAAGATCACTTTTGACATCAAAACATAAAATGTGAAGAGAAGGAATGAAAGAGTAGAGTTTTTGCATGTGATTGAAGTTATCAGCATAAAATTGATTATATGTATAATATATGTGTTGAAAGAAAAACTATCACTCTAAAATATGCTACCCAGCAAAGCTGATCTTCAGAAATGAAGCGGAGATCAAAACTTTCCCAGATAAACAAAAACTGAGGGAGTTCATCACTAGACCTGCTTTATGAGAAATGCTGAAAGGAGTTTTTGAAGCTGAAATGAAAAGATACAAACTAATAACATGAAAACGTGAAAATATACCACACACTAGTAAAGGTAAGTATATAGTCAAATTAGAATAGTCTCATACTGTAATATGGTTGAGTGTTAAATCACTTAACTCTTGTATAAAAGTTAAAGGATAAAGTATTAAAAATAATTACATCTACAATTTGTTAATGAATACACAATATAAAAAAGGTAAATTCATGACATTAAAAAAAAACAAGGAGGAACAAAAGGGTAGAATTTTTGCATGTGATCAAAATTAAGTTGTTATCAGAGTAAAATAGATTGTTTTATTTATAAAATGTTTTATGTAAACCTTATGGTAACCACAAAACAAAAACCTACAGTACATAAACAAAAGATAAAGAATACAGAATCAAAGCACACTACTTTGTGAATCATCAATTCACAAAGGTAGGAATCAAGAAAGAAAAAAAAGGAACAAGAGAACTACTAAATAGTCAGAAAACAATTAAAAGACAGCATTAGTAAGTCCTTACCTGTCAAGAATTGCTCTAAATTTAAATGGAGTAAATTATCCAATCAAAAGGCATAGAGTGGCTAGATAAATAAAAATACTGCCTATAAGAGTCTCACTTAAGCTTAAGGATACATATAAGTTCAAAGTGAAAAGATGGAAAAATTTAATCCATGTAATTGGAAATCAAAAGAGAGCAAGGGTTGTTATACTATACCAGACAAATTGACTTTAAGTCAAAAAATTTAGCAAGAGACAAAGAATGTCCTTATATAATTATAAATGGGTCAATTCATCAAGAGGATATAACATATGCATCCAACTTGGATCACCTAAATATATTAAGTAAACTAAAAGATCTGCAGGCAGATATATGTAATAGTACAATAATAGTAGAGGACTTAAATACCCTCACTTTCAAAAATGAATATACCATCTAGACAGAAAGTCAGTAAAGAAATATTGAATTTGAACTGTACTTTTCAGCAAATGGACGTAACAGACATATACAGATAATTGTGTTCTGTAGCAGCATAATATACATTCTTATCAAGCACACATGGAACATTCTCAGGGATAAATCATGTGTATCAAATCATCACATTGTGCATCTTAAGTTTATACAATGTTATGTGTGAATTATATCTCAGTAAAGTTGGGGACAAAATATCACTCTTGATATGGTGTTTAGAAAACTTTAAGGAGGTGTGAGTATTAGGGAAGGTGGTCTTAGGGGAGAAGCACAGAGAGCGGTTAGGAAGCTATTGCCTCCTAATCCAGGTAAGAGGTGATGGAGGCTTAGCAACAGTGAGGTGATGGGAAGTGATCAGATTCTGGATACATTCTAAAGGCTGAGCCACCAGAATTCTCTGCAAACTAGATGTGAGATATAAGAAAAAGAGAGTTGAGGAAGGCTTCAGGAATGGAGAGGTCTGTGGAGGAGTTTTCTTTTTCTTTCATAGAGGAAGGAATGTGAGGAGCAGGAGAGAGAATCAGAAGACTAGCTTTGACATGCCATGTTTGAGATGTCTATTAGACATCTGAGGGGAGAAGTGTAACAGGCAGTAGGATATATGTGTCATGATTCAGGAGATAAATTAGAGCTAGAAATATGAATTGAGAAGTAATATCTTTCCATATATAGGTGGTGTCAAAAGGCATGAGGTGGGCTGAGATACCCAAGTGAGTGAGCAAATCAGAAGAGGACTGAGGACCAAGGACAGAGGACAGGGCACTCCAGGAGTAGGACACAAGAGACGAAGAAAAGTCAGCAAACTGACCAATATGTGACCGGTGAGGGAGGCCAAACATTAGGAGAACTTAGTGTCAAGTATTGAGGAGAGGGAGCTCTCCAGTGATTCAAATATGAATGGGTCAAATTAGACGATGAGTGAGCATTGACTGAGGATTTAGCAACATGGAGTCATGCTACACTAAATGAAGACTAACAGGCCCTCTGAGACTCTATTCTTCTCCTGGGTGTTTGTTGGTTAATGTGACTGAATTACTAATTAGTGAAGACTTGGGCATTTATTGAATGTCTTCCTTGTGGGTCAGGCAGCATGCTACGATTCAAAGATTCAAGGGTAATAGGACATGGTCTTCTTACTTCACAGATCTGGTCTTGTTTTGACTGCAGATACTCAGTTACAGTGCAGAGTAATGCAGAAGTAGATCTCTGAAACACAGTAGAAAAAGCACATCCATGTCATCTGGAGATTAGCCAGATTAACCTAGCGTTTTAACCCTAGTTCCATTTCTTGCTGGCTGGGTGACCTCAGGCAAAGTGACTTTCCTGAGGCTGTTTCCATACTTGAGAAATAACATCACTTCAGAGCATTCTGGAGATGATTAAATGAGATTACGCATTTAAATCGCCCAGGAAGATGCCTGACACAGAGGATATGTTCAATAAATGTGATCCTTCCTGTTATAGAGGATAAACAGTGCACTAAGGAGGCCCAGAGGAAGGGGACCAAACCTGTGAATTTTCTAAGCCTGCCTGGGGAAGTGGCAAAAATATCAAAGAGGAAGTAACATCTGAACTGGGTCATAATGGATAAGTAAGAGTTGCCAGGTGGAGGAAAACAAGATGCTCTAGAAAAAGATTTCTTAAACAGAGGGTGTCCTTTTGAATCCAGCCCAGTCTAGCCTCTAGAGCAGCTTTTGACAGTCACCTGTGATTCAGAAAAGGCCACCCATCTCAGAAATCAAGAAGCCAGGACAGCTCAGGCTTACCTTTCACAAACTCTTGACTATGCAGGAAGCACACCCACTGGCCAAAGAGGAAGGGGAAGTTGAAGCAGCCTTTCAAAGGAGAGAAATAAAGGGCTGTAAACTTCACCTTGAACTCCAGGAGGCACCAGGAGGCACTCTAAGTGCACAGCACCACCTTAAGCACAATACAAGGAATGACCCCTGGGGTGAGGAGTGCAGCTGCTCTACAGAGGTTCATTCACAGACGCCAAGTCCCAGAAAAGCCAAGCCATAGGTTCCTTTGATCTAACAAATAATGTGGCCCAGACGCCTGAAACTCCTTAACAATAGACCCAGGAAACTTCAGAATAGCTTTGGAGCAGCCACTGACTCTGCACTGCCAGGTGCTGAGAATCGTGCAAAGACCTGTGAGTATAAAGGTAAATAGAAGGGCATTATATCTAGGAACAGGAAAAGGTATACAGGATATGCATGGAGGTCTGCAAAAATTGAATGTTCTAAATTCCTCTAAATCAAAGGTACATTTTCAGAAGATCATACTTCAAAAATGCTTAAAAACCATCTGCCCTTACCCCTTCAAATGTTTCCCCTTCTAAGTCCCCTGAAGTGGCCACTTTTGTGGGGCTCTTTCTCTACCTTTCTTTAGGTCCATTCAGTGCTTCATTTAAAAGTGGACTGAGCTGGAATAGTAAAGCTACACCAGAAGAGTGAATCGCTTTCAGTGGAATTTCAGGTATTACTGGCTTGCCTGTGGTGAGCAAGTTTTGAACTGGGACTCTTCCTAGTATAATCCAGCTTATCTCAGTTGACACACTTGCATCTACCTGCATCTACCTGCATCCATGCCTAAAGCCTTGCATCACAAAGGGGGCCTTCACCTGGTCCTCAGCTTGACTAACTTGGACTCATTGCTTTCTGACTATAGGCCCCTGATCAACTTCCTTTGTCTCAGAGCAATATCTGAGAAAATTTGCAATTGTAGATTCTCTGCTCCGAGATGTACATCTTCTACAAGCTAAGAATCTTTCTCTAGGAGCTGGGAGCCAGCCCTTTGAAGTGTAATTATCAAGAAACATAAGGTCCCTTTCTCCCAGGCTCTGTGGGAGGGTAGGAGCCATACTTCAATAAGCACCAGTCAGCAAACGCAGATGGCCTAATCACATTGACCAAGGAGCTCCAGTACTTTTCCACTAGCTCACCTCAACATTGAAAGTTCTCCTACTTTTTGTTTCAGTAGAGTTGAGATCACTCTCTCCGGTACTGCAGTAGTCTGGACCCCTACTGCGATGGTCTTGAATAAAGTCTTCCTTGTCTGTTTAACTCCACCCATGCAATTTTTCTATGACAACCCCTTCTATTTTAAATAGACCTCCTCTGCTGGAGGTGCTGGGCATGGCCCAGCCTGTTCTTAGCATGCCAAGGGAAGTCTCAATCATAGCAAATTCCCGGTTGCTACTTTGCAACTTAACTAACAGCAACAACCTAGGTGATGCATTTGAGTTCCTTTTTTATGAGCAAACCAGAAAACAGATGCCAAATTATATTATACCACACTCTTCCTTTGTTTCTTTTCATCCAAAATTTTCCAGTTACCCAAAGCTCAATTCTGTATGTGTGTAGAAATGAATTTCTATTTCTATGTTCTTATGTCCTAGTCAAAACAAACCATGTTCTGCCAGCCAAAATCTGGAATAAAGACAGCATAAAAGAGAGGAAAGAGCACAGGTTCTAGTTATGATTCTGCCACCAACTGGCTGGTTTAATCTTAGGAAAATCTTTGCCCTTCTCTGGATAGTCTTTTCTTTATCAGAGCAGGGAAGAAGAAGAATGAGACCAAGGATTCTTCTTTTTTTGTTATTCGTGTCCTACTAATTACCAGGTCAAATAACCTGACTCCCACTGTGAGAGGGACCAAAGCTAACCACTCTGAGAAGGCTATTTATATAGTTACAGGCCCCCTGTTACTCTATTTATTATTTTCTCTGTTTTTAAACATCGCAGTGGTAGAACTGAGAGTAAATTTTATTTTATGCTATTGTTTCCAAGCATAAGAAAAACAGTAATTAGTGGTTGAAATTTTTAATAATTTCATTGGCTTATATGTTATCACTACAGTAAAACTGAAATATGAAAATATTTTTAATTGTAGTAGTATGACATATAGTAGCAGGAAGAGAGTGCTTAAGAGAAATAAGAGATCTGAAATGAATAATACATTGCCAGAGATATCACATTCATTCATGAACCTGTGGTTTGTATAAGTTACATAAGGGGGTGGTGAATAGTCATAGTCCCTTTTCCCTCCTCCAAAAATTCTGAAATTGTTCCTGCATTCTTCCCTAACTCCTCACCCACCTCTCACTCCTGTGCTTTATTACACAGATGGCAAGAATGGTGAAAAGTCAGCAAGAAAGCCCAGATTTCCACTAGAAATGTTAAAAATAATTATGAAAGAGAGAGAGAGAGAGAGAGAGAGAGAGAGAGAGAGAGAGAGAGAGAGAGATCTAGGTTTAGAATATTATTTAAAATTGGAAGTTGAGAGAAAAGGAGAGTTTCTGGGAGCAACTTCTGGCCATGAGGAATATTTGGAGAGGGGTAATGATTAGGATATTTTAAGTTTTGCTATAATGTACATTAAGAATGTTCTTTGCCACCTCATTAGACTAATTTTTTAAACTACTTTGTTATTGATATGAATATCCTTAAAATCATCCTTAAATACAACCTGTGCTCTACATAAAAAAGCACATGAATACCTTGTTTCATTCAGGTTATGTTATAGATTTTATTATTTATCCTGAGTCCCACTATCCTATGGGGCTGTAATTTACATTACATACTTGGCATTGAGTGCCTGCTGTTCAAGTTACACACCCAGAGTGACCCATTGTCCTAAGGGGAATGCCACTCCACAGCTGGTGTCTGAAAGACCGTAACAGAAAGCCACCTCTCAGAGATCTCAGGTGTCTTTATCAACTCCAGGCTATGATAATAAGCTATGTTTTTTCACTAGCATGAATGCTCTTCAAGATGTGTGGCTTGGCTGAAAGTATTATAAATGCTCTTCTTGCTCTTATGCAAGTAGGGTAAACACATCTATGAAGTATAATAGTCTCTGTCCTTTGAAATGTACCCCAGGCTTGATTCCAGACAGTACAGCTACTGATTCAAGGGGAAACTTGCTGTTGGCATTCAACTACGAATTTAGCTGAATCTATCTTCCAGAATATTGCCACATTTTCCTCTCACGAAGGTAAGACAAAGATTCTCTCTTTGATCAAACTCTAATCAGATTTGTCTGAGCTCGTTTTTAATTGGGCTCCATCCTTGGGCACATCCTCAAGAGCCCAATTTTAGCAAGAATATTAAGTCAATTTAGCCAAAATCCCTCCATCCTCCACTTCTCACTATCTAATCACGTTCTTCATCCTCCACCATCCCCCAGGTGATGTCTAATCACCCTAACCTGCCTTCAGCAAGAATTCCATTAGGTCCATTTAGCCAGAATCCTTCCCTTACCCTTTATGTTTCCTCTTAATAATTTTCCATCCACCAACGACACCCCCCCCCACACACATACACACATACTGTTTCTCGGCTATAAATGCCCATTTTTCCTTGCATTGGGAGTTGAGCCCAATCTCTCTCCCCTGTATCAAAACCCCATTGGAGAGGCTAGGGAAGATGGCAGACTTGGTGAAAGCAGGATTCACCTTCTCCCAGGTCCACATTGAAATCACAACCAAAGTATAAAATAATCAACATGAAGAATCACCTGAAGTCCAGCTAATTGTAACACTTACATCTGTCAATATAAAGAAGGAGTCACATCGAAGCTGGTAGGAGAAGCAAAGTTGCAAATTGGGCTGGACCCACACCCATGGGTGGTGGAGGGGGAATGAGGTTGCAGAGGGTCTCCTGAAGGAGAGGGGGGTCCAGGCCTCATTTGGAGGCTCCCTACCCAAGGTCCCAGCCCAGGGAAGAGGAGATTCCAATAACTCTGTAAAAAATGGAGGGAATTCCAGCCGTCTGGATGAGGAGACTAAAACTCTAGAAGTCCCTTTGAAAGACCCACGCACAGGCTTTCTGGACACTCACCTGGGACACCAGCAGTGGGTAAGAGGTTTCTGCGAGATTTATACTGAAAAAGTCTGCATTACCTGGCGCCAAAACAGGCTGGAAGGGCAGCCACCATTGTGCCTTAGACCAGCCCTACAACCTGGCAATCTACAAACCTCACCAGCTTGCCTGTGCAGACCCTTCCCACTGGGCCAATTAGGAAGCCCTGGCCAGAGGGGATCAGCCTGCCCCACCCAACCTGCAAATTGCTCAGGGCTTTTGTTGCTGGATGGCTGCCAACCCCTGCACAGATTCAGGGCCAAACATTCACCGCTGGTGGTCAGCGCTGTGAGAGGACATTTCTGAGATAGTTTCAGACAGAACACTGCTGCCAACACGAACTTGGGTGTATCTCAGGAATCTGTGGGCCAGTCCCAGACAGCAGCTGGTCTTGCTGTGATCTGGGGCTTTTGCAGGAATGCTCAAAGGGTTACTGAAGTTGCAGCAAGATGAGGCTGTATTGATCTGACTACCATTGTCTCCCTGAGACCCGCCCCAGTCTACTCACAAATTGCCCTAAGGCGGCCCATTGACAGTGAACAGCCACTGCCCTGCCCCTAACCCCCTTAGGCTCCCAATCCACACAGAAAAAAATCTTTGGCTAGCATACGGCAGGCATTACTCAGAAATCAGTTGCAGGCAGACCTTTGCTGCCTGCAAGAGTTGAAATATTGCATCCAGGGAATGCAAGGGTCTGTGGGACTGCCCCAGATGGCAGCTGGTCTCATTGTGATCTGTGATTATAGCAGGATAGCCGAGGCACAGAAATTGCAGCAAAACTGAGGCTTTATTGGCCCAATGGCCCTTGTCTCCCTGAGACCTTGCTTCACCCAAGCCACAAAGTGCCTGCAGCCCATTCACAGACAGCCTCACCAACCCTGCTTGCCTCTGGGATTGCACAGTCTGCGCAGGCAACAGACTTTGCTTAGTGTAGGGAGTGCATTTTGGAGACAACAGTTGTGGGCAGACCAGTGCTGCCTAAACAAGCTGCAATATCGCTTGAGGGGATCACAAGGGTCTGTGGGGCTGTCCCAGACAGCAGCTTGTCTCCCTGTGAGCTGTGACTACTGCGGGGAAGTGCAGACACAGAAACTGCAGAGACCTGAGGTTCTTGGCCTCACAGCCCTTAATTCCCTGAGCTCCTTCCCCATCCAGTACACGAAGTGCCCCATCGATAAGCAGCTGCCCCTGCCCTGGAGTGGAGCATTCAGGCCCAAGCTGGGCAGCAGCTGACCTTGCTATGATTAGAAACTTGTAAGGGGAGCCACAGAGACAAGACTGGCATGTAAACTGACACTGCAGTGGCAGGGGGAAATTTACTCAATAGACCCTGGAGACTCTCAGGGTCCCTGCACCACCCAACACACATATCGCACAGAGGCTCCTCCAGTTTAAGAGACTTATGGGCAACTGACAGGCAGTGTCAGACCTGGAGGAGCACTGGTCCCTCTGTTAAACTGCCATAGATCAGGGACGGGGGATAACTGGACAATTGCCTACAGTATTGTCTCTTTCACTTACCCATAGATACAGCATAGGCAACAAACATCTACAGATTGCTTTCTAGTTCCCAGCAGGTGGCCCTGTGCAATCAAATGCAGTGGCTGATCTTGGCTACTGGGGATCCCCTCCCATGGGACCACAAAACCAACAACAGAGCAATTCCTGACTAGTCCCATTAGTGGTACACACAAAGGGTAGTTGCAACAGTACACAAGCCTGCTAGGGCAAATGCCACTCAATGGAATCAGCCCCGACACAGCAACTCTTACCCTGTGGGTGCAGCCAATTCCCACAATTAGTCAGTAGGAACGTTAATCCCGTCTGCTGATGTACTAACAACAATAAAGGCTTGGCGACAACAGATCACACAGAGATTATGTCCAGAGCCCCTGGCACAGGAGATCAGGGAGAGTGTGCCACTGAGGCACACAGGACACTTTCTACATTAGGACATCTGGCCAAGGCTGAGAGATGAAACAAATATTTCTGACACATAGAAACGAACACAGAGAGGCTAATAAAATGAGAAAACAAACCTCCCACAAATGAAACAATAGGAGAAAATTCCAGAAAACAAACTAAATGAAATGAAAGCAAGCAACCTATCAGAGACAGAATTCAAAATCATGGTTATAAGGATGCTCAATGAACTTAGAGGGAAAATGGATGAGCACAATGAAAACCTCAATGGAGAGATAGTAAGCATAAAAAAAGACATAGAAACCATTAAAAAGAACCAGACAGAAATGAAGAATACAATAACTGAAATGAAGAATACACTAGAAGAATTCAAGAGTAGATTGGACGAAGCAGAAGATTAAATCAGTAAACTGGAAGACAAGATAGCAGAATACACCCAATCAGAACAACAAAAAGAAAAAAGAATTTAAAAAATGAGGATAGTTTAAGAGATCTCTGGGACAACATGAAGCGTAATATCATCCAGATCATAGAAGTACCTGAAGGAGAAGAGAGAAAGCAAGGGATTGAGACTCTATTTGAAGAAATAATGACAGAAAACTTCCCTAACTTAGCAAAGGAGTTAGACATACAAGTTCGGGAAGCACAACATGTCCCAAACAAGAGGAATTCAAACAGACCCACATCAAGACACATCATAATTAAAATGCCAAAGGTCAAAGATAGAGAATCTTAAAAGCAGCAAGAGAAAGGAAGCTGGTTACTTACCAGGGTACCCACATAAGAATGTCTGCTAATTTTTCAATGGAAATTTTACAGGCCAGAAGAGACTAACAAGAAATATTCAAAGTTATAAAAAACGAAAATCTACAACCATGAATACTCAACCCAGCAAGGTGTTCGATTAAAACAAAAGATGAGATAAAAAGCTTCCCAAACAGGGAAAAGCTTAAGGAATTCATCACCAACAAGCCAATATTACAAGAAACGTTAAAGGGACTTCTGTAAAAAGAGAAGGGATAAAAAAGAAACTAGAAAAAACAAGTACAAATAATAAAATGGCAGTAACTATGTACCTATCAGTAATCACTTTAAATGTAAGTGGATTAAATACTCCAATCAAAAGACATAGAGTAGCCAAATGGATAAGAAAACAGGACTCATGTATATGTTGTCTACAAGAGACCCACTTCAGATCAAACGATACTCACAGACTGAAAGTTAAGGGATAGAAAAAGATATTTCACACAAAAGTAAATGCAAAAAAAACTAGGGTAGCAATATTTATATCAGATAAAATAGACTTTAAAACAAAGGCTATAATAAGAGACAAAGAAGGGCATTACATAATGATAAAGGGGTCAATAAATCAAGAGGATATAACCCTAGTAAACATATATGAACCCAACATAGGAGCACCTACATACATAAAGCAATTATTGACTGACATAAAAGGAGAGATCGACAGTAATACACTCAAAGTAGGAGAATTTAACACCCCATTGACACCAATGGGCAGATCTTCCAGGCAAAGAATCAACAAGGAAATAATGGGCCTAAAAGACACACTAGACCAGATGGATTTAAGAGATATTTTCAGAGTATTTTACCACAAAGCAGCAAAATATACATTCTTCTCAAGTGCACATGAAACATTTTCCAGGATAGAACACATGTTAGGATGCAAAACAAGTCTCAATAAATTTAAGAAGATTAAAATTATATCAACTGTCTTCTCCGATCACAATGGTATGAAACTAGAAATCAACTACAAGGAAAAAAACTGGAAAATACACAAACAAATGGAGGCAAAATAACATGCTTCTAAAAAAAAAAAAGAATGGATTCTCAATGAGATTAAGGAAGAAATCAAAAGATATTTTGAGACACATGAAAATGAAAACACAATGGCTCAAAATCTATGAGACACAGAGAAAGTGGTCCTAAGAGGGTAATTCATAGTAATATAGGCCTACCTCAAGAAACAAGAAAAAGCTCAAATAATCTAACCTTACACTTAAAAGAACTAGAAAAAGAACAGCAAACAAAGCCCAAAGTGGATAGAAGGAAGGAAAAAATAAAGATCAAAGCAGAAATAAATAAAACAAAATCTAGAAAAACAATACAAAAGATTAATGAAATCAAGAGTTTGTTCTTTGAAAGGATAAACAAAATTGACAGATTCTTAACCAGACTCATCAAGGAAAAAAGAGAGAGGACTCAAATCAATAAAATCAGAAATGAAAGAGGAGAAATAAATACAGACTCCACAGAAATACAAAGGATCATAAGAAAACACTACAAGCAATTATACGCCAACAAATTGAACAATCTGGTAAAAATGAACACATTCATAGAAACATACAATCTCCCAAGACTGAGTCAAGAAGAAACAGAAAATCTGAACTGACTGATTACCACCAATGAAATAGAATCAGTAATCAAAAACCTCCCAAAAAAGTTCTGGATCATGGCTTCACAGGCAAATTTTACCAAACATTCAAAGAATTAACACCTATTTTTCTCAAACTATTCCAAAAAATTCAAGAAGAGGAAAGGCTCCCTAACTCCTTTTATGAGGCCACCATTACTTTGATTCCAAAACCAGAAAAGACATTACAAAAAAAGAAAACTATAGTCCGATATCTCTTATGAACATTGTTGTGAAAATTCTCAACAAAATATTAGCAAGCCAAATTCAGCAATACATTAAAAATATCATACACCATGATCAAGTTGGATTTATTCCTGGGATGCAAGCTTGCTACAACATCCACAAATCAATTAATGTGATACACCACATTAATAAATTGAAAGATAAAAACCATATGATCATCAATAGATGCAGAAAAAGTGTTCAACAAAATCGAGCTTCCACTTATGATAAAAACTCTCAGCAAAGTGAGAATATAGGGAACATACCTCAACATAATATAGGCCATATATGACAAACTCACAGCTAACATCATTCTTAATGGGGAAAAGCTAAAAGTGTTTTCCTTAAGATCAGGAAAAGACAAGGATGCCCACTTTCACCACTCCTCTTCAACACTGTATGGAAGTCTGAGCCACAGCAATAAGACAAAAAAGATAAATAAAAGTTCTCCAAATTGGAAAGGAAGAAGTAAAATTTGTTATTTGCTGATAACATGATACAATATAGAGAGAACCCTAAAGATTCCACCAAAAAACTGTTAGAATTGATCAATGAATTCAGTAAAGTAGCAGGTTACAAAATAAATATTCACAAGTCAATGGCATTTTTATACACCAATGATGAACTTTCAGAAAGAGAAATTAAGAAAACAATCTCACTTACAATTTCATTGAAAACAATAAAATACCTAGGAATTGAATTAACCAAGGAGGTAAAAGACCTGTTCTCAGGAAATTATAAGTCATTGAAAATGGAAATTGAAGAAGATACAAATAAATGGAAGCATATACTGTGCTCATGGGTAGGAAGAATCAACATCATTAAAATGACCATACCAACCAAAGCAATCTATATATTAAATGCAACTCCTATCAAAATATTTATGGCATTTTTCAGAGAGCTAGAACAAATAATCCTAAAATTTATTTGGAACCATAAAAGACCCCATATAGCCATGGCAATCTTGAGAAAGAAGAATGAAGGTGGAGGTATCACACTACTTGATATCAAACTATACTACAAGGCTACAGTAATCAAAACAGCATGGTACTGGTATGAAAACAGATACGTTGATTAATGGAACAAAATAGAGAGCCCAGAAATAAATCCACGCATATATGCTTACTTAATATATGACAAAGGAGATAAGAATATACAGTGGTATAAAGACAGTCTCTTCAGTAAATGGCATTGAGAAAATTGGGCAGAGGCATACAAAGAAAAGAAACTGGACCACCTTTTACACCATATACAAAAATAGACTCAAAATGGATTAAAGACTTAAATGTAAGACCCAAAATCATAAAACTTCTAGAAGAAAACATAGGCAATAAACTCTCTGATATTGCTAACAGTAATTTCTTTTCAGATTTATCTCTCCAGGCAAGGAAAACAAAAGAAAAAATAAATAAATGGGACTGTGTCAAACTAAAAAGTTTTTGTACAGCAAAAAAACTATCCACAAAACAAAAAGAAAACTAACTGTTTGGAAGAAGATATTCGCTAATGATACATCTGATAAGAGGTTAATATCCAAAATATGTAAAGAACTTATACAACTCAACAACAAAAAAACAAACAATACAATTAAAAAATGGTCAGAAGACTTGAACAGATACTTCTCCATAGAGGAAATACAGATGTCCAATAGACATATGAAAAGATGCTCAAGGTTGCTAATCATCAGAGAAATGCAAATTAAAACTATAATGAGATATCACCTGACACTTGTCAGAATAGTTATGATCAATAAATCAAAAAGCAATAAATGTTGGCAAGGATGCAGAGAAAAGGGAACCCTCATACACTGTTGGCAGGATTGCATATTGGTACTGCTGCTATGGAAAACAGTCTGGAGGTTTCTCAAAAAATTAAAAATGGATATACCTTTTGACCCAGCAATTGCACTTCTGGGTATTTATCCAAAGAAAACCAAAACAATAATTCGTAAGAATCTATGCATCCCAATATTCATGGCAGCACAATTTACAATAGCCAAGATACGGAAGCAACCTAAATGCCCATCAATAGACAATTGGATAAAGAAGTTATGGTTCATATGTATAATGGAGTATTACTCAGACATTAAAAAACATTAAATCCTACCATTTGCAAGGACATGGATGGACCTAGAGGTTATTATGCTGAGTGAAAAAAGGTCAGACCGAGAAAGATAAATACCATACGACTTTGCTTATATGCGGAATCTAAGGGACAAAAAGAACAAACTAATCAAAAACAGACTCACAAATACAGAGGACAATTTGGTGACGCACAGAGGGGAGCTGGGAGGTGTAGTGTTAAAGAAGTACAAATTAGTAGTTAATAGATGGTCATGGGGATAGGGAGTACTGCATGGGGAATACAGTTAGATTAATATTTGGCTAGGTGGAAAACCAGAGGAGAAAAGGAACAATTAGGGGGATTGTTTTATAAACTATATAAATGTTTAACCAATGTACTGTATACTTGAAACTAAAACAAAAACAAAAACAAAAACAGAAAACATTGTACTAGTTCCTAAGCCACCTCAATAGTCCTGAATAAGGCCTGACTTACAGTTTTAACAAGTGTCATGAATAGTTTTTTCCTTTAACAATGGTTGGAAGACCTCAGAAATCAGAAATGGGAGCATGTGTGGCAGGATTTGGTATGAATCTTACTTCTGTCATAATTAGTAGAAAGTTGTGAGTAGGAATATATAACCCTTAGCAGCTCCTAATCGTTCAGGACTACTTACATTTGCCCCAAATAACTAATGGTTTATTTCACAAAACACCTACCTCAGTGAAGATGCAGACTGAGGGTCAGACTCTTGAAGATTTCTCCTGCTACAATATCCCACAATTTTACAGTTTATCTGAAATGTGTACAGCACCTACCTACCATGCCTGGAAGCATTTATATAACCATGAAAGCACTCCTTGTCTTTCAATCTTCATTATGGTGTTGATCTTTTCCATCAATAGCAGATAAAGCAATTGAGGAGGTTTTTCCCAAATCCCTATTTTCAGAGGTGCTATTAAGCAGTGATGGCATAATTGATGTTAGCAATCACTGGAATTCAACAATAAGGCCCCCAGAGAGAGTGAAGGGGATTTGTTCTCTTGCCTCCCAGTCCAGGAAGGCTTCCCCCTGAGTCATGCCACCTGAGGGGAGGTATTATTTAAAGAATGAAGCTGTTCCACACCCTTCCTCCTTACTTGTCTGGATCGAAAGCTTCGTACTTATGTCTCCTGCTGCTCTGTCAGTGGAGGGTCCTTTCTCCTGCAGCAGGAGTTCTGCCGTTGCAGAACAAAACCAGCTGGAGACCAAGAAATGGGATTTTAAACTCTCTTTAGGTACCTGGCATTGACAGGTAGAGGTGCCTACATGAACTACTGGTTATGTTTCCATAGAAACATGAAGCAGTTTGGACATACAATGTTAACATTAAGCAGCACTGTTCCACAGACAAGCTCTCTCTCTCTTTTAAGGGGTCTTCCCAAATTCGACTCAAACCAATATTTTATTGAACACTGACTATGGGCCAAGCACTGTACTACTGCAAATATAAAGGTGAATGAAATAGACCAAGTCCTTTACCCTCATGAAGTTCCAGTCTAGTGGACTGGAGTGTGTTCTGAAGAGAAAAACCCAAGATACACTAGGAACATAAGCCAAGCTATTTTACCATTTCTCGGGATGCAAAACTTAAAGAATGAATAAGAATAATAGAGAGAGAAGTTTATAAATAAATGCATATATATGTTAAAGATATATATTTAAATTTTTTTTCACTTCTATGGGTGAGTGGTCAAATACATTTGAACATCACTGCCCTTGAGCAAATCATCGCAACTTCACTTCACATTTAGCATCCCTAAAAGTGCTTATTAAAAGGACAGATTCCCAGTTCTTAATCATAATAATTATGTTTGGTAAATTTGTGCTGTGGTCCAGAAAACTGTTTAATAATTGTTCCATGTGACTTTGATAGTCCCATTCTACAGACCAGATCCCTAGAAAGCTAATTTATTTCCTCTTCCCTTAGTCCCAAAAGAGGACTCTGTTGGAGACTAGCCCACATTCCAATTTAGAGTGAGGAGTGAATTTTCTTTGTTGTGTTTTTGTGGCGTTTGATTAGTTTGCTTATTGGTTATCTAAAGTGACCCCTGTGACCTCTCCAAATTCTGGGTTTCCCCAATAATTGAAAACTTATACTTTGTGACTCTGGGAACCAATTCCCTACTTGGACTTCCCTGACCCTGACCCCAGCCTATAGCTCCAGAGTTCATTGAGGCTGTCTCTCAACGATTTGTCTTAATCTATTCCAGTAGGGTAACTAACTAACTGGTCTAGGATCAAGTTTGTCTAGGACAGAGGTTTACAGGAACTTGGACTTTTATTGCTATATCCAGGAAAAGTCTAGGTATACCAGGAAGAGTTATTGGGTCATAAGAGCAAGAAGCGTGTGTTTCAATCAATAGCTGTACATTAGAAGTCCTAGAATGGCAGGTCAGGGCCCAAAAAATGAGTTAATGATTCCTAATAGGACTGGTTTCTTTAGTCTAACCATTTGTAAGCCTTCTTTGTGCTCATCCATCAAATTTCCACTGAGATCCACAGAAACAGGAAGAAGAACAACGCCATTAACTAGAATTTTAAACTCTCTTGTCTATTTTAACTGGTGGCTACCTATAGAGACTTGGAAATGCCAAGTTTTACATGACCCTCACGCTGTTTAGAGGGGGAGAAAAATTGATAAACCAGTGTCCGTGTTTATGTGTTGTCTCTCTCTGGCTCCAGATAATTAAGAGTAATGTGTCTTCAGTCTTGTGGCTTGAACGGTTATAGTGGATGCAAAATATAAGCCTCCTGCTGAGAACTGCTTTATTCTTTGCAAACTGCATTAAAGCAAGAATTAGAAAGAGGGTTATGTGTGCAATCCCTTTTTTTCCAATTGAGTCCAGTCCCTGGGCCCCCAGGCTTACTGGATCACCTAGAGGAAAAGTGTTACCTTCTCTTCCAGGAGGAAGAAATTAGTCAATATTCGTTTGCTGGGAACCATCTATGTATCAGGACCTGCCTTAGCTATTTTGAAAGCCCTACCTATCTTCATCCTCAAATCAGCCCTAGGAAGAAGGTATTTACAAGTCCCTTTGACAAATGAAGAACTCAAGTCACAGAGAATTTAGGTAGCATGATCCAGGTTACATAGCTCCAAGGTATGTAGCAGAGCTTCAACCAGCAGAACTGAACTGCCCAGTCTGGTAACAGCTCCTCCTTCACCTGGCATGCTCTATTTCTCCCCACGAGGTCCCTGGTCCTTTCCTATGCTCAGTTCAATTAACATGAAAAAAAAAAAAAAAAAGCTTCTTAAAACCCCAGATTTCAGCAGTGGAAGATCCCAGGATCTCTCATTTCCTCTGAGCTGCAGCTGGATTCTTAGGACAGCTGGATAGCACACAGGCATTCTCTCAACTTTGTCTCCCAAAAAGGGATCATTTTGCCCCCTGATGTTTCCTGACTCTGGCAGGGACTCCACACTGCCATTCTCATGGGATGATCTTCTTCTTGCCCAATGCCAGTCTCCTCCTAGCCCTCCCAGCTGCTCTGCTAGATGTTTCCACTGCCAGATGTTTCCAGAGGGTTTTAAAATGGTTTCTCTATAACTGAGGTTATTCACTTAGAGCATCCCACCCATTATGCCCCTGCTTTTTATAAGGCTTAAGAAACAAAACAAAACAAACAAACAAACAAACAAATAAAAAACAGTGCTTCTATCTAGATGACTGGTGTATGGAGCCCCTGGTTGGTCGACCGACAGTTCACAAGCCATATATTGTTCACAAGACCCTATAGTTTAGTCAGGAATTAATCTATGCATCCCCATAGATTAATCCCCTTTCTCTGGCTTTTCCATAAGGTAGAGCTTTTGCCCACCAACTCTGAAACTTACAATTCACTAACATTCCCTCCAAGGAGCTCATTCTCTTCTAGCCACAAGAGAATATGGAAAAAGTCTCCATTTCCACTTCAGATGTTCCATATCCCTCTTGCCCAAAAAGTTGAGGCATAATGCAAATGGCATTTCCAGGAGAAGCTCTAAGTATCTGGTTATTGTTCCCATGTCAATCAGCCCCTAATTCAGAGAATATATTTTTCAAGCCACCTCGATGTATAGTTGCCAGATAAAACATCTATTGCCCATTAAATTTAAATATAAGATAAACAACAAAAAATTTAATATAAGAATGTCTCAAATACAGCCACACTTGTCCCCTCTGTCCAAACACCAAGGTCCATAAGTGCTCCACCTTGGAAGTAGCTGCAGCACCTAGGTTTTCAGTGTATTGCTATTGTGGGGGAGGAAAAATAAATTGTCTATCTACCTTTCTAAGCTTTTCTGGCTGGACTAATAATCAAGTTAACATGAGACAGATTAACAGGAGAAAATGACCAAATTTATTACATATATACACACAGGGTTTCATAAAACTGTGAGACCCCAGGACAGACTAGGAAGTTAAAGCTTATATGCTGTCTTGAACTAGAGAGCAGGTTAGGGGGGAAGTCAAATGTTCTTTTGGGGACTTTTGTTTTTCAAAAATAACTAGCTCAAAATAATCAATATTCCAAAAGACATATTTTGGGGTGGTACACACTGCTTCTTCTCACTTTCAAGAAACTATTCTTTAATTCCCAATTTGAATGATAAAAACTCAGCCCATAAACCATACTCTTCAGCGTGCTGTTATGGACGGAGTTAGGGTCAAGCAGCTACTACCACAATGACCCTGACCACTCAATGGGCTAAAATGAGGGCTTTCCTATTGAAAATGGAAGGTATGATTGGTCAATGTTACCTCAAAGTTAATGTCCTGCCCATGTTCACAATTTAGTGGATCAAGTGGATGTGCCCATTTGGGATGGAGAAGGATATATGTCTATGTAAGAAAGTTGTAACACAGATTGCTATTGACTTTTGGGGCCAACTGGACAATGAAACCATTAATCATTAATTGCTTCCTTGTCTTAGGCATCAAATTACATTTCTTCCAGGTAAACTAATATCTCTTACTTCCGGTTCCATTTCATAATGAGCTCCATTACAAATTGCATTTTCCAAGCATGCCGCTGGACATAGAGATGAATAAAGTACATCTCCTTACTGACATGCCCGCGTTCTCAAAAGGGAAGCAAATGTGAAATATACAGATGTAATGTAGTATGCTGAGTGCTGTAACGAGGATAAATAAGCATAAATAACTACGAACACAGGAGGGTCATGTGGGACAGAAGCAAACCGGAAGTTAGACAAAGATAAGATGGTGAGGTGAAACCACAGAGGCAGGACGGTGTGATCAAAGACTCAGAGGCATGAAATACCATAGTGTGCTCAGGAACTGTGAACAGTTCAGTGTTGCTCAAGTGCGAATTTCAAAGGAAATAAAAAAAATGACAGTGAGATTAAAAATCTGAGCTAACTTTACCACATAAAATGGAAAACCACTAGAAAAGCCTTAGGCAGGAAAGTAATATGGTCAGATACAGGTTTTGGATAAAGCTATCTAGAGGCAGCACAGAAAAGAGTCCAGGAGGAAATGAATGGCAAGGGGAAAAGTGTGAAAATCCTATCAGAAGCAATACATGGTCCTTATAGAAGATGGAGGCAGTCTTAATTAGGGTGCTGAGAAAGAGAAAGAGAAGATCAGCTTGAGAAATATTTGGCAGGTCAAATAGGCAAGATACGCTGGTTGGTTGTATAAATGGTGTGGGGGCAAAAAAAAATTAACACTTGTCCTCCCACCCTCTAAGTTCTTCTAGATGACCTAATCAAATTAACAGAGACAGATTAACAGAAGAAAATCAAATTTTAATACATGTGCATGGGGAATTCACATAAGCATGAGAATTCCAAAGATAGTGAGGCAACTTTGGGTATATATGACATTTTGGACAAAGGAGAAAAGAGTGGTGGGAATGGGGTGCTGGATTTCAGAAGTGAAAATGGATGACTTACAGGTAGTTGAGGAAGAGGGGAACACACCTGATGGGCAAATTCTTGCTAGGCCACACAGAAACAATGGGACACGGTGAGCATCTAGCTAACAGGCCCCTGCCTGACACCCTCTAATGTATCATTCTTAATTCAAATTAGGCTAACATGAACACCCTAAGATTTTCTTCCTGAAGTAGGCCTTTTCATCTGAATCTCTTAGGCAGGAAGGGAGAGTGTTAAAAATTTCTTTCTGTGTCTTGTTTCTTAGTAAACAACTAAAATCAATATCCCAAAAAGGCAGCTTCAAGGTGGCAAAGCTTTGGCCCCCTTCAATGGTAAGAGAGGGAAAGGAAAGGTGATGTCCATTTTTCTAACCTAAGTGACCAGGTGGGTAATATTCTGTCTAATTAGACATGAAGTTCCCCTGTTGACTCTCAAATAACACCCTGTGTCCACCTCTTCATCATCACAGGTTGAAATACTCAATGATTTGTGTGCTTGCTTGGTTAGTCTGCCCCTCTAGATTAAAAACACAGTGTGGGGAGAACCATGTCCGGTTTTGTGCATCCTGTCTCACCAGCACCAGCACCGGGAGTGGCACAGAGTCAGCATCAGTAAGTAGTTCTCGAAGAGAAGACAGATACCAAGTACTGCATGGTGCCACATATATGTGTGGAGCCTAAAAAAAAAAAAAAAAAAAAAAAAATTTGAACTCTTAGAAAGAATAAAAGAGTGATTGTCGGGGGGTGGGGAGTGGGAGAAATAGGGAGATAGGGAGACCCTGAAAACAGTGTACAAAACTTAAGTTATAAGATAAATAAGGTTTGAGAATCTAATGTGATGCTGACTATAGTTGATATCACTGGATTGAAAATTGCTAAGAAAGTAGAACTTAAATGTTCTCCTCCCCCTCCCCAAAGAAGATTAAACATGTGGGGAGATTCTTTCACAGTGAATACGCAGATCGAAACATTACATTATACACTTTGAATATCTTACAGTTTCGTGACTTAAACTTTAATAAATATGAATAATAAATGCATAATTATTGAAAGATACAGAATGAGAAAGGAAATATAATGGAAGAAAATACACTATAGTAAGTTCCTTTCGGGATGTGGTAAATTTGAAATGACTGCAAATATCCAAGTGTAGATAACCAGGAGGCAGCTGGAAATGAGTCTGAAACTTCGGGAGAGATTAGGTTTGGAGGTAAAGATTCGAGAGTTAACCAGCATGTGATAAAATCATGAAAGTGAGAAGAGCATCAGGAGCAGCCCTGATAGAGTTCAACACTTAAAAGGACTTACTTCCTCCTACTCCTGGTCCTTTACCTTTGCCTTCTGGAAGTCCACCATCACTGTCCCCAGAGCTGGCGTATAACACATTTCTATGCTGTGCCCCAGGGAGGGCCCAGCTCTGCCTTCGTGACTTTTCCAAGGAGACATCATATGCCAATCATATCTTCCCCCCCATTTCTCCAACTCAGCCCTCCTAAGCTCTTTCTTTAGACAGCTCCTGAACTCTGTGAAATCATTTCCCTCAAAATCCTCCTGAGCTCGACCATAGAATAGCAATTATCCTGACTACCCTGGCTATTGAATTGTAAATGGCCACTCTGCTTAATCAAAAGGTAGAAATCTTACTCTTTTCCAGTGCTTTTTCCAATTAGATACCTTTGTGTATTGTCTACCCTTAAGATCGAATTAGGCCTGTGTGATACAAATGTTGTTGTTGGTTGCTATTTGGCTTATTGTTTCTATTCTTTTGTCTTTGTGTTTGGCCCCAGTGGGATCTGTGGGCTTTGACCCGGTATGTACCGTGAAATAATCACAGGCTATGTCAGGTAGGGTGACGAGACAGTCTGAATTTTCTAGCCTCATTCTGTTGAAAATATTCACCTTATAACTAGGTGATATGTCAAACTATGTTTTTTGGCTTGGAAAATGTGGTTAGGACAGGAATGCTTGGTAGATGGCCTGATATTTGCAATTAGGTATTTAATATATGCTTTTTAGAAATCACAACCGAAAGAGGAAGTTGAGCTTCTAAATTCCTAGTTTTGTCTAAAGCCCACAGGGCTTCTTTAAACAAAAAAGTTAAAAAAATAATAACCAGAGAAGAAAATGTCTAAGGTCAATATGATAAATATATTTACATCTATGGGCTAATATATTAACTTTTCAGCAATGAATCAGTTAGGAATAAATTCATCTGCAGATCATAGGAAACCTTTTCACTCCCATAAAAAGTTAAGAGCTAGGCAATCCCTGAATAGCATAGTAGCTGCCCAGAGGGACCCATCAAGATGCAGGCTCCTCCTGCCTGTCTTCTCTGCCATCCTGGCTTTGTCCTCACACTTGTCAGCTCATGGACAATGATGGTTGCTCCACCTCCAAGTTTCATGTCCTCTAGAAGATAAGGGCAGGGAGGTGAGTGAAAAGAAGAAAATGATTTTTTTTGTCATTTTGTTCTGGAATGGAAGCCCACCCCAATTGTTTTTACCTATATCTATCTGACCATCTCCACAACAAAGGGTCAGAGATCAAGCTTGTAGCTTTTACAGCTTCTATGATACAGCTAGGCAAGAAATAGGAGCAATGAAAGTTGGGAACTGCCAATCAAGTACCTCAGACTTAAAAATACATCTAAGTTGTGTTATTATATCTACTTCTTTCCTAAAACCTTGTGAGCGAATCTTAAGCTAATTTACTTATGCTGATGTTGATTTCTATTTGCATTATTCTTGGAGCAGTCATGTTAAAAACTCCCACTCTATCACATATGAGCAATATTACCCTCCTTTTTTATATGGTCTATTTTATCAAAGTGAACTAGGAAAAGGATTGGAAATATTTCTAGATGCTAGTTCAGGTAATTGGGTGAATAAGATATTTTTAGCCACATTATTTTTTAAATTAGTTCCTGGAATTTTCTCTAGTGGTGGTAAGAATACTTTGGTTGGCAAGCAACAGTACCAAAGATAATTTTACCCATCTTCCCACACGTTTGCCCTGCTTGGTACATTACATAAATTGGAGTTGCTGCAGCTGTAAAGTCAGAGAATGGGTTTTGTGTAGAGCCTTTTCCACGGAGAAGTGCTTTTGCGCCATCTGGTGGACAATGTTACCTTTGCAATGTCAGCAGTAAGGACCCCGCTGCATTTTAGGATCACCAGTGGTGCTTGTAAACAAGCCCAGTACCCAGGGCCCTCTCCAGACTAACTCATTCAGGTCTAGAATAGGACCAGGCATCAGTATTCTTTTAAAAGATGTGTAGCTAATTTTAACGTGCTATTAAGATTAAGAACACTGAGTTAGAAGCTCTAAATCAGTGAATACTGGACAATCATTCCTCCCCTAATATTGCCAAAGAAAAAAGAGCTATTTACAGAGGTGAATTCTGTTATCTTCTAGAGGCCTTTTTACAACTTCCAGAGGGAAAATCATCAAGCAGTTGCTAAGTATATAAGAAACCTAAATCTAAATTACTTCCTGTGTGTCTTTCCCTATGATGAGATAGAATGTGCTCACACACACACACACACACACACACACACACACACTCAGACTGATCCCTGGGCAAAACTGTCAAGTTATTCAGTCTGATTTTGATAACTTATATGTTTACAGACAACTTTGTTAAATATTTTCTCATTTAATTCCCTCAAGAACCTATTAAAGTGGGTATGCCTTCTTCCCATGAATGTCAACACACATCTGAGAACATAGGGCCCTGGAGTATTTTTGGTGGCTACTCAGACCCTGGTTTTCCCTTCATCTTATTAAAACTTACTTGCTGAATAACGCTATATTGTATAATTGAAATTTGCTAGTAAAATATAAATGTTCTCACACACAAAAAAGGGTAAAATACATGAGGAGATGGATATGTTAATTAACTCGATGGGGGCAAGAGGGGAATCCTTTCACAATGTATACTTATAGCAAATGATCACTTTGTACACTGTAAATATCTTAGAATTGTCAACTATACCTCAGTAAATCTAAAAAAAAAAAATAGGAGAATCTGGGTAAAGATTATGTGAGTATTCCATGTAATATTCTTATTCTTGCAAATTTTCTGTCATCTTTGTTATTTACAAATAGTGTTTTTAAAAATATTTTAAACTTACTTTGCCAAGATCTGCTTCTTTCTTAGTTTTTTACCTTTATTTTCAACTAATTACAGACTTATTCAATATGCCCTTGTTAAAACACATAACTGATAATCTTGCGGAAGATATATATCGAAGGCATATATACCAGAAGCTCTTATACATGTAGCATGGAAGATACATTTTATTATTTTTTATATATTCTGGAAGACATTCAAATGAAGACAAATAAATTCAAACTGGTCACTCTCTTTTTAAAAAGCTTCTCAAACCAATTCCCCTGATAATGGCTGTTTTCATCATGACACATACATTATTGGTATAAAATTTAGTTATTAAAAAGGAAGCCAGTTCTGCTGGCATATCTATGTTAGATTGTCTAGTGCAAGAAGGCCTGACAAGCTTTTTCTGTATAGAGCCAGATGATAAATATTTTAGTCCTTGCAACTACATGCAACTAAACAATATATAAATAAAAGGTATGGCTGTGGTTTAATAAATAGATCCCTGGTCTACTGGATCAATATGTATCTTTTCTTAAAATTCCCACATAATGTGTTATCTGAGAAATCATTTTAAATCTTATTTGTTTTGTTTTCTATTAAAAATTCTGAAAATTAGTTTTAACTTTGACCAACAATTCATGTACACATTTTATCTCAATGACATTTGATGTGGTTATTCATGGTAATTCACTACCAAAGAAATTTTAAAATGGTTGTCTAAGGATAGAGTCTCAAAATAAATGATACATGGAGTGACAATACAAGAGGCTAAGTATTAGCATTTTTTTAAGACTTGAATTGAGCCATAGGGCTATATGAGGGGGATTGTAGTTTAGGCCTAGGAAGCAGCAAGTTTCCTGAGGTCGGTATGTTAAAAGATCGACATAGAGGTGGCTGGAGCTAAGTGAGCAAAGGAGAAGGTGTTCAAAGATAAGGTTGAAGGTGACAAGTACCAGAGTATGGAAGGCCTTCTAGGGCATGGGGGAACTTTGGATTTTATTTGGAGTGTGTTGAGAAGCCATTGGAACATTTTGAGCACACAGAAGGCATAATGTGACTTACTGTTTTAAGGAATCACTGACTACTCTGTGGGGCATAAACTGAGGGAGGCAAGGGTCGTTTGTTAAGTACCAATACATACCTGAACTCTGTGCACGCGCGCCCATGCTTGCATGTGTTTGTGAGTACTCAATTCTGATTCACTGGACTATTGGTTTGTTTGGGGGATCAGTCACACACTTTTTTTTTTTTTAATACATGTTTAAAACTTTTTAAAATTCTTGTTTTGTTTTGTCTTTATATTTTGGTTTTAATATAGTTTTAACACCTCTTCAATACGCTGCTTCTCCTCATTCCTCTTCTTCCTCCTTTAAAAAAATTTCAGTTACAGTTGGCGTACAATATTAGTTTCAGGCATACAACATAGTAATTAGACATTTGTATAATTTACAAAGTGCCAATATATCTAGTAACCATCTGACACCATAGTTATATTATTGACTCTATTCCTTATGCTGTACTTTACATCCCCATAACTGTTTTGTAACTACCCATTTGTGTATCTCAGTCCCTTCCCATTTTTCACCGCCTCCCCTCTCCCCACCGCCTATCTGGCAACTGTCAAAATGTTCTCTGTATCTGAGTTTCTGTTTTATTTTGTTCAAGTGAAATCATATGGTATTTGTCTGTCTTACTCAACACAATACCCTCTAAGTCCATCCATGTTGTTGCAGATGGCAAGATTTCATGACTCAAATTCCATTGTACATATGTACTACCTCTTCTTTATCTATTTGTACACTGATGGATACTTAGGTTGCTTTCAGACCTTGGCCCTTGTAAATAATGGTGCAATGAACATGTGGATTCAGATGTTCCTTCAAAGTAGTGTTTTGGGTTCCTTCAGATAAATACCCAGAAGTGGGGTAACTGGGTGCTTTTCTCTTGTTATAGCCTTTGTTTGAAAGTCTATTTTGTCTAAGTATTGCTACCCCAGCTCTATTTCCATTTTCATGAAATATCTTTTCCCAATCCTTTAAGCTGGTGTGTGCCTTTCGATCTGAAGTGAGTCTCTTGTGGGAAGCATATATAAGGGTCTTGTTCTTATCCATTCAGCCACCCTATGTCTTTTGATTGAAACCAGGTAGTATAATAAAAGCATTTTAGTGCTTTAAGAGGTTACATTTTAATTATTTTGATAGTTTTCCCTAAATATGGTATTGTGTCTCCTAAACAAGAAACTAAAGATAGCTTTTCTTCCTGACTTAGGGCCATCATTATGATAAAGTAAACAAAAATCCAATGAAACTTTTAAGCTCTTATATAAATGCATGCTTGTAGATTAAAAGGCCCAGTTGACAATTGTTGAGGCTTCTGTGTTTTTGCCTCTTATTGTTTTTTTTTTAAACCAAAGCTCAATTTACCTTGCTGTATGACCTTGAGAAAGTAAACTTTATATGTCTCAGTTTCTCAAATATAAAATGAAGATAACGCATTCCTAAGGTCCCTCCACGTATAAAATTCTACCTTTTCTAGCTATGTGTTTTTTGGCTGCTAGATGCTATCTCCTCTTCCTTTCTAACTTTCTGCTTCTGATCGTCTATGTCCTGGAAAAATCCAAAAGCCAACTCTATTAGAGCATAAAAAATAAGACATTCTTTTCTAAATTATGTGCATTCAGTAGTCCCAGTGGATGCCTGAAACCACATAGTACCAAACCCTGTACTTTTTTTTCCTCTCTATATATACTTATGATAAAGTTTATACATTAGGCATAGTAAGAGATTAGCAATAACTAATAATAAAATAGAACAATTATAACATTGTACTGTAATAAAAGTTATGTGAATGTGGTCACTCATTTCAGATCTTTTGCTAACTTTAGTCTTCGTACAGGCTCAATACTTTCTGGTGCAACAGGCTGCTGTCAATTGGAACATGTTTTCTGTTTTGTCTGCCACAAATTTAATGCCTTTTCTGTCTTAACTAAGCAATTTTTCAGACAGACACTGTGGCTGAAACTTTTGCAGTTTGAAGTGTGACAGCAAAACCAGAAATTTTCTTCCTTTCTTCATAATTTCACTAATAGCAGATCTGTTCTTACCGTAGATCTCAGCAACTTCAGCATATAATTTTTTTTCTTCCTCTAGTAAATCGAAACTTTTACCCTTTCACTTAAAGAAGGAGCTTTATGTCTTCTCTTTGGCATATCCAAAGTACCAGTATCACAACTCGTGTATTTTGGGGCCATTATTAAATAAAATGAAGGTTATTTGAACACAAGCACTGCGATTCCACAAGTTTCGATCTGATAACAAAGATGGCTACTAAGTGACTAATGGGCGGGTAGCGTATACAGCGCGAATATGCTGGACAAAAGAATGATTCATGTCGGGGTAGGATGGAGGGTGGACAGGGCAGGACAGTGACACTACTCAGAATGGTGCACACTTTAAAACTTGCACAATTAAACTCAATTGTTTATTTCTGGAATTTCTGACTTAATATTTTTGGACTGTGGTTGACCTAGGTAACTGAAACCAAGGAAAGCAAAACTGGCTAAGGTGGGATCACTGTACATATTTGGCAACAGGAAATCTGTATGCACTTACGCCCTGGATCTCAGCTATAATCCTAACTGATATGTAAAATCATCTGTATTTCCTCACAGAGTAAAAACAACTCATAAGGCATTGTTAAATAAGTGTAAACCAGATATCTGATCCATGGCATCTATGTATAGAAAACAAACAAAAATAATACCATCTTTCCTAGGATCCTTGCTGATCCCATGCCTGGGATAACAGAATACAATACATACAGTTTAAAAAGAAGCTATTACAAAAAGCTTTAAAAAAGTAGGCAATATATGGTTGAATTATTTTCTTTATTGAATTAAAATTATGCAATGTATAAAACAGCAATACAGAAGGATTTGATGCCATAATATATACAACTATCTTTAAAGTCAGGATGTAAGTTACAATGATTATGAATATAAAATTTCCATTAAAACATTTTCCATAGTGATTTATTTGGCTGTTTTAGTTCGAAGTCGTCTTTTGAGAATCTGATGATCACTTTCCTTCACTTTATGGTCCATCAAAATCTGAAATTAACAATTTTGAAATTTTTTAATAAGTAAAAATAAAATCTTATTTATAATTAGCAAGATATGTTCTTGTGCTTACTAATTAATATAACAGGTACATTACATTTTTTTGTCCCCTGGGACTATAGGTACACTATCTTCTACAAAATAAGTACACCTACAGTAATAGATTTTGTAAAAGATTCTTTCAACACTAAATAATTCTAAATTAAAATAATCTACATTCTGTATTAAATTCAGGACATACACAGTTTGAAATAATAACTGACATATTTGGAAACACATGACTCAAATAACTTAAGAAATGATCTCTCACAGCAACAAGTATGTAGCAACTTAGAAAGTAGAAAGAGCATTATATTGCAACTAAAAAGGGAATCATTTCAGGCAAGTGAGGAAATTATGTACTAATCAGACAGATAGTGAAAAGTGACCACAGAATAGTACTTCCAAGAGCATGTCCTAATTGACCCCAAATCTTTACCATTTGTCTTTAAGTGTCTATCTTATATCTAATAGCTACTATTGCAAAAAGACTGTCCTCTGATTTTTCTTGGCCACTTCCTGTTAAAGGCTTTTCCTTTAATTACTTTTCTATTTTCACCTTTATCCACTAGGCAAATGTAAGCATGATAGGAAATTAGAACTTTCCCTGTAATAGCACAGCCTGTTCTGAGTGAGGAGAATGAGTCATAGAGTCAGGGTGACAAACTACAGTCTTTTCTTAATAGAATCTGAAAGGTTTAGTGGAAAAGTGGGAGGAAATGACTGAATGTCAATTCTATATTTTTATCAGGCACACTTTTGCCCAGATTTGTATGACTCTTGTGATAAATATAAGAAAAATAGATGTTAGGAGCAAATAAATTACTAAATAATGATAATTCTATTGATGGAATTAAAATTATGATGAATTTATAAATGTCAATGCATGAGATTTGAATGCATTTATGTAGCATTTACATTTAATTAGTATGAATTTAACACATCTGATACCAAAAGTAAAACATTTAAAGCATGTTTTAAGAGATTTGATCTGAAGAATAAAAATTCAATTATAAAATCTGAATTGTTATAAATACTTCAGAATTAAAAAGAACATGAATAATTTTATTTTTAAGAAAACTGAAACAGTAGCTTACCACTTGGCCAGATATATCAATAGGAGATGAAATTTCATTTGTGTATAATTTCCGTTTGGCCCGCTTTGGTCGGGATACATTTTCTTTACTTATTTCTACATTTGAGAGCTTCGAAGAGC
Source organism: Eidolon dupreanum (assembly GCA_028627145.1). NCBI lineage: Eukaryota > Metazoa > Chordata > Mammalia > Chiroptera > Pteropodidae > Eidolon > Eidolon dupreanum. The sequence continues at coordinate 24,741,115 of CM053506.1, forward strand.
TCATTGTTTCAATTATCTTCTTTGCTATGAAAAAAAATATATTAATTAAATCCTGAAATAATTTTTTAACTGCAAAATTTTAAAATCCTTAATAAATAAAAATACCAAATTAAAAACAAAAGCACTGTAATTTATAAATGGTGAAACTACATGAATAGACAATTCAAAAAGAAAAAAAATACCTAATAAATGCATGAAATAATAACCAAGAGCAAAAACAATAAAAGCAAATAAATAATATAACATTTGACTAGTGTTCAAATAGTGAAAAGGTTTGGTAAATTAAATACCATCAGTAAAACTCGTGCATCTTTAATGACTTGAAAGAGGTTTATGCTATTAAACAAAAATGTGGGATCCATATACAGTGGGCCATGAAGCATTAAAAATAAAGTGGTAGATCTAGTTCCATACTCACATGTAAAGATGTCCACAATGAATATAACATTGTGGACATCTTTACATGTCCACAAACTACTTAAGGTAGTTTGTAATTTTGAGTCCTTTACTTATAGTTCATACACTTGTGCGTGTGTGCACACACCCACACACACACACACGGTGAAAGAGAGCAAACTGTTAACAGTTGGTTGCTTCTGGTCAGTGGAATATGAATTTCTTAATTTATTTGTACATTTGTTTTATTTTTTTCTACAGACACATATTGGTTTCAATGAAAAACATACTTCCATTCGGGAAAATTCCATACACATGATAGCAACTACATATTTTTTAAAATAGAAAAAAACATTTAAGGAAATAGGCTAAATGGAGGATCTATTTGTCAAAGGCTGAGCTGAGCTTGGGAGAGCTGAGCTGCCAGATGTCAGAGTAGCCAACTGACACAAGCCAAAATGAAAGTAACACTCAGCCTTTAACCACTTACAGCAATAGAATAAGCAAGAAGCTAAACCTGAGAAAGCCCAACTCCCACACACCCCCTTGTCCGTATTTCCCTATGGAATGGCATGTAGTCCAGGTCAGGTGGATCAGCACACAAGGGAGGGTCATCTACTGCCAAGGGAACTCTGGACAAAAAGGCTCATGCATTCTCAGTTTTACGGACCCTGAAGCTGGAGGCCAAGAGGAATGGCCAGGGTCGAAAAGCAGAGTTAGAGTGTAGAAAGGTGTCTCCACTTCCCTGTCATGAGAAGACAGAGGCTCCTGAGGAAGTTCTCTGACAAAGGCCCCCAATAAAGAGGCTCCAAATGAAGGTGGCTAGGCTGGGAATGCAGGTATGTATAAGAGCATGGCTGGCCAGGGGCCCGAATCCTTGACTTAACTCACTTCAGAGACTGAAATGCATTGGCTGTGTACCAAGTCTGGTGTGGGGAGGGCAGCCTTCCTCAGCGAAGCCTAACAGGTAAAGCCTTTGTAGTTGCCCATGGTCAGCCTGAATAAAATCACACAAGATTTTGGCCTGGTGCCACCAAACTCCCCACTAGTATGTATCAGCCACTATTCTAAGAGCTGAGGACATGAACTAGACACAGACATTTCACTTGTGGAGCTTATATTCTAGTGAAAAAGATGGCAAGAAAACAAAAAATTATAGCTTAAATAATTCAGTTTGCACTCTGAAAAGATCACTTTTGTCTGCCATTTACTGAATGGATAGGAAATAGGCAAAAGGAAGACCAGTGATACCAAATAGTTCATTAACTGGTTATCAGAACTAATCTTGTTTTTTTCCCCCCCTATATTTCCAAGTGATCAAGAACAGGCATGCATTATAGTTACAATCCAAAGTAGGAATATCTTATGTTCCTAGAAATAAATTTACAAAAAGTCCACACCAGGTATATAGGTAGAGAAGCTGTAAAGGAGCTGAGTCAATCTTAAGTAAGGGAGTCAACTACCATATGGGTAACTCCCTCTCCTTGAAAATTTCCTTTTAATATATAAGTGACAGTCAATACAACTGAATCTAATACAAAAGAATCTAAAATAACAAGTCCTGCTTTTCCAAATTTAGACACTTAACAGTTTGCTATTTGTCCCTGCACATTATTTCTATGCTTATGCAAACTATCCCTTTAAAATATGTGTGTGTGTGTGTGTGTGTGTGTGTGTGTGTGTGTGTGTGTGTATTGAAAAATATATACAAATGTGTCTGGTAGGACTGCAGTTCCAAAACTGTACACTGAGTCAGGCTGTAGCAAACTCACAGGAGCACAGGTCCACTAATCTCTATAACTACATTAAACAGCCTGCTCTGGATATTCACAGTGACAACAGCTCGTTTAGTTTCAAAGTAATATTGCATTCCTTTTGATGACGATGTATCTTTGCAACCAGGATTTTCAGAAACTGAATTTTCAGTGGTTGTCTGGCCTTAAATACTAATGGATGGAACTATTACAGATGTTTCTTTAGGTACAGAAGCACGATGAAAAAAATGACTGAGTTACTAAGGGCACTATGAACCAAGAAAGTTTGAAAATCTCTGTGGTTAAGTTTTTACAGAGAATATTTTTGTGCAGTCTATCTGACTCAATTCAACTGTCTCTGTTTATAGTTCCTTTCCCTCCCTACGCTCCTTACTTCTAGTCTCCAATTTATTCTATTGCTATCACTCAGGTAATCTCATGAAAACCTGCTCTTCTACCTGCCCCTTCCCTCAATCTCTCTACATTCTACATATCAGGTGCATACAGGTATCTGGAATTGCCTGCACATTCCCTATACTCTTCCTATGTTAAAACTGTTCCCTATAGTAGATGTGTCTGTATACATATATGTGTATGTGTTTGTTTATATATATACATGTACAGTGTATATCTGAGCATATATTAATACACAAGTATTAATATAGCTATTATGAAGAAAAAAGCATTAAGCAATTAAACTCAATAGACATTTATAGAAGTATGTTTTTGAGATATTATATATGAATAGGTAATGTTTATCTATGCAGAGAAAAAAACACTAATAGAATAAATACCATGATACTAACAGTGATATCTCTGGAAGGTGTAATCCTGCCAAAGTTTCAATATCCAATTAAATCCCACCTCTTCCGTAAAATCTTCCCAAAGCCCCCTAATCAGAATAGTTTGCTTCCCTCCAATACCACCATAGCACTTTGCTATTAAGCAGCCGGCTATGGATCAATTACTTAAATATAGGTCTTCCTCCACTAAAAAGTGAACACTTAGGCATATCATCCTTCCATGTTTCCTCCTACAGTACCTAACAGAGGACAATGTCTACCTGAAATAATCACTGTTGTTGAGTTTCCATATCAATCAAATATTAGAAAACACCCTATATCTAACATGAAAGGTCATTTAATTAATTTTCTGCAAACCTTTTGATTGAAGAATTGTTGGAGAATGTTGTAAGAAGTCGCCAAATTTCTGTAGCGTTCCTTCTTTTTTCTTGGGGGCCAAGTTTGTATTAATTGCAGATGCCTGACTCCGTAAAGAATATGTCTTCTGAGATGACGAACGTGTGAACCCCTAATAAACAAACATTTTTTGTAATTGTTGATGAGGAATGTTAGAAGGCAATAGTAATAGCCACGGGTGAATTAAAGAGGCCAAAGGTTATGAATTCTCAGGCAGGAAACATGGGATTAAGTATATGAAAGGGGCAAAAGGGCCAGAGGACAGCAAAATGAGTGTAACAGGCACAGTGCTAAGTCAGAAGTGACCACATCAAGAACTGCCTGCTACTGGCCTAATACTAAAGTTTATATTCTAAGGTGAATAAGATGAATGGGTAATGGAAAATAAATGAGTTATAACTATTAAAAAAATGAGTTATAACCGGACAAAACTGGATTTCTGGATAATTAATAATGAAATTGGACATCTTTATTTTCATATTCTACTTTATAAATATAAGTTACAAACATGGTCAATTTTAGGCAAATTAAAAGACAAACCTTTTGTTCTTTTTTGACAGAAGAATTTCTCTGCTCTGAAATAGGGGACTTAGTTCTGGGTGTAGCATTCTTCTTATTTTCACATTTCACCAAGTCCTAAAAATAATACATTTCAGCACTGGTTAACTTCTTGACAATATTTTTAAGAAAGAAAAGTAAAGAAAGAAAATGGTTCTTAACCAAGGGCAATTCTGACCCTAGGGGACACTGACAATGTCTAGAGACATTGTTGGCTGTCACTGTTGTGGGAAGGGGCATTTTATTGGGAACTACTGGGTAGATGCCAGAATGCTCTAAACACCCCTATACTGCACAGGACAGCCTTCTAAAAGAAAGAGGTATCTAGTACAAAATATCAATCGTGTTGAAGTTGCAAAATCCTGATTGAAAGTATGAATTTTTTTCTATCTTTACTGAGATATTACTTAGATATAACATATATGTTTAAGTTGTACAACATGGTGATTTAATACAAATATATACTGTGAAATGATTGAAGGTATGAATTTTTCACACACACCATAAATAATGAAATTATGAGAGAGCTAAATAAGAAATAGAAGGGATAACAATTTTTATTTGAACCCTATCTTTAAAATAAGGCACCAATAAAACACAATAAAATAAAGTACAGCAATATACCTGTCCTTTCCCCAACTCCCAAATCCTGAAAGTATCTATGTCTAAGACCTCTAATTGAAATTTGGCAGCACTGAAAACAAAATAAAACAAAAAAATTCTTTAACATAAACATAGGTAAAATGTAAAAATTAAGAAACATACTCTCCCTTCCCTACTAAATAGGTATGACATCATAGGTAAAGCCTTTTGTAGTATACTAACAGAAGTGAACTGGTACAAATACTACTTCTATCAAAGATTATAAGCATAATAGGGGAAAAAAAGGAGAAGCAGAGAAAAGACCAAAATTCAAGTTACAAAGCAGAAGCCATAAGGGTCATAAGCAGCAGGCTTCTCTTTAAAGGGGAAAGACAGATGGCAATCATGAGAAGCAAACAAAGAAAGTATAACCCCATCACACTTGTAGTATTCAATAAAGAGCTCTTTGGTGTCTTCACTGGAGTAGAATATAGCACTATATACATGATTTTCACAGGGACCTTACAATACTCAGTTTATTACAGCAGTGAAGAGCTAGCAAAATCAGTTAAAATTTTTAACTGATTTACTTTATAACCATCTGTATATCTGTTCTGAAATACACATAGGGAATATATAACAACAGTAAAATGAATAATTGTATTTAACCTGTGAGTACACAGTAAATTTTCCTTTTCTCTTAAAAAAATAATCAAGGAAAAGTCAACATAGATAATAAAATACTTGGTATATTAAAATGTATTAAATATAAAATAACTATAGAATAAGTTAACTAAGGCTCTACAAAATAATCTCTATAGATGTTCTAAGTATAGCAGAAAATATACTAAATAATATTCATTTAGCAAATTTATTACCTGACAGAGAGCCTCAGGAGTATGGTTAATACTATTTCTGCTCTTCCACCAGCTTGAAAATATACTACTCTTTAAAGGAGTAAAAAAAATTTTGGATATAGTTATTGTGCTGGAAAGTTAATATTTAGTTCTAAACTTAAAACAAGTAACTATGAAAATAAATATTACCATTTATTATGTATCTATGATATGTGGAACAAAAACTAAGCATTTTAAACATATTATATCTACTCTTTTATTTCAAAACAAAGAAACTGAGAATCAGAAAGTTTATGTGGTATGGTAGAAGGTTTGATTAACCCTACAATCAGAAAGCTGCAGTAAGAAGAAGTAAATAGTTTTTAGCCTACCACTAAATAGAGGTCCGAATTTTAATATGCTGGCTATTAGAAAAAGAATTTCTCTTCTAAAAGGTACCAGTTATGATCACTGAGACCTAAGATTTTAGTTAAATAACAAAGATTATACTCAACCAAGTTAATGTTTCAATTTCTCTAATTTCTTTATCAACCATTTTTCTCTTCCATGGGAGCAGATGTGGCTAAGTCTGAATAGGACAGGTATACTGAAATAGCTCCCCAATAAAACTCACCATCATTTGACCTAACACGACCTCAATGAAATAAGGGATAAGCTATATATTTTAATATCTATACATAAGCTTTTTGTTTGAAGACTATTAAACTATAGTGATATTCTTAAAGAGTATAGAATATGCCATAAATTATGATGTTGGTCTCTGCAGTGCTTGTGAATATGAGGGCAGTGTAAAAGACTTTACTATAAAACTATATATAATGATAATAATGTTTGCTTGTTATATTCACTCATTGGTTAAGTATTTACCTCCTCCATTTCATTACTCTTCCTCTTCCGAGCCTTGGAAATCTTAACTGTCACAGGTAAGGCACAACCAGGGTGTTTCACTGCCATTTTGTTTGGCCGTAAAGGTGTAAACTGAATCTCTAACTCAGGTTTTGGAAATCGAGTAGTTTGTTTATTTTCTGTTGACACTTCACAAGAGTCAAGGACTACAGATTCATCCTATAACAGAATTAAAAAGGAAAAAAATCTAATTTGCAGAATATAAATTTATAAATTGCAAGGAATTTACTCTCTCAAATACATATTAAAGACAATGAATTGGAAAAGATAAAAAGTGTGCTTGGGTCAAATTCACCAGACAAGGACAGAGAGACTTGAGTTACCATCTAACCTCTCCAGGTTATACATGGTATGTTAAAATCGAGGGAAACTTAGAGATCAGTATTTCCCAAACTTGTATGAGCATAATAATCATCTAGAGAATGTGTTTAGAAGATGCTTGGACCTTACTGCAAACCTCCTGTATCAGAACTCTCCAAGGAAAGAGTCTAGAAATTTTAATAAGCACCTAGTTTGTAAATGGATTATAAAGTTTGCTGCAAATTCTTTGCTACTCTCCCCACTGAGTTTCATTCATCTTCCTTGAATCTGGGCTGGCCTTAATGATGTCCATGACCAACAGAATGTGGAGGAAGTAACATCATGGTTCTTCTGAGGCTCAATCATAAGAAGTCTTTGAACTTCCACCCTGTGCTCTTGGAACACTAACTTATGGGACACTCACCCTCAAAATGCCCCAGCTCAGGATCTAGCCACTGTGCTGTGAGGAATCCAAGCCACAGAGAAAGACCACATATATGTCCAGTTGAGCTCCCAGAATCAATTATCAGCTATGTGAATAAATCATTTTGGATTTTCAACCCAGTTGAGCATTCTGATTTCATGAAGGCAAGAAAAATACACAAAATAGCCTAACACCACCATTCTCCAAAACTGTGAAATATACAAAAATTGCTGGAATTCTCAATAGGAAATCAGGAGGTTTTAGGACAGCATACATAAATTTACAAAAGAATAAACGTTCCACATGTGACTGTGCAATTAAGAATTAATCTTTTCTATGATGATTTGTATTAGTCTCTAAGGTCAATGCTAATTATTTGAAACTCAACCAAAAACTATCAAGCAAAGGCCAAGAGAAAAGAAATGGCTTGTCAGTTCTCCAGATTAAAATGTCCTCTCTTCCTGTTATCTGTTTGGCAAAATTTTATTCACCTTTAAGACCCAGGATGACATTACTTTCTCTAATCCACATCATTCAGGCAAAATTCAGACAAAATTCACAGTATTCTCCTCAGCCAGTGTTTCTTCTTAGCAATCTCTTCCTAACACTTGCCCATAAGGTAAGGTTAAAGAAGGCAGTCATATATGTGTGTGTCTTACTAGATTCTTTACTTCCTGAGGATGGCGATCATGTCTTATTTATGTTTGTATTCTCAGCATTTAGCAAGTTTCCCAACACTAATCCTAATAAATGTGTTAAAAAAAATTTTTAAGTAATTTTATCTTCAAAGTTTTAAGTGACTTAGAATCTTTATTTATTTCATATGTAATCTGAGAATCTCTATATTATCCAAAGTTATTCACAGAAACCTATGCCCACCACAAAATAAGAAAATTTATTATGAGTTGGTGAGATTTGCTGACAGTTATTAAATGGGTATGATTTCAAAAAAATATATTATTTAATAGATGCTAATTAAAGGGACCTCATAAGGGTACGTGATCATGTGTATTTTATCTTTTACGGGATTTGCTATTTCTGACAGACAAGTTTGTTTAAATTAACATATCTGTTGTTTGAGATCAACATCACTTTGAGAGGTTAATATTTGGAGACCTAATAATCTCCCAAAAGAATTTCACCTCTCCTCAAAAGCCTCTAGTTTTCCTCCCCACAGCTGAGAATATATATATAGATAACTGTATAGCAAGGTACCGACAATTGATTAAATTATACTTCCATGTGTTATTTGATAATTAATGGTCATTGATAAAGAGGGTAAAAAAGTGGACTATGTCACCAAATGCCTACCTGTACTTCATTCCTGGAAATTTCAAAACTCGTTGACTCCAGTTCAGTTTTAACTCTGCCAGGATCCGTTGAACTTGTATGTCTGGGCTTGATATTCATAGTTTCTTTTTCCTAAAGTAAAGAAATATTAGAGCAACAAGCCACTGTAACAGAAGTAGATTAAAACACCTCACCTAAGAATATAAAATCAAGATTTGGGTGGATTAAATAGAGAAAGTAATCGAACACATCTTCAGTGACCATGTAACTTTCCTTGCTCCTCTCTTTCATCCTCAGAGACTCAGGAAACTTTCCAGCCTTTTCTGAGTCTGATATAAGGAGAATGTAAAAGATTACATTCAACTTCCAAGGTGTTTTACATAAATTGTCTTATTTCACTTTCATTGTAACTGAGTTAGCTATGTCAAGAATCATTATTCCTACTTTCCAGGTAAGGAAAGAGAGAACTAGAGGTGTCTGTGCTGAGTTGAAATTTGAACTCTGATAATACAATTTTAAAAAACTAAAGGAGTCTTGGAAATGCATTAGAGTAGAAAAGACCATATTGACAACTAACACTTTTCTTACTGCACAGTGTTATCCTACTTTCTCAGTCACATGGTATGTTCTATTCCTAAACCCTACTTAAGGGATTTATAAAGAAGTATCAGATGACATTTTTAAACCTGATAAATTCCAACGTGGGCCTTCTCATTACAGCTATCAAAATCAAAAGTCAAATGCATATCTTATGTCACTGACTCATTAATGCCTTATAAATAAGATTCTACTGAAATCATATCATAATGGGGAGATAATAGCATATACTTTCACTGTGGTGAAAACTGTGCTAATTATTTTACAAATGCTCTCAATTAATTTTCACATCTCTATTTGGAAGACATTATCTCTGAACCAATCATAATGATAAATTCTGAAAACTCAAAATTCATGAAAAATATCCAAATAATTTTTCGAACTCTGATTCTCCTCTGGTCTACCAAAACTTACTTTTTTAGCCTTTAGGAATTAATCAAATAATTGTGAAATTTTTCTGTTTCAATTTTAAAAAAATGCATAGAAAAAATAAGGTTCTACTGACTATTTTAGAGGCCTCTGAAGCGATCTTTTTTTGTAATTGTTCAATTTCATTATCTTTCTGTAAGTTACTGGAGACCAGTGCTTTCAGCTGTATTTCTAAAGCTGCAACCAGTTGATCCCGTTCTTCTCGCCACTTTTGAAGGTTATTATCTTTCTCTGTCAGCTGTGCTGTAAGTATTTCCTAATAAGGAAATAGAGAAAATGTTAAAATAAATCTTGAAACATTATGTATCTAAGAATTTTTTGAAATTTTTATTATAAATAACACAAATACAACTGTGAACATGATACATAACAGATTACATAGTATAGTCTAGATAAAGTATTTACTGTACATGCAAAACAAAATACATAATGTCTTTATATATATTTTAACATCCACGTGGCCACCTCATTCCAAAAGTCAGTTTACACGTCACTTCTTTCAATAAAAATTATAACTCAAACTAATATCAGCATTTCCCCAATGTTTGGGAAATAAGAGGATAAAATTAAAGTAAAACAAATGACAAAACTAACAGCAACAATAGAGAAAGGAAAATAAAAAACACCATTAAAAATAGGTTTAAACAATCATGAAATAGTGCTAAATTAAAGAAAATATGTGCAAGACCTAAACATGAAAAAACTATAAAAACACTGCTGAAAGAAATTAAAGAACACGCAAATAAATGGAGAGATAATCTGTTCAAGGGTCAAAAGACTCAATATAGTTAAGATGGCAATTCTTCCTAAGTAGATTTATAGAGCTGTAAAACAAACCAACTATATGACTTTTTAGAAGAAAGGGTTTATTAGACCACTGCTAGCAAGAAAGACCTGGTCCTAGGGCATGAAGTCTGAACCACCAGCAGCATGGCCAAGTGAAAAGACAGCATGTCCACAGTCTAGAAGTTGAGTGTTTTTATATATCAAATATATGTATGTAGGGTGATGCGGCAGTGGGGCGGGGAGTGGGGGCATTCTGAAAGAATTTACATTAGCTATACACAAAGCAAGTGGGAGAAGCTCTGGGATAAGCATAGAGTCTGTGAGGAAGAAGTGTCAGCTCCTGTGGATTAGCTATGAGCAACAGATTGGAAAGTTCATGTGTAAATAAGAAGTAGAAGCTCCTGAGGGTCGATGGCATCTGGCTATTTTCTTTAGATAATCGTGGAAATAGCCACCTGGAAATTAATCCTAAATTCCAAAAGATATACAGAAATGTGAGCTGTCTTTTGTCAGAGCTGGCCCATAGCTATTATTAAGAGGCTAATTGTTCTATCACGTTCTCTCACTCTCTGGCAGCTGTAATTTTAATTCAGAACATTTCAGAATTTTCTTCTTGTAAGCATCAAGGAAATTTCAATCAAAATCCAGGCAGGTGTGTGTGCCTGTGTGTATGTGTGTTATAGAAATGGAAAAGCTGATTTTAAAAGCTGGAATATGGAAATGCAAATGATCTGGGACAATCAAAATTATTTTGAAAATGAAAAACAAAGTAGGAGCAATCACACCATGTCATTACAAGTCTACTATAATAATCAAGACTGTGTAATATTGGTATAAGAATAGAGATCAGTGGAACAAAGGAAGGTCCAGAAATATATGGTCAATTGACATTCTACAATAATACCACAGAAATTTGATGAAGGAAAGGACAGTCTTTTCAAGAAAGGGTGCTGGAACAATTGAACAGCCATGTGAAAAGAAAATAAACCCCAACTCCAATCTCATACCATATTATAAAAATTAATCCTTGCACAACTGATTTATGACAAAAGTTGCCGAGCAGTGGGAAAGAAAACAGTTATTTCAAAAAACACTACCAGGAAAATTGCTGATCTACATTAAAAACAAACAAACAAACAACAACAACAAAAAATCAGCCCTGACCCCTGTCAGGGAGGTAAAATTATCCTCTTCCATTCAAGTTCTTCTGACTGGACTAATAAACAACATATGACAGATAAGCAGGAGAAAAACCAATCAAAGTTTACTAACATGTATGACTCCTGCAAACATGGGAAAGACCCAGGAATACTAATTTGCAAGATGGTGGAAGCCATCACCTTAAATATCTCATCACAGCTTAAGATAAACAATGTTGGGGAAGGAGACTCAGTTAAGGTTTTGATCACTACACTGTTGTTACGTAAGATGCCAACATCACAAGTTGGGTGATGGGTATATAGGAATTCTCTACTAGTTACGCAACTTTCTGGTAAATAAAATGATTTTGAAACAAAAAGGTGAAAATGTTTTTAAAAATCAGTGCAGAAAATCATCCTTAACCTTTTCAAAGCTAATATTCCTGTTTTCACTATAAGGTTTAGCTGTTATCAGTAAAATTTTGTTATTAACAAAGGAAATACCAACAGATGACAATGCAATTACTGCCAAATTACTATCACTGTAAATAGAGAGCCAGTTTTTCATTTAAATATATTAATGTGTTGCTCAATAGTTTTCCTAGGATCAATGAACCTCTTTTTTCTGATGGTCAACATTGGGTGTCAAACAGATTAAGTTGTCAGTTTAAACAAGGAGGAAATAAAACAAGCTAAGATAGAATTGCTATAGGACATAAAGCTAGTCAATGTAAAACTGAAGGTTATTTCTACCTATAGTCTGCTAGAAACTAGTTGATTATAAAAACAAGTCCTGACAAAATTGGCATATGAGATAATATACATACCATGTTAGTAGAATCTACACTTCAAAATGCAAAAAAAAAAAAAAAGCTTTAATCCACAAATAATCCTGTGGCAAGCAAAAGGAAGAGATTTTTAAGTTCTGTATCTAGACAGAAATTAGGTATTTCCTCAACTTGCTTACTAGGCTGAAAAGTTAAAATAAGAACATAAGTGAACTATAAGATAAATTGGGACAGAAGAGTCATCTTGTGTCAACAAAAGAACATTTAAAACCTAGAGAAAAGTTTTATTATAAAAGTTAGAGCTGAATTTTTAAGGACATGAACAGAAACAAGATCTCAATGGATTGAGAAAATGCTCAGAAGAATGGTAGTTTTGCAGTCCCTTTTACAAATTAGAATCAAAGCAGAAAATGTAAGGTACATGAAATCCATTGTGGAAGATTAAGGAGGCAAGAGACAGGAAAGTGGGGAAGTCTCTAGGATTGAATAAAAAGCAAAATGGAGAAACACATACTTCTTTTACATTGGTGGGTACAGGACAGTTAATAACATTTATAGCACATAGAGATGGTATTCGGAGAACAAAGTAACAATGAGGAGTTCTGTGGTCTCGCGCTGAGGGCCTTGTGCTCTGGTGCCTGTGGCTGTGCCTTAGAAGTATAGAAAAGAAAATTACTCTGACATTTCAAAGGTATGTTATCCGAGCTGCATAAGAACAATGGACAGAGCTCACTTAAGGTGAAGATTGACCTTTGCTAAGGAACCTATAGGCCTGGGAAGTGACTATCCATCCACCATGGCCTGCCCCGTTAGGAATCAGTAATCAGATTATCCTATGTGGTTAACTTTTGATCACTGAGCTTGTCAAGCCTACTATGTGGCCCCCGCTGAGCTTGTCAAGTTTGTTACACAGGCCCTTTTTCTTTCACAACACACAAAAAAAGCTGCCTTTAAAAAATAAAAACAGTTAACCATGTAGAGATTGATAAGAACCCCAGGGATAAATTTAACATACCAAAGAAAGCAGGTGAAATACATCAAAGAGAAAGTATAATTGCTACCAACCATTTCATTTTGTTGCTTTAAACAACGTTCTCTGTCTTCGGCATATTTTTTCATCTCTTTGTTTCGTAGACTCTCAGCTTCTTTTGCTTGAGTGATAAAAATCATTTTTTCATCTAACCATTTCTTTCTGTCAGAGTTATATTTCTGTTCAGATTCCTGTATATATAAACCGTACAAATAACTATCACATGCTTAAGAAGTAGATAATAAAACTATTTTTATACCATTTACATACACCCCATTATTTTTCACTTTTTTAAAAACTTAAATGCTTTTCTTTCAACAATGACAAGATCAGAGTTTATTTCAGATTATAAAATGAACGTTGCTGGTTTGTTTTCCTATACATTGGTCAACCTTTTTGGTACCAGGGACCAGTGCTCCTGTGAGAATCTAATGCCTGATGATCTGAGGTGAAGATGAGACAGTGATGCTAGTGCTGGGGAGCGGCTGCAAATACAAATGAAGCTTTGCTCGCCTGCCGCTCACCTCTTGCTGGGTGGCCCAGTTATTAACAGGCCATGGACTGGTACTGGTCTGTAGCCTGGAGTTTAGGGACCTCTGCTATACAATATTTCCCTTATGAACTTTATTTTGCTATGAAGTCCATTATTTAAGTACTTTCTTTCATCAGTGAGTGTAAGAAGAAATAAACAATTTAAATTTCTGAAAGAGTCAGACCCAAAATGAAAGACCCAGAAAGGAAAAAAAAAATAGCAAGCCTTGGTTTGTGATGGTCATTTCTAATTGTATGGTTACAAAAATGAAATATTCCTGGGTATACAGGATGCCAAGTAAAAAATAGCTTGGGTTTCAGGACATTTATTAGTTTAAAGAACATTGAGACCAGCTGAACAGAGAATGTAGTTGATTAGTAATTTTCAAAGTGGCTTCCACATATCCTTTGGGTTCAAAGGTATCTATCTAATTTATACATTCAAAATCCAAGTGAAACCTCATTTGAAACAAAAACAATAATACCACTGAAATATATATAGATACATATCACTGCTCTAAAAGCTTCTAAAACCACTGTACTAGATTAGCTATGACAGTCCATTCCTGGATTACAAAGGCTATAATCTAAGATAAGTGCTTATATCATTTGAGAACAATGCAAAGCATACCAATACTCCTTAATATGAACATTCTCAATATAGTTAATGTATTTTTTTTCATAATTAATGGAGTATTCACTTTAGTTTCTTTTGGATTTTCACAGTGGAAAGGGTAAATTCTAGAATATACAATTAAGTTACAAAAGGAAGTAATTTTTTGTATTTGTTCAGTATCTGATTACGGATAGCTTGAAATTAAGAAAACAATTTAGATGCAGCAAACATTTCAAAATCATTACTATATTTTATTCAATCTCAAACCTAGTTGTGAATGCGACTTCTGATGCACAAAATTTTAAGCAGTATTTGGTAACTCTCATTAAAAAAACATTTTTCCTACATGGTGTATTTTATACATAGTATGTTAGAGCTGAACATGGCAAAAATATAAACGCAAAACAGAGTATCTTCTATATAGTATGGTTTCAAATATATTCCAGTGTCCAGATATACACAACACTATTCTTTTCCAAGTTAATAATTCTATATTGTGACAATAATCAAATAGTCATTTCCTAATAGTCATGTTCTCTATAACCATATTTGATGAGTAAGAAGCTTAAGGAGTAGAAAAATAGATACAAAGACATAAGGTGTAGTATGAAAGTATTAAGTATAAAATACATAAAATATAAAATTGAAGATCCAACCACTGTATAGTCCTTGGCAATTAGTAGTTTGAATCTTGGGAATATCCTTCCCATGTCATTTCAATATATACCAAAAAATTATATCAATATATTAACACTTCCTACGAATTATTTTACGCATATCTAAATTATAAAATGTTTACTGAATTCTCCTTTCATGAGAAATATAATGAATAGACAGATACATATATAAATAAAATCATACCTGTAACTCATCTTGAAGCTTACTGAGCTTTTTACTAAGTAAGTCTGTATTATCCTCAAGTTCTTTACTTGACCTTTCATTATTTTTGGTTTCCAGATCTTTGTATTTTTCCTTCAATTTTTCCAATTCTGATTTGAAAATATAAAATTATTTTTAAAAGCACATGTAAAAGTTATAACATTTAAAGATATATGAGGCATGGGCTATATATAAGTATCAGCAGATTCCAGGAAAAGAACACAGACCAAGACAGAACTAAGACTATACAAGAGCTGCATTTTTAAGAGTTCTTTCCACATTCTTAAAGAAGAGGATCTACAAGGACATCTAGGAAACCCATTGAATAGTAATCAAAGTATACAGTATAAACAAATGTCAACATTAATTATAGAGAAAACAATGTAATTCTCAAAAATAAAAAAAACTGTGATGATATTCTGAAGGACAAAATTACAGTATTGATATTGAGATAAATATACAAGATGATACAAAGAACTAGACAGAGGTTTAAAACTGTTGAAAGTTTATTCTTAATGTCTAGGGAATACTGTAAGTTATCATCCAGTTATTATGAACATGTCCTTATTCTTTCTTTACTATATACAATTTTACTTAAAGCAATTTTTATCACATTGGAAAATGGCAGGTGATAGGACATTCCAAAAACACAAATACTTTTTCATTATGAATTATTATAAATACTACTTTAAAAGATATCCAGGAAAATAAGAAAATGGACATGCATGCCTTGAGATATTTAAGCAATCTTGTTTTACCTGTGGCCAAACTTTCAGCTTCCTCTAATTTAGCTTCAAGCACTTTATCTTGTTCTACCTGAGTTTGTTCTTGTTCTTCCAGTGTCATTCTCATGTCTTCAATTATTTTTTCTTTAACATTTAGATCTAAAAATTTGGGGTGAACATTTTAGAAATTACATCTAAATATAGATATTTAATTTTTCTTGAGTTCTTCTAAAATTAAAATACACTTTTATTAACTATAATAGAATATGAGCTCTATATAGACAGAAACTTTGTCTTACTCACTGCTACATTCTCAATACCTAGAACAGCACTGGCATACATGAAGCACCAAATAAATACCTGATGTACTGGTGGATGCTTGGAGGATTACAAGAATGGATGGAAAGATGCAGAAGAACTCTTTTTAGATAAAATTAACAAATTTTCATAAAATAAAACTATTAATACTAATAAGCACATATCTTGGGATTTAGAAAAAGACATTATTTGGCAAAACACTTATTTTTAATGTTAATATTCCCAAACTAAAACTTTTATCTCCTAAAAACAAAAAAGGCTCAATCCCAATTTTACTTATGTTTTTAAATCTCAAGAATTGTTTTATAGAAAAAATTTCAAAGCGAAATATTTCTAGTGTTTTTAAAACCAGCTCTTCAGAAATGACTGTGACCAGCCTTACTAAAATTGTTTCCAGCCCTTGAAAAATGACAATAATGCCTTACAAACAATTTTACTCATATGAGTAATTTTCAGTATATCTCTCTATGGATGTATTAATTCTAAGAGGAGTCTTAGAATTAAAGGAGTCTTTATATCAACTTCTTTCAAAAAGCATGATTTTCAAATATATTCATATTATACAATTAAGTAATTTTATAAGTTTATTTAAAGAATCCCTTTCCTCTTCCACTCTATATTTTGCACTAAATTTGAGGACCGGAATGAAAGAGTTTAAATATCTAGTTATTAATTAGGAAAGTCCCAAGACACCAATAACTTGCCAATGGCTAGCCACTTATTATTTGAAAGGCAGAAGCAGTAAAAGAAAAAAGAATTACATTATCAGTTCATGCCTCCAATAATTAACATTTTATTTCAGCAAAGATTCCAGAGATGTGCAACAAACAAAAACAGAAAATAAAGCAACATAAAGACAGCTATGAGACAGATATCTCATCATAGTGATAGCTATGAGTTATAGCTAAATAAGTGACTGTTGAATGAGCAAGCAGTCATTAACATTCAGGGGAGAGGAACACTGAGAGCTATAATGTCCTGGGAAGGATTCAAGGAGGAAAGGCTTAATCATAACATTTGAGAACAGGTACAAAGAAGAAAGAAGGGACATTACACAAGCTAGGGATAAAAATGACACATAAAAGTCATGCAAAATCCTAGATTAGAAATACTCAGTTAGAGTTCAACTTTATTTCAGAATACCAGTATACCACATGTCTACAAAACAAGCATAAAAGCTTAAAATCATGTGATACCATTTCACTTATCATACTGGCAATAAGCTTAAAGTTTGTTAACACCTAATACTGGCAAAATGTAGAGAAGCGGGCACTTTGGACACTATTATGTGAATATAAATAGTGTAGACATTTTGATGGGCAGAACAGCAACAGTCTTCAAAATTTCAAATACACATCATTTGGGCCAATAATTACATTGCTAGAAATTTCCTCTATAAATATATTTACATATGTGCGCAAAGACAAAAACATTCATTGTGATGCCTGTAACAAAAATGTCCGAAAAAATCTTTTCGTCAAAAGAGGTCATATTACCAAAGACTAGACTGTAAAATGTACTGACTGTTAATTTTCTTAGATATGGTGATATTGTGCTTATGTAAGACAATGTCTTTACCTTACAAATTTCATGATAAAGTATTTATGCATAAAGTACCACCGATACATGCAAATACTTTTTAAGTTGCTCAGTTTAATATATACATATATGAGATGTGAGAGAGATGCAAATATGGCAAAATATTAAAAAATAGTGTATCTAATAAAGGGTATTCAGGTATTGACCTTCTGACTCCCTTCTTTTTAAATTAAAATTTAAAGTTGGAATCATTATCTCGACTTTTCAAGCAATTGAAAGTGTACCTTAAATTAGCATATAATATTCCCTTTACTGAACTCTGAAATTATGTTTCATTTATGATCAACATCATGTCTTTGGTCACAGGAAGGATTCTATTCCTTGCAATAGTGTTCTCTTGTGTACATATTAAAATCAGTTTTATCTCCTCTAGCCTAACCAATTTTGTCAGATCACTTAAGGCTTTTCTACAATAAATTTTTTTCCATTTTAAAAAAAGAAGCCATATTAAATAAGTTGATATTTCAATATTAATAAAATAGAATATTACATAGACTTTAAAAAGAAAGAGGTTTAAAAGGAGGAAGGAGGAAATAAGGTGGATCTTCATATGGCTATATGGAAAAGTTTCTCAACATTTCCCAAATCTATAAAAACTCATTGTTTTAGTTAGCAATTTCTTCTGAGGTCTTTTTCTTGAGATCATATATTTCCAAAGGAAATGTAGTCTTTTATTTAGCTTATCATGGGAATAGAGGCAAAATGGAGCAGGGTAAGATTAAGAACAAAACAAATTAGTATGGCCAGAACAAAAAGTTATGCAATACTAGGTGATAAAAAGGCAGGCTGGAATGTCAAGCTAGAGAGTGAATGTTATTGTATGGGCAACATGAAATGGTTGAAAACTTTTAATAGGAAAAATGACACAGAGTTTTAGAAAAAATTAATCCATCTGTGTGGTTATCAAGAGAGTGAGTTTGACATAAGGCCTAGCAAAGGGATAGGACAAATATGAGGAGTCACTAGGAAAAAGTAGTTACAGAATTTAGGTACTGAATCTGAGGGTGAGGGGAAATGATATTTAGAGTCTAAACCCAGGGATGGCAAACATTTTCTGTGAAGTGTCAGATAATAGCTATTTTAAGGTCTGTCACAACTATTTACCTGCCACTGTAATGTGAAAGCCACACATAATACAGAAGAGAATGTGTTGCTATGTTCCAATAAAACTCTATTTACAAAATTAGGCAGTAAGCTGGATTTAGTGAGAAGGCTGCCATTTCCTAACTAACCCCTGGTCCAAACACTGGAAATAGTAGTGATCCATAGTAGAAACATAGATAATAAAATTAAGATAGTTTGGGCAGAAAGAGACATTCAGGTTCAGAATCCAATAAGACTCCAAAACCACTCAGCATAAGAAAAGGAAACTACAGGACAATATCCCCCATGAATATAGATGCAAACCTCAACAGAATATTAGCAAACTGAATCTAGTAACATGTAAAAAGCATTATACACTGGACCAAGTGGAATTCATCTCAAGAATGCAAGTTTGGTTCAACATATGAAAATCAATCAGAACAATACACTGTATTAATAAAGAATAAAATCACATGATAATTTCAATATATGCAGAAAAAAGTGTTTGACAAAATCCAACACCCTCTCATGATAAAAATGTTCAACAAATGAGGAACAGAAGGGAACTAACTTTTTAAACATGATAAAAGGCATCTACAAAACACCACATCTAACATTATGTATAAGGGTGAAAGAAAGAAAAGTTCCTCCTAATACCAGAAACAAAACAAAGATGTCCACTGTCACCATTTCTATTCAACACTGTTCTAGAGGTTTTACCAGGACAATTAGGCAAGAATGAAAAAAAAAAAAGGTAAAAAGAATGGAAAGAGAAAAGTAAAACTAATTCTATTTGCAGAAGACATGATCTTGTATATAGAAAATCCTAAGGAATCCACAAAAAAAAAAGGAAAGAAAACAAAAGAAAACATTATTAGAGCTCATAAACTAGTTCAGCAAGGTTGCAGGATACATGACCAATATAATCAAAACAACTGTTTCTATATATTAGCAATGAACAATCCAAAAATGGTATTAAGAAAATAATTCCATTTTCAAAAGCACTACAAAGAATAATATATTTAGGAACAAACTGGCAAAAGATGTGCAAAACTTATATACTGAAAACTAAAAAACATCATCAAAAAAATTATATAAGGTCTAACTAAATGAAACGATACCCCACATTCATGATTAATATTGTTAGGTTGGTAATTTCCCCTAATAGATCCGCAGATTTAACACAATCCCCATCAATTCCAGCTGGCTCATTTGCAGAAACTGACAAGCTGATCCTAAAATTCATGTACAAATTCAAGAAGCCCAAAATAGTCACAACAACCTTGCAAAAGGAGAACAAAAGTGGGAGAATTCACACTTCTCATTTAAAAATTTATATAAGGCTCAATAACAATACAGTGTGGTACCAGCATAAGGATAGACATGTAGATCGATGAAACAAAATTCAAAGTCCAGATATAAACCCTCACATTCATGGTCAGCTGATTTTCAACAAAAGTGCAAAAACAATGCAATGAGAGAAAAGAACAGTCTTCTCAGTAAATGGTGCAGGGACAGCTGGTCTCCATATACTTAAAAGAACTAAGTTAGACACCTCCTACAACACACAAAATTACATTCAAATGGATTAACTCAAAATGGATAAAAGACCTAAATATAAGAGCTAAAACTATAAAACTCTTAGAAGAAAACTTAGATGACTTTGGTATAGGCAACATTTCTTAGATACATACCTAAAGAACAAGCAATCAAAACAAAATAGGTAAATTGGACTTTGCCAAAATTAAAAACTTTTACACATCAAAAGACACTATGAAGGAAGTGAAAAACAACCCAAGGAATGGGAGAAAACATCTGCAAATCATTCATCTGATAAGGGTCTAGTATCTATAACATGAAAAGAACTCTTAACAACTCCATAATAAAAAGACAACCCAATTTAAAAATGGCCAAAGGACTTAACAGATTTATCCAAAGAAGATATACTAATGACCAATAGCTTAAGACTAGACTCTCAATATTATTAGTCATTAGGGAAATGCACATATGACATACTACAATGATATACTACTTTGTAACTTATCAGTATGTTAGGTTAAACAGTATTCCTAAAAAATTTACCTCCACCCACTATGGCTATAACCTTATTTGGAAATAGGGTCTTTGCAAACATAATCAATAATAAAATCATACTGGATTGAGGTGGGCTCTAAGTTCAATATGACTGATATACTTACAAGAGGAGTGAAATTTGGACAAACACAGAGAGAGAAGACAGACACACCCAGAGTGAAGATGGCCATGTTCAAACAAAGGCAGACTGGAGTTATGCTGATACACTGCATTCAACCAGAAACTAGCAAAGACAAGATTCTTCCCCATAACCTTCAAAAGGAGCATATCAATACTTTCGTTTTGGATTTCTAGCTCTCAGGACTGTGAGAGAATAAATTTCTATTGTTTCAAGCTAACTAGTGTATGGTACTTTGTTACAGCAGCCCTAAGAAACAAATAAAGATATAACTTTAAAAATGAAAAAGTAACAAATGTTAATAATAATGTGGAGAAACTGGAGTTCTTATCCACTGCTGATACAAATATAAAATGGTATAACTACTATGGAAAAATTTAAGTTCCTCATAAAGTTAAACACACGGTTACCACATGACCTAGTGGTTCCACTCGTAGATATATAGCCCCAAGAGAATTGAAAACATGTTCACCCAAAAACTTGTACACAAATATTCAAAAAAGGCAAAAAGTGGAAGCAATCTATATCATATAAAGGAATATTACTTGGCCATAAAAAATAATAAGTACTGACACCTGCTACAACATGGATGAAACCTGAAAACATGCTAAGTGAAAAAGGCCATATGCTATGAACCATTTACACGAAATGTCTACAACAGGCAAATCCAGAGAAACAGAAAGACTAGTGGTTGATAGTGACTAGCTATGGGCACAAAATTTCTTTTGGGGGTGATGAAAATGTTCCGGAATTAGATAGTGGTAGTGATAATACAATCTTGTGAATATGCTAAAATCCACTAAAATGTACTTTTAAAGGGTAAATTTTATGGTATATGTATTGTATCTCAATTTTTTTGAAAAAATAACTTAATTAAGATAGCCAAGTGAATGGCATTCAGTATTTAACAGAAACAGAGAAGCCAGGGAAAGCCTCGGGAACTGAAAATGCAATTTAAGGGGTGAGTGATGGGCAGGAATCAGCATAATTTTATGAACAGAAATATATAGATAACAACTACAATGGGATTTTTATAACATTTTAAATAAAAAATCAATACAATTTGAATTAAAAAAGAATAATTCAGCAAATACAATTTGAACCTAAATGTTTTTTAAAAACTTCATAAAATATAATTTAAAGACATTTTACTTGAACTATATTCTTTACATGATTTTGTCTAGAAATCTATTCCATTCATTTGTGATCTATGTAACTCTGATTGTCTTTATTTTTCAAAAATACTGGCCATTACCTAGATAGAAATCAATGTTGCTTTGACTGAATATTTCTTAATGTTTTATTTTTCCAAGCATAGTTACTCATTGATAAATTACTCATCAGAATCAATGTTTTTCTCTTTTGATAAAGTTACAGCATATGCTGCCCTTACTTTACTTTAGAATTTTCAAAGGAAAATGCTATATCAATTGTTACTACAACTACTTTGCCAGTCATTTTAGTACTTGAAGTAGAGGTTTGCTCCTGACCTTTGCATACTTTCTCATACTGCTGTATAGCTTCTTCCACTTTCTGATTATTTAACTGCTCCTGCAAAATGAAAGAATATGAATTAAATGCAAATGTAAAAAACACACAGTATTTAATGGTGGAACTTAAAAACAGGGTTCAGTATTAGGTTTGAAATCTGTCTCCCACAAAGCTACTAGTCTCAAGTTTCCAAGTTTCTTTTACCTTGGAGAGAAGGGCAGGGTGAGAGTGTAATAAGAAAAAATAATAACTTTATACTTTTATACTATCTCAAAGTTACTGCCCAGTCATTTTACATAACATTTTAAGCTAGTGTGTTCACTATAAAAAGCAAAAATAAGGAAATAAAGGATTACTATGTATTTAACAAAGGAGGAACAAGAAAAATCAAAAAAGTTTCCTATCAGTAAATTCAAAATACAGGAAAACAGGGTCCTCCAGTCCCTATATGGAAAGTAGATGGAAGGTTTGAAAAATAACCAGAGTTTTAAGAGGTAAGATTAAACTATGGGTACTAGAAATCCTTCAATTCTAATTTTAACCTGTCCGGTAATCCAACCTCACTCCTTATCTCATCTAACTTCAGCACTATCTCCTCACTTTGTAAGTCTTAGAATTAATCACTTCAGAAACTGTAAATCTCTGAATTGTATTATGAGCACAGATTGCTTTATTAGTATTATATTCAGTTAAATATTTAAATCAAACGTTTATACCTAAATATTCATTAGTTTGCTTCACTAAAAAGCAAACATACAAAGAACACAACTTTTCTTTTGTCACCTTATCCAACTAATTGATGTGGAGTAAAATATAACCATTTAGAAAGTTTAGAAAGTTTGCTTAACTGTCCTTTAAAAAAATATTTTTAACAAGACCTGAGTTTTGTTTTCTTTTTACTTTTTGTTCTGAAATAATTTTAGATTTATAAAGATAGCAGAGATTACAAAGGATTAGCAAAACAGTTACAAAGAGAGAGAGATTTCTGTATAATCTTTTAGCTTCCCCTAAGATTAACATCTTCTATTACCATGGTATATTTATTTAAATATTAAGAAACTAACACTGGACACAAAAAAGTCAGCAGTTGAGTTGTGAAGCTGTTATTTAGAACATTGAAACAATCATTTTTGTATAGAAAAAAGAAATTAGCATTCTTATACTACTATTAATAACAGCACAGACTTTATTTGAATTTCACCAGTTTCTTCACTGATGCCCTTTTTCAGTTCTAGGATTCCATACAGGATACAACACTGCACTTAGCCAGTATGTCTCCTTAGTATCCTATCTGTGATAGTTCCTTGGTAACTTTTCTTTAATGACTTTGATCGTATTTACTGGTTAGGTATTTTTTAGGACATCCTCCATTTGGGTCTCTTATGTTTTCTCACCATTAGACTGAGATAATGAATTTGGGGGAAGAATACCACACAGATATGCCCTTCTGGTGACATCAAATCAGGAAGTACATGTATCAATATCACAATATGGTGATATTGTTCTTGAATACTTGGTTAAGGTGGTGTCTGCTAGGTTTCTCCACTGTAAAGTTACTACTTTTCCTTTTCCATACTCTGTTCACAAGAAGCAAATCACTAGTAGTTATTTAATTTTAACTAATTTATTTTTCAATTCCAGAGAAGGTCAAAAAGAGAATGTTATAAACACTGATATATTTACTTAGACACTAAAATATACAGAATCTATTTAAACTATTTTTAAAAACAAAACTGTTACCTTGAGTTGCTGAATGGTTCGCTGTTTCATATCTATATCCTGAGAACACTGGTTTTTCTTTTTCTCCAATTCATTAAATTTAATCCTCAGTAACTTCTCCTCATCACGCATAACAGATATCTATAACATTTATAAAACAAATGAAATATTTTTAAAATACTAATTGCTTTTTGTTGTTTATAATGTATGGCCACTGGTGAAAGGTTCATATCCTTAAAAACCCATTAGAAAAATTACATATTCTAACATACTACATGAGTTTCAAATTATCAGCAGTAGAATGCATATAAAGAAATCATTTTCTTCTTACAACATATCAAACTCAGAGTTTAAAGAATATCAAACTCTCTAAGTTCTCTCAAAAAAAAAAAATCATCATAGCACCTTGCATGCAACAGCAAAATTATTATGGAAAAATCAACAGAGACATTCTAGTGGGAAAATACTGGCTCACATTTCCAAGGTTTATTGAGTAATATGATCCAGTAATACAAGATATGTATTTAAAACTCATAATAGCACATAGAGGATGAAAAGGAAACAACTATGTGATCAAAAGGTACCCATGTGAGAGAAGGATAACTGATTTTTGGTGTTATCGGTACCTAATTCTACAAAATTGTTAAAGAAATCAAAAGCATCATAAACTAGCATGAAAATCTTCACCAAAAAAAAAAAAAGAGAGAAACAAAGGTAATCTCTGTACATGTTTAAGCCAATTTCTATTTTGCCAATCGTAGAGATCTTGAATATTGAAAAAAATTAATTTTAAAAAGTTCTCCTTCAAAATAATCATGGAGATGTCATAATAATAATTGCTCTATGTGATTTGGTTTCCTGGGATTTTTACATTCTTTTTAGGCCCTCTGTATGTTCCAAATATACTATAATACATATTTGTAAATATATATAAATATTTGCTTCTATCTCTTTCTTATAAAATATGGAACTACAGCAATAAACACCATCCTAATCGATTTTACAGAAATAAACTGTCAGCCAATAATAAATAAGAGACTATGTGTTGCACCAAGATGCACATCAGGCTGCTTCAGTTTCCATCCTGGCTCTGCCACTTACTAGCTAAGTGAACTTGGACAAGTTATATCTCTTAATGCATGTTTCCTTATCCATACAACGGAAGTTAAAAACAGTGCCTACTCCTAACATTTGTCTGAGAATTAAATGAGATGATGTATATAAACTCAGAATAAGCTGCTATTATTAGTAGTAGTACTGATGCTATACATTGTTTATTTTGAAAAATAGAAAACACTCTTAATTCCCAGTGTAGAATGGTAAAAAGTCATCTATTCAGTAAAACATTACATAAAAAGAGATACCACTATAAGTAGAAGAAAAATCTTTAAAAATGGAATTCAAAAGCAATATTTATAGGTAGTTGATCCCATTTATAAAAATAAAAGCATACCAATACATACAATAACCATATATACGTAATGGTAATCACCTGCCAAACATTCAGAACCAAAGTATATAACATAAAACATGAAGGACCAGAGGGAAAACCCACAAAAGCCAACCAAAATAAAGAAAACAAAAACACAAGGACAAGGAAGCAATGGAAACACCGAGCTACCAGAAAGTAAAAGATAAAATGGCTGTAAGACCTCATATTTCAGTAATCACCCTAAATGTAAATGGACTGAACTCACCAATAAAAAAGTACAAAGTTGCAGAATGAATTAAAAAAAAAAAAAAATCAACCCTATGCTGCCTCCAGGAGACACATCTCAGCTCCAAAGACAAATATGGGCTCAAAGTAAAAGAATAGAAAATGATATTTCAAGCAAATAGCATTCAGAGAAAAGCAAGAGTAGCGGTACTAATATTGGACAAAACAGTCCTCAAAATAAAAAAAGGTAAAGAAAGATACTGAGGGACACTTCATAATGATAAAGGGAATCAAGCACCAAGAAGACATAACACTTATTAATATCTATGCTCCCAATCAGGGAGCCCCGAAATACGTAAAGCAATTACTAACAGAACTAAAGGGAGAAACATACCAAAACACCATCATAGTAGGCGACCTAAATACCCCATTGTCGGATATGGACAGACCATCCAAACAGAAAATCAATAAGGAAATAACATCCTTAAATGACACATTAGACCAACTGGACATAATTGATATTTACAGAGCCTTTTATCTCCAAACAGCTGTTTTTACATTCTTCTCTAATGCACACAGAACATTCTCCAGAATTGACCACATACTGAGACACAGAGATAGCCTCAACAAATATAAGAGGGTTGAAATCATATGATATTCTCTGATCATAATGCTTTGAAACTAGAGATCAACTGTAAAAAGAAAGCGGAAAGAACTACAAATATATGGAGATTAAACAACATGCTACTGAAGAATAATTGGGTCAGAGAAGAAATAAAAAGAGAGATCAAGAGATACATAGAAACAAATGATAATGATAGTACAAAATATCAAAACTTTTGACATGGCAAAAGCGGCCATAAAAGGAAACTTCCTATCATTACGGGCCTACCTCCAAAAACAAGAACGAGGCCAAATAAACAACTTAATGCTTCATCTTAAAAAACTGGAAAAGGAAGAACAAATGAAGCCTAAAGTGAGCAGAAGGAAAGAAATAATCAAAATTAGAGCAGAAATAAATGAAATGAAAACAAAAAAAAATAGAAAAAATAAATACAACATTTGATGCTTTGGAAAGAAACTTGATGGCTGGGAAGGGTGGAAGTTCTTTTCCCCTCAAGGTATATTACTTTTCCATATTTTGATTTTAGAATCATGTGACTGTATTTCCCATTTTAAAATTAAACTATAATAAAAATTTGTTACAATGGTACTGCATACTCTCCTAAATACTATCTGCACTTTTAAGTTTGCTTTTACTTTTAGGTAGGAAACTTGAACATAGAAGTCTTTAAAAGAAAAAAAAGATTCCAATCCTCCATTAGGCACATACTTTTTTTAATGTTTGACAGATTCTTTAGTTTGTTTAAGCTGATTAAGTTTTCTTTTGTGAAGTAACTGTTCTTATTTTCAGAAAAATTTTGAAGGTGACAAATGTTCTGTTCAATCCTAAAATCAGTGTCTAAACTTGACATATAAGGAAAACCATTTTTATCATTTAAATTGATAGCCTACCTCTTTCTGTACTTGCTTAATCTGCTTTTTGGCATCAGCCAGTTTCTCTTTCAGCTCAGCATTTTCTTCTTCCTTCCTTTGAATATCTGCTTTCAGATTCTGGATAACAGCAGAACTTACAGAGAGCTCCTCTTTCAACCTATAAAACACAAACCACTTTTCTATAGTAACAAACCACTAATCAGTTGGGATCATACATGTGAGCTAGTAACAGTCTACAAAATTACATCTTTTCGCAAATTTAGAATTTCCAAACCATGAATGAGCCCTTAGGAAGATTTCAGATTTCATAAAAAGATCTCTGCATAGAACTTTGTTTCCAAAGGTTTACATAAACAAAGTTCAAGTTCTTCATTCATCACTTATGCTATACTTCACCAGAGTATTATACCCACCTAAATTATTTAGAAGCTACATGAGAAAATCAATAACATGAATGCTTTGCACATTTTAAATATCTGAATAACATTTAGCTTACTTTTCTGTTTCTCTCCAGTTGGTTTCTTTTTCTTCTTCCTTTAATTGAAGTGAATGCTTTGCATCTTGCAAATTATTTGTTAATTGTGTGATTTCTTCTTTTAATTTGACTTCCCTTTCATTTAAATCTTTGTTTTTTTTGGTACAATCCTGAAGATTTGCTTGAAATTCATTCAGATGTTTTTCTAGCTTAAAGATAATAGAGTCTTTTTCCAAAATTTCTTGTTCTAACTTTGCTGAACGACTACATTCATCTTTCTGTGTTTCTAAGATTGTCTGAAGTTCTTTTATTTTCACTTTATAGCAAGTAACATCTTGTGTAAGTTCTGAAAGTGCTTGCTTTCCTTCAAGTACATGCTGTACTTGAACATCAAGATTAACATTTTTTTCTTGCAATTCTTCTTTCAGTTGATAAATAAGATTTTCTTTTTCTTTTAGTAGATCATCTTGATTTTTATTCTTCCTAGCCTCTGTATTTAGTCTCTTATTTTCATCCTCATAGGTTTTTACTTCTGCTTGTAACTTTCCAATTTGTTGTTCCAGTTCCTGGATGTGATGACTTTTTTTAGAAGAGGCCTTTACAATCTCCTTACATTCTTTCCAAATGGCTTCAATACTACAGTGGAAAGAACTTTGCCTACTAAATTCTTTATATTCTTTAACCTGTTTACTTACCAAATAATCATTATCCAAAAGATGTAACTGTGTATTTGGCAAATTATCCTCTTGAGAACTGCTTGATAGATCCCAAAGACTGAGTAAATCTATATTTGAAACCTGAGACACTGGATCAAGTGTTCGTAGTTCATCTATTTTTGCTTGTATTAATTTTATTTGTAAAACATTATTTGTGATGTTTCTTCTAGTGATTTCTATCTCCTTTGACAATTTCATGATCTTTTCCTCCTGTTCTTGATT
Source organism: Eidolon dupreanum (assembly GCA_028627145.1). NCBI lineage: Eukaryota > Metazoa > Chordata > Mammalia > Chiroptera > Pteropodidae > Eidolon > Eidolon dupreanum. The sequence continues at coordinate 24,769,890 of CM053506.1, forward strand.
TATACCTCTCTGTAAATGTAACTCAGAAATTACACTGTCATAATTTGATTGAATTTGTTGGGCTGCTGTACTTAAAGAAAAGCTCTTTTTCTCAGAAAAAGAAAGTTCCTGCTGCAAACTAACAATCTGTTTACTTAATTCTGCTTTCTCTTCCTTTTCATGTCTCAGTTCATTCTCAACAAGGAGTAATCGTGTTTTCAGATCTTCATTCTCATTATTTTCTGGTAAAATTCTAAAGTTTTCCTCATCTTCTGAAATGCTCTGTTGCATTTCTTCACTTTTCTTTTGGTCTTCAGTGATAATTGGACTAACATGTATAGGTCCTTTAAAAATAAGAAAATTGTTATTAATCTGACAAATCTTAATAAAACCAAAAAGTTACCAGATAAGCCAATCTTCAAACATATGAAACATGAAAGCAAACTTTTAACAAAAAAACAGAAATAAGCTAATGAATGAAAAAGAAAAAAACAGGCTGCAAAACATACATGGTATAAGCCCATTTATGTAAAAATTATAGTTCTGTAAGTTAATGAAGAGAGAGTTAGCAAAGGAAGTATACCAAAATGAAAGCAGCTACCTCTGAGTAGGATTATCAGTTATTCATATTTTCTTTTTATAACTTCCAATATCATTTAAATTTTCTACCACACATCTTTATTATCATTATAACATGGTACAGAGGGGAGGATCACATAATGAGATAATCTAAGACAGACATTCCATACCCTAAAGAACAATTTTAAAGTACAATTATGACAGATCTACTAAATTAGTAGTTTGAAAGTGAAGTGTCTTAAATTTTCATAGCTAAAATTAGAAAAAAATTGCTTAAAATTCTGGGAAGTCTAATGTAGTAGCCTTACTCTCATTATCTGTGTAAATATCAATAAACTCCTTAATCCTATAACTGCTTTGTCAAATGTAAAATGGAAACACTATCACCTATCTTGTTATTGTGACGATCAAGATAAAAAATGAGCTTAGAACACCATTCTTAGGATACAGTTAGCTGTTATCAGAGCCTAAAAAACTGTACAGAAGAATTCAGTTAATTAAAACTGAATACAAAGCTTGATTTTTTATCAGGCTCAATAACTACATGCTAGATTAAGAATATTTCTACCTGCCTTATTTACTCTATAGCATAGTGGTAAGAAGCCCAAATAGTATATAAAGTATGTTAACGCATTTTATGAATGTTATATAAATAGAAGAATTTTAACAATCATACTTGGTATAGATTAAACTATGCCCAGAGTAGACACACTATCAGCTAAAACGTAATTTCTTAATGTTCATTTTGACAAATTAACTCACCTCACATAACAGTCAAGAAAAAATTATGTTCAAGTTTTTCTCATAGACTGTATGATTAAATCTTCAACATAATTCTCAATCCTCTAGATAAACAAGTTTATCTTTTTAGGTTTTCATACATTTTCCATTACTATGATCAGATTCTCTTTAGGATCTCACATCCTAGGAAAATTACTTCAAAATATTAAGAGTCTGTAACTCTACAGCTTAAAATTTTTTTTCCTGTTCTATTTACCTTCATGGTTTGATGTTTATATGTGAACTTTCTACACAACATTGCTCTGATACAATCAACTCCGTATGTCTTTTCAAACTTTATTCACTCCCCTATTTGACCATTTAGCTTTTGTTTTCACCTATAATTTTATAGGTGAAATCACGTTAAGAGTCAAATTCTTAATGCTTAAAGGTTCCAGATATAATATGAAAAATAAGCAGTACTAATCCACACAAGAAAAACGTTTTAAGAGAGGGTTGGCTAAAAATTCTCATTGTTAAGAAATCTATTACTTTCAGTTGGTATAAGTCTAATGAACATAAAAGGCATATTTTACAATTCTTATTTTAGTGAGTCCTTCATGTTATCCTATGCATATCAGTGCATTATATTACATGGAAATAATCTTTGTCGCTCTCATCTACTAGATTCCAAACTCCCTGATAGCGACTCTCTATATCTTACTCATCTTAACATACCTGGACAATAATCCTAAGTTAAATATTTTTTAAATTTAGCTACATCATCTATGTTCTCCTTTCCTATCTGAGATATATCACTGTACCAAAAAATTAGAATTTTTGCAATCAGTAACCTATATGGGTTCTAGATACATGCAAATTCATAATCTAACATGCATACTACATAGAGATAGTTCCTAACCCCTTGAAGTGAATACAGAAAGCCTCTGTGATCAAGTAATACTGTGCCCTTAATTTTACTATATTCTGAGAAGCAGGATACAAAAGACAATCACTCTCTAAGTTATATAAATGTCTAACCACTATGTTGTACACCTGAAACTAATATATGTCAACTGAAACTGAAAAATTAAAATAAAGAACCAATAGCAAAGTACCTCTCCTTCAATGAATAACAGAAGGTATATGCAAATTAGTCTCAACATATTAGCTCATACAAGCACTGTATATCCTATAAACCATATATCTGATGTTATACTTTAAGGTACCTACTTTTGAAAAGTTTACTGAGATTCTGAGAGGTGTTTATATATTAGTGTATTATCCAATTGTTTTCATCCTTGTCAGGAAGCAGGTATTATTTATTAATTTTATTTTACTAGTGACCAAAGTAATATTTAACTTAACACATTATTCTCAAGGTGAGGCAGCTAGTAAGAATTCTAAAGCTAATGTACTTTCTCTTAGAAAGCCATACTTCCCTGTACCACACTACAAAAGTTTTCAAAGAAAATAGCTTAGAAAGAATGTAAAAGTTGATATGTTCTTCCACATAAACAGGGAGATTTAATAGTAAAGAGTAAGCATGCACCCACTTTTTTTCTTTAGAAATTCTATAGTAAATACAAGAACATTTGTCATTAGTAATATTTAGCTCAAAGTCTTTCTGTCAAATGTCTTTTTCCACAAATAAAGAATGCAAGGGAAAAAAACAATGTGGAGAGATTTGGCAGAAAAAGGTACTAAAATTATAAAAATAAAAGTGGTATGTTTTAACTACTATAAGCTCAGAAGTAAAAGAATTAAAGACATGCAAAAGTGATAAAAGCGCAATATCTAAAAATATATTTATTATAATAAAAGGCAGCATTAAAAACACTCATCCTCTAGACAGTTTACAGTGCTAGCAAGAATATTAGTGATATTTAAATTTCCTCAAGTTTTTTTCCATAGACAAGTAAATTTCTTCTACTTGCAACTTTTCTGTTTACTGGTTTAGGAATTAGCTCTAAGAGCCTCTTATTGGCAAGTGAATTAGTACCTTTCTTTGCTGGTGGTTGAAGTTCATTTTCACTTAATCTTTTTCTTCCTGAGTAAGTTATAGTTTTGCTGTCTTTAGACATGTCAACTGTTTCATTACAAGCCAATTTGTTTATTATTAAAGAAGATGTACCAGCTTTGTCCTAAAATAAAATAAATTCAGATTAGTTCACATACAGAAAACTATAATAAATGCAAAAACTATAAATTATGTTTCAATAGTGTATCATAAAAATTTTATTTTCAAACTTAAGATATTTTCTAAGTTATTTAAGTCTCACCCTAAAATAACTGATGGCTCTGGCAAATGAGTAATATGAACTAATGTGTACACACTCACTAAGGAAGACCAAAAAATCTGTCCTAAAATCAATTGAGTAGTTTCATCCTGATACAAAAACAAATTCATCTTTAGATTTCCTTAAGATGATCATGTGGGTTAGAGACTTGTTTGGGGATAACTATAGAACACTAAGACACTTACCTCTAAGTCACATTCATAATGTGCTTTAAAAAGAAAAATACAAAAATACTGAAATAATGTAAAATTTTGAGACCCCACTCTAGAAACCCAACAATTATTTTTGTTTTGTAACCAAAGCCTCTCAGAGATAAGCAGCACTCTTTCACTTTAAGAACTCCCAGAGAGCTTTGGCCTTAGCCTCTAGCCTATCTACATACAAACATATAGTCAACATACAGCTTTAAAATTGGTTCTTAGTTCATCTAAATGATAAAAATCATTTAGGTTGTCATTTTTTTTAAGGCAAATACTATGCCTCCCTAAAAGGCTAGCAGAAAAGAGGCATGTAGTCTTATTCAGAAAAAGGAAGGGTGAAACTCAGCAGTTAAGTACAAGTCTATAAAGTAATCAAAGGTATGGAAAAGGCAGGGATTTTTTTTTATGCAGAGATTACTTAAATCCGTATATAGTGGTAGCAATCTATTTTTGAGGTGGAAAAAAGTGCATGAAGAAAACAAAATGCCATTTTATATTATAAAATCAGCAAACGTTTTATTCTTAAGACATATAGATGAAATTATTTTTTTAAGTCATAAAGTAATGGGTTATTAAAAAAAAAAAAAGGCATCCTAAACAGAGGATGTCATGAAGAACAACCTCCATGCTTTCTATTAGTACCCCGGTGTCATTAACAACGGACAAAATCCTGGGACAAATAGATCATACCTCTGACAAAGCTTGAGAATTTTCAACTCCATCATAATTCAAGTTGTCTCCTTCAACACTCCTAGACCCATCATAATGACCTGGTCAATTTTTTTCCTCCTTTAAATGATACAATCTTCACCAAAAAAAAATCTATGCTGCACAACTCAGTTATTGAAAGGAATGTTCTCTGCTCTGAGATTATGCTTGATTAGAAGGACAATAAATAACCGCCATTCAAAATAAACCTTTTCACGATTAGAAAGAATCTGCTTTCAAGACAAGCTTGCAACAGTGACCCTACATCAACAGTTAATCAGTAGGGTCAGGTTAAGTTACAAACTACTTTGCATTTATTTATGTGTTATGTGAACAATTTAGCACTGTTTTAAGTTAGTTGATACAGGGTATAGCGCCTATTTAAAAAGTTTATAAGTCAGGACTATTAAATTAAGAATATTGCTTATTTTATATTGTTTTCTTATTACTTAAACATTACTAATATTATGGTATGCAAGCATATTACAGAATAAATATAATTCTTTGTTAAATTTCCAACAACTGTCTTCAAAGTTGTAGTCGCCAGAATGATGTCTCCAGCTTTTTTTTTCTTGTTTTCATTTTCCTCCACCAAACCAAAGATCAGACTTAAAATCCAAATCAAGTAATCAGAGCAAAAGCATGTGGTGAATAATCAAATAAAAGTGCTGAGAGCCTCAAGGCCTAGCAATTCAGCTATTAGAAAAAGTCAGGCCCCAAGTCCCAAAAAGTTTACTCCAACTTATTTCACAAATTAATTTCCTCTGCTTAATTTCTACCACCACTACCCAACTACCCTAAATCAAAGTCCTCATCAATGATCACGTGAACTTTTCTAAGAGGCTTCTAACTGGTCTGCCTCCAGTGTAACTCCATATCAATCTCGTCCTCCAAGTTTCCAAAAATATCTACTCAAAATTAAGGAAAAAAACTTAGTGACTCCTCACTGCTTACAGAATAAAATCCGAACTCTAATGCAGTATGACGGCATTCCACTATCTTATCCCAATCTACTGCTCCCTGTCCTCATGTCTCCCCTCTCCTTGATTCAAACTTTCTCGAATAACAAATTGCTTGTACTTTCCTACTGAGAGGCTTCTCATTTGCATGACTGCATTCTGACTCCCATTCATGGAAGCTCAGTATATATATTCTTGTCCCTTGTGGCTACAAACTATACCCTCTGCTTACTTTCAACTGGCTAAATTTTAATCACTCTTTAAGACTCAACTAATGATTTTAATCTCCAGAAAGTATTCCCTAAACCCCAAACTATTCTCAGCTCCTTGCACATACTGACTACAACCACACATTTCATTATTATGTTTATGTGGTTTCTCTCCCATTGGGGCGTCATTAAGAGGACTGGTATAGTACCTGGCACACAGTAGACACTGAATACATGTTTCTTGACTGAAATAAATCATTTAATGCTTCTTATCCTTACTCTCTACTTATCACAAGGATGTTTTTCCCAGTTCAGGTATAGAAAAGTCAGACAGATTGAATAATGCAACTAATACCAAAAAAGAAGACTGCTCCCAGAGGTTAGACAGGAGGTAAGCTACTCTTCTACAATGCTTCCTATTTAACCCCTGTAGCATCCAAAGCCCACCTAATGTTGAGATGATTCAGAGAAGCTGGTGGGTATTGGAGTTTGACTGTCACGACACAAAGGAGGGTCAACAGTCACTTTTGATAAGATACCACTCTTGCTTCTTCTAGTCAGAGAAAAGATAAACAAGAAAAAAAAAAGATATACAAAATCATCTCTAAACAAAGCAAAGAGGTTTGGCTATTACATGCTCAGCCTATTGCGTTATTATCATATATTTTACCATTTCTACTTAAAAAGTAACTTGAAGGAACTTATTACCAAAAAAAAAAAAAAAAAACCCAAAAACCATTGTTTTAAAAAAGGATTAAGACAGGCTAATCATCCTAGACTAAACCAACTATGAAAATATATAAATTTATCATTATAAAACCCTTAAAGGCTTTACATATTACAGTACATAATGTAATTTTTTAAAGAAAATACCCTTGATATTAAGCATATGAACATTAGCTAAAAGGAATATAATAAAAACAAACCTCTAAGGAAAAAAAAAAACGAATTCCACTGAATTTCAGTTATAGTTCTATAGATAGATATTATTACGTTACAGATACAGAGATAGACATCTTTACTATGTGTGGATATCTAAGCATATCAAAAGCTCCTTTAACCCCAGAGCTCCCCTTTCAAATAGGTGAGACTTAAACTGGCAAAGGCAATAAATTCTTCTCATTTCATATTCTTCTACTTATTTTCCAAGAGGTCAAATGCCCTCATTTAAGCTCTTAAAAACTCAGATTTGTAAATAGAAAATTGAATTCGACACCAGAATAAACAATTTAACATTCTTAGAAAACTAATCTTAAGCTATTTTATTTTATTTTGAACCAAAACATACTAATGTAATTTATAAATGTAAAGTTAAATTCTTACACTGCTTTTAAATGTGTCTCCCACATGAAACTTTAGGTTTTGAAAGTTAATAGTATCCTCTTTTTGACTGATCATATCTTTCAATTCTTGAATTCTTTGATTCTGCATTATTATTTTCTTTGAAAATAAGAAAAATAGTAATGTTTAGTAAATATATTTTAAGATAACTAAACTGCAGATATAATACGGTCCTAGAATTTCTTCAAAGTTTAAGACTAAGCAAAAATACCAGGGACAACATACTATGCATAGCATGACCTTATTTTTGTTTAAAAAAATAATATATTTACATAAACAAAAGAAATAGAAGCAATATAGCATATTGGGTAAGAGAAATCTGGAATCAGTCTGGGTTTGAATCCTAGCTTCTCTACCTTCTAGTTGTGGGATCCAGGACAAGTATTTAATGTCTTTGTAAAAATAAAATAGTATCTACATCATAAAGTTATTCTGAGATTTAAGTAAATTAATATATGTAAAGCTCTTAAAAGAGTACTTAGTACATATTCTATAAAAAATACATATAAAGCAAAAGTCTAAAAGAGCTACCAAGGAACTTACTAGTTTTCTCTCTTTTTTTGTAATTTAGGAAAAAGATTACAGGGGACATTTTTATTTTCTATCTTGCATAGTTTAACGAAAATAAATTTTTACAACTAGGATCTACTATTTTAATAACTAGAAAAAAATGATTAGGAACTGTCTGAACAGTAGCTGTGATGTCTTCTGCTACTATTTAAATCACTTAAAAGATGCCATGCATCTAGTAAAAGTATGACATAGATCTGTATGTGCTGATGTAGAATTATCTCCAAGACATCTTTTAAGGGAGGAAAGAATCACAATCTCATCTGTGTAAAAATTTTAAAAAGTGTATGTATGTATGAATGCATGTATGTGTTCTCTATAAGTAAATGTTTTTCTGGAAGGACTGAAGAAACTTTCCAGTGACCATCATTGAAAAGAGGAATGAGGGTGAAGACACATATTTTTCAATTTTTTAAATCAGGTTCATTTACTACTTTAATTTTTAAAATAAATGTCATAATTCAAGCCCCTTCAATTATTTATTAAGTCCCTTATCAACATAAAAATAAAGCTTAAAGTATTACCTCATTAGATTTCTCAAGCTCTTCAACCAATGAATTTAAGTTAATTTCTGATTCTGAAAAAAATAAAAATGAATAGTGAAAAAAATCTAAGCATATAAAAAATATATCACTGAATAACCACAAAACAAGCTGCTATTGTAGACACTTTAACTAGTGTTATATTCAGAATAAAGGATTTTTGACAGCACTAGACGCACACAGCACTTAGTTACTAAATTGACCACCAGAGGGTAATGTTTCTGAAAAAGCCACTTTCAACATTCAGAACAAAAATAAGAACAACATGTAAAAACTTCAAGAAAAGAAGGAGCTAGTACCTTTCTGGTCTACTTCTAATGGAGAGGCACCATTTACCTGCAATTTTCTACCTACCTTGTTTCACAGAGGAAAGGGTAGAGTATTTCACCTAACTTTCTTAAAACCCAGATATGACAATCATACATATATATGAATATATTGCTCTCACAGCTGAAATGAATCACCAGCCTAACAAACTAAGATCACTCCAAAAGAGTTGGTCTATCCTAAACTTGCAAGCCAAGAGAATCTACTAGTATAAGAGAGTTCATAAAGAATATAAAACAAAATTCACAGCTTTACAACTTCCTATGAGATGTCATTATTTGCTAATGAAGCCAATACTTAGTTCTTCCCTTTATTTTTTTAGAGGTCAATTGTCTAATATTAGTCTAAAAGTAAATGAAGGCAAACAATATTTTTAATAGTAAATTACTATAAATTCATCAAAATGATAAAATATGAACTCTGTTACCCATATCAAATAATTTTCTGCTTACTATGGCAAATAAGCCGCATGAATCTCTTATACTAACCAGCTGTCTTTTTATACATTTATATCATTTGAGTAAAATACATCTACTTACCATTTTCTCTCTTTTTTAACTCTTCCTGGGTTTTGATTAATTCTTCTTTGGTTTTAGTTAATTCAGCTTTAACTTGATTAAACTTTATTTCTAAACAAGCAATAGCTTCCTGGGGGTCAGGAAGAGATGCAATATATAAGTGAGCAATTTCAGCCTGTTTCTTAATATCAGTGACATCATCTTGAAGAGAATCAATAATATCTTCAATTCCTACATAATTATGTGCTTCCTAAAAATAGCAAAAACCACATGCCTAATGTTAACAGTGGCTTTCATTCTTACGGTATGTTACCATCTGATTTCAACAGTTTTAAAAACACATAGCAAAAAAATTCACAACTTGAAATTTTTTAAAATAAATTATGTCAAAGTACCTCCAATTATCAAAAAGTTATGTTCCATTACTCATTTTCTGTTTTATGGAACATGACATATTCCCCCATAAAAACGATGTTGTAAACTGTGGTAAGTCATTATAGAATAATTATGATTATCTAGTTCAGGTATACTTTCAATTTTATGGTGAGTCTCAAATGGCTTTGTTAGGACAGCCGAGAAAATCAACCTCCATTTCCACAACTCAGACCAAGACCCAAAACACATCAGAGACACATAATGATGGTTTGAAAGCAAAAGCCTGGACATCAGCATCCCAGGCCTCTAATTTGAGTAATTAAAAAATAAAACAATAACAACAATAACAACAAAAGTAATTGATTTCAGCCTCGGTGGAAGCAGTAGAAAAGAACGTTTCTTCAACAGTAGAGAATGGTCAGTTGGCCTGCAACAGCAATCTTTTTTATATAGAAACGTTTTTGTTTTCATTAGAGCAGTAAGTAAATGGCCCATTAGGTCCTTTATACCTTTAAAATTCTTCAAGCTTAAAGCATATCTGAGAGAGGTATTCATAATTAAACAAAAAGGAATCTACCTACCTATAATCAATATTATGATTTAAGCGACACCAAATGAAATATAAATTTAACAGACACAAATTTTTCAAGTCCAATAACTATATTTAAACTACGTGTGCTGACATTCCTAACAAAGCATGCTTCATTTTAATAAAGCTACATAGTAAGTTTTTTAATTCTAAAGTACATTAATGTTTCTCATCATTGATGTGATACACAAAATCCTAAACCAAAAACCTCAATGGTTTTAATATTTCAGTTAACATACTTCAGTTTCAACTTTCATGGTACAATCTTGATTCACTCGTTCTTCTTGAGTGTCACTTTTACCAACCAAATCCTTAAAGATAGCCAAACGACATTCAGCATTTTCTTCTAATATTTCTCGTTCCTGAAGGAGTGTTTCCCTGCATAATCAAATGAGTCCCATTGAGAAACAGAAAAAGCATTACTCCACATTTTGTTTTAAATGTCTAAGATGAAGTACATTATACATTAAAAGCAGATTTAAATAATTATCCATGTATAATTCAGAATCACCATGGAGTTAAGTAACAACTATTTTCAAGCCTACATATAAAAGTCAGAATTCAGAAGACACCTAATATAAAATAAGTTTAAAAAAATTTAAATAAATAAAATTCTCAATTTTTACCAGGACATGAAAGAACTTACTTAAAGTCAGCTTCCCGTTGAGTCAAATATTGAGTAAACTCCTGTGTAACCTCTTCACGAATTTTAAATTCTAATGTTAACTTTTCTTTTCTTTCATTTATCAGTTTTTTTTTCAAGTCTTCTATTAAATCCAACAGTTTCTAAAACATAAATATTAAAATTCTAATAAAAGAACAAATATAACCCAAGAGAAATATTGTCTGAATGTTCAAAATAAAACTTTTCATTTAGTTGATTATAATTATGCATCCTTTTAACGGTAATAATATTGTCATTGAAATTTATGTATTTGCAGAGATTCATTAATCTGAAAAATCAGGTGGGCCTCTCGTGTTCTGGAAACAGACCTATAATAACTAAAATCTCTCAATGTCTAGCTACAAGAAGAAAGAAAGGAAATGAAAATTTGAGTAACTATTATCCACCAGAACTACTTTGGGGAGTTCATAGTTGATATTATTCCACATAACCTTCTGTGAGCTTGGTAGCAGCATCCACATTTTGTAGGTGGGGAAAGTAAGGACCAGATCTGTGGTAAATGCTTAAGGTTGGGTTTAAAATTAGTCTGTCTAAATGTTAGAGTAGTTACTCAGTATCCCACAACACTTTCCAAAATGGCAAAGAGAGATATTACATAAACTTATCTTATTGTGCTTTTATAACTATCCAACTGTGAGCAACAACTTTATAACCTTTAAAAACATATATAATTATGCAATATGGACAATAAATAAAGCAATTAACACTTGACATGGCCAGCATAGATTTGTAATAAATTACAGAATTAAAATAACAGCTATTATTCTTTAAGGTTTTTTGGTTAAAGTTTATTAACAATAAGTTAACCAATTAACTCTCTCAAATGTCCAGATCTTTCAATGTCTCCATTTTATATTTAAAAATGTTTCTATAGATATTCTAACTTTGAGATTTCATTTCCAAGACCCTATACTGAGAAAGTAATTATACAACAAGATCCGGTGTTTTGGCTATAAGAATGATTATTACAGTGTTGTTGTTCTATAGCAGTGGTTATACTTAAAATTTTTTAAAGTAAAACCCAACTCAATAATTACACATAAGATATTGGTTCAATTATGGTACTGTCAACTACTGTAATGAATAATGGCTTATTTTATTAATTCATACTTTTCACAATTATTTTTAAATGAAAAAATACAGTTATAAAACAGGTATATGGTAAAAATCCATTAACATAAGTGGTAGATTAGAGATCTTTAATTTTTTTCCCTCTTTTTCTTTTTCCAGACTCCACCATGATTATATAATACTTTTATAATTTTAAACTACACACTATCCTCCTATTTAAGACAACAGTAACTACTGCAGAAGAAATGTAGAAGACTTATAGAAATCTGCAGGAATGTGGGTATACTTTGAGAAATTGTTTTAATAATTCTCAACATTTAGTTTATCATTGTTAGCATCTGATAAAGTTTTTGCTGAAAAAATTTCTGGTGGTTATTCTAGATAAGTGAACTATAAGCATAAATATGCTAATATCAGTATATCCCACAGTGATTTTTAATACTTCCAATCCTCCAATTAAAAGGCTAACATAAAGCATATAAACCTAATCATTTTCATTTTTAAAAGTTAAATATTAAAAAAAATTTTGGTGAAATTATTTTAAAGTACCTAATCGATGTTATGATATGCATTTTCACTATCCATTACAAACTATAGCATCATTTTTCCCTAGTAAATTCAGAAATGTTACTAACATTTCAAGTTTAATTAACATTATATATAAACTTTAGATTTAAGATGAGTACAAAATAAAATAGGACTATTAATGGCTCCTTTTGTCACTGAGGGAAATATTACAGAAGCCCAAGGTAAACAAGGTACATCACACAGTGACCAGAGAAACAGGGACTAAGTAGCATCTGTAGTTTTCATGCTCATTTCCAAACAACACAGATGCAGTGATGGCTTTCATGGCCACTGAAGTAAATTATAAAGTGAGTATTTTACCCAATACATTGTCCATCTACTTGGACTTCTACAGTCCAAAAGAGCACTATGATGTGAGATGTATCAACATCATTAGAACACATCATGAGCACAAGATTGATTACTAGTGTATCTGGCAAGAAGACTCCATGTATATATATGAAGTTATGACCAGTTAATGTGGACATGATCTAGATTTCAGGATTAATACAACTTAAATACATGTGTGAACTATATTTGAACAAGGCTATTAAATCTTATTTATTTACTATAAATGTAAGATAACCAAGCAATTCATGTTTTTGAAGAAACAGAATAATTGGTACTGGATAGACATTTTGAGTGTTTGCACTTAAGACTGCAAAGTTAAAGTTTGATGAAATATGCTAAATTTACTGGATGAAAAGATACTGCAGAACAAGATATTCACATGGTCTCAAAATATCATCCCACAGATAATTATACTTTTACAATAAGAGAGATATGAAACCTTAACCATGTGAACAAAACTTAGCATCCACAAGAATGGAGAAATCAGACATGTCTCTCCTGATATGATGCAATGGGAAATTCACAGTTTCACTTATATAATAACAGTCTTGCCTAAAGTGTTAAACCTGAATCATGAGGAAATCATCAGACAAATATAGCTGGGGGTATTCTGTAAAGACAACTAGTGTCAACTTTTAAAAAATATCTATACTATATCAGAGATAACTAAAGAAACATAACAATTAAAAGCAATGTGTTAAATTTAGTTGTAAATCAAAAACAAAGTAGTTATATAGGACATATTGGAAAAACTGGAGAAATCTCAATATGGACAATATAATAGATTTTATTACTATATCAATGTTAAAATTGCTTAGGAATGAAAATGACCTGTGATGATGAGAAAAACCTCTATGTTCTTAGGAAATATGTGCTAGAGTAGATATAAGGTGTCATTATGCCTACAGTGTATTCAAATACTCATAGAAAGAATACTAAAAGAAATATGGTAAAATGTTAACAAATGGCAAATCCAGGTGAAGTGTAAATGGGAATTCATTATACTATTCCTGTCGGTTTGAAATTTTTCAAAGTATGAAGTTGAGATATAAAAAATTTAGTGTGTTGTTTAAAAAAATTGGACAAGAGGGAGTCTTAAGAACTGTTAACCTTAACTTCAGAATTAGAAACCAAGTTTAGAAGTATGAGTTCTTAATACATACTCTCTTCTCCTCATGGTTAATGAAAGCTTTATCTTCCTCTAATGTTTTATCTAGATCTTCATCAGTAAGTTCAGTTTCCATGTTTTGGTTTTCTTTAGCTTCTTCTAGATCCTCAATCAAGTCTTCATCTTCCACCAGATCTTCCAGGCTACTTTCCCATGAAATTGTAGATCTTTTTACATTTAATGTTTTAACTGAATTGTTGGTATCTGATGATACATCTTGAGAAGATCTGACAGGTCCAAATGTCTTTTCTTGAGAGGAATTTAAAATGTCTGGAACAGCAACCTATTAAAATATCCAATGTGACTTTTAAAACAGAAAAGGCAAGAACTGTCTACTTAAAAATAATTTTGTACATGTTAAGTCAAATGACAATTTAAGTGTTTAAAATAAAACCTATGTAAAAAATTTTCAAAAAGGAATCAGCATCCTTAAATGAACATTCCAATAACAAAAAATCTAATTACACATGTATACTACAGGAAAATTTATTGGGTTAAGTTCTTAGTACTATCCTTAGCAGTGGGCTACCTGATTAGCAACCAAATGAACCAGAATGGAAAAATAGACAATCCATTGGAAGAACAGTACTCATAATTTGTGACAGGTATCTATTGTTAACACTTAATACTGAGGTCATCTCAATTCTACAGGGGTAACTTTCGATCTTTTCCCATGTCCTCCTACTTGGTCAAATGTTCACATTTTCAATTTTCAATTATTTCTTAGGTTTCAGTTATAAATACAAAATGTATTATCTTCCCCAAGAAAAAAATCATTAATATTCTAATAAGATGCTTAATAAACTCTGCGGAAGTTTGAAAATATTTACTTTTTGTGCAATGGCTGAGAACTTCAACACATTGAGTGTTTCATCATAGGCAAAATAACACTGGCTGATGTTGACAATCATACATATTTTTCCTTTACCGTTAAAAAAACTTTGAAAATAGTGGGTCAGTTTACTTTCCCGGAAAGGCACATGCTGTTGAAACCTAGGGAAAAAATATTCAAATGATCATAAGTTAATAGAAATCTCACGAAATCAGAATGCTGATAAATTTTACAAAGAAATAATCAATCTAGCTATTGTGGACTTAAATTCTAAATTAGTGATTAGTTCCACTTGCAACTAATTTTTCTGTTTATTTATGTTGGTTTCTTTAAATATTAGTTAATAATAATACTCATAATAATAACCTATTAGGCAAAATGTTAAGAAAACCGCAATCATCTTTTAAAACCCAAGATCTGAGTATTTTCATCGTAATCCGTAGTCATTACACAAAAAGCAGGTTAAAAACAAAAAAGAACTTTCTAAAACTAGCAAAGGTGAAAGTTTAAATAATACTTCATATGTACATAATACTTTCAGCAAAACTTACTTTGACTTTTCACTGTTCTTCAAAACATTTATACACTTTCCTAGAGTCAATAAAGAAGTATTGATGTTCCCAGTTTCTCTTAACCTTTCACCTTCATTCTGCGTCTTCATGCTTCGTTCTGAACCAGCAAGGTCACATAAAGATAATCTGAATAAACAAACAAAAAAACTTGAGAAGTTCTTCAAAAAAAAGCAATTCAAAATAATTACAAGTTGAAGAATGTTCAACTTACTCACTGACTCGCACTACACGAGGCATTTCAGAATCTTCAATCTGTAGAATTCTAATAGTGAATATGCTGTGACTAAAAGAAATATTCAAACATCAAATGTTATCTTTCATTTTTAATTTCTGCACTCTAAATAAGAGACATAAACATCTAAATCGACATCTATTTATATCCTAACACTCCAGCAAAGCTCCAGCAATGCATTTGCCAAATAGCTGTCAGGTACTTAATCCAGCGTGCCATTGTCACCTATATTCCTTTCTAAAACAAAATATCATACCTTTCATTTAGCTCCAAATCCCTCAAACCAACTCTTCTTAACATTCCAACTTGTACTAAATGAATCGTTTATAACAAAGTCTCAATTTGCTGCAAAGATCATATTATTAGTTAAAATAATACTATGTACAGCTAATATTCTCTGTATATTTAACTTAAGCAAAGCACACATCTGGGCTAAATATAGGTTTATTTAAATTATGTATTATCCTCGTGTCATATCAATTATGGGGGACAGGGCTCTTTTCCCCTAAAGAGAAAATCTGTTTTAAATATCTCACTGCTTAACTTACTTCCTTGTCTCTCACCCCTCAATCCCTTTCATCAAACATCCTTTTTCTTAACCCCTTGAGATTCTTTCTTAACAGTATGCATATGGTGTTTTTGTTCATGAGTTAAGTGGAAAAGACACAGAAGTCCACCATCATAAGCAACTCTTAACATATTGAGCTTAGTCATATAAAGAAAGAATAAAAATACCTGAGACTTCATGCAAATTAGTAAATCTTTTCTTAGAACAATAGTCCTGATAGTCATGTGTTTAATGTTCTTCAGTTTATAGAATGTTTTCATGCTTATGAATTGATTTAACGTATCAGAAAACCTACTGTAATCATAAAGTAGTTGTACTTTAAATAGCACAGAATACTCTGAGTGCTTCAGGTTTATACCATAGAGTTTACTCCTTACCTTCTACTAGAAGCATTGTTCATTTTTGTGAAGGCAACACTCTGGTGTTTTATTCCTAGTTTTAAAAGTCTATACGCTTCTTTGGAATCAGCTACCTGAATCCATTGTAGATCTTTAAAAAATAAAAAGGATACATATCAATTTATAAAAACATAGTATTTATTGTACAATGTAATCTCATTGAAGATTTATAATCTTTTTTCTCAAAGACGTATAATGAAATCTTTCTTTTAATAACATGCCCTAGATGAAGTCAATTCAGCTAGCTATTCCATATTCCACTAGAAAAGAGGTACACACAAAAAAGATATTTTAATAATTTTCCAGTAGTTAAGTCACATAAACACACAAAGTAAATGTTCTTCTACAGAGTTAGCCAAAGAGAAAATTATAAACAGGTAAGATTCGTTAGAATTAGACATCCAGAAAAAAAGAAAGAAAAAAACAAAACATGGTACAGATTAAACCTACAAAATTACCTAGCTGTGAGACACTGCTGATTCAATTCATTAGGGAATTACCAAATCAGATTTATGTAGTCATAACCAGCATTTTGTAAAAATGATGTAGAATATAGAAAACATCAAAGTACATTCCTTGTAGTAAGGGACATCTGAGTTGTAAACATAAATACATATATATACATACACAGGTATTAGGAGATAATGTTATTAACATGTAGGTATTACCTACTGTGAGTAATGGTTTAAAAAGCTTGAAAAGACATCACAGTGGAAGGACAAAAACATTTCCACATCTCTAAAGGTGGGACAGTTACAAAGCAGCAGAATAATGTGAATATCAACGGCATACCGCTTTTCCCATCCCTCAAAATTAAATCAATGATACTCGAGTAAACACAACGTGTACAGAAATAGACCCCTTTATATTCAGGTTTAATTAACATAGCAAAACATACTTCCAAAGCACAAACTTCACTTATATTGATGTTAATAATAGTAATAAATTTTTCACTTTCTAATTTGCTTTCCTATAGCTATAACAAAGCCTAGAAAGAACTTCAAAGCAATAAAACACACTCATTCATTAGTATACCTTTTATAAAAGAATAGCCCTTCACATCTTGGGAAAGGCGTAGCATCTTTCTCTTTTGGAACTTGGATGACACAGGAACAAACAAGTCATAAATAAATTCATTATAAATCTCAAAGAAAGAAACCCACAGAGAAAATTTTATATTATTATCCATATTTGAGCTAGCTTGTTTACAATCTTTCATGGATTCTTCAAACTCTGGCATATTCAAAGAATTTGTTAAATTTCCTACAAAAAAATAAAAAAGGATAATCACTAAATTAAGAAATTGACTAAAAAATGAGACGAGACAGATCAAGACTCCTAGACCTAAAAAAACTAAGTACCCTTAATGTTTTGACCAGCTATGTTAAACACTTTTTGAACCAAAGCCGATGTAAAAAATATGCATTAAATAACCAAAGTTTGTCTTATTTTTTCTTTTTTGAAAATATACTAATGAACTAAACTGAAATTAAATGTAAATGACATTTAATTCAACATAAAAGATACAACCAGTTAAAGGGATATCTGTGATATTAAATGTAAATAAAACTTTATAGTAACTGACATTACATAGCTATGTACCACCTTCCAAATAATACTATGTCATTAAAGAAATTAAATCACAAAGAGTGATTCAAAAATTAAGTTTTTCAAATGCATTTCATATAATCGACAATTTAAAGATGGGTGAGAAAGGAAACCTTACCATAAAGAGTATCATAACTGTCATTTTGCATAACAACCTGAAAAAGAAAGAAATTTTGAAAAGTTAAAAACCATTTTAGTTAAGCTTAAATAACCAGTATATTAATTACCTATCCAAATAGGTAATGACTTTCATCTACTCAATTCAATGACCTCTGTCTACTAATTTTTTTTTCTAGTTAAATAATAATTTTCATAATAAAAACTTTGAGAAACTACAGAAGAGTATTAAAAAATATATCATATATAATTCCTGACACTCAGAGGCAATCACTATTAACATTTCAATATATTACTTCTTATTCTTTTCTCCAGACTTATTACACTATAAATTTTTCTCTCTGTAATTAAAATTTATTAATAAACATTTGGTGGCTATATAACTGAATAAATGTGAAATAACTTAATTATTCCCCTATTAGTGAAAATTTAGATCATTTACAAGGGTTTATCTGTAAAAATAATACTAAGATATCATCTTAATATATTATTTTGTTCTTTTGCATTCTAATTATTTCCTTAGGACATATACCTAAATCTTAGGTAAACAACAAAGTATTAGAAAATTTTAAGTTCTCACTCTTAATAGTATTGCCAAATTACTTTCTAGAAACACACTTTAAATCAATGTATGAAAATGAATATCTTGTTATTTTAATATCTTAAATTTCATAGGCAAAATAATAGTTTTAACTGGATAACCTGTTGGGAAAAATTTTTTCGTTATTAATGACTAATTTTCTCTATGTATTAGCTATGCAATTATCCACCAACTCCATAATTTTTTACAAAATACTCATTTTACTTTCAGCAACCATAATCATGGACTCTGAACTTTGAACTCCACTAATGAACAACTTTTTACTACCTTGAGACCCTGATTTCTAAATGTCTTTAAAAAATCACCAATAATCAAAAAATTTTTATAAAAACTGTTAATAGTTTTTAACAATCTTGAATAGAATAAATATCAGAAAACATAACACAAAATCCAGGAGGAACAGGAGGAACAGACAAATATAACTTTGTTTCAAAATTTTTTCATGAAAAACCAATTTTAAAAAGAGAGGTAAATACATAATATATGAAACACGAATTAAGAGACTTAAAATGTGCTAAATGAAAGAGCAAAGTATAGAACAGAGGGTACATAGAGTAAAATCTCAATTTTGTTTAAAAGACTATATGATACATATAAAGATATAAAGATAAATGCAACTATATGATTGTTATTTGTGTGTGCATATATAGACATATATAGAATGCTCTGTATAAAAAAAAAAAATGATCATAAAGGATACTTTCAAAACTGTTAATGGTGGTTTTCTCTTCAGAAATGAAATTATAATAAATTTGCACTTTTTAATTTTTATTTTTCACATTCTCTTGTTTAGATTGTGTATACATGTTTTACAACTAAAAAATTTTTTAAACCATTACATAAAGCACAATGCTGTTTACAACAACCAAAACACCATTTACATTTATTTTGTTTAAACATTTCTGTTGTTTGTACAATATAAAATAAGAAGAGATGTCTTCAAACAACCTTTAAAAGACCACCACCACAACCACCACCATTATTCCAACATGTGCTGAAACAAACTAAAGAGTTTACAAAAAGTCATAATTTATATATATTTTTTTACATACTAAAATACTTCCTTACCTCCTTAACTTGCCGAAGCAATGCACTTTTGCTAGCAACTTCTTCTTTCTCTTGTTCTGGTGATAACCGTAAGTATTCTCTGGATCTATGTGGTTTAAGGTTCATTTTTGTATAAAGTCTTTCCTGAAGACTATCAAATAAGACATTCAACGTTCGAGGCAGAATGCCAATATTTTCTTCTGTGCCTGTGAAATAACTTTTGTTTTATACTCTGAGTATTAGGAAAGCAAAAATGTCCCTGGACTACCAAGGTTTCTTTTACATGCAAGAGTAAACAGCTAACAGAAGAGTGAGAGAAGTTGAAGGATTACTCAGTTTATTACTCTAGTCTTCATTGTACAATGGACATTTTATCAACTATTATTCTGATGCAAAACCTGAAGTTTTACATTCAGATCAGGCCAGAGATTTGCAATCACCCATAATCATCAAATATAAAAGTAAAATTAAATATAAAGTGTTTCTTTGGTTATCCATGCTTAACTCACTATGTCACATAAATCCTTTTTCTAAATTTTTATCACCTAATTCTCTAGCACATGGGTAAAGTAGTTTCGTAAATGAATTAAATCAATGTAAATTAAAAGCCATCAACAATAAATTCAATTATGCTATTACTATTAAAAAATGGAGCAAATGTACTAGTAATGGAAGCATTACTACATGCAAGTATTATGAAAATAAGTGATTAGTGCTTTTCTCCTTTCCAGCAAAAATAAAACATTTTACCTTGAAATGTATATGTTTTTCCTGAATTGGTTAGCCCATAAGTAAAAATCAGCCGACTCTGTCCTTTCAAGAGGTCTTTCACTGGCTGCATAATGCAACCCTGGAAGAATTCCTTCTGTGTAGTTTCTGGGCCAAAAACCTAAGTAAGCATTTTTTAAAACAAATCTTTTTAGAAAATTCAAGTTAATACTCACAATGAGTTCTACCCTATCTCTCATGTTTTAAAAAACTTTTTAATCATTTTATGAGATTCATTCTTAAAATAGGTGGCACATCCCCAACTCTCACAAACACACTTGAGTTTACCTACTCTCATAAAGTTCTCAAGATAGAAATAAGTAACCCAAACAAATTTTCATCTAAATTCTGAAAAAGAACCTTTCTCAACAAAAAAAAAAATTAAGAATTATATTGCACCTGAAACTAATATAAAATAACATTGAATATCAATTGTAATTGAAAAACATAATAACTATATTGTGATTTATTCACTTCCAATATATATTTAAAGACTTGAAATTTGAGTCCGACTCTTGAAAAAAAAGTACTAGTACCTAAGATCTAAGCTCCATAAGGACAAGATATATATAGTTATATACAATTATGTAGCAACTTAGCCTAAGTTCTTAAGAGAAAAATCTTCAGTTTCACAAGGGTACTTTACCTTGGAAAAACTGAATTTCTGTACCATCTGCCCAGAGCTTTTTTCACTTAATCGAGCAACTATACTTTGAGGATCTTTCAGCAGAATAGTCTGTGAATCCATCATATACACACAGCCCTAGAACAAACAAACACACAAGAATAATCCTACACTAAATAAATAAAAACAATGGCATTTTGTCTGTTTAATGAAGGTAAAATATTAAAACCCAATTAAATTTAACACAAACCTCAGACTCGTGTTCTTTTTCTGACTGTGTGAATGGTCTTATTCGAAGAAAAACTTGGAGATAATCTTTGGATTCCAAAATGTTTGCCTAAAAATTGAGACCAGAAAAGCTCTATTTAAAAAATACAAAATATATATAAAATATTTTCAGAGATGATCTTTCTTTAATGTATCTAATTGTTACACAATAATGAGATTATACATAACCTCTAAGTGAACAGTGATTCTGTTTTTAACCCTATTATAAGAAAAATAAATTTTTAAAAAACACAAAAATTCAATTTCCTCTACCTTCTATATTTATACTTTAAGTTTCTTTTCCATAAAATTGTACACTTTATAGCTAAATACAAATAACAGGACTCTAAGGCAGTAAAACATAAACTCTAGAATAAATCACCAGAATAGTCTATTAACACAAATGCTCAATTCCATTGTGAATTTAGGATATTTTGCTATATAGTATTCTCTTTACTATTTCCTTTGGGGAAGAAAGGAGCCTAGTTTAATTTTACAAATAATTTTAAAGAAATGTTTTAAATATTTTAAAAAGTAAAAAGAATATATCTCATAACAATTACTCAAAACAATTACTTGAAAAACACAACTTAGTAAAAACAGGCAAGAACTAGAAAATCTGAATAACCCTTTATCTATTAAAAAAATTCAATTTACATTAAAACGAAATAGTCCCACAAAAAACTCCAAGCCTTGGTAATTCATTAACAAATTGTCTCAAATATTAAAGGATATAACACAAATTGTCAATAATCTCTTTATAAAGATAAAGGAAACTTCTTAATTTTGAGTTTGACAACCTTGAAACCACAACTTGACAAAGATGCCATTACAAAAAATTAAGAACAATATTCCTAATTAAGATGGATGCAAGAATTCCCTAATATTAGCCGATACATAAAACAGGATAATATATCCTAACAAAAAATGGTTTACTGTAGGAATGCAACGTCAATTTAGCATTCAAAAATCAATTAGGTTAATTAACTTCATTAAAAGAATGAAAAGAAACTTTTATCTCTAACAGATGCAAAAATAAGCATTTGATTGATGACTTGAACTTGGTATGTATTCAACATTCATTCATAAGAATTCTCAGCAAACTAGAGTAGACGGGATCTTCCTTAACTTGATAAAGGGCATTTTCAAAAAACCTACAGCAATCATCATACTTAAAGGTGGAAAACTGAATCTAAGTAGCTAGATGAATAACAAGTTTCTGCTCTCATCACTTCTGCTCAATATTGTATTAGAGGTTCAAGCCAATGTAATCAGAAAAAATAAAGGAAGGAGAAGGAAGTGGAGAGAAAAGAAAGGAAAAAGGCATCCATCCAGATTGTAAAGAAAGAAAACGATGTTTATTCACAGACAACATGAACATCTACATAAAAAAATCCTACAGAATCTACAAAAATGTTACTAGAACTATTAAATTGAGTTTAGCAATGAAGCAAGATACAAGATTAATAGGCAAAATCAATTGTTTTTCTACATACCGAGAATAGTTGAAATCAATTGTTAAAAGCAATACCATTTGCAATAGCATCAAAAATTATGAACTATTTAGGGATAAATCTGACAAAGATGCAAAAGACCTGTATGCTGCAAACTACAAAATACTGCTCAGAGATATTAGAGACCAAAATAAATAGAGATACACCTTTGTTCACTGTTTGCTAGACTCAATATTGTTAAGATGTCAATTTTCTACAAGCTCTTCTACGGATGCAATGCAATTACTAACAAAATCTCAGAAGCTTTGGCAGGGGTAGGTGTGAAGGGGAGGGTAGCAATTAACAAGCTTATTTAAAAATTTACACAGAAATGCAGAGTACCTAGTATAATCGAAACAACTCTGAAAAAGAAATCTGGTGGGCTAACACTACCTTATTTCAACATTTTAGAGCTACGTTAATCAAAACTGTGGAGTATTAGCAGAAAGACAAACAGATCAATGAAACAGAACAGAGTATTAAGAAATAAACCCCCACATATAAGGACATCTGATTTATGACAAAGGTGCAAAGGACATGCAGTACAGAAAGAATATCTTTTTCAACAAATTGTGCTGGAACAACAATATCTACAGGCATAAAAAAATTGGATTCACATCTCACACTGTATATAAAAATTAATTCAAAATGAATCATAGATCTACTAAATATAAAACTAAAACTGTAAAACTTCTAAAAGAAAATTTAAAAAATCTTTTTTAGTCTTGAGTTAGGCAAAGATTTCTTCTTAGAGATGACCCTAAAGCACAATCCCTAATGAGAATAAACAGATAAAATAAACTGCATCACAATTAAAAACTTCTGCTCTTCAAAAAACATGAAGAAATGAAAGACAAGCCATGAACTGGGAGAAAATATTTGCAAAGGATATAGCTGATAAACAGTTGTATCAGGAAAATATAAAAAAACAATTAAAATTTAATAGTAAGAAAACAACCCAATCTTTAAAAATAGGAAAAGATTTAAATTGACACTTCACCAAAGGTGATACACAAATGGCAGACAAGCACATGAAAACACATTCAACATCATCAGTTATTAGGTACATACAAATAATAATTTGATACCAATACATACCTATTAGAATGGCTAAAATTAAACGACTACCCAGAATAACCAATATAAAATAGCAAGAGAAGAAAATAGTTGGAAGACTGATACTACTTGATTTCAAGACACACTAAAGAGCTACAAAGTTAGCAAAAGAACAGAATCAGAGGAACACAATAGAGAGCCCAGAAATAGATCCCCATGACTACAGACAAATGACCTTTGTAAAAGAAGCAAAGCCAATACACTGGAGCAGTCTTTCCAACAAATGGTGCTAGAACAACTTGAAATCCACATGCAAAAAAATCTAGACACAGACCTTACACCCTTCACAAAAATTAACTCAAAATGGATACAAACCTAAATGCATAATGCAAAACTATGAAAGTCCTAGAAAATCTCAATGACCTTAGGTTTGACAATGACTTTTTAGATTCAACACCAAAGGCACAATGAATGAAATCAAAAATTGACCAGCTGAACTTCACCAAAATTAAAATATTCTGTTCTGTGAAAGACATTGACAAAAGTACGAAAAAACAAGCTTCAGACTAGGAGAAAATATGTGCAAATGATATATCAAATAAAGAACTGCTATCTAAAATATATAAAAAACTCTTAAAACTCAACAATAAGAAAACAACAACCTGATTTCAAAATGGGCAAAAGATCTCCGTAGATAACTTATCAAATAAGATATACAGATGGCAAACAAGCATATGAAAAGATGTTCCCCAATGTATGTCAACAAGGAAATGCAAATTAAAATGATATACATTACATACCTATTAGAATGATCAAAATCTGGAACACTGAAAACCAAATGCTGGTGAGGATGTTGAACAACAAGAACTGTCATATGTTGCTGTTGGGAATGTATAATGGTAACAGCCACTTTGGAAGATAGTTTAGCAGTTACTTACAAAACTAATCTTGTCAAATAATCCAGCAATCATGGTCTTTGGTATTCACCCAAAGGAACTGAAAACTTATGGCCACACAAAAACCTGCAGATATTTATTTCAGCTTCAATCATAACTGCCAAAACTTGAAATCAACCAAGATGTCCTTCAACAGATGAAAGAATAAACTGTGGTATAGATAATGGAACATTATTCAGTGCTAAAAAGAAATGAACTATTAAGCCACGAAAAGATCTTCTGCTCAATTTTGCTGTGAATATTATATAGCTCTAAAAAAATAAGTCCATAAAGCCAGTCAGTCAGTCAGTCAATCAATCAATATTGACCATATTAAGTGTTGGTGAGGATGTGAAGGATCTTGAACTCTCATTTACTGCTGTGGAGAATGTAAAATACTATTACCGCTTTGGAAAAGTTTGGTGTTTTCTTAAAAATGATAAAGCCATTCCATCCTTAGGTATTCAGCCAAGAAAAAAAAAAAGGAAATATATGTCCATACAAAGATTTGTGCGCAAATGTTCATAGCTTTGTTTGTAATAGGCATAAACTGTAAACACAAATGTCCATCAGCAAGTGAATGGATAAACAAATTGCGGCACATCGATACCACAAACAATAAAAAGAAATGACCTACTTTTACACACAATGTGCATGAAACTAAAAATAATTATACCGAGTAAATGAAAGTAGATCCTCCCCCGCCGAAAAAGGGCACATAACTTTACAATTCCATTTATATAAAATTCTAGAAAGTGCAAACTAATGAATACTGACAGAACACTGATTATAGTAGTTATTTTGGAGGTGTGATGTGAGAGTGATTACAAGGAGGTACAGAGAAACTTATGAGTGATGGAAATATTCACTGATTGTAGTGATGGTCTCATGAATATGTCAAAACTTGTAAAACTTTATAATTCAAGTATGTGCAGTTTATCTAATTAGACTGCAATAAAGCTATTAAAATATAATTTATAACATCAAATACCATGAAATGTTTACGAATATATTTAACAAAAGATATACAAGGCTTCTCTAAAACACTGCAAAGACTTTAAAGATCTAAATAAATAGAGAAATGTACCATGTTCATGGATTAAAATACTCAATATTATTAAAATGTCAGTTCTCTCCAAACTGATTCATAGATTCAATACAATCCCAGTCAAATATTTCAATAGACTATTTTGCAGAAACTGGTAAGTCAATTCTAAAATTTATGAATATGCAAAGAACCTAGAAAAGCCAAAATATTCCTTAAGAGGCTATGTTGGAGAATTCACACAATCTTATTTCAAGAATTATTATAGCACTACAGAAATAAGGCAGTATAGTTATAAGAATAGACAAGTCAATGGAAGAGAACAATTCCGAAATAGATCCACACATAGTTATTTGATTGTCAACTGGCATTAAAACAATTTAACAGGAGAAAGTCTTTTCAACATATAATGCTGAAATAAGTAAGTAAATAAAAGTTAAAAAAAAAAAAATCAACGTGAATCCCTATATCGACTATATACAAAAAATAATTCAAGATGGATAACAAAATATAATCATTAAAACAACTACAATCGTTTCCAGAGGGGGGAAAAAAACTACTAATCAAGACACCATTGTCTGATAAAGAATATGTATTCATTATATATAAAAATCTCTCAGAAATCAATAACACAACCTAATTTTTTCAAATGGAGAAATAATTTGAAGAGACATTTTACTAAAGGCGGCACAATAATGACCAAGAATTACTTGAAAAAGTGCTCATTAGGAAACTGCAAACTAAAAACACAATAAGTTTACTACTATACACTCACAAAATTACCAAGTGTTGGCAAAAAGGTGGAGGAACTGAAATCTGCATTGCAGGCGTTGGTACAGACACTCTGGGAAAAGGTCTGACAATTTCTTATGAATTCAAATATGTACTTACCATCTGACCCACAATTTCTATTCCTAAGTATTTAACCAATACAAAAGAAAACACAAGTTCACAGAAAGTCTTGCACTGAACATGCACAGCAGCATTATTTGTAAGGTCTCTAAAACGGAAACCACCCAATGTCCATCAAATTGTAATGTAATGGAAATGTGACATATCTATGCAATAAACTACTATTTAGCAATAAAAACTAACAAATTACTGATATGTAATGCATGATCAATCTCAAAAATATCATGCTAAGTCAAGGGTCAGCAAATTTTTTCTGTAAAGAGCTAGATAGTTAATATTTTAGGCTATAGAGGCCCTACAGTCTGCTACAACTACTCAACTCTGCCATATGAGTGCAAAAGCAGACCTAGAAAATAAACCAATGAGTATGATGCTAACAAAACTTTATGGTAGTGAAGTTTAAAAAACATAATTTTCATGTCATCAAACATTATTCTTTGATTTTTTTCTTCAAACATTTAAAACTGTAAAAACTATTCTTAGCTTGCAAGCATTACAAAAATAGGCAATACAAAGAGACCAGTTTATCAACCTTTGCATAAAGTGAAAGACAGACACATGATTCCATTATATACCAAGAGACACTTATCCCTTCCTCTTTTCTTCATAATTAAATGAGCCAAAGTGAAAAAGCCTTGCACATGATGGGTATTAAATATTATTCTTTTATCTACATACCCTATACTCCCCTTTCCGCTTCCATCACTATTAACTGGGTTAGTCCCTCTCTCTAAAGTATCAAAATTAACAATCTAGAAAGTAAAAATTGAACATAAATGAACTGAAAACTAAACGTACAAGAAAAAGTCTACAAAGACACATAGCAAACACTGCAGTAGTAGTAGTAGGAAGAGCAGTAGTACTTTTACTTAACTCATTTCCCATTTGCCCCGAGAATATTTGCTGGTGGCACTCTGGTCTGCAGCTTTTACCCCGAGATAACTCAGAGATTACTGTCCTAACCTCACCCCCCAAAGTTTGCCACAAAATAGCTCACTTTTAGTATTATTTTTGCATTACTCTAGTATATCCATAATCTTTGGAAACAAATGATATCATTCTATTTACAGCATTCCATTTTTAGTAGTGGTATTTCCATTTATAAAACACAGTAATTATGAATCGCTGAAAATATCAAATCCTAGAAGATACAGCATTGCTACATGTGATGTTAACGTTGTTCTTGAAGATTCATCTGATTTATGTATACATTTCTGTTACAATAGGATTAGGGACAAGTTCTTTTTAGAAATAATTCCAAGAACAGGTCTTATATTTTATTTCCAGACTGAAAACCAGTCAGATTTGTTCAGTTTCAAAGAGCAGGTTTATGTAAAATTAAATTAAAGATAGCAGCAAGCTGCACTTATTTTTTCTAAACAGAAAACGAGTTAAATATTACCAAGTTATTTTACCTTTTAAAAATCTGTATAATTTTTTTAAACTAAGGCCTGAAATTCCTAGGGGCATTCTGGAATATTTTACATTTTTGAGAAGTTAAAAATAGTACCTGACATATGTTAAACACCATGAACTATTAGCTCAAAGTAGTTCATAGTGTCAATATTGAATCACACTATTTTATTTTATGTCATATCTTTGTGAAGACAGATTTTTCAGTGATTACTATGATAAAAAGTACTACCCCAAAACAATGAGGAACAGGGTGGCAATGGCTATGATTCCAAAGCTTGAGAAATTATGTGGAGCCCAGAAGGCACACGTCACATTAACTATGGTAACTGAAGAATGAAGTTAAAATTTTTTTTTACTTAATTTTTTTTTCAAATCCTACTAGGTTAGGTCATAGTTATAAAGTTGTTTGGACTTATTACTTTAAAAGAAACTGTTATGTATTTAAGGCACCATGAAAAATTACTGAGATAAGAAGTGTGAGGGCTAAAAAGAAAATTTTCTCCCCACCTTCTAAGTTCTTCTAACGGGGCTACAAATCAAATTAACAGAGACAGATTGACAGGAGAAAATGTCCAAAGTTTATTATACAAATGTACATGTGAAGGTCCATAAGAATATGAAAACCCCAAAGAGGCATTGGGTTGTTCAGGCTTATATACCATCATGGAAAAAGAAGGGGGACAGAGATTTCGAAGGGGAAACAGGCAAAAGAGCAGAACACATGCAGCAAATAAATTCCTGCTATGCAACCCAGAAAAAATGGGACACAGGGGGCTCTAGCTAACAGACCCCTACTTGGATTCTTCCTGTCTACCATACTTAATTCAAATTAAGCTAAAGTGAAATCCTTAAGGTAAATATACTAAGATTCCCTTCCTAAAGTAGGCTCTGCGTCTGAACTAGCTTAGGCAGAAAAGTTAAAGGGTCAAAGATTCTGAGCCTTTTGTTTCTTAATAACCAGCTTAAAATCAATATCCCAAAAGACTCATCTTGAGGTGGCAAAACTTCAGTCCCCTTGTGCCTTAAACCCACAAGTTTAGAAAGCTCTGATCTAGTAAGACCTGTCTGCAAGTGTGTATGTGCCATATACATTTCCACTCAAACATATAATCATAATAATCTTCTTGTACTTACCTCAGTGGTTGAAGCAACTAAGGAAAATTCACGAGAGAGATCAAGCTTGACGCTGTCAAAATTTATTTCCGAAGGCCTTGCAACTGGGTCAGCACTAAAAACATAGGATGGTCTAGGTACCCCATCTTGATTTAAATTAGATTCCATTCTGCGAGAATAATAGCAACTTCTTTAAACATCCTTAATAAATCAGCATGTAAGCCATTTATAGTTTAAAAAGTCTGAGTCCAGCCCAATACTTTTCCCCCACACATACATAACTAGATTTCCAGAGAAGGAAAACATTAGACTGCTTAATCTATAACATGAAGACCCATGGAAAGAACAAAAGATGAAATTATTACACATTCTATCAAATACTATTGGACATAGCCTACCATTTTATTCTTATAATACAACCTATGGATCGATTTATCAAAAAAGCTTCATGAGTTAAGGTAATCCATAAAGTAAGACAATATAAAACATTTACGTTTCTGCCTGAAATCCTCTCAGAAATCAAACAGTAAGAGTGGAATAAATTATAACTTTGTGTTATTTTAGTTATTTGGTGTCTTCTGAAGAATTTTACTTACAGACTTTGTAATGTTTTAGGATTTAGGAGTTAAACTAAGTTACCTGGACATTTTCAATTGAATCCATCTAAATAATGCAAGTGAAAAGGGAAATAATGTATGTGAACATATTCAAAACAGTACCTAATAACACATAATAAGTCTTAAAAACTAAAGGTGAATATGGAATAATGTATCAGTAAAATATTACAAGTGAAACATCAAGTCACTAAACTTAAAGGTAAATAGGGGTAACCTTAATGAAAAAATATTAACATCCAAATATTTACTGAGAATCTACTAGGTGCATAATACCAGGGAGTACTGTCCTTTGACAATACTGTGAAATATCCAGAATAGTGACTCCCAAACTCAGGTTCCTGGCTCAGGAAAGTAGTAATGGGCATTCACAGGTGTTACATGAACAAGCCAAAAATGGCCCCTGTACATTGGCCTTACATTGTTCACTTCTTCAGAGCAGGCCAGGAACATTAGTTCAAAAGTCCACTGAGGTGCCAAACCTAAATTTTTACACATCCACTTGTTTTTAATATAGCTCAGATAAGCTTATGTTTAGCCATTTATAACCTAACTTTTTTGCACACCTCATGAAACTGCATCCAACATTTGCTAGCCACAGATAAACCCAGACTATCAAGACCCTAAGCCACTGCTGCCCTTTCTGACCCAGGGACTCTATGCTGTGCTGCTGAGCAGCACCACATAAGACACCTTAAGTCCCCTGATTCTCCTCTCCCTATTCCAAGCTCTACTGCCCTTTTCCCCTTCTTGGTAGTGGTCCTTCACCCTAGTCTCAAAGGTTTCATGCTGTAAGAGACTTCTCTTGCATGCAATCCTGTCAAAGTGCTACCCCTATAAAACTCCTATGTGTGCACTTGCCACTTTGTGGTCATATCTTTTTCCTTGATAAACTGTGAAACCCCAAAACTCAATACAACAAGGTTGTTTTTGGTTTTTGTTTTTTCTAAATTGCAAAAAAAAATGGAGAAATTATACTTTTACTTTCAACAAAGCCAAGCATACTACAGGATTAACCAATCATACAGACAAGTTTAACACCTTTATTACTTTTGTTTTTATTGTATAATCAATAATGTAATGAAAGTGGGGAAATTACTTAATGCAGTTTGATAGAATATTTCAAACATGCAATTTATGGGTGAAAATTAAAAAACAGGTATCTGATAGAGTAAAAAATAACCACTGAACTAGAACAACAGGGAAAACATTACAAAAACATGAAGTGCTGGCTTGACATTTCATAACTAAGATTTCATGGAAATGCCTAAGAAACTAGAAGGTAAGCTTCGTTCTTTACCTTCAATTAATGTTCCCCCCTCCCAAAAAAATGTGATCTTTTATAAAATTACTAAATTAAAAAGAATATTTGTACCTAAAAAAGGTTATAGTAAATTGTATTTGTTCATATGCTGTTCTCATTGATTAAACTGTCTCTTAACAATTATAAAATTGTTGAGGTGTACTATTACTTCCTGTACTTTTAGTTAACTCCTACTTACGTGTGGTCTCCCTAACTAGACTAGAAATTTCTTGAGGGCAAGGACCTCGTTTTATATAACTTTGTATCCCCTACAACACATTCAGAGATTTAAGAGTGATAAAAACTCCCTGTATAGTGACTTAAATAATAATAAAATCCTCTATACAAAAAAAAAAAAATTGGTACTACTCTTTCAGTGATCTTATTTTTAGCAAGAGCAGAGTTCAAGATCATTTCCCACTTCAAGGCTGTTGCCATGATAGAGAAACTGAATCTTTATCTTCTCTCCAATGAGGTTCCATGGTTGAAGAATAGCAAAAAATTTTAAAAATCTGCTACTGAATGAGGTTTATGAATATCATCAACAAAATACAGTCTGAAAAAAAAAGTCTTCATTAACTAATTGATGAGTACTTTATATTATTTTGGAATCTGCAGTGTTAGGTCTTAGACAGCTAATAAAACATACACTGCGCTGCTTCTGGGTAAACACGCTACCTTGTTTTAAAAACAAAAGCAAACCTGAATTTGATCACCTTAGGCAAAGACTGCTTAAGTCATGAACTTGTGTCAACTAGTCCTTCTGCAAGGAATATTAGAGTTGTACCAGGCATGAATCACTGAAGCAGGACGTGAAATAAGATGGGAGAAACTTTTTAAACTGGGGGATGATGACAGCAGTCATTACACTAGCCACACACGCTCCCTTCCGCTTGGCACTGCAAAGCCCAAGAAGGACAAGCCCCAGGGACGGCAGCAGCCTGGAAATGGCACAGACGGCCGGCCACAAAAGGCCATGTCACCTGCCAAGCAAAGTACTTACCTCGGGGATTCAGGAAAATAAGTTTGGCAATAGAGGCCTACCCCTCAACAAAAGCAGAACAATAATAAAAATATTAATGACTGAAAACATTCAGTGCCTACTATACACCGGCACCTAACAACTTTACATATTATCGTTTTATCTTCACAAGAACCGGAAAAGGTAGATACTATTATTAT
Source organism: Eidolon dupreanum (assembly GCA_028627145.1). Lineage (NCBI taxonomy): Eukaryota > Metazoa > Chordata > Mammalia > Chiroptera > Pteropodidae > Eidolon > Eidolon dupreanum. Next base: position 24,802,352 of record CM053506.1, read on the forward strand.
CTTTTTAACGAATAAGTAAACTGAGGCTCAGAAAGATTAAACACGTTGCCTTGCGTCACTCAGCTAATACACGATGAAAACGAAATTTAAACCCCAACCAAGGTAATACAGCTCAACTCTCCAACGCGCACCAGGTGCCCTAGGCAACCCCATCGGTCCGCAGCCCAGTTCCTGAGAGTAACCTCAGGGTCGTCACGAACCCCCCTGGGAAAGTGTTCACTGCCACAGAACCGTTTCCCCGTCTCTGGCCTGGTATGCGCGCAGTCAGCCACCCCCTCCTTCGCACCATCACCCGGACCACCTCCTCCTCACCTGCACACGTTGCCTGGCCTGCCCGACCTGCGAGCAGCACCAGCAATTCGTAGTTTTCAAATTCAAACAATGGCGGCCAGGGCTCCGCACTGAACGCTGGGAGTGGGCGGAGCTTCCGGAACGACGCTGGGAAGCGCAGCAGGCTCGCGCTGTAGGTTTCTCACCCGCTCGCGAAAGCACCTTTCAAATCTGAGGGCGGATCTTGGAACGCTGGGTGACAAGTGAGTAGAGGTGCTAGTGGGCGTCTGGCGTGCGAAGGTGAAGAGCTTCTCGCGCCTTTGGGCGCCTGGTGCCGGGTACGGCGCCCCCTCGCGGCTGCGATGTGCACCACCCGCTGTTGGCGGAGAAGCAGATCTCGGATACCATCCCAGAAACAGTTAAGACTTGTCGGAAGCCCAGAGTTGAGGCCGCTGCCACCACATTTAGCCCCGCGACTCCCCTAAAGACAGGTTGAGGAATAGCGGGGCTACTCATTGCCCGGCCCTGTCCCTGTCGGCCAGCATCTGGAGAGTCGCTTAGAACCAGCGCCGCCTGCACTCCGAGGGTCACTTCCCTCATTGCATGACCCTACCTGTCTTCCACAGGGACCACAATGGACGAAATAAATTTTTCCCAGAATAGATTTTTATAAGCATTTTCTTTCTTCCTTTCTTTTCCTTCTGAAAATATAAAGAAGCTACCGCTGCGAGGCGCTGTACTGTGACAATATAAATTCCACACAAAGGCAAGGTCTTTGCAGTGTTCAAAATTAAGTGCCAGGACATCTTTCTCTGCTTCTTTTAAAGTGATCCTCTTCTTTTGGGTGTGGTGCTATTACATTCATATGACAAGCATTTACTAAGGCCATCTCACCCTTTACTGTACTTCATTAAAAAAAAAACAACGCTAACATTAATTGAGCATTTACTTGTGCCGGTCATGGTGCTAAGTTTATAAAATGGATTCTCTAACTGATGTTGAGAGCAGCCCTCTGAAGTAGGTACTGTTATCATTTTATAGATTTGGAGGAAACAGTTCATATGGTTTAGTAATTTGCTCAAAGGCATATGGGTATTCATCGTGCAGCTGGGATTTAAACTCAGTTGATTGACTTCAAGACTAAACTTCTTACTTGTGGCCTTATTTTCATCTAGCTTACTTGGTTAGTAGCATTTCTGGAATACCTAGTTTGATGAGCTTACTGTTTTCTTTTCCATATTCTATAGTTATATCTACCATGACCTACCCTTTCCCTCACTACCTTCCCACTGTCTCATTCAGAAGATCGTCTTTACCCACAAAATAATTATTGGAGGTGAACCAGTTTGCAGTAGAGAAGAGAATGCAGGGCCAGGAGTAAAAATGAACAAAGAAAGTAGATGTAAAAAAGGAAGAAAGTAGGAAATATTTTAAAAAATATATTTAATCCTAGCAGTAACCCTATGGAATATCTTGTCATCCCCATTTAACAGAGGCATGGAGCTATTCAGGAGTAGTAGTATCTACTACATAAAGGTGTTAAAAAGTTTAAATCAGGTAATATTTGTAAAATACTTCTAAAAGTATCAGACATGTATTAAATAATAATGTCTTAAATTTGTATAAAAAGTAAACAGTAGAATTGAAATTGGAATCTGAGTAGTCTGGCAGCAGAGTCTGTGCGATTAACCACTGCAGCCTCCTGCCTCTCAAAGTGTGGGCCCGACACCTCTGGAATTCTATTAAAATAAGACTGAGTACGTAGCTCCTGCTGCAAAGCCACCTCCAAAAGCAGGGCTAATGAAGTTGGTTTCTCAGTCCAAAAACTGAGTACATATTGATTACAAAGTTTTGAATAACAGATTTAACAAATATTTATCAAGCACCTGTGATGTGGCAGATGTCTCTACCCTTAAGAAGCCTTTAGTCCAAAGCAGCGTTTCTCAATCTGGGATTCCCAGGGAGAATTAATCCCTAATTCCTTAAGGTACCCCTTGCATGGAATGTATTAATTTCTCTCCTGTGCATCTAGAATGGTACTAGTTCTGTACTAACCTGAGAAAATTGAAAAACTAGTCACACAATTTTTTTATTTTATTTTTTTTGTGGTTTATTTGAGGAAACTGTGCACAATTTCCAAACAATATAACAAATGCTACGATGTACTGTACAAGGAGTGATAAGAGCAGAGTGAGTGAGTATAATTTAAGAGTAGCAAGATTTTAGAGTAGTAGTCAGATTTAAGTTTGAGAAAAAAAGCTCAACCACTTATAGGAAGTGACCTCAGGAAAGACTTTTATCTTCTTTGAATCTCATACAATTGTGAAAACTAAAATGGCATGTGTGAGTTATTTAATATAGTCCCAATGCACAGTACTTTTCATGATGGTGGTTATTTTTATTAAGTCTGCTTATTAAGTGACTAGAATGCAAGCTCATGAATGTCTGTCTTGGACCACTATAACCTTGTCACCTAGAACAGTGCCTTGCATGTAATAGCCACTCAATAAATATTTTTTTGATTTAGTAAATGGCATCTTCTAGGAAAGATTTTTTAAAGTGGCACATAGGCTAAAATGAATGAATGGGATTTGCCAGTGAATTGCAGAGAGAGGCCATTCTAGGTGATGAAACATATGAGGCAATGAGGAAAAAAGAGCACATAAAAGTTTCCCAAAACTGTAGGTACATTGTGCAATATGGCTGTTTGTATAGCTAAAGTGAATAATGGCAGATGAAAAACATAGGCCCTAGATCATAAAAGGCCTATGACAGGCTCAAAAGAGTTGAACTTATATTCTGTAATGCCTAAGAGGTTGTGCCCAGCAGAGACATGGAAGAAAAAGCAGAGGAAAGATTGTATCTATAATATCTAAGTCTTATAAAGTGGGAGTCAAGAGATGAAGGAACAGACCACAGAAGGTTATTATTTATAGGTAAAAGGTAACCAGCAGAGGAAGAAAAATCACCATAACTCTCTTGAGCTAAACGCTGATCTGTCATTGTAAGAAGTAAATAGATAATATCTATAATTGATGCGTGAAGAAGTAACATTAGAAGTATGTTATTCAAAGATATGAATAGTAACTGCCAAAAGAATTAAAAACAAATTGTAAGAGTGGTTTTTGTGGGAACCAGAACTGGAGGTGTGGGTGACTGAGCTTTTTATAATAAATTCTCTTTAAATATGTAGTAAACTTTTTTTAATGTGTCAGAGAGGAAGCATTCCTTTTAAGCACTTACTATGTGTCAGGCTATAAGACCCCATCACCTCCTTAGTGAAGGAGGCTCCCCACTCCTGAGCCTGTAGAGATTGAATCACTGTTCTTCTCTAAAGAACATGCTAAACTGAGAGCTTCTGTTCTTTCCAACTGTCTTACATAACAAGCTCCTTTTCATTATTCAATGTTCATCTTAAACCTACGTTCCTCAAAGAGGCTATCTTTGCCCACCCTACCTGAAATTGCTCCTTTCACTTCTCAAGTCACTTGCTACATGGAATTGTGGCGCAGGAAAGAAAAGCACAGCACTAACATTTCAGGACCTTTTCTCACTGCTCATAACATAGCAAATACGAAAAATCAGAACATTCCATTACTAAAATAGAACTATTGAAAACCAAAATGGCAATTTTTATAGATCATGTCTTGCATTGTTTTGAAAATAGCACAAGGCAGTGCTAGTAAACCTTACATACATATTCTTCAGCACCAATTATAGACTTTCTGGTGAATATATCTTTTCCATAGACTTTTATTTCTGATGAGCTATTTCAAGGTTCCAGCTTTCTCAGAAAGAAGTAGAATCATGCCAGTATGATCCTTTTATTTTAGAAAATATTGTCTTTATTGTATGCTTTTCAGATTTCAATTACTAGGGAAAATCAAGATGTCATGAATACTTTGATTATTTTTGGTTAAGGGAAACCATTGAATTACTGTACTTAATTAATAACAAGACCAATTTTAGTAAATCTCTCAAAAAATAAAATATTTTCTATGTACCAACAGGGCATTAGTAATATTGGGAGAAAAGAAGGATGAGAGGCAAGGAGGAAGAAGGAAAATGAAGAAGGAAAAAGAAAAGAAATGCATTTTTAGATACTTTTTGTTTTCAGTCATCTAAAGAAATATGTCTGGGTCTTTAGTCACAGAAGTATAGAAGATAAGGTACAAAAGGGGGCCTATAAACAATCTGGTTCAACTTTCTCATTTTATATGAAGAAAAAAGACAAAGCCCTGAAAAATAAATGACCTGCTCAACACTCATCATTAGTGAGTGGCAGAGCCAGAATATGAATATACAGAATATGACCAATTTCTAAAAAATAGATACACAGGAAAAAATAATTAGCATAGTATGATCTCATAAGACACAGTTTTTTTTAAATATATGAACAAGTTCTTTAGCAATAAAAAAATTAGTATGCTTCTTTTTACCTCCTGAATTCCTTTTCATTCCATTCCCCCCCCCAAATTTTACCTTAATATAAGTTTTTTACCCTAATGTAGAAGTATTTGTGCTCAAAAGGACTTAAAAAATACTCCTATAGTTATCATGACAATTATTATACAAGTAGTTAGGACAATATAAACAATTAAAACCAAATAAATATAGTTGGTAATTACTAAATATCTACATTTTGAGAAATGTACCTCTTACTGAGATTAGTGAGGATTTATTTTTCATTAGTTCAGGTACTTATGGAAGAATATTAATTCATGTCTAAAATGAAACAGAGTGCCACTTCTGCTCTATTGCTGGTTTTGATTGTTATAGATGTAAACATAAAGTTACCTAATACAGAAAAATAATATAGGAATAGAAAGAATTTAATTATAACAGAGTCACCCAGTTCTTTGAACTTTTTTCAAATTAGATGCCAAAAATAACAGTGATTTATTATTCAAAATTATTTGTAAAGATTTGTCAGCTAATAATTTAATTGAGTCTTCTTTAATTTTGTAGAAAGCACTAAGTTAGAAACCATTTAACTTCTAAAGGATTTCATTACACAGACACTAGAGTCTCAGTCCCTGAAACTACACCAGAAATGTCTTTATCAAGGATTGTTAAGTGACTATTAATTATACCTTTTACTCTTTAACCCAGAGGCACTTTATTTAAACCAATATACTCAGTAAAAATTAGAAACATTAATTTCAATATCTGAGCTAATATAATATTTTTTATAAAACTTTTATCAGATGTTTTAAAAATATTTATGTCAAAATCTTAAAGTTCTTGTTAATTGAATGTATGGGAAAATGTTGCCATATAACACGATTGCCAAAGCCAGTCTTTAGTGTCAAACTAATCAGTCAAATAAGGCTTATTTTCTGTTGGAAAAAGTCTGATTTTATTTTTCAGTTTAAGTTAATGTGGTAATGTTTGTTTTAAGAAATAGTATCAAAAACACTGAGAAATAAGATATAGAATCTATGCTGTACAAAATATTTCTAAAAGCAGTCAAGCTTAAATTATATAGATCTAATGTAATTAATTTTACATTAGTTCATTAAAACAATGTAATACATTTTTCATTACTTACTTTGTAGTAATGCAGTGTAGTATCCAGCTAAAAGTAAAAGTTATGTATGAAGCAAGACCTATGAGAATAGGTGTGATATTCTTTCAGAAATGTACACATTTCCTAATGTATGATTTGAACTCTGATATTAAATTTTGAAATATAATTAAAAGCATGCTTAAAATTCAGAAACAAAGCCATTAATTGCATTAGATATCATAACCAAGCTTTTTACATGTTTAATAAAGGCTAAAGGTATAAACTGTTTATATTAATCAAGATAATTAAAACTGGCTGCTGTAAAAACGACTCCACACTGTTTCATAGCCCCAGGGTGAGTAGAGTGACTGTACTGGGCAGCTGCCTTCAGAACAGTGGCTCGGTTCATCTCATCATTAATCTGCAGTACTGACTTCCATGGACCTAGTAGAAAGGAACGAGAGAGATCAAATAATGGTGCAGTGGGGTTTATTATTTCTGTTCATATTCCTTTGGTAGGAACCCAGGCATGTGGCCTTAATTTAACTGCAAGGGAGGATGGGAAATGTGGTTTTTTTGCACACTCTGGAAGAGGAAATCCCATTGATAAGCATATAGCCAATCTCTGCCATATAGCTAATAGCTAATTGGCCTCACAGCTAGCAAATTCATGTGTTCTTATTGGGAGATAGTAAAACTGAATAATTCAGTAGTAAAGCAGGAATCGACTATAATTAGAATAAATATTACATGAGCTGATTTGATAAAACAGGTTTTAACTACCTTTTGGATAATGTACAACTAATCTGAGAGAAATCTTACAAAACTTTTAACTGTGGATATTAACCAATATCTCTTTAAAAAGTTGGTATTCCTAAAAATTATTCCACTTACATTAAAAAATAATCCACATTGCTACCACTACTGTTTAGGCTATTGGAGGTGATTTTCTTCCCAGCTAATGACAAGCGCTATGATGAGTGTTTTTAAAATAAGTGAAAGAATTGCTTTTTTAAAAAAAAGGTTTTCTTATCTTTGCTATCAGAGAACACTCTCCCAAGAGCATTTGCATTCTTTGATAGTCCAATAGGGGGAGAGGCAGGGTCATCCACACCATCCATTCTAATTTAATGCAGAATATCCCAATACTGGCCAAAATACCCTGGTCCTATATCAACACTTCGTCCTTAATAGAAATATGTATAAGAAAGACAAGCACTAAGTGAGTTTTTATGTGCTTTGATTAATTATTCAAGAGGCTTCCCTAAAACCAATTATTTGAATTGTTCCTTTGTTGGTCAATCAGAAGATTTTTATTTATTCCTTGGGACAATATACAAAGAAGATTCCAGATAAGTTGAAGGTTTGCCTTTCTTTTATAAAGTAGTAGAATGTACTATAATGAAGGGAGAGGTAGGAATATGGAATGTTTACTCAAGGCACAAAAAAGAGTATGTTGAAGTAAGGCTGGGAGGGAATAAGCAGGGCCACATAGTCAAATAGATGGGTGGATTCCAGGCTCTGTCACTTCACAAGTTTGTGACACTGGGCAAGGTCAACTGACCTTTCTGAGTCTGAAGCTTAAGTTCCAGCTTCTCTTAGGTACAGAAAATACCCAATAAATGGTGATTACTGTTACAATCTAACAGGTGAGTCCAATGTAGAGAAACAATGTGAAAATGATCCAGCCCCACCTAAGAAATATAATCTCTTCCTCTCCTAATCCTCATTAGATTTTATACATTGCTTGTATTTACTTGCTAGATTTTAAACCCTTTTCGAATTTCAGGAACTATGCTTTACTCATTTTTGTAAATCCTTCAACCCAAAGAACTGCTCTTGTACCTAATGGGACCGGATCAACAGGTTTCAGTCTTTTACAATAGTTCATATGAGACGTTTGATGAAGATCTAAACAAATATGGGGGATGATGAGAATGAGAAAGAAAACCTGGCTCTCCAAAAAGAACTCATAAAATAGCACATAAAATATGACCCAAACCACAGAAGCTTAAAAGTCATTCAAAATTCTGATGAATTCTTTCTAAGTTGAAGGAAGTATTTTAGTAGGATGCCTAAAATATATTTTAATTCTGAACTTGATTAACAATAATTCTAAGCCACAGTTGGAACGTATAATTTGTGGAACAGTTGAGAAAAGAAAAGAAAAAACCCTTTCAAATGAGTGGATATTTAGGGGAAATTTGTGGGAGTGTTTGGGACATGTTTGAAATGAATTGTTTTCTTTCATTTTTTTCTGATTGCTCATTGTAGGGCAATATAACTAGGCAGATAAGTACCAAACAGATAATTCGGTACAAAAAGAAACATCTATATTCAATGACTATAAATTTAGCATCTCCAGCCTCTTCTTGCCAAAGCACCTTCCTATTATCCAGCACAGGACTCTCAATTACTGACTGCGTCAGTCAAACAGCTAAGAGTATCAGGTCCTTTGCTCAAAATATTCCAACTCAAATCATCTTGGCAGACAATACTTCCTCCAACCCAAATTCCTTGTCCAGTAAAGTAAATTTTAGGAGACTGAATAGAAGCAGAAAATACAAGTAGCAGCTGCATAACCCTGGACAAGTTACTAAATTAAGTCTCAGTCTTTTCATCATTAAAATAACATTTTTAATATAGGCCCACAATCTCTATTGCACAATTCAAAAATAAGACAAAAACAAAAAGACAAAAACCCTCTGAAACCTGGAAATGTTTTTGTCAGTTTGGCACTAGGACTATTTGGCAGCAAAACCTGCTGTGGACAAATGTGAAACCTAGGTTATATCTCAGCACTCATATCCCTCGGTCATGCACCTTTTACTATTTGCTGACATTTTGTGATTTGGGGATTAATTGTACTGTGAAAATGCCCGAAAGGGTTAAAGACATGCCTATGGGTGACAGTGAGAAGAAAAGGAAACATCTGTCTTTATCAATAGCTCAGAAAGTGAAGTTATTGCAGAAGCTTGATGATGGTGTGTCTTTGAGACATCTTACTGAGGAATGTGGTATGGGAACCACCATCATATGTGACTTGAAGAAGCAGAAAGACAGGTAGTTGAAATTTTACAGTAACAGTGATAACCAATGAAAAAAAATTTTAAATGCATTAGGCAAAAAATGAAGATCTTGACTATGCATCGATTGAATGGATTCAACAGGAAACAAGTAAAGATATGCCACTGACTGGTTTGTTGGTCATGAAATAAGCTAGAATATACCATGAAGAACCGAACATTGAAGATGAGTGTGAATATTCTGAAGTCTGGCTGCAGAAATTTAAAAATATCTTAAAATCTATGATGAAAAAGCTGATCATGAACCCACTAAAAATTACATTGATGATTTGCTAAGATAATATCTGCACGAGTATCAGCTAGATGCCCATTTTCTGTACTGGAAAAGTTTATTCTGGACTGGGCCACTCCATGGCTTCTGTGTGACCTGCAATGTCAGGGATCTTTGAGAGGTTGGGGTCCCAGTCCCTGGGATTCAATATCCCAAGGTACACCTCACCACACAGCCATCCTCTCTGAGCACTTTTCTCTGGCCACTGCACTGAGAGTACTCAGATCTCAGGAAACCTCTGTCCCCCAGACACTCCTTTTTTAGTAACAAGGAGGTATTTATCTCTTCTTTCTTGTTGCCCTCAAAGAATTTCCCTTTCTCCTCTCCTTTTAGGATCGCCTAGCAGAATCTAGGAGAGTTGGAACTTTTATAAAATAAAAGTTATTCCATGGAAATGTATGCTTTCTTTGTGCAGAAATCCCTGAGGCAAGAAAATACCAAGAATCTTGTTCTTAGAGTGAGCGCAGGATATGGAGAATATGAAAAACTGATTCTCAGTTTTTCCTGCTGCAAAAAATTAAATAACTGATTGATCCACAGCCTCACTATAATAAGAGCTATGTGCACCCCTTAAATAGAGCACGCATGCGAAAATCAACCTCCACTTGTTGCAGAGAGCAGCAGCTACAGGTCCTAGCTGAGAGGTGCCCTGTGACCTCCCTGATGGTGATCACAAGTGGATGAGATCCAGGGACTTTAGTTTTAACAGAGTCTGCAGTCTAAATCCAGAACTGTATCACCTACAGAGGGACATTCCAATGTTTTATACTACATAAATACATTGTGTCCCAAGGACAGAATACAAATTATTTCAATCTAGGAATTTCAACATGGTTGATGTTTATGTAAAATCAAGCTTGCCAGAAGCAGAATGACAACACTATTAATGAGCACTTAAATGGAACAGACCCTGGCACCTGCTCAAATTGTCATACATGCATTATGTAAGGAAGATGTAAAATGAAATGACTTTTTACACACAAAGGTGCTTTCAGGAGATTTTTGAATTATATTCCTTTGAACAATTTCATATTTCTGGGTGGAAGACTTTTAATCTTATTTCAAACAACCAAGAATTTCATTTTGTTCTAAATTAATTTACTTACGATGCTAATAGGAATTTTTTGTTATTACTCAGGAATTAAATTTTAAATAGCTAAGGAGTTAAATCGCTGAGAAAATGGATCCATCTTTTAATTTTGAATCTATCTTTATTTTTATGTTTACAGTAGTATTTTTATATTGACCGCAACTGTCAAAAACACATTAAAAATAAAAAAGCAGGGATGGGGGCGGTAGTGTGAGTCCTCTGAACAGCCTCAATAGGATTTGTGATGTTTAGGTTTTCATAAGTGAGACCCTTGGACCCGCCATCTTTGTGATGACCCCAGCTCATTTTTAAACATTTTAGATGCTATAAATTATGAAAAGAAAAAGTTCAAGAAAATTGAAGTACAAAGAAAAACTCTCCTGAAGATATACCACCCAGAGAATACTACTGTGAACATTTTCATCTGTTTCTTTTGGGGTGTTTTCATAGATGTTTCAAATTTCCACTATTGTTTCTTTTGCCTGTTTTTTTTATAGTCAGGGTCAACTTTGCATTCTCTTTTTAGTTCTTATTACAAAATAAGCATTTTCCCCATTTAAAAAACTGGTTGTTCATAAGCCCTTCTAGTGGCTGTCTGATAGTGTGTCGCATGGCCACGTTACAATTCACTTAACTAGTTCTCTATTAATGGACACAGAAGGATTGTCTTCTAGCAAATCCATTCTCCTGGGTTCTATACCTTGCCTCTCAAACCGACATTGGCATACTTGGCCAGGTACCAGAGGTTCCTAGATGCCACGAGATAAATATCTTCTTAGAGTAATCAATTTTTCACAAAATTGAAAGAGGAAATTCATTCTAAAATAAACCCGACCCAGATGTATTAAGAAATAGAACTAAAAATCAACTTTTAAGATAAAGCAGGAAAAGGTTTTTAAAAATTAAATGAAATGTGGCTGAAGAGGAAATGATTTTGTTGACATATTAGCAGAACTATATGATGGTCTTTTATAATACTTAATTTAACATCTTCTGGATGTATACGTAAGAAGGCAGTGTCCATATGATTACATAGGAAAACAAACCAAACCAAACCTTGGTTTGCTTCTGTAGAAGAATTTCTAGGACTGTGTATCTGCTCCATTTTAAGTATATGTATATTTTTCTTATATTTTATATGATGAAACAAGAAAAGTGCCCTTTATTGTTGAACATGTTGGCATAATTTTTCTTATATTTCTTTCTTTTTGCATTATTTAAGTAAGTTTTCTGTATTTCTTTTTTATCAGAAACATGGTATGTTTAAAAATGGATTTATGCAGGGACTTTTATAACTTATTTTTCCCAAAAATTAAAAAAAATGTGATTTTAAAAATCATGTAACATAAAATTTACCTTCTTAATCATTTTTAAGTGTCCAGTTCAGTAGTGTTAAGTATATTTACATTGTCATGCAACATCTCCACAACTTTTTATATTACAAATCTGATATTCTATACCCATTAAACAACTCTTCTTTCCCCCCTCTCCTTAGACCCTGGTAACCACCATTCTACTTTTTCTACGACTGTGATTGCTTTAGATACCTCATATAAATAGAATCATACAATATTTGTCTCCTTGTGACTGGTTTATTTTACTTAGCATAATGTCCCCAAGGTTTATCTATGTTGTAGCATATGACAAGCTTTCCTTCTTTTCTGAGGCTGAATAATATTCTTTCACATATATATGTATGTGTGTGTATATATATGTATATATGTGTATATATACATATATATATGAAATTTTGTTTATCCATTCATCTTTTGTTGAGCATTTAGTTTGTTATTATGAATAGTGTTGCTATGCACATGAGTGGGCAAATATCTCTTTGAGACCCTGTTTTCAATTCCTTTAGATATATACCCAGCAGTGGGATTGCTGGATCATATGATGGTTCTGTTTTTAGTTTTTTAAGGAAACTCCATACTATTTTTTATAGCAGTATAATCTATTTTTTAAAAAATAAGAAAGGGCAAAGAAATATCCTGCTTGTAGAAGATCATTTTGGACCAACACCTTAGATTCACAAGGGACAGGAATTTTATTACCCAGCTTCCCCTATTTCCATTCCTTTCCCTGACAAAGCTCTGATTTTGTTCAGGTGTTTACTCTTCAGAAGGCCCATGGCTCAAAGGAATTTAACCTCATCCCCTGCTTTGGAAGCGTATCCTGCTTACTTTAAACCACTCATGGTAATCTCACTACCTTGCCACTGAATGATGTAGGAACTCAGATTTTAGTCATTCAGGAAACAGCTTTCCCTTGAGGAGTGTTATTGGCAGAGGAATGGCATGTGACCCAAGCTTACTCAGTCAGGCTGAAGGGAAAGGTTTCTGTAGTACAACTGAGTGAAAGGTTTTCTTTTTCTCCTGCAGAACATGAACAAAGGGATGTGTGTCCGCATATGCTCCTGGAAGCCATTTATTAACAGTGGGGGCCTAATCTGGAGACAAAACTGATACACAAAAGAAGACCGAAGCAAGAGAATACCAAAGGAATAGAGTGGCACCCTCATGGTACTGGGCCTGGAGACCTTAGCTCAGGACTGTCTGTTAATAAACTTATTCATTGTTTAAACTAGTTTGAGCTGGGTTCTCTGTTACCTGCAGCCCAAAACATCCTATCTGATATAACTCTCCTCTGCTGTTCAGGAACCCTAGGGGAAATTTTTGAGAATCACTTATTTATCTTACAACTCTGAGGTCTAACACCTGCTCTTGCTGCATTTCCTCTTTATACCTTGACTAGTCAATATAGTCTTCTTTCAACCAACCCTGGGGACATCTGCCTTGGGACATTTTAAAATCTGAGAGGAGGTTTCTATTCTGTTGGCTGAAGGTTGGATGAGGAAAGGAGTGATCCCTCCTGCCAGGAGAGGCCTGTGACTAGATCTAATCTACAGGAGGAGAGGTTGTACTTTGGTGGTAGGAGGGGATAGAGTGCAGCACTACTGCTAGCCAATTCTGTACTTTTATGTGAATTAGAGAAAAAAAGGCCTTCCAAGATACTTTACTTCCATACGATGGTAAACTGTCATAATACATTGATTTTGTTAGCACAAAACATTATTCTTTCATTTGCCAGAAAATTGTCATAATGAATATACAGTATATGCTATCTAGGGTATAAATAGTTCTCTCTTAGATCTGGAACCATTGAGCCTGGCACCATCTGGACAAAGGAACGTGGCAGCCTATTATAGAGAGACAGAACACAGAATGCAGAACAGATGAGAGAGCTGCTGGAGACATACTTATGGTCCATTTACTTTTTGTTCAGACATAATTTTGATAAGTAAACAACTTTAACAAAAAAATTGGGGAGATAGGGTTTTTTTTAAACTTTTTATTTTAAAATAATTTCAGACTTGCAAAAAAGATAAAGAACCAACTTATTACCAAAACCTAAAAATCAATTCTCATATATCCTTCACCTAGCTTCCCAAATGTTCACAACTTACATGATAGTACAATTATGAAAATCAGGAAATTGGCTTTGATACTATACTATTAACTAAGATACAGGTTTTACTCAAATTTCACTAACTGTCACTAATTTTTTTATGGTCCTGTAGCCAATCCAGGATCACTTTGCATTTAGTTCTCATGTTTTCTTTGTCTTCTTCGATCTAAGATAGTTCTTCAGTGTTTCTTTTCCTTTATGGCATTGACACTTGGAGAATACTGGCCACTGATTTTGTAGAATGTCTGATTTTGTAGGTGTGTCTGATGGTCTCATGACTGAAATTCTGGTTATTCATTTTTGGCAAGAATATACAGAAATGATGCTGTGCCCTTCTTAGCACATCATTTCAGGATTTACGTGATGTTGACATGTCACATCATTACTAGTGATGTTAACTTTAGTTACTTGGTTACTGTGATTAGTTTCTCCACTGTAAAGTTATTCCTATTCTCTTTATAATTAATAATGATCATGTATGGAGATACTTTGAAAATATGCATATATCCTGTCTCTCATCAAACTTAGTCCCAGTAATTTGACCATCCTATGATGATTCTTAGCTACAACAATTATTACTGTGGTATTGACCAAATGGTGAAGCCAAGATTTAAGCTTTATTTTTTATTTTTATTTTTTTTAAGATTTGAGCTTTAGAATTAAATTGGGACAACTCTCCAGAGGTAGGTGAGAAACATCTTGCAATCTAAGTATAATCTGGTGGCTAAGAGCAGTTTTGTAGACAGATCCAAATTCACATATTAGCTCCTTTATGTAATTACTGTATAATCTTAAGCAAATTGACTTCTCCAAGCATCAGTTCCCATATTAGTGACTTTTAGTAAAACAGGAATTATGTAGTCTACTTTATAGAGATTTTATGATGAATATAATAAACATAAAGCACTTTGTACTGTCTGGCATACAGTAAATGCTCAGTAAATCTTAGCTAGTAATTGTAATGAAAATGTTTATTGTTATAGCAATTTTTAACAGAAAGAAAACCCAAAAGTACTTCCTTGGCATAGTTACTTATATAAAAAAGTCCTTTCTTTTAAAAAATGTTTAGCCTTTTATGAAATTTACCTGGGAAGAGCACACTTCTGATGTACTAGTTAAATGGTCAGGAAACCAGAATGAACACACACACACACACACACACACACACACACACATGCACACACATGCTTACCTGATGCCCAGCATTTGGGATATGATGACAGAAGAGAGACTAGGTGACATAAAAGTTAATATAAACATAATATTTAGGATTATCAAGTACTTTGGTAGATACTGCTGGGTTGTTTTGTTTTGTTTCTTACCTACAGCCGATCTTCCATTTGCATTAGTAAAACTCTGATGTATATGGCAATGGAAATGTGCCCAGCTGAAATAAACAACCTTTATTTCACAAGTTTCCTCATAACCGAGGGTAGCTAATAAGGCCCAAGATTACTAGTTGTGACATCTGGGAAAGCTATTGAATTTTTATAAAAGAGATGTACTCACCTGATATATGCCTTTTAACCTTTGCTCTCCTCCGCTCTTCATGGAACTCAAAAGCAATGCTCATAGGTACAGCAGCCACCTTGTAACCTAAGGGCTAAAAACCATACACTAAACATTACAGAGCAGAAAGATAAAAGGATCCTAGTTCCATGTACTGCTGTTAACCTCTTTTTATAAGTGAGGAAACTGAAACTCAGAGACATTAAGCAGATTATTCATGGTCAGTTAGCTCTCAAGGAGTGCAGCTGGGATTCAAATCTATGTTTGTATGACTCCAAAGTCATCTATTTTCTACTATACTACAAAGATTCCCAAAAGGATGAACAAATTAGAACACTTTGTCCCCACATTTATACATCGTGATGGACAAAGCTAAGTGTGAAGGGCAAAAACAATGTGCCTGACATCTTCAACAGCAGAGCCAGAATTATTATTTACGTGTTGACTACTAACAACTCCAGCTTAATCAGCAAGAATGACCAGGCAGTTCCCTGGCACTTTATCTTCTACTCATGCTAGTTAAAAAAAAAAAAAAAAGCAAGCTTCAGTGATAAGCAACCCATGATGAGTGTCACCAACAAGTAGTTGCCAAAGAGCATATCTAAAACATTATGGCCTAATCAGAGGTCACAAAAAGATGGTAGATGTATTTTGATTGGCTGGCATGGATATTTAACAAATTGCCTGAATAAATATCATATAATGATTAATAGGAGATTTCTCACTCTTATATAACTCTGAGCCTGAATTCCTGAGTGGCAACAATTAACTGGAGCTAACCCTCCAGTTTACCATTCCATTCCATACTGCTTCTGACACTAGGCCAGAGTATCTATTTTCAACTATCATTGGTTTTTTTCTATTGTTCATCTTATAATAAAAAATATTTATCTCTATTAAATATTTTATCTCTAAAACAAAAATAGGTGGATAGCTGACTATTTCTTATACCTGGCCCATTTAAGGCATTTCAGTTACCTGACAGGAGGCACAGAATTTTACAGAACACTCAGACATGTGCTTTCTAAATCTGTCTGCAGATCAGCGACCTTTCTAGTTCATTCACAGTACCCCCATTGCATGTATGTTACTTTTGCAAGCCTTCACAACTTTTGCAGTATTACCATTCTCATTGGGGTGGGTGACATTAGATGATTTTTCTGAGATCTTGTAGTTATGTAATTATTGTGTTAGAGTTTTGACTGCTGTTTTGATTTACAAAATTGTTGTCTCTACTCCTTTTTAGAAATACTTTAGAATGTGTAGACTTTGTCTCACCTAAATTGGTGACTTTGGATCATTGTTTCTTCACTACCCTTTCTTTATCATTATAAAATGAACTAATGTTATTGAGTACTATATGCCTGGCACTATGCTAAGGGCTTTACCTGCATTGACTAATTTACTCATCATAACGACACTCTGAAGTCTGTTCAAGGATAATTTTTAAGTTGAATAATGATTCACATACAAATATAAAATTAACATGTGTCTCTGTTTTTATTTAACATAGCAATTAGTGATGAAGTAAGTAAGCTGTTACAACCAGTTCAAATGACTATTCAAAGAGCAGACTACCCATCAAAAATGCTAAAATGAACTTACTTTATAAGTATAAAACTGATCTATAGTCACAGACATAATTTATATTTCTATGCACAAGAATCATTGTGTTACACTGTTTTCTACAACTTATGGAGCTATAAAATAGCTCAAAGACAATGAAATGCTGAGATAATCTGAATGAGTAAACTGGATAGAACACCCACTAATCTTTTCTTATTCTCAGTTCAAGTATTTCTCAATTTTTCTCAGAAGTAATTCTATTGTTATTCCCTTTTTACAAATGAGGAAATTGTAGCCAAAGAGGTTAAGTAAATTTTCCAAGGTCTTATAACCAAAAAGTGGTGGAATCAAACTTGAAAAATCTAACTATCTGGAAAAAAACATTCATTTTATAAAATCAGTTTTCCTCTTGGACTCATCGTGCTTGAAAAATTCAATTCAAAGCAAGGAAGAATTAGAAAACAGACTACTGTTTCTTGTTCCTCTCTGTAGATACTATAAACTAGCTGTCTAAATTCAACTCAAAGAAATCTTTTTACTTGTACAATGCTTAACTTTTTTTAATTTATAAATTTTCTATGACCATTATTAGTTACCTGTTGCTGTGCAACAAAATACCTTTCAACTTGGTGACTTAAAACAGCAACAAACATCTATAATCTCAGTGTCTTAGCTGGCTCAGGGTCTTCCATGAGTTTTTAGATGCGATGTTGGCTGGGGCTGCATTAATCAAAGGTCTGATTGGAGACTGGCTCACTCACATGGTTGGCAAGGTGATACTTAGGCTATTGCTGTGAGATCCGAGTTACTCCTATGGGGGCCTCTTCACAGGCTGCGTCAGTGTTCTCATTTCAGAGTGGCTGATTTCCCCGAGTACCTAATCCCAGAGAAAGTAAGGCAGTCTTTTATATCTTTGATGACCTAACCTTGGAAGTAGGTCACATGTCATAATTTTACCATCTTTTCTTGGCCACTCAAACCAACCCTGATACAATGATACACCTTGTTAGGTGACTACACAGGATGCAAAAACCATGGGGAGAGGATCATTGGAGGCAGTCTCAGAGACTATTACATGAACATTCAAACATTTTAAGATTTCACTTCTGACATCTCTTGAAAAATTAGATCTGCCAATCCTGGGTCTGCATTCCCACTTGATGATAATTAGTTGCACTTGAATAGCTCATGCCCACTTTGGAAGGAGCATGTACTTCCTATATTCATCCTGGTTCCCACTCAACTCATTTATGTAACCTACTTGGCTCTTGTGACATCTGATTCATGGTAAAAGTAATGCCCAAGATTTCCCTGTCTTTTGGCAGATCTGGAGGTGGGGGACAATTTAATAAATAAGAAAAGGAAAGAAGTGCAAAATAAAGTAATAAGGTTTTCTGGGAACCCCATGTTTTCCTCAGTTGGATTGCTATCATTGCCCTTCCCTATTTCCCTCCTGCTACTTGCATTTTTACCCTGTTCTGCTTTATATGATAGTTACTGTGTCCAGGAGACTGTGCTTGGGAGTTGCTAAGCATATCTCCTAGAAAAGTCAGTCAAGTTTTTAAGCTTACATAATAAACATCTGTTGGTTTAACTTTCCAATATCTCTTTTCTCCTTTTCTGGTGGTTTCTTTGGGGAAACCACTTCTTGTATCTCTCAATGTAATTTCAGATGGAATTAACCCTGGCCTCTAGCTCTAGGATTAAGCATGTGACACAGCTCTGGTAAGAAAAGCCTGAACTCTCCTAGCTACATGGGTCAGTTAACGGAAGGCAATGATGACCCAACAGGACCAAATAGAGCTGATCTCAAGGCTTCTTCTGAAACTATTGAAGGTATATGCCCCTCACAGACATGGCTCCTAAAACATACTATGTGATCGTCCATGCAGTCTGTCCTCTCCCAGCTGCTAGCTGGATATCCATGCTCAGAGAAAACTTGGTAGTCATGCATCGAAGATGAAGGAGCCTCTGTTAGCTTAGGCTCTACTTGACTGCATGAAGCAGTTTTCTTCAACCCCCACCCCTTTGTAGGACTGTAGAGTGAGAAATAAACTTTATTATGTTAGTATTACTGTGTTTTTTTTATGTTAATCCGCTAAGATTTGGAAGTTTATTTCATGCAAGTAGCACTAGTACTGTGATGAAAACCCCAAGTGGGAGCCCGAAGTCAAGCACTCCTAAAACAAAAATATAAATTAAGTGTCACTGGCTTAGCATGCCAATTGTGGGAAGAAAGGAAACTGATTCCAGAGGCAGAAATGTGGCAGTCCATGCTGTAAAATGGCGAAACATTTGGCAAAAATTCTTGCTTATAATAACTTAAGAAGCAAGCCATATGCTTACTGATCTGTCAGCTCCAAGAGAAACAGTTGGAAAGAACCAAACTGTTGGTATGTATTGGCCACTATTGGTTGGCAAGTTTTGTCAGTTGGAAGGAAAAAATAAAACAGGAAAATTACATAAATTTGAGGTCTTGAAGTCATCCAGACACCAAATAGTAGGAAGACTGAGAAAACTATAAGTAGCAAAGGCCTGCCAGATTAGCACCATATGGCAAAAATGACATTAAAGTTGTGGCCCTCCCAATTAATCCTGACGGCATCAAGGTGGCTACCATTAAGTTGAAAAAGACATAAGGCTAAGTGGGAAAAAACATAAACAAGTTGATAACTATATCTAGGAAAGCATTTGGGGTGTAGTTTGTGGCATAGGAACTGTCTAAAAGGAAATCAATGAGAAGCTTGTTAAATTTCTGAGGAAATAGTATTTCCAAAGAAAACAAAAGTCAGGGACATAGACCAGTCAAGGCCTAAAACAACAACCAGCCTTCCACTCCCAGTTTTCCATGAGAAAGAAGCAGACTTCAAAATCTGCCCCAGAGATAACTTACTCCTCCTAATCATCCACTGCAGATATTGCCATGAAAGATAATGAACAATGAAGAAAATTCCTGAAGAGTGGAACCAGGGGTCAAAGAGAAATATGAACAGAATAATTCCTATCATAGAGGAGAAACAGAGTCCAGCCGAAGACGTTTCCCAAAGTGCCATGGTCAGAGAAATGTCACAATGCCTGCCCTGCTGCTTTAGACTAGTGTTGGCTTTGTCTCTTTTATTTCTTCTTTTTCCAAATGGAACACTAAAGTTGTGTCTGCTCGCCATTGTTTTATATTTGGGATGAGGAAGGAGCAGGGGGCAGATGGCTCTTCATTTTAGTGTTCAAATTAGTCGACTCAGAAGAATCACATGTAAACCAGATGGAGATGACTGAGCATCACCCAGGGCTTTTAACTGGCTACAGTGGCTTTAGATAATGTTCTGGGGGGAAGGGGGTGATTGGAGGAGCTTATTTTCTATATGAGAGGAAGAATGAAATGGAAATTTATTGACCAGATATGGCAGAGACTGACTATCTGTTTTCCAAGTTCATCTCTTTTTCCTCCTAGGCATTAAGTTAAACTACATTTCTCAGTCTCTCCTGCAGTTAGGCGGGGACACGTGATTGAGTTCTGGCCAATAAGATGTGGACCAAGTTGATGCACGTTGCTTCCAGGTCTATTCCCCCACGATCTTCTATGCTCTCTTGCATCCTTCATCAACATCTAGGGCAACACTCGGTAAATGACTGCATGGAGCAGGAAGCCACAGCTGACCCCGCTGAATTCTTTGTGAGCTACAAATAAACGTTTATTGTATTAAGCCACTTGGATTTCAGAATTATTACAGTGTTAATTGTGCCGACTAATAAAATCTCCAGTACACTAATTTATCATGCTAAATGTTATATGACAAATGGGCAGCTAAATGTTTATTCAGATTCCAGACCCGTTGAATACATTATTTAAGCTATTGGATGACCATAGACCAGCCGATTTGATAAATAAAATTTTAATTTTCTAAGGATTGCTTTTCTGACACAAATACAATGGAATTTCTGACCCACCATAATGGGATAATGAATGTCATGTCTAAATATACCTGAGGGATGGGCCAGAATAGAATTTGAATTGAAGTGGTTAAAGCCTTAACACTGTTTTTAGGTATGGTCCTAGGTCCAGTCTTGAGTCAATATTACAGGTTGTTAATCATTCAAGGTCCAACCAGGAAAAGAGAAACCACCCTGGGTATTCAGAAGAAAGGGACAATGGTTCAGGAAAGAAGAAGAGGCAGAGAAACTAATCAGAGGACAGTGAGACAATGTACAAAGGCACCACCACCTCTAGGCCGGCAAGACACTGGGAGAAGGTGGTATAATTGGATCCCAGGAGTTAAGGTCACCCCTCAAAAGACAGAATCAAGGCAGACATATCGCATAGGTGCTGGAGACCCCAGAAACAGAGAAGCAACTTTGGAGATTGTCACCCAAGGTAGTAAGGGAAGACCCCGCTATTCTTTTACTATGCCTCCCATTGGCTAAAGCCAGCTGGATGACACCTGACTCTGAAACTTTAGAAAGGCAGGGGGCAGAAGGCCTTACTGCACGTAGCAGGGGGGCAGCAGGCAAAGGATCCGAACATGCTTAAATGTAGGATCTGTAGAAACTGGTAGAAACAGTAAGAGCTCAAGGACACTCTATTTTCAATAAAGCCAAAGCTGAGGAGTTAGAGGAACTTAAAAGAGTGTCGTGATCAAAAGTGGGATATTTAAAATTTTTTTTTTGCTTTTTCAGAGGTTCTGTTCTAGTTATCGTGATTTTAAGTTATCACTTTTTTCATTTTTATTCTAGGTCATGAAAGAACCAGCATGTGGGGAACTTCTTTATTTTTGTGTTGAAATATCAAATCTATGCAGGTCTAGCTTTTTTTTTTTCTTCAATTTTTGTAAGCAACTTTAAGCATTTGAAAACTGCAGAGAAGAAAGGTGGAAGAAATTCTACCTTTGCTACTTAACAGCTCTATGATATTGGGCAAACCACTTACCTAGCCTCTGCAGGTCTATTTTCCTCATATTTAAAATGGACACAATACCTTCCTACGTATCTCACTGGCTTATTAGAATGATCATAGTTTTTGTTTGTCTATTTTAATGAGTATACAGAAAAGCATTATGTAGTGTTAAAACATTATACATATTTAATATGCCTCTAAATCTGTCTCCCTACAATTCTTTACTTTTATATTTTCCCCCTACAATTCTATCTTTTATTTTTGGGGGTCAGCTTTACTGATCTATAACCTAAGTAGAATTAATTTCATCAATGTAAGCTGTACAATTCAATGAACTTTGACCAATATATATATGTAACCACTACCATAATTATAATATAATCTATCCATTGCCTCCCCAATATTTCTTATGCCTCTTTGCATTTTCATACTTTAAAAGTTAATGTATGCTCAAGAGAAACAAAAACATACAGTAGCACAAAAACTTGTACACAAATGTTCATAGCAGTATTATTCATAATACCTCAAAGTGAAAACAACCCAAACGTCCATCAATGATGAATGGGTAAGTAAATTGGTATATCCATGCAATGGAATATTATTCAGCCATGAAAAGAAAGTGAGTACTAATGCATGCTACGATGTGGATGAAACTTGAAAATATGTTAAGTAAAAGAAGCAGTCACAAAAGAACACATATTATATGATTTCATTTATATAAAATGTCTAGAACAGGCAAATCTATAGAAACAGAGAGTAGATTACTGTTTGCCTAGGGCTGGGGTTTAAGGGGAAATGGAGAATGACTGCTAATGGGTATGGGTTTTCTTTTTGGGGTGATGAAAATGTTCTGAAATTGATTTTGGTGATGGTTGCATAATTCAGTGAATATACTAAAAACCATTGAATTATACCCTTTAAATGGACAAATTGTACGGTACATGAATTATACATCCATTAAGCTGTTACCAAAAGTTAAAAAGAATTAAAAGAAATCTAAAACAAAGGCAAAATTGCAAACACAGTATTTTATTATAAGTTTTGTATACTATTCTTTTCCTTCAAAATTACAAGGGCATTTATATAAATCAAAACAAAAAATCATCCACATTCTTAATATCCTAGGAAATTAAATTATTTTGATAATTTCTGGTCCATTTTTCACCTCGTCTTTGAATATATTTGCTTGGTTCATAGTCTCAAGTGGTATGTATAAACATAATTAGTAGGTTGCTTCCAACAATTACTGTTACATCATGAACATTTTTTCATCTTGCTACATAGTCTTCATAATGATCTTTTAAAGGCTATATGACGTTCCATCTAATTGACTGCATTCCCCTATCCACTCAGACACCCAAGCCAGAAACCTGAGCTATACCCAGGTTGTTCCTGCCATTACTCCAGTTCAGAACAGTCTAATCTTTTACCTAGTTTACTGCACAGGTGTTTACTAACTGGTGCCCTTGCTTTTTTGCTGATCTTCTATCAATCCATCCTCTACACAATAGCCAGGCCTAAAACGTGTCTTCCATGGCTCCCAACACTAGAGGCTAAACCACTCTGATGGCTCACATAGCCCTTCAAGTTGGGACTCTTGCCTACAACTTCAGCCTCATCACTCCTCTGCCCTCTACCCCCAATTCATATTGCTTATGTATCTTGAAAAGCATGCCGCATAATCTATGGGGTTTGCTCTATTCACAGTAACTCACCACCCACGCCCCATCCCCCTCTCCCATCTACTTGGCAAACCTCTACTTTTCCTTTAAGGCTTGGTATAAAATTGTCTCCTCCAAGGAGCAGCAACTATCCTCCTCAGAAGGAGGGAGGTGCTCCCACTTCCACATTCCTAGACACTCTTGTACATACCTCCATTCTATATTATACTTCCCATGCATGCTTCATGCTCATCTCTCTCACCAGAGAAGGAATTATGTCCCATTCAGCTTGTTCTTTCCAGCACTTCAGCCTCTAAGGCATAGTAAGTACCAGTAAATGTGTTTCATTAATATAATAATTATAACTACTGCGCTAATTTGGCAACATTTTCCTAGCATTATTCAGATTGCTTTCCACATATTATCTCATTTAATCCTATAAAAAAAACCCTATAGCATAGATATTATTGTTACCATTTTAAAGATGAGAAAACTGAGGCCCAGAGAGGTTAAGTAACTTGCCCAAAATTATTATACAGCTAATAATTGGCAAGATCAGGATTTGAACTTGTGTAGTGTGACTGTGACTCTGGAGTCCTTCCTCCTAATCATCACTACACTATACAACCTCTTGAACAAATAACATAAACCATTCCCCTTTATTACTGGTAAAGGGTTGGTTACTTGTTTTTTCAATCTCTCTCCTCTCTCTCTCTCTCTGTCTCTCTCTCTGTCTCTGTCTGTCTGTCTCTCTCTTTCTCTGTCTCTCTGTCTCTCTCTCTTTCTCTCTCTCTCTCTCTCTATATTTCTCTCTCTCTCATATAAATGGCACTGTAACACAATTGTATACATAGCTTATTTTCCTTCTTTTGAATTTGGATTAAGATGAATTCCCATGAGAAGGATTTAAAGATGAATTACAAAGTTAGACCATATTTCTGAATCTTCATATGTCACCTAACAACTTTACTTAACATGATGTGTAGCTTGTGTCAAAGAGGTGAAAGTGTCAAGACCATCAGTCATCCTAGCTGATACATGATCAAACAGATTGAGTCAAGCACTCTGGAGACTAAAGATGGTGGTAGAAAAGTGTAAAAAGGTGCAAGATGATATGAACAAACCTTGACCAGCAGCTGGCCTAACTTCACAGTACAGCCCTTGATTTAATCTTAGGATTAAAGAACAAAAAACACTTTTATGTTGATTTTTCTCTCAAATGTTCAAGTGTTAATAATTTAGTAATTTAGTGGCTAAATTACGGTGCTAATCTTCTCAATGACATTCTTTTATGCCATAAAGGAAGTTCATCTAAGCAGTATGAACATACATTTTTAAAGGCAGCCACCACATAAGTTTGACTACCTTGAGAATGCCATGTTGGGAGGAAGCCCAAACGAGCCCAGCAGAGATAGCATGTGAAAGGAGAATGATGACCAGCCAGCCCAAGCAGCTCTAGTCATTCCAACCTAAGTGCTAGATATGGAAATGAAGAAGCCATCTTGGACATTTCAGCTCTAGCTGACATGATGTGGAGAAAAACTGAGGAATCAAACTGCAACTAGAATTAATCAAGTTGATCTATGGACCAACTTGAACCATCCCAGACAACTATAGCCATTTTAGCCGTCTCAGCCATCTAGTCATCGTGAAATAGACAAGCTATTTCCCCTGACCCCTGTCCAAATTCCAGCTCCACAAAATCAGGAGCATAATAAATGTTGTTTAATGCCACTAAACAAATAAACAAAGACTCTTCTTTATCCACTAAGGATTTAAAAAAGGTATTCGAATGAGAAATAAGTGCCCTCTCTACTCTAGCTGTTGAATTGGCTCCTATATAAAAATCAGTTGCTCACCATTGGCATTGACTTTGATCCAAAGTCACATATGTATGAAAGATAAATAAAGTCCTAGAGATCTACTATACCGTAAAGCCTGTAGTTAAAAATACTACATTGTATACTTACAAATTTTCTAAAAAGGTAGACCCTATGTTAAGTGTTCTTATCATCATCATCATCATCATCATAATAGTAATAATAATAGCAGAAAGAAACTTTTGGAGGTGATGGATAGGTTTATGTGGTGACAGTTTCATGTTGTATACTTATCTCCAAACTCATCAGGTTGTATACATTAAATATGTACAGTTTTTTATATATCAATTGTACCTCAATACAGTGGTTTCAAAAATAAGTAAACTCATAAATAAACAACAAAATAATGGCTACCAGAACGGGGGGAGGGGGATGAAGAGGATAAAGGGGGTCATATATATGGTGATGGAAGGAGACTAGACTTCGGGTGATGAACACACAATAGACTATACAAATGTTGTCTTATATAGTTGTACACCTGAAATTTACATAACCAGTGTTATCCCAATACATTTAGTAAACAATTATTTTTTAAAAATAAGTAAGTAAATAAATGTAGGTTAATTAAAATTAAATAAAATTAAAATCCAGGTGTTTTTTTTTTTTGTCACATTAGCCACATTTCAAGCACTCCAAAGCCATGTGCGGCTAGTGACTACCATTTGCACAGTACAGATTTAGTGTATTTTACTCATCACAGAATTTAATGGGAAAGTGCTGGATAGAAGAGTAAACTGGCTAAGAGGCAAATTAACCAAAGTCACACAGCTACTGAGAGGAGGAGCTGGGACTCAAACCTACCTCTGAGTGACTTCAGAGATAGAACTCAACAGCATAACATAGTTATTATTGCTTTCTTTGTCCTGCTTTCAATTTTGCTTCTCTGAAAGAACTTCAAACCTGGCCATTTTATAGAATGACCAACTGTTCCAGTTTGCCTGGGACTGAGGGAGTTCCCTGGATGCTATGTAATTATCAAAATTCTATTTAAAGGTTTGTGGAGGGTAAATAGATGGGCTCATTCAACTGCATTTCTGCCCCTTGTAAAAAGCCATACTGCAGGCTAGAAGTGAGAAAGCTGATGCCTTCGTTTCCCAGATTCCTATGGAGCCTGAATCTTGTACATGGCAACATCTGGAGGGCCAGATTGAGGAGGAGACTGCGCTTCTGCTGTCTGTCTGGTGAGCAGTGCAGTGGCACCAGAGGTCCCAACGTCTTGTCTTAGATGTTATAAATTTGTAGAGACAGAATACAGGCACACATTTTTCAGGTAAGCTGATTCTGTGGTGGAATCCTGGGAGCCATTACTGGGAGCTCAGCCTAGAGGCTGTTCCTTCAGCCTTTCCAGTGATTTTTATCTATCCAATTCCCTGCATTAATTCATTTTATGCTGAAATGAGTTAAAGTAAATTGTATTATTTGCAGCTAAAGAAACCACTATTTAGAATAAACATTACCTAGATAACAGGGAAGCTATATGACAAATCTGAATGTTCTGGATGCTGGACACACTTTTTTCTCCTCCTACATGGGATGGAATGCTCTTCTTTACATGCCAGTTCTCACCTCAGTCTCTCAATCATCAGGTACCAGCATCGATGTGGCTTTCTCAATTACCTCTGTCTAAACTGCCCCTGCTTCTGTTTAGTCTCTTTCACTTCATTTTATTCAAACTTTTATGCCACTTAACATAGTCTATATTTATTTACTTGTACTTGTTTATTTTCTGTCTTCTCTTGTCCCTGACCCTGAAGAACGAATGCTCCATGATGGGAGGGACCTTTTTCGCCTTGCTTATCACTGTAACCTTAGTACTTGGAACAGTGGCTTTGTACAAGGTAGCATTTAAAAGTAGTTATTGAATAAATATACAAAATAGAGACGCTATAGTAGAGATTGTTGTATCTAGGAATTTTTTTAAAGGGGCAAATAGACTCTTTTGAAAACAAGAATTTAAGATACTAGACTAAAAAAATATTTTAGAAAGAAGTAAAGGGGCCCAATAATTATTATGAAAGACAATGTTACGAGGGCAGTGGGATATTATATCAGGTGTTTGCAGCCACGGTGCAAAGTCTGCAGCTAATGGGAAATGCCCTGCCTGTTGGGGAAGAACTACAGTTCAGTTATGAATTGCGTAATTTCTAGAGCCCCCCAGACCTGAGTTCAAATGTCAGTTATACATTTTCTGCTGTGTGAATTTGGGCAAGTTAATGGGCCTCTTTAAGCCTCAGTTTCCTCATCTGGAATATGAGGATGGTAATAGTACCCAAGTTACATGGCTACTGTGCTGATTAAAAAGTGTGTTTACGGTGTGTTTGGTACAGTGTATGGCATATAAAGACTCAATAAATGTTAGATAATAAGACTTATAATTTTGGAACCAAGCTCCATTCTTGAAATTATTCCCAATACTTGGGGTTCCTCTGATCATATCAGATTTTCTACTCCATCTCCCTTTACCAGATCATAATTAGTAGGTGCCCTAAAATATTAGTCACTGACAAGAAGTTTGTTTGTGTGGGGTGTATTTTATTCCTGTACATATGGCTATTATTGGTAGTGGCAGCTGCTGATGCTATATTTTTCCATCTCTTTGACCAGAAAAAAAAAATAGACAGCAAGATTATTGAGTAGAAAATACTCCGTCACCAGAGAGAAAAGCAACAAATATAGAACAGTAAAGAGCAAGGGATTGACCTAACCCCTCTGCAATGGTTTGTTCATGTGGATAATTTTCTTTACATTTAATTTGACCTATTGAGAGGGATAGGGTAAATTCATTCTTTCACCCAGCAAGTGTTTAGGAAGTGCCTATCATATTTATGATATATGATAGACTATCTCCTTCACACCCACCTCCACCTTAGTTAACTTCTATTCACTATTCAGAATTCAGCTTAAATACCATTTCGTCTTCTATTCAATATTCAGAATTCAGCTTAAGTACCATTTCATATACTAAAGCTTACGAATAGACCAGCTTACCTTAGCAGGTTACCTCTCATGACACTGGGAGTCTTACTTTTTTTGAACTTCTCAAAATATACTTACATCTTTGCTTTTGTGGTGATTCTGTACTAAAGGCCTGTCTTTTTGTAATCTAGATAAGGCTAGGGAATTTGTTTTTGCTACAAGGATGTTGTGATCAAATCTATATTTTTAAAGTCTCATTCTTTTTAAAGTGTAAGACCCAGAGAGAATAAAGGTAGAAGGAGAAGGCCTTTTTCTGAATATTTTATCTCGTGTGCTGAAACCACCACATTCTCACTTGTCTAACCAGAAACATGGAAATCATCCTAGCGATACCTCTTCCTCACCATGCCAATGAGCCACGAGGTCCTAGAGATTCTACCTTGCAATAATTCTTGTATCCACTCCAGGATCTCATTCCAAATGCTATATCCTTCACTCAGTCCCTTATCACCTCTTATCTAGTCTTTTTTCCAGTAGTCTTCTTTCTGGTCTCCTCGCCAATCTATTCTCCAGGGTGCTACCAAATTCTAGATTTCCAGAATGCAAATCTAGTTTTCCCACAGTCTAAAACTCTTCAGTGGTTTTCCCTGGCCCATAGGAAAAAGTCTAACCTCTTTCCAATGGCACAGAAAGCCATCTGAGATTTGGATCATTGCTTACCTCTTCCCTTCATTGGCCATCCTTCAGCCTTGTTGAACTACTGGCAGTTTCCCAAACATTCCAGAAGGGTTCAAACGCATCTGCAGATTCTCCACTCCCTCCAATTCTCAATGGATTTCCTTCTCTGAAGAAATCTCATTATTATTGAAAATTCAGTTTAAGGGTCATTTCTTCCCTGAAGCCTGTTTTAACATCTATCTCAGCACCACCTCTCTCCTCCATCTTCCCTACTCGATCATTGCTCACTCTGGAGTCCTCCAGAGTTAACTCTGTTGATATAAGAAACAGCCAAACGTGTAGAGAATTTTTATAAGTTTATTTGAGCCAAACTGACAACATGTCAGGATGCAAGATCTCAGATGCTCTGGAGAATGACAGTTTTGCAGTTTCTTTTATACATTTAGAATTAGGGAGGGAATATAGGAAGGTTACATGAGGATGGAAGAGAACAAGGTACAGGATAGTTAACAAGATCATGCGCTCTCTAGAGGGTCCTTATGCCTTGGAAGCATCTGAAAAAGAGGCATTCAAAGGTATGTTAGATAGGGCTTGCTCAAAGTGAAGGTGAAACCTTTATAGGCCTGGGGCTTGACTACCCACGAAGACCACCAGTTAAGAATTTATAATCAGATCACCCTTTGAGGTTACTTTTGGTTAAATTTATTACACAGCCTCTTCCATCCATACAGCATAGGTGACATACTTTTGTTGTTTCTCCAAGCAAAGACCACGTGCATCATAATCCTATTTTAAAAATTGTTATTACTGTTTTATTTATTTAATTTAAAATATATTTATCATCATCATTAGGCAGACACCTGTGCTCTAAATGTACTCAATTAGTCTATGGACCTGGACCCACAATCTGCTCTGTAAAAATCTAGGTAATGTTCTGTTTCTTGATCGGGTGCTGGTTACACAAGGTGTTCATTTGTGCAAAACTCATCAAGCTCTACCCTTAGGATATGTATATACATTTCTGTATGTATATTATTTTCAACAAAAAAGTTAAAAAGGAAAAACCTACTGGGTTATCGTTACTTCTCTCTCAATTAATTATAAGGCCCTAGAATGCAGTGAAGGCATCTATTTTGTCTTTGTATTCCCAGCATCCATATTAGGGTCTGCAGTGTGGAGAGGAACAAACTTTCCTCTACCCCCAAGGTTCTAATAATCAAATCAACATGAGACAGATTAGCAAGAGGGAAAAAAAATTTTAATACATACATATGTACAAAATCCCACATACATGAGAGAGTCAGAGACCCTGCATGTAGGAGGAGTTTGAAGATAGAAAGGTGGATTGAGGTACATAAAATACCTGAGCTGGGGATGAGCTAATGCATCTTGGGGGCTTCAAAGGATCATTGCAGAATGATAAGAACAGAGGTTTAATACATAGAAGTTCTCTCTGCCCTATAGATAGTAGAAACTTTGGAGGCGCCAAAGTTTCTCTTGAATCAGAAGCTGAAGTTACCTTTAGCTCAAAGTAATCTGCATACTACCGAGGCACATCTTGGGGTGGTTTGTTCTGAACCCCCATAGCAACATAGTACACACAATAAATAATTGCAAAGAAATGAATGAACAGAAGGAGAGGAGTGGCCTGTGGGTTTCTTCACACTCTTCCAAACATTTGTTCCATGCCCCTGCTAGAGCACATGATAGCTCATGCCTCGGTTACACCTCCAACACCCCCTCCCCCCCAAAAAACCTGTGAGATGCCACTGGGCTCCTGCTTACCACATGCAGGGGTGTAACTGATCCATTCTGACAAGAGCGGGAGAAAGGAAGTAGGTGGAGGACGTTCTGTTCCCCAGTACCACTACTTTTGCCCTGCCTGGATCTGAGCCACCTGGCTCAGGCCTTCCTTACCATACCTGGGAATGAAGCTGAAGAGACTCTGTCCTTGGAGATTCTGCATTGCTAAAGCTTCTATTTGCATCTCTGATGTAAATTGCCACCTAAACTACTGGAATTTAAAAACTATATATTTTAATGTTTAAGAGTTGCAATGTTTTTTTTTTTTTTTAAGCAAATTTACAGTAGAAACAGACACCCTGGGTGAAATATCACCTAAGTCATTTATTCAGTTACAAATAATTACCAAGAGCTTCCTAGGGATATAATGATGAACAGAAGTCATCTGCCTTACAGTGTAGTGAAGGAAGATGGACAATCAAATAATATCTTTTTCATAGTACTTATGATGTACTGGGCACTTTACATATATATTCATTTATTCATCATAACAGCTCGGTGATGTTCTTTCTAGTATCTCCATTGTAGAGATAAAAATGATAGAGTCAGGAAGGTAAAGGGTAGGGAGCAGGGGATCTAACCTAGTCCTAAGGTCAGGGAAATTTTCTCTATAAGAGATTGAACTGGAGATCTGAGGATTGAATTAGAATCTAGTAGACAAAGAGGTCTGGGGGAAGAGAATTTCAGGTAATGCAAACAGCCAATACAAAGGGATAACCATTTGTTTGGGGAGCTGAAAGCCTGCTTTGTAGAGGGAAGCACAGGAAGCCTAAGATGAGGCAGCGAGGGGCCAGACTACCTAGGTTTTTTCTCTATTTCTTCAAATATGATAAGGTTAGGGAAGCAGAGATAATTAGAAACTTTAGGGTTTAGCCTCAGTTTTGCTCTTCATAACCTCAGCCATCACTCTGTGGCTGCAAAAAAAAAAAAAAGAGTGGACGGATCAGAGCTCTCACGTGGCCACTGATTGTAAATCTGATTCTAGGTAAGGCTCTGCTGGAGGGCATTGCCAATCTGAGCCACAGGTCCCAGCTGCTGCTGAATGCACTGAGGCCTCTGACTTCTCCCTAGATTAAGTACAAATGATGGAGAACATCACACACACAAAAATCAATAAGTATGGCTTTGAGCATGGTTTGCTCCCTGGTTTGATATGAAGGTTGAAATAGTAATAACAATGTAATAAGGATAAAGACCCTTTTTGAGCATTGTGTGCCAGGGTTGTACCAGGTACTTTCAGGTAGAGTGAAAAGCTGAGGCCTCAAAGGATTACACAACTTTGGGAATGTCCTCACCACTCAGATTTGTCCCACCTACTGAGCATGCCCAATCTGGTTTCCTATGGCCAGGTGCGTTAACTTGAACAATGACTGTCTCTGAATTTGCTCAGTGGCTAAATTGAAATTTGAACCCAGTTTTGACTCCAAAGTTTATGGTGTCGACCACCATGCGATGCCGATGTTGCCCTACCTTCTTAAAACACAGGCAACTCTTTATAAATAGCGTGACATTGTCTCTTAAAGTCCTTTCTGAGGGAGGAAAGTGCTTTTTATAGCTTGGGACTGCTTCTGTTTACTTGGTCTCCTCCAGCACCGGTTAATCCTGTCTACAGCTGTGTCCTTCACTGTCCTTACACTGTATTCCTAGGTTTCCTCCCTGCAAAAGACAACTCCACAAGACCACATGGTGTTTGTGTTTGTGCCAGCAAAGAAATTTCACTCCTCTCTCTCACCAAATCAGCCTACCTTTCTAAAAATAATCGTTCTCCTCCCTCCCCTCAGGCCTGTGAGTCGTTAGGTCACTTAACCAAACACACGCACAGTCAAAAGGTTTAAGGGAGGAGGGAACAACGTGAATGACCTTGCAAAGGTATCTAACCCACTGGGGACAGGATTAGCAAACCTGAAACCTCAACAAATATTTGTCGCCTTCCCCCTTGCATTCCTACCGAAGCTGCTCGCTTCTCCTGCGCCCGCCTCGCCCAGTCCTCTCTCGGTTCGCTCAGCCACACAAAGCCCAACCCGCCCATCTCTTCTTTGCAAACCCGGAGAACTTCAGTCCCCATGTTGAAACTCGTCGGCGGCGGTGGCGGTGGCGGGCAGGACTGGGCATGCTCAGTAGTGGGGGCAGGTCTGGGAAGCGAGGAAGCCGCGTTCGAAGTCGCGGGGTCCAGGAATCTGGGGAAGGCGGGCTGTGGGGGCCACGGCAGGGGGTGCGCAGGGATCCCCAATTCCGCGCCCGCGACGGGCATGCTCCAGGCCGGCGCGGCGGGGTCGGCGCGCCGGGAGCAAGGCGCGGAGGAGCCGCGGGAGCCGGTGGGAGGAGGGGTGGAGCGCCGGGCTCGCCATCCCCCGCCACCGGCTCTGCGGTTGCTGAATCCGAAGCCGCAGGGAGGATCCGACGAAATAAAGACGTCCGAGAATGACCTCCAGCGAGGCCGCCTGAGGCGGGGCGCGCGCGCTGCTCCGCCAGCCTTCGGCATGGGCGACTGCGGCGGGCAGCCGGAGCGCTCGGCCCCGCACGCCCGGGGGGCTTCCGCTGGCGCCGGCCCTGCCGCCGTGAACGGGCTGCTGCACAACGGCTTCCACCCGCCGCCCGTCCAGCCGCCGCGCCTCTGCAGCCGGAGCCCTGCGGGCGGCAGCGACGCGGCTCCCCCGCGCCTCCTACTCCAGCCGCAGCTCCAGCCGCAGCCGCCGCCCCCTCAGCACGACTCCCCAGCAAAGAAATGCCGGCTGCGGAGGCGGATGGACTCGGGGAAGAAGAACAGGCCGCGTAAGTCCCGCTGGGAGGGGAGCAGCGCCGCGAGTCAGGCGCGGCGCACGGGGCCCGGCTCCGGGAACGGCGTGGCGCGCGCCCCGTGCGCCCGAGGCTGAGGTTTGGGGAACTGCTCCGAGGGCGCGCCGGAACTCATTCTTTCCCCAGGGGCGCTAAGCACTAAAGATAGCTCCCTGAGACTGAACCTTGCTTTCCTCCATCCGTAGAATGGGCGGATTGGACACGAAGTCCGAGTTGATCTTAGATCGCGGCTCTGTAGAAAGTGCACGCACTACCAGGCTTTATAATTTGTCTGTGGGAAAATGCACGTGTATGAACATTCGGTGGGGTCCGGGAGTAGGGGTAAAGCTGCGGGGGCAGTCGGAGCTCCCCTTTCCTTTCTCAGAACTTGACTTTCTGGAGTTAGCGTTCAGGCAGCCAGCTTGTCCTTTGAATCGTAGGGTAGTCGCCAGCGCCTTCGGTCTTTTGGCGAGCGCAAGACCTGGAGGCGTGGAGTTTGACAAGCCGTATTAAACGCTGTTTCTTCGCAGCCAATGAAAGGACCTGTTGGGTCAGACACTCCCACTGATACCATGTGGGCCGGAACTATGTGGACCAATGAGGATTGGAGGTGGATTTTATTTTTTCGGGGGGTGGAGAGGTAGAGTTGAGGCTTTCTAATGGTAATGTATAGGGCAAAAAGCTGAAATGCATTATTTCACAATCTAAATCTTGCACATATAAAGTTAGCTTGTAGAGAGTATCTTCCTTGCAGGACGTTCTAGGATGTAAATATGTAGATCGAGTTGAGAACTGACTGGTTTTTCCTGTCTGCGCCGAACCTCATTCAACTGGTTACTTCTTTCTGGACGTCTTTAATGAAGCTTATAAATGACAAAAAGCAAAGTAAGTAGAATGCATGCTAATAAGTGATCGCATTAAAATATGCACCTTTTGCATACAGGTTTTTCTGTTTGATTTAGGGAGATTGCTAGATAGGTTTTGGATTTGTCTGTAAAAGCTTGATATTTGGCAAACAGCTTTTAGTTTCTTCTGTTTCTTTCTGTTTACCAATTTGGACTCTCAACTTTTCTGCATTCAGTTAAAGTCTCCGAGACTTTGGAAAGTATTTTAACGTGTCTGTGGGATGTAGTGACTCTGATACTTGTGTTTTGTAGGTCTGAAACATTTAGGTTAAAAGTTAAAATCTTGTCTGGAACTTTGAAGCCACACAGCATATTTGGCTAAAGTTGTAAGGAAGACATGCAGCACCTGAATTTATATTTATTTCTGTTTTTGAGAATTGTTAGACAATGACTTTCTTTATGCACTTAATATTGACTACTTATGATATATTAACCTGTTTTACTTCTTTTAAAACCATATTTTAGTTATTTCTCTGATCTACATTAACAAATTATGTAAGAGCTTGCAATGTAAATAGCTAAAATATAATGAGAGAACTGTATTGAGCTTTTGTTTAATATTGCTAGCTTGAATAGTCTATATTTAATTGAGGGTATAACACCTCTTACGATATTTTTTGAGGAATTGACAATACACTTAATAATGGCTTGGAGGCAGAGAAAATATAACCATGAGCCAATTTTATGCCTTTGTGCTTTGTGTGGGAAAGTAAAGTGGTTTGTATTTAAGTTCAGTGACCATGATGCTTACTTACAAACTTTTAAAAAGGATTCATCAAATTTGACTTCATTATCCTACCGTGTTTTCTGTTCTCAAATTCGAAAAAACATTTCTGAAATTTTACATGTTCTGAGTCATATCTTCTGTGTTCACTACCAAAATTTCTTAAACTAGGCTTAATTTAATATCTTTGTACTTTGCCTACTAACATTCAGGTATCTTTTTATAAAAACATATTGCTCAATTGATATTTGGGTATTCTAAGATGAATCTACTCATTAGTCACAAAATCTTTCTCGTGACTGATAAATTTTCCATGAGCATTTATTAATATTTAGTGCTTTAAAAGAAATTTAAGAGTATGTCAGTGATGGGAGAATCAGTGCTGGACAAATAATTCCTACTTAGCAGCTTACGGCATCAGACACCTACTTCTCTCCGAACCAGAGGTATGTTAGGACAGCCAGATACCACGTCTCAGATAGGCACCTGGAACGCATATGTGGGTAGGTGTGTTTCTTTGTGTTTGCTAATAATTTTGGGTAGGATGCAATACACATTAAAATACTTAGTGTTCAAAATGATGAATGGAATAAAACAGCCCAGTAGTTTCAATTATTTAAAAAATTTAAATCTGAACCCTCCGTGCAGGAACTATTCAGTCTTATAACCTAAAAATCAGATCAGTGGCAGGTTGGTCTTGCTAAACCAGGAAAGGAATATTGTCCACTGTTTTCATCTCCTCTCCATCACTTCGCTTCTATCTTATCCTTGGAAAACTTTTCCAAGACTGCTTCCTGAAGCTCCTTGGCTACTTTGTGTGCTTCTGCTATTAGCTGTATGACTTCAACCAAGTTACTAGT
The DNA here is from genome assembly GCA_028627145.1 of Eidolon dupreanum. Classification (NCBI taxonomy): domain Eukaryota; kingdom Metazoa; phylum Chordata; class Mammalia; order Chiroptera; family Pteropodidae; genus Eidolon; species Eidolon dupreanum. The sequence continues at coordinate 24,838,211 of CM053506.1, forward strand.
TCTTATCTTGAAATGCTGGGCTTGGATAGGTTGTTTCTTGTACCTTCAAAATTCTATGATACTTCAAGGCCGATAGTTCTTTCTACGTGACTTTTGCACTAGTTGTCCACTCTGCCACATTCATTATTTTTTGCCTTGTGCCTATTGTATCATGTGTGTGATTTGTCTTATCTCCCCAATTAAGTTGGAAGACTGGTTATAGATGACATTTTTTTCCTCTTATTTCTTGCACATGAATATTTCACTGATGTCACAAAAAAGGTCACATGACCTTACCACACCATTGACATGGCTCTTTGCATCTCAACAACAGACTTTGGCAAAGTCCTTCAGTGGAGTTTCCATAAGGTATCAATAGGAAGATTCCTTTGTTTGCTCCTTGGTGCTCTGATTATTTGAAGCATACATAAATAACATCTTACGGAGTCAGCTCACTTTCCAAATATTTTGAAACTAATGGTAGTCCTAATGAGATGCATGCACTGAGTGTCTAAAGTAGTATTATGAATGATGTAGTCATTCAGACCCTGGTGGGCTTGAGTTTGAATTGCAGCTGGATGACCCGGGGCCAGTTATTAAATTCTGTGCTTCAGTTTTAGTATCGATAAGGTGGAGATAATCATACTACCTCATTGGGTTGATGTGAGGATTAAATGAGATAATATATATAAAGAACTTAGATTACTGCTTGGCCCATAACAGTTATTCAATAAATGCCAGCTGTCTGCACCATCATACGGAACACCCTCCCCTGTTAACCCAAAGGACAGAACAATTGAACTGGCAGAGACAACCTCAGACTGACTTTCTTAATTAAAAAATGAAAAGCAAAAAGTGGCCTAGAATAAGAACGACCAAAAAGTTTTATCTGATTGGCTGTAATAGTTCTAGTCCCATAATTACTTTTTTTACCCTTCCACCGAAAATATTGAATAATACAAAAATGTACCAAAAAAGCAGGAAAAAGTACTCACAATTCCATCTCGCAAAGAAAACAGCTTAAAATGTGCCATATTTTAAAGGTAATGTTGCAGGACAGGGCAAATTTCCCTAAGTAGGGGGAGACCAGGTCTTGCACTGAGAAGAGGGTCCCTTGGTGGAGAGTGTAGAAAGAATTTCACACAGGCCAAAGTTAAGGTCAAAAGGAAAGGTTATTAGAAAAGAAGTAACGCTCCACAGTCGGAGCATGGTCTTTCAGGCAGAGAGTGAGCGGGACCCTGAGTGTTCAGGGAATTCAGTTTATATATCATTCTTTAGTTCCCATTTCTTTTGATAGGGACATACAGTGAGAAGAGGGAAGGGAAAGAGGATGTAGCGTGAAAGGCCTGCTGGCTATTCCCAGTTTTTAAGCCATAGGTTCACCATGGTTTTAGCCATAAGAAATTAACAGTTTTATTTGTGTAGGGCAGCCACTTAAAGACTGTTGCTCCTGTTTCCCCTCCGGAGGTGTGGGAAATGGGTTGTTAGCAATCCCTACAGAAATCTTCCTTTGTCCTGCAGGTGTCCTCCTGTCCTGGCTGCAGGGCTGATCAGAATATTGCAGTCTCTGAATACAGGTTGATTTAACATTCTAATTCTCTTTCCTCCTCCCTACAGTAGTGATTCTAAAATAAGATTTTGAAACTTTTATTTAAAATTTTTTTCATAAGCATTTTTTTATGCTATTAAACATCATTTTTAATGATTGTGTTATTTTCCCAAAATTCCATTTTATGAATATACCGTAATTACTTAACCGGTCTCATAACTTTAGGCTGCAGCCATGGTCTCCATATCACTACTAATGCTGCAGCACCACCTTTGTACATAACTCTTTCTCCCCGATATGTTATTTTCAATGAAATTGGTAAATACATACATACTTTTTGGAGGAGGAATAAAATGGCACAAAGTAGTATAATAGATGTTACATTGAAATCCTGGATATTTTAGACCCCAAGGATACTATTAGATAAGCCAACAGTAGAAGGGAGAGGGAAAAAATTGTAAAGGAGATAATTGTTTTGAGTCACTGAACAGTGCTACAAAAAGGCAGATATTTGAGCATCATCAGAAGCCTGGAGGACCTGAGCTGCCCTTCTCCTTCCCCGTGTGTCGCAACAGACAGAAATAAGGACTGGATCAGTGCAGCAGCCTCCTGGGGAGAGGTTCTGACTTCTCAGATCATCCAGAGAGAACACTAGCAGAATATAGGTGAGAGTTCCTTACGCACGTAACATACTCGTGGGTACAAACAGAAGAAACCCAAATCTGTTACTAGTTTTAGCTTGCCACCATTGTGAAAGTACAAGTCCTCAATTTTCTATATATTGGGATATTTAGCTTTGACACTTGGGATTTCCACTACCTCTGAATCAGGCGAATTAGAAAAACCAGGATAAAAGATAAATAGGTAGAATTTTTTGGTTGTATCTTTATGGATTATGGATACATGTGCATTTTAAAAAACATAACCAGTACTTCTAGATGGATGGGAAGCATTGCAAATTTAAAAACAAAAGACTAAAATGGAAAGCAAGAACACACTAGCATTGCTACCTTCTGGGATGTGGTCAGTTTCCTAAGTTTGTTAATGAAGTTATGAATTGTACAGTGTACATTTGAACTGAAGATTAAGAATTTAAGGCCCAATTGTCCAGTGTCTAAGTGGTTAAATTAGATATCAGGATCTAGTAGACACATGAACACTTTTCCCTGAAAAGATCAGTAGGTGGATTTCAACGTTATTACAAAGCATGTTTTGTTTGGCGTAGTAACTAACCAAAGATGGAAACAGTGCTGTTAATTTTTAATACAAGGGACATTTAACAGGTCAATAAAACAACATCCATCATGGTTTTGGAGACAGAATTAGTAGAGAAACAAAGGAGTACTGGTTTTAATTTACAGGATTTTGGTTTTCTTTTTTGTGACAGCATGCCTTTTAATTGTGTGTGTGTTTTAATATAAACCAATTACTGTGAAAATAAAAATAAATCGTGATTTGACTTCTTTTATATTTAATTACTTGTGCTCTAGCTTTATTATATAAGCCAGTATTTACCTTGGGATGACAATATTGTGATCAGATATGAAAACTGTTCAATGCACACCAATGTACATGGTGCACCTAATTTCTAAGTAGACCTTTTCTCTAGATAGTGCAGCTGTCAAGTTCGTATCTCCTTACTTAATTTATCACATCTTTTACATACTTAGAGTTGGCTAATCGTGTGTGTGTGTGTGTGTATTATCCTTGCGAATGTTTTTGAAAGTAGTGGATGATTCAAAGGGTGAGTGAATGTTATTTTTAGAGCAGTTACGTCAAAATAATGATCTGGACCTCTAACAGATTTCTCTATAGTTTGAAAAGAGGATGGAAAAACTTATGACAATAGTAACTACCTACAGTTGTCTCTTTAGTTGACTGAGTAATTAGAGTAGCTATTATGGAGCAACAGCTATGTGCCTGTTGTTCTGTATGTGCTTTTATAAAAGCATGCAATTTACCATTCCCACTCTGCGTTTTACAGATGGAGAAAGAGGCTCAAAGAAGTAAAGCAACCTGCCCGAAGACCTGTAGTTAGTGAATTGCAGGACCAAAATTCAAATCCAAATCTAACTCCATTGCCAGCTAAATGGCATTCTTTTCTGCCAAATGAGCCTATCGTGCATTCATGTTGGGAAAAATAACTATGTTCTGTAAAACTTTCAGAAAAGATAAGTGTATGCAAGTTTTAGACCTTTGGCAAAAAGCTTATCCACGTGTTTGTGGAAGTAACAGTAGCATCAGACATTTCCAGCATCCTATGAGATAGGTATTGCTGTAGATTATGTCTCCCCAAAATTCATATATTGACATCCTAACCCCAAAATGATGGTATTAAGAGGTGGGACCTTTGGGGGTGATTAAGCTATGATGTTGGAGCGCTTACGATTGGGATTAGTGCCCTTATAAACGAGACCCCTGAGAGTTAGCCAGCCCCTTCTGCCATGTGAAGTTACACTGAAAAGACAGCCATCTAAGAAGCAGGCCCTCGCCAGACAGAGAATCTGTCAGCACTTGATCTTGGATTCCAGAACTGTGAGAAATAAAATTTCTGTTTATTAGCTACCTAGTATATGGTATTTCTGTTATAGTAGCCCAAACAAGCTAAAGTGGGTACTATCGTGATCCTCCTTTATAGATAAATAAACTGAAGAAGGGCTCACGTTCTTGGGCTAAAACCATCTGAGTTAAGATTTAGACTGTGTTGGACCATGGGACCAGACTCAGGATTCTAGTAGGTTCCCAGGAAGTATGGGTAGTGTTCTGTGGTGGAAAGAGCTTTGTAGCTACCAGACTTGGATTCAAATCCTCATTCCACTGCTTATTAACAGTGTGAGATGCTTGACTTCTTAGAAGCTCACTTTGTTGAACAGAGATAATGGTGCTTATCCTATCAGTTGTGAGGACCAAGTGTAGAAAACATATAAAGTATAGTGAAATGCCCGGACCCTGGCATGTGCATAGTAAAATATATTTTACTATTAATACTAGCTAGTATTAATAAAGGGCATCTAATATTAATATTATTGCTGTTATTTAGTCACAGAGGCTTTCAAAACTTTCTGAAATCTCAGGATTTCTATGAACTCACCATTGCTCCAACTGAGAACCTTTTAAGGACTGGGTTTCAGGCTGTTCTCCAACCTGATGTGACATCACCTCCTCAGTGGAAGTACCCCTAATTCCCACTGACATTCTAGAAGGACACATGACCTGTGTCACAAGTCTTGACCTCACTGTCACTTTCATAGATTGTCCCATTAAGCCTCGTGAGACCTAGTACAGTGTGACCTGCCTGAGGGTGATGTTGGCAACTCTGTGAGTAAGAAGACTATTCTACTACTATTCTAGTATCAGGACGAAGTTGATTTTTAAAAAAGGAAGTATCTTCGTTTGATCTCTACTGTTTGATATCTCAAGGGAAGCAGATATGCACAAGAGAGATGAGAATTAGAAAGGTGAGCATGTTTCCTTTATAAAAGCTTCATGAATTGAACAAGGCTTCAGAATTCATAATAGCTGCACTGGTTCTTGGGACTTCTTTTTTAACTCATAGCCTAGTAGACTTCATTTTGGCAATTAATGACATTTCTGGGTGCCTGTTGCCTTCGAGCCCAGTATGTGAACCTTATGGTGTACTTGGCTTTGACCCTACACTGGATCTGATCCAATTACTAGGAACTCTCTGAGGTTTCTGGACAATTCCTAGGCAATCCAGGAGTAAAAGAGGCAGGGATGGACTTAGTTAACCTTAAGCTCCATATGTCTAAGCAATATGGCGAGGCTTCCAGCAAAACAAAAGAACTCAATAAATGTTTGCTATTTGTTATGGGTGGTGGTGTTAGATGCCCTTCCTTATACTGTCAAAATCTGCCTCCTTATAACTTCTACTTTGTGTTCCTTGACAATATCTAATCTGTATATCTAATATCTAATCTGTCTTCTACATGACAGCTCATTAAATACTTAAAGATAGTTGTTTAATCTTGCCTTTTCTTGGAGCCCTACCCTCTGAAGAACTAACACCCAAACTCTCACCTGCCAGATCCATCACATGAGGTTGAGTGCAGGTTGTATTGGGTTGGGAAAATATTAAAGCTTAGAATGGAGGATAGCTTCTTGAGGTTGTCATGAAGGGATTGGGTAAGTATTAACCTGGGTGGCCTTGAATGCTGAGATTTAATAATCCCATGTGTCCCACAGAGACTACCAATTTTTATTCTTTTGGTCCAGGCACTGTGCTAAACCCTGGATGAGATACTCGGTTTTATGTGGTTTGAAGCTGGAGTGTAACCTGAAGCCAGTTGCCTGGCTTGATTTTACTCAAATGCTGTGGCAGTTCCATAAGTCACTAAACTCTGGGTGTTTGAATCAGAGGACTAGGACATAGTTAAGGCTGTTTACTACTTATTTATACTTCCCCAACCACCTATGTTAGGTGAAAAATATATAAAGTGATACTGTGTATTTAGGAGAAGGAAGGTAATATCAGTTTGGCCAAGGAGATATCCTGTCTTCTTACTATGAGGTAGTGGCCCAAATGTGATTTATTCTTTGTGGTGACCGCATAATATTTCATCAGCACTTTTAAGGAGTGGAAGGGGGTGCCACAGGAGTGCCTGTGGTATGCTGGAGTTAGCTCTTTCAGGCTCTGGGAGCTGATAGTATGCATTATTTCCTAACTCTGTATTCAATGTCCTTGTGTCAGTAGCCTGAACTTGGCCAGAGTAGGTGTATTTATGCAATGAGAACTGGCAAATGCTGAAAATCAGGGCTTTATTCAGAGAGCCAGTTGTTAAACATTTACCAGTGCACCCGTAACTGGGCTTAAGTTCATAGGTCACTCCGGGAAAAGTCTCAGAGAGCATCAGTAACACACACTGAATTATTAAAGTATTTGAGGCAGAGAATGGGAGGAGAAGGTCAATAGGTCCTCTCCTAAATAGGATAATGCCAGAAGTTAGATGACAGAAAGTATTTTACAAATATTTGAGGGCCTACTATGGTATAAGGGTAGAATTGAGAATCATACTCTTATTTGCCTCCCTTTCTCTCTCTAAATTCCTAATTCAAATATAGTTGGGCTCTGTGCTAAATTACCTAATAAGTAGAACAAGCAGGTATTGGTGTACCAGCATGCTGCAGGGGGACCAAGGAAAGGAGAAGAAAATGATATTTTATATAAATGTATATGTGTGTGTGTGTGTGTGTGTGTGTGTGTATGTGTGTGTGTGTGTGTGTGTGTGTGTGTGTGTGTGTGTGTGTGTATATGCATATATATATGCATGCACCAAAGTGTTAATCACAGGAAAGTTATAACTTCGGATTTCTTTGTCCTTACTTTATGATTCACTGTATTTCAAATGACTTGAATTACTTTGAGTTCTGCGTTCATTACTTACAGATTGGGAAGCACCAACATTTTTTCTTTAAATAGGTATGAATCTGGCCCTAGTTGAGCGGCCAAACCTTTCTATGGTGAGGTATGCTTTATTTATTGCTGCTGAAATGGCAGGGTGGAGTTGCCAGAATATCTTCATTTCATCTTTTCGGTTAGGGCGGGCAGGTTGAAATTTGTCCCAGCCAAGAGGGAAAGGAGCTTGGTATGTTTGGTTCTATAAACATGATCTGTGAGGCAATAAAGAGGCTTCCCTAGTTCATATCCATTTCAATTTCACTCCAAAGGTAACTAACTCATTGCGTGCCATTTGTCCTCTCATTGCCCTGAATGAGTATTTGGAGAGTATTAAGATATAAAAAAAAAATTTTATTTAGGAAGATATCAAATGTTATCAAAAACCAGAGTGTGATTTTAATTAATTAATTAACTAATTGTTAATTACTCATCACTAAGCTTCTATCATTATCAACTCATGTCCAATCTTACCTTATTTTATCTACTACATGGAACACTTCCCCTCCCAAACTGGGTGAAGTTGAAGCAAATCTCAGATATCATATCATTTCAATCGTAAATGTTTTCATATGTATTTCTAAAAGTTAAGAACTTTTTTTAAAAACATAACCATAATCTGTTATTTGCTGAAAAAGTTAACAATGTATTATATCCAGTTGAGAGACTATAGTATTTTATACTGCACAATTAGATAATAAATTCCGTTATCTAACCACAGTTCAAATTGTTACATCCTGTTTGTTGATAGAGGAAAATTTAATATTGTGTTGCCTCAGAGGATTTGTTTTGTTATAACAGTACCTGTTATTGTTTGTTTCTGATTGATTTTTAATCATTTCTTCATGGTCTGAGATTTGAAACCTCAATCTTCCTATGCCAAAAAAGGTGCTTTGAGATCACCCCAAAATCACTGGACTGGAGTAATTAGCATCTCCTCTGTAGTTTTTGTATTGAGATTGAGAGATTAGGAACAATGTTAAAAGAAGTATTCCACCTCTCCTTTCCTCTGAATTCATTAAGGTGGGAGCAAGCAAGCTAGCACTCAATCTGAGGACAATTGAGATGTAGGTTTGGGCTCAGGCCTGGGAATCTGGAGATTCAAGATTGAACCTGAACAAAGAACAAGATCCTGAATCTATTTGGTATCACTCTTGTTTGTCAAGCATTCCTGAGGGTCAAACCAGTTCAACATCTGTGAATTCTTACCTGTATAACTGCCAGAACTGGTTTACTTTTGTCAGTTTTATGACTTTTTCCAGTTTTATGAAAAATGGGCTTCACATGCATTTTATGCACCCTGTCTTCTTTGGCAGAATAATGAGTATCAACTTAATATTTTCTAATAATATAGGGACATCATTAATATCAGTTTTTATACCGGGTTATATAAGTAGTGATGTACAAAGTGGTCACGCTTGCTCTTTTGTTTTGTTGGTAATGAATATTTGTTATTCATCAGGTATGTACACCATGAAACTTTCAGAGGGGGTCCAAGTATACTTAGAATTCTTTAAAACTATTTTTGTCTATTTAAAATTGGTAATTAGCATGCTAGAGATCACTTAACCGATGTTTGGTTAAGAGTTCCTTAACCTCTCTGAGCCTCAGTTTTGTCATCTGTAAAATGGACATAATAATAGTGCCTACCTCACTGGGTTATGAGAATTAAATATTGCATTTAAAGCTCCTAGCACAGCACCTGGCACATAGTAAGCCTTTAATGTTAGTTTGTACAGTGCTGCTGCTGGGTTAATTCATTATCTGTAGACCTTGGAATAAGCATCTGAATTCTTATAAACAGACCATTGATTGGCAAGTTTATAGCTCTGAAGTAAGTCAAAAAATGTTTGGCCTATGTGTGTATGTCCACATAAAATTGCACAAGCCAGTACACCACTGCAGCACATGTGTACCACACTTAAATTTTAGGCAAGGCTTAGGCATAGGCATATATGCCTGGCAAACGTTCTCACTCTGGCTTAGGTGAGTTATTCAATAACAAATGGGTAACCTGTCAAGTCTTGGTAATGCTGTCTTAGAGTTTTAGCACTTATTATAAGGTTTAGATGCTTTTTATTTGATTTTTATATCGATTACAAGCAAAGCGAGGAGTTACTTCTTGTGAAACATTTTCTGTAAATCTTTTCAAGCTACTAAGTCAGCTACTGATTCAACAAATCCCTGAGATTGCAAGGAAAGCTGTTTGAAAAACAGACTTTGCACCTATTCTTTGTGAAGCAAACTTTCTCCTATATTGTATAATCCGAACAAAGTACAGAAATAAAAACTGGATGCTGATGTTCATGAAACTGCAGCTCTCATCTGTGACAGTTTTCCAGCCTTTATGTGCATCAAAACAGCATCATTCTCATTGTTTAACTTAAACTTAAATATGTGATTTTCTTTTTTTGTAAAATAAACCAGTGTAAATAAGATGTTGCTTTTCATTTTTCTTACATGTTAGGTCCAAAGCTAAGATGTAATAGAAAAAAAATTCCAATACTGTTTGAAAATTTCACCTTAATGATATATAGAAAGGCACTGTGCCTCCAAACTAAATGGTGCCAGATAAATAAAATATTTTAAATGCTCATATTTATACTTTTAAGTTTTAATCTCTTTTCCCAATTAGAGATTATATCCAGCTGTGCCTTTGGGAAAAATTGTTATAGTAAAAAAAAAAAGTTTATTACTAATTACAGTGATCATCACTTCTGGCAACTTGTCAGCAATAACCCAAAAGGCAACTGAGAACCTGGAAGGAAGCAGACAATTCTGAGCAATCAAAATCAGTGTTGGAAAGTAGATAAAATTGGAGATGCTCATGCATTTTACACTTGGAGTACATCCTGTGCTCTCTGAGTCTGTTTACTCTTCCCAAAGTCACAGTTTAAACAGATTCAATTTTCTGGTTTCTCTTCATTTATGCATAACAGGCTCAGGTTAGACATACTGTAGTAACATCGACAGCAGCAAGAAATTAACAGTGTTACTCTAAAAGCAGGACATAGAAAGCAGTCACTTTCTGTATAGGCCTGGGAAGCACACAGGTGTATGTTGTTCCTGAGGACATCAGTACATAGTAGTCACAATAGTTGTGACCCTGAGTCATCAGAAAGAGCTAAAGAGCTTTCTTTAAGGATATGGCAAAGTGGCTCATGCATTTTAGAAAGATTTCCTTCAAAAACTATAATAATTTGGCATTTATATTTTAAATGTTATCTAGAAAATGAAAAGATTGGGCAAGAACTTTAGATGTATAAAATCTGCTTTATAGAAATGTAATTTATATACAACTCACCCACTTAAAGTATACAGTTAAATGGTTTTTAGCAGATTTATAGAGTACAACCGTCATCATAATCCTATTTTATTACATTATTTTAATATTGACATACAGCATTATTTAAGTTTTAGATGTACAACATAGTGATTCAACATTTATACACCTTACAAAGTGATCACCACAAAAAAAAAAATTAGCAATCACTCCTCTTTTCCTTTTTATTTCCAAATATTTCATTATATGGCTGTATCACGTTATTGATTCATTCATCGGTTGGTGGACATTTGGGTTGCTTCTACTTTTTGGCTATTTTATGTAATGCTGCTATGGACATTTGCATAGAAATTTTTGTGTGGTCATATGTTTCCATTTCTCTTGGGTAAATACCTAAGAGTAGACTCGCTAGGTTATAAACTAACTTATGTTTAACCTCTTGCAGAACTGCCAGACTGTTTTCCATAGTGACTGCACTATTTTATATTCTCAGTGTATGAGGGTTTCAGTTTCTCCACATCCTCACCAACACTTGTTTTTTTTCCTCCATTTCTTTAAATTGTAGCCATCCTGGTGGGTTTGAAGTGATATCTCATTGTGGTTGTGATTTGCATTTCCCTAAAATCATATCCCGTGATTTTAAACTTTCTATAGGTTTGAATGTCATCTCCAGTTTAATTCTACAGTCCTTAAATGGCTAGGAAGTGTCAAGCTTTACTTTGTTATAGTTAATATGCTTAAGAGGAAACCCTGCGTAGAGCTGCCATTCAAAAACATTATAGGATTGTTTTAATTACTTAGTAGTGTCTGGTACTAGGACAATGTGAATTTCACTCAGCAGAGCTTTTACTCCTTTCCAGATTGTTCTTGATTAACTATCAGTCCGTGCAGAAGAGAACATAAGTGCCAGGGGGCAGGTTCATTGCCACATACCTGTTCAAAGACTTGGCAGATGCCTAAGCATGTAGTGTTCTCTGATTATTTGAGTAGGGTTATGTGACCACTTCTATATTTCAGCTTGCATTGCATGTAAGCAGTATGCATAACTTTCCTCAGTCCCCACCCAGCTCAACTTTAAAGATTTGCCAGATGTCCACGGTTGAGTTAAAATAAATGAACAAATCCCATTTCTAGTAGACCTGTTGTTCTGTCTGGTGGTGCCAACTAGCAGTGCTGTTCTCCCTGAAGCCTTCTTAATTAAATCCTCCCTGGTGTTAAATTGTCAGGAGCATCCTTGGAGTAAGCAAGCATGCTCTGGTGGCTTGTGAAGACAAAAGGTAAACCTCTTGGTGGTTTAAACTGGGATTTGCTTAAGCAAGTAATTAGATTACCACCCTGAGCTGCAGTTCTGGGCATTAGGTAGCTGGAGGAGCCTTTGAAGGTAGAAGTTGTGATCAGCTCTGGTTGCTGAGCCAGTCACATTGGAGAGAGTCACATAGATGCACTCCTATCCCTTGGCATATTTCTGTATAGTCAGATCTATAGAATCTTCTTTTCAATCCTAGGACCATATTTCTGATGAGGAAGGTGGTGTAATTAAGGGGAGGCCTGCAGGGAAGGTTGATATTCACATCTCCTTGCCTCTGAATTGAGCGGGACAGGCAGCTTCTTGGTGGGAAATAGGGATGATGACCATAACAGTGTGGAACTGTGTTTTCCTCCCATGTCCTCAACCTGAGACCATTACTTTGAAATGGGAAACAAATTTCATCTGCCTTCCACTCCCACTTGACCACAGGGATGATAGGGAGATGAGCTTGATGGTTGCTAGAGTGACACCCCTCTTTCTACTCTGATTTCTCTCATAAGGGTGTCAGGGAGAGGCCCTAGGACCTTAGGGAAGAAACTGCATCTCACTGAGCTGCTCAAGGCCTTGGGAAAAAGAATCGAGGAAAAGTACTTTTGACCTCATGGGTTTGACATTTTGGGTCCCCTGCTTCCTCCAGGTTTAGATTCAAGCTAAGAATACATTTACGGGTGCCACCAGAATGGTGCCCTACAAGAGCTATTTTTTTTTCTTTTTCCTTCTCAAATCTTAACCTTAAAAAACAAAGTAACATAGTATTTATTTTGGTATTTCTGTTGTTCTAATTTCATGTGGTCTGTGTAAAGGTCACCCACATGAGTTACAAATCAAAGAATGTCTGCCTGCCAGACTTAAATATATGAGTACTGTTGCCAGAGTTAATTTCTTCATGGAGAAATGCCTGGTTACCTTTAAAATGGGAGTCACTGGGAGAAAGAAGCGTAATGACAGATTTTAATTATATGTGGAATGTATCTTAACCCATAGCTATGGGGTTTAGTCATGGATGGATGGTAACTAGAACTTCAAAAGCTGAATTTAAAATTTGAAAATCACCTTTGGCACTCATGTAATAAATTGTCCATAAATAATTTCATTGACAAGCAGTTAGATGTGTTCAGAGCTCTCCTGGGAATGAAGACATCTGCCTGGTTATTACAGGGCCTTGCCCTTGGCTGCCAGCCTAGGACACCTAGAAGTTAAAAGCAAGGACAGCTCACTCAAACTGTGATTCCTCACCTTTAACTTGTGGTCCAGCTACTTAAAGTATTCATTTTGTTTCAGCTAGGAGAAGAGTGATTTTGAACTTGACCAGTGAGAATTGCTTAGGCCCCTCATTTAAACATTTTCTCCAGTCCCACTGCATCAGAATCTCCAGGCAGTGGCCTGGGAGTCTGTCTTTTTAACAAGTGCTTAACTTGGTTTTTATGAGGCAGATTGGAGACATTGTGTGGGTGAACATAGCCAGTGGTTTTTAAAAATAGATGTAATTAAATGCTTTAAAATTTAGTTGCCTTAAATACTAAAATTGAAGTTGTTTTAAGGAAATACAATTGCAAACAAAACTATAAAGATCCAGTTTAAAATGCAGATGCAAAGTACACTCTGCTATGGTATCCTGTCAGTTTTAACCTGGAGTGCAAAATGTAAACAGGCCAACTTTCATGGATTCCAGGAAATTTTGCACAGGGGCCCCTTCCTCCATAAGAAATAAGTAAAAATTGTATTTTACTACTCTGTTGGTATAAAGATTGATGTATTGATAATGATGTAGTGTAACATTTTATTTGACCTGAAATTTCATGTTTCCTTCTGATTTTAAAAGAAATTAAAATATTTTTGTGAGTGCCTAAAACACTGCATGCTCTGGGCACTGACCTGTTGCACATAACAGATAATTTGGGCCTGTGCGGTGAAATCCAAACTTTAGTTCTGATGCCTGATATAATATTTCTTGCCTCAGGAGTTCTGAAAGGAATCCTCACTATTCTCTTTTTCCCTCTCGAATATGAGAATATGATCAGCCCTTTTGTTCATACCCTTGTCTGGGTGAGAGGGAGAAAGCTGATCAGAATCTGAGGCTCTATCAGTGGGAAAAGAGCTATTGTTACACAGGGTTGTGTGGTTCTTGCCACAGTGATCCTTTTCCATAAACATACCTGTGTCCCTTAAAGTGTATTTTAAAATGCCAAGTTTAACATAGGATTTTGCCCTGACAACAGTGTACTCGTAGGTGGGTAAATCATGCCTCTTCCTACCCTAAATTCCTACCTGAGGGAGACCTAGTGGTGTTTAGCATCTAACTGGCTAAACAGCTCTGCTCTTGGATGTCAGGCTTGCTTGCTTTTCTCTTCTCTCTCCTCTCCTCTCCTCTCCTCTCCTCTCCTCTCCTCTCCTCTCCTCTCCTCTCCTCTCCTCTCCCCTCTCCTCCCCTCCCCTCCCCTCCTCTCCCCTCCCCAATCTTTCCCTTTCTCTCCTTCCTTCCCTCTCTCCCTTCTTCCCTCCTCCCCCCTCCCCCCACCTCCTCCTCCTCCCTCTCTCTCCTTCTTTCTTTCCAACTTACACATACTTTATTTACTTGATTGAAAGCCTTCTTATGGTACATGATGTTTTATATAGTTGATCTCAGCTTTGTTCACATTGACTTCAGTGATTTATATTGGGTTTTCTATGCTCAAAACCCTGTTCAATTACTGCTGTTCTCATTGGTCTGTTTTCTTTCAGGATCCGGATAGATACTTTCATACAAAATCTTATTTTTAATCTTAATTTTATATTTAATCTTATTTTAAATCTTATGTTATTCCTTCTCTAGCAATTCTTTCTTGGATTCTTAGTTTTGCATAATTATACCTACAAAGAGACCATGTACTAAAGTCACCAAGATAAATCCTACTCCAGCATCACATGATCTTCTAATTCCACCTTTCCTTTCCCAGTGCCATGGGGACAGGTCTATAGCTCCAGTCCCACCTTATCCTTCCTTATCATTCTTGATGGCTTGTGTCTAATGGATAACTGGCTTAATATGGGTAGGGTGTCACATGAGAAGGAACCTTTGAGATGGGGAGCACTCTTTTCCATTGGAGGACCATGAATCAGCTATCTGCATACTGAAGCCAAGCTAAAACAATTTTTTCCTTTTTCATAGTTACACAGAAGTTTTTGAATGAGAATTCTAAAATAACTCTGATTATGAAGATTGAATTTATTCATTGTAAAAAATTGAAAAGCATCATCAGAAAAGTCAGAAGAAAAAAAAATCACTGTAATTCACCATCCAGAGATAAGTCACTGTTAACATTTTGGCCTGAAGTTTCTAGTCTTGTTTTCTGTATACAGATGGCTACTTAATTTTTACACAAAGTTGTAATCATATGAAATGTACCATTTAATCACTTGATCTTTTCACCTAATAATACATAATGAACATTCTCACATCATTAAATGCTGTCCTACAAAACAGATAATTATTTATTTAACCAGCCCTTTATTTTTTGGCAATAGTTTTCTCATTAGTAAAACTTCAGCAATTTTTTAAGGTAAAAAATCGTGGTTTTTTAAAAATTTTTGAATGCATGCATAATTATTTATTAAGGGTGAAGTGTATCTAATGTATCAAAGGGTATAGCAAGCAGTCTGGAGCTTTTTAATATATCTTTTCAAATAGTGCCATGGAAAAATTATTTACATTCCTGTCGGTTCTCTGTTAAGGGCTTGTGTTCTTGTGACCCTTGCCAACACTGGATATTACCATGTGACTAAAATGCAGACTAAAGAAATCTGCTGTGCATTAATTTGAAAAAACTGTGTTTCTCTGCATAGAATATTGAATGTTTAGCAGATTGCTCTGTGTGCAATAATTATGAGTTTCTTTGCAATGTTACAGAAAACCTTCTATTAAATTTTACATTTACCACTTTCTTTAAGGTCCTTAAATACTTCTTAGGTTTTCAACTCTTGTGTTTTATGCTGTTGAAAAATGGTTTTGGAGGGCTTTGTGTGTATTTAGGATGACAGAATATGAAAATTAGATGGCACTTTAGTGATTGGTTAGTCCACTTCCATCCTACAGTTTAGTAATTGACTCAATAAAGAAACTTGCCCACAATTATTCTATCTGTTGGGATGTTCTCAGTTGCAACTCATAAACCACTCAACTCAGACTAGCCTTTTGCAAAATGCGAGGATTTATTGGCTCTTGAAACTGAAAATGGGCTCTGATGACACCTAGTGTAACTGACCTTAGACAATTCCTTGATCTTGCTAAGACTTAATTTTCTTATCTGTAAACAGGATGTTGAACTCAACCAAAGGTCCCTTCCACCTCCTAAAGTTCACTCTTTCTATGAATATATTAGCAAAGAATTACATTACACTATCAACCAAATTTAGACATAGCGAAGGGAAGGCTAGCCCTCTGAGAGCAAATTTTTAAAGAAATACAATTCTGTTACAGACCTGGATCTAAGTTAACAGTTTTGTTTGTTAACATGTAAAGGTCCTTAGGTAACTCCAACAGAATCAGTATTCATGTAGTGTAAAAGTATCTCCGAAATGTTTTAAAAGTCTTTTTTTCTGTTGGTTACACAATTCATCTTTCCCACTTACTGGTTTGCTTATATCTATTCACAAATAGTGGGGAAAAGAAATTCAGTCCTGTTGCTCCCTATTTACAACAAATTATTATGGCAATAAACTCTAGTTTGGTGTAACCTTGAATGATCTATTACACTGTCTGTAACAGCAACTGGTTGCTGGGTCACATCTGTGCCCAGAGGAGCTGATCTTGAGCAATCGGTGCCTAATTTACCTACGGGAAGAATTATTGGCGTTAGGGAACTTAGCCTCACCAGGAACACCTCTTAAAGCTCTGTGGCTGGTTGCAAGAGGAGATAGATTTTCTAATATCAGGCTCCCTTAGCTCTTCAAAATTGTTTCTTTGACTGGTAGGAAACGTTTTCTGTGTTGATGTTTTGGTTTGTTTTCTCATCTTTGCTATTTGGAGTTCACTGTGTAACCTTTGACATTTACTGCAAGAAGAAGCATAAGTGTCCCTTGGAGACTATTCTAGTGTTCTGAAAAGGTCTTCGAGAAACAGGCTTTGTTTTAAAGCTGTTGACTACCAATAAAATTTTAAAATATTTTCACCGCAATATTTGGAATTTTGATTCCACGGATTTGTTCCATAGTTTTAACTACTATCGAGTCGCCAGTCTTGGCTTGTGCTTAGAGACATTTTTAGGTAGAAATAAATGCAGCAAGACCTACATACCTTTTACTTAACACTCAGCTAACACATATTAATCAGGGATACTGGCAGTCCCTCGGTCTGGTTCTACAGGAGAAGAAAGGTTCCAGAAAAAAACATCCAAAGATTTTTTGGTGGACGGTATATTAGGATGGGCAAGATCATCCTGCAGTAACAAACAACCCTCAAATCTCAATGGCTTGGAACAACAGAGGTTTATTTCTCATTAATACTACAAGTCTGTTGAGGGGTGGCTGGGGCTGCACTCTGGCTCACCTTCACTCTACGACCCAGATGATGGAGCAATCATTATCTTAGATTCTGCTGGTAACAGAGAAAGAGTTCTGGAGGGTCTCACAGCAGCCGTAAGTGCTCTTGCTGGAAAGTGACACACACAATTTCTGTTCCCAATTCACTGGCTGGATAAGGCACATTGCCCAACTTGATTATAAAAAGGCCAGGAGTTACGATCTGATCCCTGGAAGGAAGAGAACCAGAAATATTTGACCAGCAGCACTAGCAACTACCACAATTTATTTTTTTGATTACCAAATTGGCCCACTCTCTCGCCTGCAGGTGAGATACAGTCATCACCTCCCCAAAGGAGGTTGCACAGTAGGCTCTAAATTAGGGGGTGATATAAAGTCATTTTGACATCAACTCTTGATCTTGAAACTTCTGGACTAAAAGTGGCAAGTTACCTGCTGTTCACCCCCTTCCCCCACATCGTGTATTAATGTATAATGGTGAATAATGGTGAAATGAAAGTTGGAAAATCCAATTTATACTCCTATTTGGAAAGGGGGTTAATGAGAGATATCCATTCATTGGGCCTCAGTTATTTTAAATTCTCAAGCAGTTCTGAAATCTTCAGGGCTGCCTGCCTTGTAGGCAGAAAATGTTCCTTTGGGGTCCTGATTGTTCTCTCGGGGAGGGCCTCCCCACTACATTTCTTCTGTCTGCAGCCCTTGGCTTTCTCCAGTAGCCTCCTTGATCACATCTTAAGTGAGCACAGATGTGTCCTTCTTAGGGGCCGAGCAGCTTCCTCAGTGGCTCCCTGACTTTACAGGGTCGGGGGCTCGAGTTCATTCATGTCTTAAACAGGTTTCCCAGCTGTTTTAGGTTAAGGCTTTTGGTTCCTTTGGCAGTACAACTCTTTTCAAAAGGAAATTTGTTTCTTACTATTTCACTCTAGTTTATTTCTATATACCCAGACCTCAATTTTTGGCACAGTACTTATATTCACTGTATGCCTTTGTGCTTGTGCTTCCAGCCCCTCTTTATTGCTGTAGGCGAACCTGTCAGGCTTTGATGAAGAAGCCACACCTTCACTGTCTTTTCCCCTGAGGGATTCTAACTGAAAGAATTAACTAAGAAGCCACAACCTTAAGTATATCTTTACTCGGAGACATCTTAACCCTTTCAGAGTGTTAAGAGGGAGAGTGATAGCCATTCTCTTCCTCTGAACCTCACCCCAAAGCTAAGTGCTAATTGATCTTTTCCACTCAAAGCCTTTCTCAGTTTTATTATCTATGTATTGGGGAACAGAAGCAGCTGCTTTTTTCCAACCTTGCCAGTCTGACTTGATGGACTCTATTTCCTTTCCTTTTTGTTTATAAACCAGTCCATTCCTTTCTGAGCCCATCTCTCTCTCTCTCTTTGTGGTTATACCTTTTAAAATGCAGCCAACAGTAGCCAAAAGTCACCAACACATGCTACTAACATTTGATCATCAACATCTTCCCAGAGATCTACTAATTCTTTAGGTATATTATCTGTCTTCCACGTTATCATATGTGATGGTTTTACCAAATGCTTTGTCGGCCTGCAGAATTCGTTTCCTCACTCCCTGCTGCCTGGCCCCTAAGCCTTTTTGTTGCTTTTTTTGCTTTTGAAACAACACTCCATTTCAAGCAGCAGTCGCAATAGGCCAGGTTCTTGGGCATTAACAGTTCCCAAATCTCGGTGGTTTGAAAAACAAAGGCTTATTTCATGCTCACGCTGTATATGCATTGAAGATTGGTTGCATCCTCACTCCAGGACCTAGACTGGCGTTGGAATGCTTCCTATAACCCTGGGAAGCCTCTGGAGGGTCTCATGCCTTCTAGCTAAATATTCTGTCCTGGAAGTGATGACCTAGATATCACTTCTACTTACTATTAAAGGGGGTTTTCTTGAGCATTGTTTTTGAGCTCTGTACATCTTGAGGCATATAAACCTAGTTGATTCTCATAGCTATATAGTATGTCACATTTTATTTACATACTGATAGACATCTAGATTTTTACCAGTATTTTGTTATTATAAATTGCTACAGTGAACATCTTTAAATATGTTTCCTAGTACACGTGTGCAAGAATTTCTTTAGGAAATAGTTCCTTTTATTCTTTAGAATATGCTGAGAGAAGATGGATCTAAAGTCAGCCACTTGCCTATAGCACCTTGTTTTATGAACATCAGCTTAGTTTAGACACCTCACTATCGTAGAAACCATTTTGAACAAGTAGGTCAGTTTACTTGTTTGCACAAAAGTCTTGTGCAGTTTGAACCTGGTCTCTTGCTGAGCATCCTTGATGAATATTCTAGATATCTTAAAAAATAACATCTGGTTGGTTCAAAAAGGAGTAAAGGGTGGATGTAAGCATTCTGTATCTAGAACCACCATCACTTCTGGCAAACACAGAACAGATTAATCAGAGGTTCAGCTGACTATATCGGCATCTGGATATCCTGGATTAAAGAAAAAATGAGTCATGGATCATAGCTGCATTGAGATGTTGTTCCTTCCCCTTCTCTTCTATCTCCTTCCATCTCTTTGTGTATAGGAAACATAGGTTTAGGTAGAACTGTGATATCAAGAAGGTAAATGAAACTGTACATTTAAAATGTGACAGTGTCCTATAAAAGCATTAAATGTATGAATACAAGGACATTTTCCATGAAGGTAAGAAAGGAACATAGATAAGTGACAACAATTTCTACTGCCATTTTAACTAATACAGTATTCTAATTCTGTTCCCTTTTACCTTCAATGAAATTGCTGATACAACATTTAACTGAATTTTCAAAACTCTACACTTTTCCTCACTATTTTGTTGAGTTGGCAACAAAAGCTTTGAAGCAATTCAAAAATGAGGAGGAGGTGAGTCAGGAAGAAAAAAAATCAGGATTCTAAAAAAACTTATAAAATGTTTAGGTATCCCTTGTCCCATTTTTTAAAGTGAGACCTCTTTATCATTGCCTGTATTTACCAATATCCTACCAACTAAAGGCTGTGTAGTAACTCTTCATCCCAGAGGGCTGGTGACAGCTGTGGCTGGGTAATGCTGAATTTGTGGTACAGAACTAAATCATTTTCTGGGTTTCACACTACTTATTCTGTCCATTCTGTGCTGAGATGTCTCCTATTTTTCATTATCATTGAATTCTTATTTTTTCCTTATGCATGTACTACAAGTTCTAAGTATAGAATTTTCTCTATTTCCTCCTCTGGTCTCTAACCTCTAGCTATACAATCTGCTTATCTTGCCACTCCTTAACAATAGTGACAACTTGGGGGGTTGGCCTCCTATACATTTTTGCTTGCTCATATAATCATAAACACATAGGGGTCTTCCTTCCTTGCTTCCTTCCTTTTCCTTTCCCATCCTCTGTCCTTTTTCTTCTCCTCTTCCTCACCTCCTTTTTCTTCAAACCAAATAGAGTAAATGAATTATAGTTCTAGGAATCTTTTGCTTTTCTCATAGAAAATGGAGGATATCTCTTCCAGGCAGCCTGTATAGGTCTCATTCATTCGTTGTTTTTAATGGCTGCCTAATATTTCGTGATTTGGAAGTCATACACTTTATTGAACAGTTTCCTTGTTAGGGGATTGTACTTTTGTTTCCAGTTTTTGTTTGTTTGTTTTTAATTTGGCCACTCTAAAGGGTGCTGCTATGACCATTCTTATAGCTGTCCTTCAATACTGGTGATTTTTGTATATGGTCCCGGAGAGATTAGCTGGGTCAGAGACGTTTCTGTACCTTTAATTTTGATAGATATTGCCAGAGTATTTCCAAAATGGTTATCTTAGCAATGTTTAGATATACCCTTTCCCCATCCTGTCCAGGTGTCTACCCTACCTTGGTAGAGTAAAAAAATTAAATGTAAAAGTTATCAAGAGAGAGTTTATAGAGTGAGTTATAACAACGTCAGCCTCCTGTTGACGTGCCATAGAGTAGTACAGTGGAGTTTAAAACTAGGGCTATGGTCAGCCTCTATGATTAGAGGTGGTTCTGTGTTTCTTGGAAGGGGGAGTGTATTTCTTATAGAATCCATAAAAGTTTATAATAGGGAGGAACTGGAGATAATTTTAATGCAATTTACCCTTCACAGATAATGGGATTGAGATCCAGGGAGGTAGAGTGAATTACAGTGAGCTAGCTGCTTCTGGAAAGCAATTCTCAATCTTGATTCAGGGATTTACCTATTACCTACACTTTGGGGCATATTTATGGGACACTAACTTTTAGAGAATGGATCAAGAAACATCATCCTTGAGCTGAATAGACTAGTAGGGATGAACTGTTTGCAATTTTCTATTATCTCCTGCTTGGATGAGCAAGCTTCCCAGCCTATACTGGGCAGTGAAGGATTTGCTTCGCAAACTTCCACATATTGTGGATTCTCATTTGGATTCACTCTGCGTTCATTGTAGAGTATTTGACAGCATGGCATTCACTTTCCAGGTTGCCTCCAGCCTGCTTAGGTTGCTCAGACCATTTTGTTAATAACAGTGAAAATAATTACAATGGAGATTCATTTTGTCACAGATCAACGGTTGCAGCAGGTTAATATATATACACACACATATATATGTATACACAGTAAGTCTTCATATCACATCATTGATAGGTTCTGAGACTTTAAGGGAAGTGACATAGAACAAAACCAATTTTACCATAGGGCTAATTGATATAAACAAGAGTTAAGTTCCTATGTCACCTCATCATGTTAGAAAAAACCACGTTATTTGAGAATCTGCTCTGCGCACGTGCGCGCACGTGTGTGTATACAATGTAGTGAGTTTTAGAGAATGGACCAAGAAACGTGATCTGTGAGGTATACGTATATTTACAGAGGTATGCCTTCATCTTGCAGACCTGGTCAGGAGCTGTGCTTATTTGTGGACTTGGCTGTCAGTGGCTGTGGTTCCTCTGGTTTACTAGTTCCCAAGCCTGCAAATTGGAACCACTGGGGAACTTTTTTAAAAAAATGCTCATGCCCAAAGTCCCACCCCTGAATTAAATCAGAATTCTTGGGAGAAGAGACTAGAAAATGGAATGTTAAAGGCAATTCTAATATGCAGCTGGGCTGGGGACTTCTCAGTAGGCCATTTCAGATGGAGCCAGTGTCTCTGCCTAATAAGGAAAGAAAGGAGATGGAACAGGAGCTATTCTTTTTAGAATTCTGCCACATAGGGATCATATGTTTGCCCATTATCTCTCATAGCCCACCTTTTCTCTGCCTGCTTCCTATTTGTAGATTACAGCAGTGGAGTCATGTCTTATAAAGTCAGCTCATGGAGACAAAAATTAATTGCTGTAAAAATTGCCATTGAAAAATACACTTAGGAAGGCACCATAAGGTTAGAGATTAACACATTGTCTGTCGATACACCTAGCATAGCCAGTTTTTCTTCCAGCATCGGAATGGGTCACTGTTTCTTTGGCTGAGATTCTGATAAAATAGTTAGCATTTGAGAGCAATGATGTATGCAAAATACTTATCTTTTGAGTATTGAAACTGCACCCAACTTGGTGAGATTCTTGAGCCCCAAGAAGCACATGGGAATTGACACTGCTTTAGGGAACTGCAGAATCCTATTTCTCATCTTGTACTCAATCCCAAGGCCTACTCTAATTGAGTAGAGTGTGGGCAAAATCCTGGGCACCATTTAAATTCTGCATTTCTCCTTGCCTGTCTTTTCTTTTAGGCACATGTAGTTGAATTCTGATAAACTGAATGATCAATGCACATATAGATGTGACACCACTGTATTTCATTAATTGAATATTTTAAAAATTGAACATTTCTTTGCATGTGTTGGATTCAGCAGCACTCTTTCTGTCCTCCAGCATTCCCATGGTTTGGCATGGATATCGGTGGGACACTGGTTAAATTGGTCTACTTCGAACCGAAGGATATTACAGCTGAAGAGGAACAAGAGGAAGTAGAGAACCTTAAGAGCATCAGGAAGTATTTGACTTCTAATACTGCTTATGGGAAAACCGGGATCCGAGATGTCCACCTGGAACTGAAAAACTTGACCATGTGTGGGCGCAAAGGGAACCTGCACTTCATCCGCTTCCCCAGCTGTGCTATGCACACATTCATTCAGATGGGCAGTGAGAAGAACTTCTCCAGCCTCCACACCACTCTCTGTGCCACAGGAGGCGGGGCTTTCAAGTTTGAAGAGGACTTCAGAACGGTATGTGGGTTTGTCCTTGTTAAAACAAACAACAAAACCACCTCTTAGAGAAAGAAAGAAAACCTCCCATATGTCCATAATCGTGGCTTCTTATACCAAAAAACTAGACTACTACTATACTAGCCTTGGGACTTTGGACGAGTTTACTTCACCTCTCTGTGCCTCAGTTCCCTCATCTGTATGTATTTCTTACTTCATAGGGTTGTTACGTGAAGGGATAAAGGAGATATTATGTACCTGGCACTTAGTTAATGCTTAGTAAATATTAGCTATCATCATCATTTTTGTTACAATTACTGTTTTGCAGTATGCTAAAGGCAAGATGATATAAACCCCCTTCCGAAGCATTTTAGTCAGAGTTTTCCATAGATGCTTACTACAGTTTCATGCAAAGCATAATCACTGTGCCAGTTTTATAGATGGATAGTCTGAGGCCCTCAGAAAAGGCTTTCTATAAATCTTACTAAAATTATTACTTCTGTCTACCAATTTGCATGATCTTTTTGTTTATTTTAAGAGTGTCATTCAGAAGTTTCACTCAAACGAAAAAGAAATCTTTGATATTTTTTGTATTATTTGAATTCCTTTATTAACAGACATGATTTAGGGAGTATGGTTCTACAGAATAAGAATAATGTTGACTAGCAGTGCATTCCAATTGTATTGCTCATTTAGATATGACAGATTTGGCAAGTGGAAGATATAGATGGGTGACATGGATTCCAAACTTTCTCTTTATTTAGCAGTCCTTTAAGACCCATGTATTCCAGTTTTCCCATCTCTACGTCAAGATAATCTCTATACTATCCAGCCTCATCTCGCATAGAGTAAAATGAAAATAAAGTAAAATAATAAGTGGAGAAAATAAAGGAAATTAGATTAACAGAAGTGATTGAACATAGGAGAAGGAAGGGTTGGAAGATTTGGGGATTAGTCTTGCCAGAAAGTTGAAAATATAGTAAGATAAGATATAAAATACATTTTCTCAGAGCCTAGAGTGCAAATTATTGGCATTTTTTCATGGAACTAATGTAATCCAGTCTTGTCATAAAGTCTATCATTAATGAATAAGTTAATGAGTCAATGTATTATTTATGGTATTAAACTATAAATGAAAACTTTATTTGTATCATCAAAGGTAACATTGTTTGTTTTATTGATTGTACTAAGTAGTTTCTAAAAAAGCTGGCAGAGCCCTAGCACAGTATCCTAAGTGAGACTGATTATATTCAGGTTTTGGCTGTTTTCTTCTTTGTCCTCTTTCCCTACTCAGCAATAGAATTTGACTCTGCCACCTACTTGAATGATTCATGGGATCTTTTTCCCACCAAAGGAGCCCAATGATCAGAGTTTTAAAAAGGTTGAGGTCCAGGAGGATGAAAATTAACTTTGAGTTTGTAATTGAAAAAGCATTTAACTTGAATTCTAGTCCTATTTCTTCATTTAACTAGCTAGGTGACTTTGGGTGAGATGTGTCCCTCCTATGGGCTTCACTTTTATCATCTGAAAAAGATGACAGTGGGTCACCTAAAGCACACCTAAATGCTTAACACTGTTTCCTCTTCCTAAAGTACTCTTCCCCAGATTCCGGCCTGGTTTGCTGTATTACTTCTTTCTGTCCCTGCTCCGATGTTACCTCATTCCACAAAGACCATCCTAGCACTCCCTCTCCCCCTTGCCCTGCTTTTTCCTCCACTTCTTGCCATTTCGTATATTCTGTGTTCACTAGTTTATTCAGTGATTGATCATTTCCCTGTACTAGAATACAAGTTCAAGGGGGGCAGGAGCTTTGGTTTGTTCTTTACAATACTTGGTGTATAGAAGGAACACAATAAATACTTGCTGAGTGGACGAATTCTTAGGAAAGGATGATAAAACCTATTTATCCTCACACACTTTGGAAAGATAAAGGGCACATCACTTAGTACACTGACAGACAGGCTATAGGAAGAGATCTGTCTTCTTCAGTCCTGTCTTCACTCTGGCCAAGACTGAGCATGAAAACAGAAGGCAGCCCATCTATTTTCTTTCTTAAGTGTATATGCCACCTGGTCAGGCTGTTTGGCAGATACAGTCACGGGCAGTGAAATGGTGTTTTGGTCAATGAGGGACTGCATATATTACGGTGGTCCCGTAAGATTATATTGGAACTGAAAAATTTCTGTTGTCTAGCGACATTGTAGCTGTGGTAACGTCATAGTGCAACACATTATTTATATGTTTGTGGTGATGCTGGTATAAACAAACCTACTGCGCTGCCAATATAGAAAAGTATAGCACATATAATTATGTACAGTACATAATACTTGATAATGATAATAAATGACCATGCTGTTGGTTTATGTATTTACTATGTTTTATCATTATTTTAGAGTGTACCCTTTCTACTTATAAACAAAATAAGTTTTGCTGTAAAACAGTATGCCATATTATGCTGGCAGCACTCTCACACATCTCGTATTTACCCTGTCCCTTTGTCGCATCATTTCTCTTGGCTTGATTTACTCCTGTGTTTTGTATAGTAACATGCTTCACAGGCTTATAGCCTGGGAGCAATAGGCTCTACCACCTGGGTTTGTGAAAGTACACTCTATGATGTTCAAACAGTGAAATCTCCTAATGACATGTGTCCCTGTCTAAGTGGCACCTGACTGTACTTTAGACTTGTTGAGCGTAGCTGAGTCCGCTGCCGCTAAGCATCACCTAAGCTCCTTTGAGACATGCCAGATGAGCATCTGAATGGTCTCCTCTTTGGAGGGGGCACCCACCCTTGTTTGTCTTTGAGTCACCATCACAAGGTAGAATGTGTTTAGTTAACTCTGGGCGAAGGGAGTAACCAAGCGTCCTCCACAAGTTAAGGGGAGCAACTGCTTACTCTCCAGAGGATAGGTTAAGGAATGGTAGGAGGTTGTATGAAAGAGAGTGAGTGCTGAATGACTGAGACATGGCCTTGCCACAAAGCGAGAGTGAGCCCCAATCTGCAGTTCCGTGGTGAACCTCATACGGCTTAAGGTGGTGTCATTGGATCTCTGTGAGGAGTCTATTCCAGTGATCCGGGTCGGGGGTTTATACCGACCCACCAGTGCTAAGAGGTGCCTGAAAAATCTCCACAAAGGCCAGAGATGGGCGAAGCAAGTGACGTCCCCTCCAAAGTTTCCCTGACCCTATTCCCTACCCCTCTGTGTGGCGTGATTGTTGTCTGTCATGGGAGGCGTGGGGGGTACACAGGGAAAACCATAATTGTCAAGAACTTTGAGAAAAGAGGTAAAATGGCCCTTTTGACATAGGGGCCCTCTGTCAAATTATTTTCTTGAAATTTTAAGGTCTGTTTTCTTCCTCCACTAGGGAACTCCTTAAGGCAGATATGGGAGGAGGTTCTTCTAAGCCAATAGTCTTAAACTGTATGTTGAAAAATTTTAAGAAAGGTTTCTCAGAGAATTATGGGGTCACGCTGACCCTGGGAAAGCTCTTTGTGAGCTTGAATGGCCCGCCTTCAGGGTAGGATGGCCCTTGGAAAGGACCCTAGACCTCCCCACTGTGAGAACTGTGTACTGGGTAGTGACAAGGACTCCTAGACATCCATGCCAGTTTCCGTAAATAGACTCCTGGTTGCAAATTGCCACTCTAGTGCCCTCTTGGGTCCGGATCTGCATGAATAGGCAGGGAGAGAGTAAGGTATTTGTGGCCTGACCAACTTGGGAAAGAACAAGGAGGAGCCAGCAAAAACAATCCACCAAGGGGACCCCAAGGAAGAACCTGTCTTCCCACCACTGCACATCCCAGCAGCTCCGCCAGTCCTCACACAGCCACTCTACCCACAATTGCCGTACAGCCCTCCACCATCAGTGCCTTTGCCTTCCCGGCCCATCCCAGAGCCCTGGCCCAGCACCATGTCCTCCGCCAGGTTCAAGTTCAACTCCTCAGACAGCTTCGCCTGGTATATGGGGCCGGTGTCTCACCAGGAGGCACAGACCTGGCTCCAGGGCCAGCGCCATGGCATGTTCCGAGTCCACGACTCCTCCACCTGCCCCGGGGACTATGTGCTGTTCGTGTCTGAGAACTCACGGGTCTCCCACTACATCATCACCTTGCTATCCTACCACCATTTTAAGATGGGAGACCGGGAGTTTGACCATTTACCGGCCCTGCTGGAGTTCCACCAGATTCACTGCCTGGACACCACCACCCTGTTCGAGCCCGCACCCAGGTATCCAAGCCCATCAATGGGATCTGTATCAGCACCCAACTTGCTTACAGCAGAAGAAAATCTGGAATATGTGCGGACTCTCTATGATTTCCCGGGAAATGATGTTGAAGACCTGCCCTTTAAAAAGGGTGAGATCCTGGTGATAATAGAGAAGCCTAAAGAACAGGGTGTAGAGTGCCCAGAACAAGGACAGCTGGATTCCCGCCCCTTATGTTGAAAAGCTTGTGAGATCCTCGCCACATGGAAAACATGAAAAGTCCAAATTGGCCACTCTACAGTTGACACGACCGTCTTCTTCAAGAATACAGTTATGCACTGAAAACAGTTGAAGAACTAAAAATAAAAGAGTCAGAAAAAGTAGATAAGGTAGTGCTGCAGGAACTACATGAGAAGCTGGAACTGGCAGACGAGGCGCTGGCCTCCAAGCAGCTTCAAAAAATGAGATGAAGCAGACTATCACCAAGCAGGAGGAGGACCTGGAGACCGTAACAGTCCTTAGGGCACAGATGGAGGTATACTGTTCAGATTTTCATGCTGAAAGAGCAGCAAGAGAAAAGATTCATGAAGAAAATGAGCAACTGGCATTGCAGCTGGCAGTTTTGCTGAAAGACAATAATGCTTTTGAAGATGGAGACAGGCAGCCCTTGATGGAAATGCAGAGCCTTCATAGCGCGAGAACCAGTGACCCTGACTAACAAGCTTACCTGTTCAAAGAGGAGCTGAGGATAGGAACTGGCGGCAACAGTAACAACAGAATATGCCAATTCACTCTTGCTCCAAATGTGGAGAACTCCTCCTGCCCGACATAGATACATTACAGATTCACATCATGGACTGCATCATTTAAGTGTTGACGTTTCATCTCCCCAAACTGTCTGTAAATGTCAGAGTTTTTTCCTACAAGAGTCGTACTTCTGTGTTATTTGTTTTCACTCAAATATTTTGGCTCACTATGTATGTTTCAGGAGAAAGAAAATCGGTATGATCTATGTGGATTTCCATAAACTCAACAGTAAGAAAACCCAATTTAAAAATGAGCAAAAGATAATAGGTACCTCACCAGAGAAAACATACAGATGGCAAATAAACATAGGAAAAGATGCTCAACATCATATTTCATTAGGGAATTGTATTAAAATGAGATACCACAACAAATTTATTAAACAGCTAAAATGCAAAACAATAATAACACCAAATGCTGATGAGGATGTGGAACAACAAGAACTCTCATTTACTGCTGGTAGAAATACAAAATAGACTTTGGAAGACAGTTTCTTGCAAAACTTGCTCATGCATATGCTCCACCTCAGACCACAGCTCCTCTACCAGCAGTTTGGCGAAGTGAATGGGCACAAAGGGCTTTTCTCCTTTGCGCACGTCAAAATCATCAACTCTGAGAACCCAGATGAAAATGAGTGATTGCTGTTGCCCTGTTTCCTGCTGCTTTGCTCTACCTGTCGGAAAGCATTCTGTCTCAGACAAGTTACACTGCATTGCCGACGTCCAGCTTTCTGCAGACTGGCAGTCTCAAACATTTGGAATGCACACAGTGGCTGCCATGGCATTTGTATCATAGTTGTATTGTCAAAGAATAGCCGATTTTAGAATTCTTTTGGATCGACCATAAACTGGAAATACTGATGGAAGCACACAAGTGGAGAGAAGTTGGCAAGGAAAGGATCTTCCTTCTCGTCACTACCCCTATTTATTGTACTTGTGACTGATTTTGTCATATCAGAAAAAGCACAAGGCCCAGATCTAATCCAGGGGTGCAAACAATTGGAACTATGCCATTCGAAGACCTAGAAATGAACTTTACTGAGGTCAAGCTCAGCCGGGGCCACAGATATGTGCTTGTGTTAATTTGCACCTACTCTGGATGGGTCGAAGCTTTTCCTATGGGCACTGAACGGGCACAGAAAATAGTCAAAGCCTTATTAAGAGAGATTGTTCCAAGATATGGGCTACCTGTTTTTTATAGGATCAGACAATGGACCTGCCTTTGTGTCCGAGATAGTTCAGATCTTTGTCCAAAGCTCTAGGAATCAAATGGAAGTTCCACACGGCCTACAGGCCACAGAGTTCAGCAAAGTTGAATGCATGGACCAGACCCTCGAAACCACACTAGCTAAGCTTTGTCAGGAAACCCAGTTACCTTGGATTGATTTGCTGCCTTTGGCTCTACTCTGAACATGATGCACTCCAATGCCTTCAGGCTACTCCTCTTTCTAAATTCTTTACGGGAGACCTCCCCCAGTGATAGGGAAGTTAAAAGGAGACCCTCGATTAATGGCTGACCTAGAAATGTCCCAACACCTTCAGGCTTTAGGGAAAATCCTCCATCACATCGCTCAGGAAACTTTAGAAAGAGCCCCTATCCCTTTAGAGAATTGGGTCCACCCTCTTCAGCCAGGAGACGAAGTATGGGTTAAAAATTGGAAGAAGGAGCCGTTCCAGCCAAGCTGGGCAGACCCTCACACTGTTATATTAGCAACTCCCACCACTATTAAAGTTGCAGGTATCACCCTGTGGATCTACCACACCTGGGTAGAGAGAGCAGCATCTCTGGAAAAATGGGAGACTTGGACTGCAGAGCCTCTTCCCTATCAGCCACTCCAAATCATCATGTTCCAGAGGCAGCAGAAATCCACCTGAGATCTTCAGCCCTGCTCTGGCCACCCTGGAGGCTCTCTAGTCTGCGCACGGCAGAAGCCTGAGGATCAACCATCCAGACAGTCCAGATGTTCACAGTCGGCTGAAACTGGCGGCTCCTACAGAAAGCCCTTCCCGGACGGCGCAGACGGATCCCACCAACCCTTGTAAGTCAACCCTGAGGAAGACGAGATGCCCTGCTCCAGCCAACAGCTGGAAGCTGGCTGTTCCATGCACAGTCGAAGCCGGAGGAATCTCATCGTGGGGCTCCTTATAATTGGACTCTAGGGAGGGAGGGAAATTAGGGCAGAGAACTGTGAACTGTGTATCCATGTCACCAAGGAAGGTCAAAGAATTTTCACTACTTTACTTTTCTATAGCTACTATGAATGCCAGGGAACTCAGAAAGGGACCTGTACCTATAACCAGACTTAATACTCAGTATGTGACCCAGGAAATAACCAACCTTATATATGTTTTAACCCAAATGACCCTCCCACTGAAACAGTTTTTGAAATAAGGGTAGCTTTTGGGGACTGGGGAGGATGGACAGACAGATGGACCTGCATTGGCCCAGACTAGAGTCAAAGGAAACCCCAGTCACATTACCCTAAAGTTCAATCCTTGTGCTGCTATAAGTCAGGGCCAATTGGAGGAAGGGAAATCCTGTGCATCTCTCAGCTGGAAAAGAAGCTACAGGACAGAAAAAAAGTATATATGTTTTCACAGTCTCACATGTGAAAGAAGCTGTGCCTATTGGTCATGTGTCCTATGGGCTATTGGGAAAAAGACACCACCACCAGCAAGAAAGAGGTGTATTTTAAAAAGGGGGTAGCTCTATCAAACTGCACCACACATAAGTGCAATCCATTAGAACCAATCATAATCACCCCCTGAATCCCTGTTGGAAGTCCGGGGAAATACTAACACTTGGCATTGACGGGACAGGGATATACCCCTATGTTTAAATTCATATCAGAGGTTAAATACTAGACCATCCAGCTTGAGCCTTTCAGGTTTATAAGTCCTCTTACAAGGAAGTAACTGAACCCAATCCCCATCACCACAATCAACTAAAACTTATTTCTCAAAATGGCTGAAGGAATAGCTTGCTCCCTGAATGTCACTTCCTGCTATGTATGTGGGGGAACTATGATGGGGGATAGATGGCTATGGGAAGCTACAGAACTAGTTCCCACCAAGACAATGCCAAATATAACAGCCCCAAGCACCTCTGGTGAGTCAGTGAATTTTAAAGCCTACTATTAGAGGACAGTACTGCTTGCAAGGGGTGGAGGAAATCTCACAGTCACTTAGAAACTTAATTTGCCTTGGCCTACGGTATCATAATGCTACCTCCAAACAAAGCGTGTGGTGGGAAAACAGGACAGAGAGAATCTGTTGGCCAGATTCCCAGAGCTAACTGGAGCCTGGCAGGGCCCAGGCAGGGTCCGAGACTGGATAGCCGCCATGGGCTTTACTGGATTTGTGGAAACAAGACCACAATTGCCTTCCCAGAAATTGGGAAGGGACCTGTATAATTGGCATGATAAGGCCATCCTTTTTCCTCTTACCTCTGAAAATAGGTCAGCTACTTGGTTACCCAGCCCCACAACCCTTACAATGGGTAAACAGAGAACTCCAAATAGGGGACTGGAAGAATGATGAGTGGCCCCCAGAGTGGATAATCCAATACTCTTGGCCTGCCACTTGGGTAGAAGATGGATCTGGGGATACCATACCCCCATTTACATGTTCAACCGGATTATCCGACTGCAGGCGGTCTTAGAAATCATTATTAACGAGACTGGGAGAGCCTTGACCTTCCTTACACATCAACGGACTCAGATGAGAAATACCATCTACCAAAACAGGTTAGCATTAGACTATCTATTAGCAGCAGAAGGAGGCGTGTGTGGAAAATTCAATCTCACCCACTGTTGCCTACAGATAGATGACCCGGGCCAGGCAGTTGAGAATCTTGTCGAAAAAAATGACAAAGCTGGTACGTGTGCCCGTGCAAGTATGGCACAGATGAAACCCCAATAGCCTTTGGGGGGGATGGTTCTCTACCTTTGGAGGCTTTAAGACCTTAGTTGGAATAGTACTCCTCCACCTTGGGGCCTGCCTCCTTCTCCCTTGCCTGTTGCCTCTTGTTGGGCCGATTACCTCCCTCATAGAGGCTGGCTATAGTAGAGAGAAAGACTGCAGCAAAGATCCTTATGCTGTGGAATTACTGACCCCTGGCCCAGGGAGATCAAGAGCTTACTGCCCTATAAGAATTTAGACGGGCATCAAAAGGGAGGAATGAAGAGAAATTTTCACTCAAAAGGCTAATCAGCTCTCTTTCTGCTTCTATAAATATGCTTGCTGCATGGGCTATACTCGAAATTGACTAAAGACTCAATTTCCCTTTGAGTGTTCTGTCTAAGCAACAAATGTAACTGTTCATACCCCCTAGGAACTCCTATGCTTGTAGCACTTTATAAATGCCGGTAGCCCATAGCAACATCCGCCTTTGTAACTGCAATGTAACTACCTGCAACCATAGCAACTCCCTCGCTTTGTAGTCGCCTGAGTTCAAATTACCCAATCAGGCCATGCCAAGAAGGTCTATATGGAATGTTGCAACAAAGCCGGGGCCCAGATCTTTAGAGCACTAGCTTCCCTGGGTCTGCCAGCGTAATAAACCTGAGTTCTCCAACTTTCCAAATGCTGTTTGGTTTCTCGCCAATCTGATTTTGGATCTTTTCCACAATAGTATAAATGTTTGGCATGTAGTAAACAATAAATATTAGCTAT
Organism: Eidolon dupreanum; assembly: GCA_028627145.1. Classification (NCBI taxonomy): domain Eukaryota; kingdom Metazoa; phylum Chordata; class Mammalia; order Chiroptera; family Pteropodidae; genus Eidolon; species Eidolon dupreanum. Next base: position 24,871,122 of record CM053506.1, read on the forward strand.
TATTTTCTTAGATTTTTAAAAAATTTAAGTTAGATTTTATGTCTTTCTTTATTGGTTCAGTTTTGTATTGCTGGTTGCTAGATTTTTTATGTGTGTATGTGTCCATGGAATATGATCATCAACCCCAACCTGTGGACCAGCAATAATACCACTCTTGAGGATCATGAATGAAACTTCTAAGGATACAGAGTGGCCACTCATTCCTCAGCTTTCCCATAGCCAACTCATTTCCCTTACCTTTTTCCCTGTCTCCCTAGGAAAATGGGGGTTTTTGTATCATAGGAGCATGAAAGGACGCTATGAGGCCACCCAGCTATTGATGAAAGAGTCAATATTTTTTTAGTTCTTTGTAGATGCCAAGCCTGTGTAAGCATTTTACATGTATTATGATCTTGTAATCTTCACAACAACACAATGCAGTGGGTATTACAGATGAGAAAACTGAGGCTTGAAAAGTTAAGTAATTGCCCTCCATCCCTTGATTAAATAAATACTAGAGCCAGAACTCAAAACCAGGTTTGCCTAACTCCCAAGTCAAGACCTAGGGAAAAGGAGTTTGACTTTATGGGCTAATGAGATTGTCACCAGCTCCTAGGCTCAACGTGCCCCACTTGGGACCTCATGTCCTATCAAGGAAGTATAGGATTCTTGCTGCTTTGAGAACCTGTGTAAGGTTCCCTGCGAGAGAGCCCCTATTTCAGTGGTATGCTATATTTGTTTCCTGTGGCTGCTCGAACTAATTACCATAAACTTAGTGTCTTAAAACAACAGAAATTTATTTAGTTGTAGTGCTGAAATCAAGGTCTTGGCAGGACCACACTTCTTCAGAGGCTCTTGAGCAGATTCCAGTCCTTGCCTCTTTCAGCTTCTGGTGGCTGTTAGCATTCCATGGCCTGTGATGTAGCACTGTAATCTCTGCCTTCATATTCACGTGGCCTTCTCCTCTGGTTCTATCAAATCTTTTACGTATGTCTCAAGGAAATTTGATATTGGAATCCCAACAGATAATCCAGGATGTACTCTTCATCTCAACATCCTTAACTTATAGACCCTTTTTCCAAATAAGGTAACACAGGTTCTAAAAATTAGGACATGGACATTATATTTCAGGGGCCACCATTCAACCCACTACACATGCTAAGGGGATTACTTTTCCCATAGCCAGGCAAGCTGCCATCCTTGAGCACTCACTATAGGCAGTCAGGACTTTTGATGTCTGTCAAGGCTACTTTTCCAGTGGAGTGGCTTATTATCAATAGAGATAACAACTTGGTGTTTCAAGGGTGTTTCCATATTTTTAATGTCAATGACGCATTTTAAGTCCAGCTAAAAAGCCTCTGGAGCCTTGCATGATGTGGCAGCCTCTCTCACAAGATTTGATTCTCTTTCAGATTGCTAACCTGCAGCTCAATAAACTGGACGAACTGGACTGTCTGATTCAGGGCCTGCTCTACGTTGACTCCGTTGGCTTCAATGGCAAGCCGGAATGTTACTATTTTGAAAATCCCACAAATCCTGAATTGTGTCAAAAAAAGCCGTACTGCCTTGATAACCCATACCCCATGCTGCTGGTAAACATGGGCTCAGGTGTCAGCATCCTAGCAGTCTACTCCAAGGACAACTATAAAAGAGTTACAGGGACCAGGTAACTTGGTTTTTATTGGAGAACCTTTTCATACTTAAACCCGGGCCTCTTCCTTGAAGACCAGTTTTTAAAAAGGTTATGTATATTGAATACATTTTTGAAAGAAGGCTCTTACCCTCAGTTAAACAAAAAGGATTAACTGGATATGTTATGAGGGTGATTTATATAAAGGTTTACAAAACACAGCCCTTGCCATGCCGGAAATTGGTCAGGTTGAGGTAAGAAGGGTCACATACATTGGAAGTTTTCCCCAAAGGCCATACATATTAAGTGCTAAATGAATGGCAGGGACAATAAGCACAGGAGAATGCAGGTGGAAGGATGCTTAGCATGATCAGAGAGGGCTTCAGAAGAAACCATCTTTAGGAACCACCTTGGTGCCTAGCACAGGACGAATTGCTTGAAATAATACGTCATTCCAAGCTGTAAACCAAACTGGGTTAATAACTAATGCTTGTTACCCTTGGATAAATGTTCTAGCTGAAAACTAGGATAGTTGACACACCTCACAGGGAATTTTGGAAAGCAATGGACAGGAAAACAGTCCTGCCTCCAAGACTGTTTTTAGTGCACGCACATCCCAAGGGCAGATGGGATAGCTTCCTATTACTGGGGGTTCAATCTGGAGTCAGAAAACCTAGTGTGAACAAAATCGAACAGGTATTTTTTTACTTCTAAGAGAACGATTTGGTATGAACTGTTTCTCCAACCTACTGGATCTCAGAGCCCATTTTTGGAGGGATGTCTTAAGGAACAAGTGTCATGTGGAGTGTGCTTTGGGACATGACATTGAAACTATTGGTTTTGATAGATGAAGATATCATGTAACTTCCCTGGGCCTCAGTATCCTCATTTGTGCCATGAAGGGAGTTTTTTCTTAGATAGTTTCTACAGGCTTTGCCAGTACTGAAAGTCTGCAGTACTAGTCACGCATTAGGACGAGAGCATTGCTTTTCTCTATTTCCATGACTTGTGATAGGTCTATATAAATCAGTGGTTCACCACTGGTGAAAGTAAGATTTATCCCACCAGGGAATCTTGACAGTGTTTGAAGACATTTTTTAATTGTCACACTGGAGGTGGGGTGCTACTGGCCTCTAGCAGCTAGAGGTTAGGGATACTGCTAAATATCCTACAATACAGCCCTCCATAAGAAAAAGGTATGGAGCCCCAAAAGCCAGTAGTTCTGGTGTTGAGAAACCTTGGCTTACACACACACGCACACACTTCTGACTAAATCCTGCTTGTGTCCAGAATATAGGTTTTGGTGTGTCAGTTAATTGCCACTAGGCATACATTTTCTCACTTAGAATACAAAACTAAGCCTCCTTGCCCACAAAAGAATCACAGCTGATCCATGGCCTCATTAGAACTGTCAGTGTTTTAGAGACAAATGAATATTTCAACGGAGCTGGTTTTACCTTAGTGATCTCCTGATAAAGGTTCAACTTTTAAGAAACTACAGACTTCTTCCCAGAAGGAGTAATTGAATTGATAAAGCTAACCCCAAGATAAAATAAGCTAAACATTTTCTACAATTAGATATTTATAATTTTGTTGATTGACACTTAAGTTCATGAATTACATCACAGGTGACCTTTTCAAACGTTGAAGTTCCAGGGATTTGGGTCATCTTGAATAGCTAGCTGCTAATAATAAGCTAATTGTAGTATTTGGCTTCTATTCCATGTGTAAATAAGGCCTATAAATTTTAGTTATTGTTAAATGCCCATTAATGACCAGTGGTTTGCAATCATCAACAGATCCTGTCTGGATGTCCAAGCTTAGCAACAAGTTCTCTTTAACCAGTAGTTTTGGAAATGTGCTACAGGAAACTGAACGTTTAATAGAGAGTTCTTTCAGGGGCTGCCACAGGTAGAGGAGTGGAATGGAACATCAGTTCTGGGCCCCAGACCCTCTTTGTCTAACCAGAGTTGTTCTACTTAAGTTTTCTTTTGATCTTGGTTAAAAACCACTGATAAAATGGTCATGGTCAGCAGTGAACATCAGTGTGTGTGGAACACATGCTGGGAATTACTCACCTCAGCAAATGACTTAAGCTTAAAGTTTTGCTGCTTCTCTTATGAACTGATAGCTATAACTCTGGGCTTTTGTGATGGTATTATACTCTATTTTCTCATTAAGGATTTTTGTTTTTAGAAAGCCACATCATTGCAGGATATCAGTTTTCCTTTTAACATGATTTCAAATGGTTTGTTTCAGTGTTATGTGTAATTTTATTGCCTTCTATATTAGGTAGTGACATTTTTTTTCTGTTGACTCCAGTTTTGTTAGTCAATGAAAAATAACAGGACTTTACAGCTGACATTGTTAGAATGTGTATTCTATTAAAAGAGGAATGTAAAGAATTTTGAAATTTCAGTGGGAGTTGCAGTATAGCTCATCTCATTATTTGGAATCTGTTTTAAGGGCACAAGCACTCAATAATTGAAGGTTTCTTCTACTTCTCCCTAAAATCCCTCACTATAAGGCTATTTTTTTTTTTTTTAATAAAAAACAACAATGATATTGAAAAGCTGTTTCTAGCATTATGTTTTTGTGTCTGATTTTCTGAGGGTTTTACCATCTGCCAGAACAGACAGATATATCTGATTAGAAGCAAGAGAATCACTGGATTAAATAATAGTTAGCAGGCTGGGGATATTTAAATAAAGTGCTTTTCTTCGACTGTGCATTCTTTCCTCCTGTCTGCAGTGTACCAGCTGTGCAAGTGCATGCTCGCTTTCCCCATTCAACTTCAGTGCTTTGTCTGGAGTTACCTGTCACTTTCCAGTCATACAAAGCCCTTGCCCTTTTTCACTCATACTAATACATCAGTTGATGAGTTGCCTTCTTTCTAAGTCAGCCAGTGTCTTCAGTTGTCTATGTTTGGAGTAGGTTGTTGAAAGCCTCGAATACCAATACCTGATGTTTAAAGAAAGATTATTAGTGTTGATGAAAGATAAATGTAGAATTATGAGCAAAGACTTTTAAAACTATACGAGAGAAAACAAGACATATCCAGGTGACCTGCAAACAGAAAAGTTTTCCTGTTAAAACACAGAAAGGTAAACTGAAACTGATAACATAGCACAACCCGCCTTGTTAAATGTAAATAAAGATAAGCTCTTCTAGAAGAAATCCAAAATTTGCATTGTTGTCAAGGCAATAATGTCCATGGAGCTCTTTATGTCCTCATGGTACTATGGCTACAGTTTGAATAGCTGCTAACTGGTGGTATCTAGCTATGTGATTTTCCACAGCAACCCTAAATGTCAATCAAGTACACATTTTTTGTAAGAATCACTACTTAAGAAATATTGCACACAGTTTTGCTGTAGATACGATTTAAAGAACTATGTGCCTATCTACAGTCTGGTGCCTTCTTGTTAGTGGTTATGGACAGTAAATATATTGACCCTAAATTTTCTTTTTTTTTTAAAAAAAAAAAACTATGTAAGTTAAAAATAACCTTAATCTCTACTTGAATTTTCTTTTAGAATTAGAAGCCAGTACTGAAATACATAGAGGCTTCCCAGAGCTAACGCTCTTGGAGCTTCAGAACAAATTGATGTGAGCAATTTATTCTACATTTACTCTTCTGCATGATAAATAAAGACTAAAACCCATAGTCATGTCCGTGCTCCTTGTCTTCACAGAAGTTCACTGGTGATAACTTTACTCTGAACCTGCTTTTCTTTCCCTCAGGCAACTTTGATATTAAAACACAATTGAGTTCATTCTCAACTACCATAATTAGTTTCTAATTTTGTCTAAAAAGACTCTTTTAAGGGAATTCCCACTCCCCCTCCCCAAACAATGGAAAGCTTTTAAAACAGTTTGAGCCTTATAACCTTTTGTGACCTTTGTTACTATCCTTGACTTGGTGGTGAGTAAAATATTAATAACCTTTTCCAGAGTCTAGTAGAAAAAATATAATATGAGACCGATCAGTGGTTTCTTTCAGAAACTTCCGAGTAAGTTAAATGATATTATTTCTGCTAGAGAAGTGAGGTCAGGTAAAAGCTACAGCTTTGGGGCTGTCTATTCCTAGCTAAGTCCTATGTCAGTTTTGTTATCCACAGAGTTTGGCTCCATAGATGCGAACTATGCACAGTAATTTTTTCTAAGTATTTATATTCCAGATACATACATATATATGTATTAAATATACATATATTTAAATACATACAAGTTATTACTTTGCTTATTTGCTGCTTTCAGACCACATGATTAAGAGAGATCATGATTTAGCCCCATTTTATAGTTGGGAAGACCAAATGAGGCACTTAGGTTAGTAGCTAGTTGAAGGTCTCACAACAGAAATCAGTGAGAGTCTCACTCTGATTTTGTTTTTAAATTCATGGGCAAGTTTTTCTTGATGTTTCTTTTCATCTCTGCCCTCGTTTTTATCCAATCTACCCTCAAGCTCTTTTGCACCCTAACATCTTACTTCAAGTGCCCCTTTGTTTTTTCTTCCATCTTTATTAACCCAGATTAGTGGTCTTGATGTAGTTGGGGACTTGGACGGGCATATCTTTAAGTAAAATTTAAAAATAAACCTTATTGTTCCTTCAGTCTTGGAGGTGGAACATTCCTAGGCCTATGTTGCTTGCTGACTGGTTGTGAGACCTTTGAAGAAGCTCTGGAAATGGCAGCTAAAGGCGACAGCACCAATGTTGATAAGCTGGTGAAGGACATTTACGGAGGAGACTATGAACGATTTGGCCTTCAAGGATCTGCTGTAGCATCAAGGTAGACACTAAGTAGCTAGGAGCAGTAGTGGTTAAACACAAGGCAGCATCTCCACCCTGGCTATTCATATAGTTAGTTTTACAAATTTTAACCCACCAGCCTGGTGCATCTATGGGATCTGAGCTCAGACTTGGTCTCCTGCCCTTTATGAAACACTGAGATGTTTAGCTCTTGATGCTTGTGCTTAAAATAGAGCAGCTTTGAAAGGAGTTTCTGGAAAACTTGCAACAGTTTCCCCTGTTTCATTCTTGTTCAGACATCTAGAGGAATATAAAAACCTTTTTTCCCCCCCATTAATAACTATGCTATTGTGTCCCTATTAAGAAAAGGGCAGCCAACCATTCATATCATAATCCTGTCTGCTTGTAACCCATGGCAGTGGAATCAGGTCATTTGAGTTTGAACAGTTATTCATACAGCTTTCCACAGTACCTTGGTGGAAGTATGGGGTCTGCCTGAGGATGATTTTGAACACTCTCGCTAATATTTTCAACATAGCTTTGGCAACATGATGAGTAAGGAAAAGCGAGAATCCATCAGCAAGGAGGACCTCGCCCGAGCCACACTGGTCACCATCACCAACAACATTGGCTCCATTGCTCGGATGTGTGCATTGAACGAGGTGAGGCCTTAACCCAGGGAAAGCCGCGTGTCATTTATCCTCGTCACCGTTAGTAGTGTAATAACTATTGACTCTTACAAAACTTCAGCTTCTTGGGAAACCTGCCCTTCATTATAGTCACACCTCATAGAATGTGAGGGATGTGTGTTGGGGGAGGAGGAAGAATATATGTATTATTTTAAGTAGGCACTGGATGATAAATAAAACCATCCAGCCATAGAAGAAACATGGTCAAATTACAATTCATGCCATAGCCTCTCTAACCATCATTGTTACCACGTGTCTCCTGAAATGTGAGGAAAAGCTCTTTGCATCCTTGCAAATATTTTCAGGGGAAACGTTTCACTTGCAATATTCGATATTCTCTTTGCTTTCAGCTTCTTTACAGTGTTGCCTTGTGGCATGGAGTTCAAGCAGCATTGTACAGGGCTATCAAAGCACAGAGAGCTTGCTACAGCTGAGGCCAGCCAGAGCCCCAGGTACAAGAAGGGGTGGAGCCGGTGATAGACAAAGCTTTGGTAACATGTTTTGAAACACTGCAAAATTCCTTTGGGAAAAAAAGAACCCTTTTCTGAAATACAAGATATGTAAAGTAGAACAGCTGTCACTGAGCTGTGATAGGAAGACAAGAAAGAGGAGTTAGGCATGGAACAGGTTAACAGTAGAAGAGTTAAAGAATCATAGTAGCATTGGTAATAGTTTTTTAAAATATTATTTTTATTAGAAACATGACAGAGAAGAGAGCTCAAATCACCAGTGTACAGCCTGGTGAATTTTCACGCACATCTGTATAGCCACCACTCATTTCAAGAAATAGAACATTATAGGTACTGAAAAATCCCCTCCTAATGTTAAACGGGGTATGAGGCAGTCTTTATGATAGGTGGGTGCCAGCCCTGCCTTTGAGCTATGGGATTTTAAGAGAGACTCTCACAATATTGCATAGAATATGTCACTGGCCTATTGGTCAGGGTCATACTTTTTATAAAGCCTCATTTCAAATAGAGTTTAAATGCAAGAATGTATTACAGAGACATGCCTTTTCAAAGTCCACTTCGGTTATAGGACTCACTGTAACAGAGAATTTGTTTTTTGACATTAATTTTAAAGAGAACGTTTCCAAGTAGCCAAACAAGCTTTAAAACTTAAGCCTTTTGTGTGTACTTGGCTGTATTCATAGATCTCAAAATTCAGTTTCATGGGAATAGAGCAATAGGACTTTCCCCTGCTTTCCACAGAGTTTGAGTGAGCCAGAAGGTCTTTTTACAGATATTGTAATTTGTATCATATTTTAAGTGAAGCTGAGCCTCTTTTAATCTGTTAATAGCCATTAGTATTTCCCCTTGTGTGTGTATAAGCTATATATTAATACTGTCCACTCATTTTTCTCTTGGGTCGTTAGTCTTTTTTTTACTGATTTGTAGGAAACTAATCCATTTTATACATACTGAAAATATTTTTGGTTTGTTGCTTTTCATTTGGATTTATTCATGGTGATGTTTTTCCCTGAATAAATATTTGATTTCTTTTGAAGTAAATATTATCAGCTTTTTTAATGGATTCTGAGTATTGGACCTTTTCTATTTCAACATTTTTAAAAAGAATTCTCTCATGTTTTCCTCTAGTCTTTGTCTATTTTTTTTTTTATTCTTTTTTATTTTCACATTTATATCTTTGACCCACTTGCAATTTATTTGAAATAAGGAGTCCCCATCACATTTTAATACCACTTGTATTCCTTCTACCTTTCTACCAGAGTAATGTAGGACTGGGGCTTTGAGCAAGTCCTGCCTTGGACTCCTTTGTTTTGGGAAAAATGGCAAAACACCTACATTTAATTAAGTTCCTTTTTAATCTGAGTTTCTTACTTTGAGTGTTCCTTGCCACCTCTTAGTCTGAGTGGTCTTTGACTACAGTTGTCATTTGTGGAAACTTATTAATACCACCTCTCACCCCTCTGCCCATGGAAATTTTTCACAGTGGTTAATGGGTTCATGAACATGCAGTTAAAAGGTGAGACAATTAAAATCTGATGTTCTCAGACTCTGTTACTCTTGATAGACTGAACAGAAAATAATGCCACTTTCCAAGACTCTCTTCTCTCTGATATGAGCAACCATAACAACTGGCTCTGTGAATCAGTGAGTGGTGAGCAGCCTCTGCATGATAAACAGGGCTGATCTCAGTGTTAAGTGTGTATTCAGAATGCAAATCTGTATCCATTAGAACAAAAAGATAAGTGTATTTTTCATTACTGTATTTTAACCCACATGTTGACCAAACAGGATATTCCACCATATATTCTTAAGGTAGAGACTAAGTATTGTTTCTCTTTGTATTCCCAGTGTTTGGCACAGAGCAAACTGAGTAAACGCATTAGATGAATAACCCGTATCATGGCCATTTTATTTATAAATTGGTTAGAATGATATTTTATAGTTGAGAGTTTACTGGGGGTGGGGTGGGAGTTGAAGGAATGCACAAGCAAATTTAGCTGAACTTGAACTACAGTTACAATTTTTTTTTTTTAGGCGAGGTAACCCTTGGTTGACTTCACAGATTGCAAGGACCTTGTCAACTTACAATCCCTTATTTTTTATTTTTTATTTTTTACACCTCCAGCACCTGGTCTTCCAAGGCGGTCTCCCATCCAAGTACTAACCAGACCCGAACATGCTTAGCTTCCAAGATCAGATGGGATCAGGCTTGATCAGGGTGGCATGGCCATAGACTCAAATGTTTTTCTATAAGCTGAATTAATCAAGTGCTCGTAATATTAAACAACAAACTATCTTAAAGTCCAGGTTAGTTTTGTTCTTATGGAATGCACTTTGAAGTTTCTTCAACTTCATCTTGGAAATGCTGAAATAATTCCACTTAAAAAATTTATTCTGCGAGGTCTTGGGAGTACAGTGATGTATGGAACATTGGGTCTTTGCTAAATGCTATTTTTATACCATGGTCCATTTTTTTTTCTTTCTTTCCCAGAATATTGACAGAGTTGTGTTTGTTGGGAATTTTCTCAGAATCAATATGGTCTCCATGAAGCTGCTAGCATATGCCATGGATTTTTGGTCCAAAGGACAGCTAAAAGCTCTGTTTCTGGAACATGAGGTAGGTTGAGCTTGTGTGGACTTAATTGTTTTATGTGGAAGTTTTTTGGGTTGTCTAGCATATGCTAGCATTTATGCAGAGGATAAGGAAAAACAATATGTAAAATGGAAGCTCCCTTATCCAACAGTCGGGACTGGTAGTAGGTTAGTCAAAAAAAAAAAATCAGTTAAAATGCATAGTCATTTAAAAATATCTTCCTTCAAATATGTAGTGACAGAAAGAAATCTAACAATGGGCAGTGAGCACATAATAAATGTATAAATGCCTTACTGTTGAATTGTTTGCCTGAAACTTACTGGATTAACCAATGTCACCATAATAAAAAAAAAATTAGAAAAATAAAAATAATTTTTAAAAAAATCTTCCTAATTTAACCATTTTATTTTCACATGAGTGTATAAATGTTCATTCACTTACCCATTTTTTGATGTCAGACCAAGGCCTGTTTTTGAGCATGTGTTCTACTAATTAGAACTCTATAGCTACAATTCAATAACAACAAAAAAACCCAAATGATCCAATCAAAATTGGGCAGAGGACCTGAACAGACACTTCTCCCTAGAGGACATACAAATGGCCAATAAATATATGAAAAGATGCTCAACATCACTAGCTATTAGGGAAATGCAAATCAAAACCACAGTGAGATACCATCTCACACCTGTTAAGAATAGCTATAATCAACAGGACAAGTAATAACAAATGTTGGAGAGGATGCGGAGAAAAAGGAACACTCATACACTGCTGGGTGGGACTGCAAAGTGGTACAACCACTGTGGAAAACAGTATGGAGGTTCCTCAAAAATCTAAGAATTGATCTACCATATGATCAAGCAATTCCTCTACTGGGTATTTACCACAAAGACTTGAAAACCCATATCCAAAAAGATATTTGCACACCGATGTTCCTAGCAGCATTATTCACAGTGGCCAGGACATGGAAGCAACCAAAGTTTCCTACGATAGATAATTGGCTAAAGAAGCTGTGGTACTTATATAGAATAGAATATTACTCAGCCATAAGAAGAGATGAAATACTGCCATTTGCAACAACATGGATGGGCCTTGAGATAATCATGCTAAGCGAAATAAGCCAGACAGAAAAAAGTTGAAAATCACGTGATATCACTTATATGTGGGATATAAACCTAAAAACAACAAATGAACAGGAGAGACTCATGGACATGGACTATAGGCTACTGGTTACCAGAGAACTATAGACTAGTGGTTACTAGTGGGGTGGGGGAGGAGGGTGAAGGTAGATGGGGTAAAGGAGGTCAAATAAAGGGTTTAGGGGGAGGGTGAAGTGGGTAAAGGGTATCAAATATATGGTAGCTGAAGGAAACTGGACTTTGGGTGGTAATCACACAATAGAATATACAGATGTCAAATGATAATGTACACCTGAAAATTATATAATTGTATTAATCATTGTTACCCCAATAAGCTTAATTAAAAATTAAAAAAGAAAGAAAAGAATTCTGTAGTTGTGTGTGTGTGTGTGTGTGTGTGTGTGTGTGTGTGTGTGTATACACATATATATGTGTATATATATATATATATTATACACCTCCTTTGATTTCTGGTTTGTTTTTCTAAAGTGGATCAAGACCTTAAAGATACTTATGAACCAATTTGGTTGCAAAATTGTAGATTTTCCCCTCAATCTTTCACATGTGGCTAAGATTTACTATCTTAGCAAGTTGCAGTATTAACTACCTTTTTCAATATTTTTCAAGAATTTAACTGTATTTTCATAGAAGTGCCCATTTTACACTCTATTGGTTTAGGTAATATATACTTAAATTAGGTTATTAACAATAAAATTGTCATAACAAATTGGAGGGTAAACACAGCTGACTCTTGATAAGTAAACAACTCAACTGGTGATAACAGATGTGCTTGGGCTACTCAGAGTAACCTAGTGGCCTTGAGAGACTGGTGGCCCTGGACATCAGCCAGACAGACTATTTACAGAGGAAGTGGAGAGCGTCGGTATCTCGTACATCAAGTTTCTACACTAATACAAATCAGAGGTTTCTAAGTGAGTGGGGGCCCTCTCTTCCCCCCTCCTCTATCCCCGTCTTTAAACTCCATGCCGTAGAGAGCAACTGTTTATCATAGGAGGTACCTGATCCCTTGGGTATATTGCAACAGAAAAATCTTTGAAAGAACTGGTATAAATTTCAGTTTTAAAGAATAACTGTTGTGACATTTTTCTTATTGCCAAACTAAATTATTTATTTGAAAAGTTGCTGATGCATTTATGTTATTTAGAGCTCTCTAAGCCTATATTTTATTATTATTAAAGCATATAACAATGGGAACTTAAATACTAAATAGTTAAGGTCCAGTGATAGAAATTAACACTAAAGAAAGCTGGTTTTTTGTTTGTTTGTTTGTTTGTTTGTTTGTTTTAAGTGGGCTTAAGACATCAAGTGATACACTCCTGGGGGGTAAGGTGAATGTAGTGCCAGAATTTTCACTTCCCCTCTCCCAACCTTTTTATCTGCTTATTTGTCAGTTATCGACATAAGATTTTGTTTGATAAAGAACAAATCACCTCAGCTTGAAAAATAATAATAGTTAAAATGAAAAATGAAAACCACAAACCACTGTTCAAGTCCAGCTAGTGTTGCCATATTTAGTGATTAAAAATATAGGACTCAGTTATTTTATCTGGCATTTATCTGTGTTTCATCTGGCCACCCTAGTCCAGATTCTCTTAGACTAGTGCAGAAAACAAACCCTAGAAGCCTTGAGAGATTAAAAGCCACCAATAGTTAATCGGTGGTAAGATAGGCAATGAGATGCAATGAGATACAATGTTTTAGGGAAACGCACATCTATAGGTGAAAATGCATGTCACTCTCTACAATCCTAAGTCTCTGTGGACTATGGCTTTGGTTTGTTACTGCTTATCGCAACTCAGTTCTCTTTGGCCAGTGAAAGTGGAGTATTTTCATAACCACTTGTGGGTATCTCAGAAAATTCTCTGTGTTCTGAAGTTCACTCTGCCGGACCATGACACCATGGAGAGTGAACTTTGGGGAGGCACTGGTATGGTTGGCTCTCCTGCTCTGCCTCAGGAGTCCTCACCCCCTCAGTCTCTCATTTATTCAATTCATATCAATGAGCATCTCCTAAAAGACATAGTCTAGCTGAGCCTCTAAGAGCACAGCCTCTTACTGACTGGGAGGCATTAGACAACTCTACTGCTCCATCTTTGTTTTAGCATTTGCAAAATGGGGTATAATAGTATATCTCATAAAGTTATTATGAAGATTAAGTGAGTAAGTTCATGTTAAGTGCTTAGAACAATTTCTAGCATATAGTGAGCCCTCAATAAATGTGAGAGGGTGGCAGCAGAGGTCAAGATTGTGCCATGTAGCATTCTGACATTTTGCTTCCTATTTCTGCAATAACTTTCAAGTCAGCCCTATACCAGGGTATGGAGTCTCCTGAGTTTTAGAGACAGTGGAGTTTTCCAGAAATTTCTATTTTTCTATTCCTTTCATTTTCACAGAAACATTGGCAAAGTGTAGCTCAGGCTGATTTAGATGCCTTTCCCAGATCTAATGAGGGAAACTTACAGTTCTTCCCTGTGAGATATTATGACTTCAAATCGTGGCAGTTAAGGTTTTAAATTTATCTACAACATTAAGGGGGTGCAGCATTTCTAGATTTTTTAAAAAAGATAGGTATTTGGTTAAGTTCAGAGATAATCATACGTTTTCCCATTGTTTTGTAGGGTTACTTTGGAGCTGTTGGGGCACTGTTAGAACTGTTCAAAATGACCGATGACCAGTAGAGACGAGCCATAGATGGAACAACCTTCGGTGAGAACAGAGACCTGAAAACTGCTGCTGGAGAAGATGACAGCCACTGTGGGGACAGAAGCCAGGCCATTCATGGCAGATGCACCTGCTGGATTTGTAAATAATTTAAAATCCTTCGAGCTGATCTTTTACTCTTGAGTTTTGAGTTTATGATTCAAAATGGGGAATACAAGAGTTTTTTCTGTATACTGTATTTTTAAAAACAAACAAAACATTTGTGCAGCGTGGCCAAACCTACCAATTTTTTGCATTAACTTTGAAAAGTTGTATGATGTTTAAGAAGGACCTGAAATGTAAGTGCTGTTTATTTTTCTTCTGGGGTTTACTGATCAGTGTGGTGATTTTAAATTTGTTTAGTAATTACTCTAGGAGATTTGACCTTTACTTATATTTTTCATGACGTTTCATGATTTGCTGTTGGTTTCAAATGAAACTACAAATCTGGCATGTTTTACTGTGAACACTATTTTGTTTGTTTGTTTACCTTTTTTGTCTTTTTTTTTTTTCTGGTTGAATGTCTTGTGGGAAAAGAGTCTTTCCCTCTGTCTGTTCTTGGATGACTCCCCCTCCCCACCATACCTTCCTTTCATATAATTGTTCATATTAATCAAGGTGCTGTCCAACTCGATACAAAGTTAAGTATGAGATCTCAAAAGCTCTCAAAAGTGCTCTTGAGGGGAAAACTCTGAAAGTGCTCATGAATTTAATGAGTCTGGAGAAAGTTGAAAATTATATGCAATTTTGTATTATCCCTTATGGATATGCAGTGTTTTGTTGGGGTTATTTTATGTTAAATTGAAATGTTCTATGATGAAATGTCCGCATCCATGCACAGCATATGAATGGCAGCAAATCCTGTGCAGGACATTGAAATTTACAGGGCAAAGTCTCCCGGTAGATTAACTGTTCGTATTGGGAGGTTTAGGAGAAGTTATAGGTTGAGGTGTCAGGCAGTAATACCTGTTTGTTTTGTACATGTATGTACTTAGGAGCTTTGTAACGAGGCATCTTAAATAATAATAAATTTTTTTAATTTGAAATATTTTAAACTAAAAACTGTATTTCAATCCCAGTTTCTCAAATTAAAAAATTACGATACTGATCTCTCTATATATTTTCTTCTTTTTGAAAGACATCATTGGGACCGATGGGTAACTTTCAAGTGTGAATCTTGTACAAATATTAAAATGCTTTGGATCTAATGATTTAGAACTATTACATCTTTTGAATTGAGCATATTATTGAAGCGGATTTTGGAAGGGCAGTGCATTGCTCCATGATGAATCTTTCCTTCTCTGCCGTCTGTGCACCACCTTTAATTTCCATATCTTCAAGTCTTGAAGAAGTTGATGTTAATCGAAGTATTCACTTGTCTGGTTGAAATAAAGCCTGTTTCTGTTGTGATTTATTTAGTGTATATGTTATTCTCATTTCTTAATCTTCATGTTCATATTATCTGCTTTTGTACCATAAAATGAATGTGTGTTGTATTTTTGCTAACTCAACATTTCATAATTTGAGGTTGTCACCTATGTGTGGTAAAGTCCAAAACACTGTCTTAAGTTGAAGCTGTAGCTCTAACAGGGATTTTTTTTTTTTAATATATGGTTTTATTGTTCTTATACAACTAACTCTTTATTCCCAAAATATCACTACAATATTTGGTCATTCCAAAAGAGTTTCAAAATTTGATCATCACAAATACATTTTATCAACTCATGCCTAGCTTAAAAAAATTTGAGCAACTAAAATGTTCTTGAAAAAGATAACTGTAAAAAAATCTACATATTATCGATGATGGTGCCTTTTTGATTGTTCTCTTCTACTATTCCTGTTCTCATCTGTCAGGGAATAGCACACTTTGGGTCATGGTTCTGCGAAAGAAATCAGGGCAAGTTGGTGTGACTAATTTTTTAGTTATCTGGAATTACTTGACCTTTCATTACAAATGTTTAAAATGTTGGTTTAGCTAAGGAAATAAATTATTCTGTTATGCAATATCAGTGAAATATTGGCTACATGTAGCCTGAGGATTTTTATATTTACTTGAATTATAGAAACTTTCCTGCGGCTTAACATCACAAAGAATTTTTATCTTGAACTATACGAAGTCAGCATGGTTGCCAGGTCATCCAGAGGATGGCTTTTGATTGCCTGACAGCTTCAGTTGGGATCCAGCTCAGCCACTGACTAGCTGTGTGGACAATTTGCTAACCCTCTCACTAAGCCCTAGTTTCCTCACTCAGAATTGGGCAAACAATACTTTTTACCTCCATATTTAAAGAGATTAACACAAGGGCTGGCCTATAGTAAATGCTTCATTGATGTTAGCTGTACTGAAAAGAAAATAGATATTTTAAATGAATTGTGTTAAACCAGTGATTTTTAACCATCTGGAATGTGGGGAACCCATTTTAACACAGAGATACTTCACAGTTCTCCATTTGCTAATTCACGTCTACAGCCCATGTCTACACTTCCAAAATCCAAAACTCATCAATTTATCTTGATAACTCACTTGACAGAAAAGTTGACTTGAGCATTATTTATCACATTCGTAGGACTCTTCACATGTTTTGTTGCAAAGCTATTAATACATGTGATTACAAAGGACTGCCCCAGACCCTACTCAGGGTGTTAAGTAGTGAACAATTCTTAATTTTGAAATATGTCTGGTCCCAAGAGTTTTAGATAGAGGGATAGTGGAAATATAGTTGTATTCTTCAGCTTATGTAGTATACATGGATTCAGAGTCCCTTTCTTGGGAACCGTTGTTACAGGTAATTTATACTTGACATCATTCAGTCATTCAAGGAATATTAAGAAGTAATTTTGTGTGTAAAAGGAGCAAAGGAGACTAGGAGGTATTGGATACAGCCCCTGCTCTCCAGCAGGGAGAGGACAGAAGTCTTAAGCCAACCTGGGTAATGAAGTGTCTCAGGTGTCATTCATTCATTAATTCATTCATTCACAAATATTTATAGCAGTGAACAAAACAAAGACCCATCCTCATGGAGCTTACATTCTAGAAGGGAAGGCTGAAACAATACGAATTATATAATAAACTATTAGATCAATACTACAAGGAGAAAGTAAGGTAGGTTAAAGTAGCCCGGCTAGAGTGGGTGTTCTGCCTAGAAAGAGAACGGGGAAACTTCTTTGGTTAGAGCGGTCAGAGACAACTGAGGTGACATATGAGCAGAGTAGAAGTAAGTTGGGAGCACATATAAATACCTGCAAGAAAATATTTTACTCCTGACAAATGAGAATGGAGGTTTTGAGGAAGTGCAAGGAGGCCAGTGTTCCTGGAGTAAACAAAGGGAAGGAAGGGCCATGAGAAATGCAGTTTTATGCATGGCCATGGATCAGGTCTTATACAAAATCTGTGAGGGTAGAAGGCTGCACTTGAAAGAGGGATTGATCATTCTTCCTGGAGGAGAGGGCTAGAAAGGTTTTCAGAATCTTAACCAGGAAGTAGAGACTACAAAGTGGACCAGGAGGGGAAGGCTTCCCAAACTAGGGTAGAGAAGCATTGCAAGAAGAAACAGCCTGGCTTATTTGGAAAACTGGAAGCTATGTGCTTCTGCTGGAGCCTGGTTAGTGAGAAAGAAACCAGATTATGGAAGGACTCATATTCCATGTTGAAAATTTTGGTCTTTGCTGTAGTCAATGTGGAGCCATCAAACAGTTTCAAGTAGAGGGAAACTAGAATTAATCCAGCTTCAAAGTGATAATCAAGCCAAATGTCCTACTGAGGTAAATGAGTAAAACAGTTACTGTGCTTTTGAATAAATAACACAATTCCATTATTATGTTTACTTTGTTTCCTCTGTTATGCCGAAGCTCTTGCAACAGCAGCTTAGTGAACCATGTTTCTCTGTAACTAAAATGGTTATATAAACTCTTAAGAGTTTCCCCACAGACAAAGGCTACTTTACTTACTAATACTACAACTCTACTATGATTCTAATCAGTGAGCAGAAAGGTTTCAACACCATAAGCTCCATTATTCATGAGAATGTTTGGGGAGAAGGCACTTTTCCTCTCATTGATCAGAAGATGACTTCAAATTTGTGTGGAAGATTTAATTAATGCACATATTCTGCATTATTGCTCATTCACTCTTCATCTATTTAATTTTGCCTGAATGCCTATGATCTGGGAGGCATTGGATAACATTTAGGATCCATTCAGTTGTGAATATGACAACAAGGTCCCTGCTTTTACTGGGCTTACATTCTAATGAGTGAGATAGACTTAAAACACAAAACAATTAATAAACAAAAATAAAAGACAGTGATAAATGCCATGAAGGAAAGAAACAGCGTGATGTGATAGGAAGAAAAAAGACTTCTTCAGATGGCATGAGATACAAATATGAATAAGTTATGGCCTCAGCTTTTGAAGAATGACAAGTCAAGTTTATCTTGCTTTCATTACTACCTCAATGAAAATGAAAGATGTTTTTGGGAAACAGTTTGATAAGTAACTTATTTTCTTTTTTTTAAAAAAAAGACTAGTTTGCATACATACTTATTTATTACATTAAATAATAATTTAGTAATGCACCTTTTTTACTAGTCACTAAATATTTGAACTGCACTTGAATCTTCATTGTCAGTGCCTTTGTTATGACTAGTCATTTAGTAGTTTCTAGAACATACCAAGTTTGACACACAGCACTTTCGAATATATGATGTTGACACTGGGTTCTTTTTAACCAAGTCACATCACCTACCTACTCTTATGAGCTGGATTGTTCGTTTCATTTTCCAAAAGGTGTATATTGTTGATGCCACAGTGTAACCATTTATGTGGAGCCTTTTTAAAAAAAAGGTAGTTTATAAGTATTCATCAATTGCAATACAAAAATAAAAGAAAATTTGTATTAAAACTCTTTGCCTCTTTTTATACTCACTCTATCAGGTAAACATTAAATATTTCAAACTAGAATCAATTGATGTTTCAGTTAATGTCACCAAATAATTCTCAATTGGTACCCAATAAAAATTCATCTTTTTTTCAAAGTTATGTATTTAAAAAAAGAATTCAACAAGTTTTACATGCACATAATCTGAAAAGTTAAAGTTCCCACAAGTCTGAAAAATAGCAGTACCCATGTTTTTTTCTTTTTTATTTCATTTTGAGTATAGCAGCTTTCCAGAAAAGGGTAGAATGATAAGGGGAAAGGTTTTTGAGTACTTGCATGTCTAAAAGTTTCTGAAAGTATTTTTATTTCACCCTCATACCTGATTGATAGTGTGGCAAGGTATAGAATTTTAGGTTAGATATTTTTCTTCAGAAATCTGAAGGCCTAGTCCTATTATTGCCAAGCTTCCAGTGTTGTGAGAAAGTCTGATACCATTCTGGCTCCTAATCTTTGTACATGACTATTTTCCTTCCTCCTTTTTGGAAGCTGTTAGAAACTTTTCGACCTCCAGTTTCAGTTCCAACATGTATTTCCAGTAGTATACCCTGTCTACAACTATGACAAATGTTAACCAACCCAGGAGTCTGTTTTTTATTTTACATTTTAGTATTTACTGCCAAATTGCTCTTCCAAAAAGTGTGAGTGTACACAAAGTAAATATTTTTAACAGTGTGTCTGTTTTTCCATGTACCTATAGTAGATATTATCAACTTTTTCATCTTTGCCAATCTTACAGATAAAAATGATATCTCATTTTAATTGTATGGAAAGTCTTTTAAGTTCTCCTAATCATGAGGTTTGATTCTAACATTAGGAATTATAATTAATTTTTCAGGCCAAAAGAGCTTTCTTGCAGTCTTAGGGAAGGCAGCACAGTTGAATAAGTTAGCAAAACTCTGTAATGAACCTGCTTTGTTTGAGGCCTGTCTTTCAAGCTAGCTGTGTGACCTTAGGTTGAGTTCCTTAACCTCTGAAAGCCTTGGTTAGCCCACTTGTAATGTGGGGGTAAAATTAGTTTCTTCATTTAATTGTGAGGACTAAATGATAATGAAAAAGAGCTGTAAACTGCCTGACCTAGGTTCTCAGGAAAAGTCAGTCCCCAGAAAGGGAGCAGCCGTTCACCAGCCTCGGCTTCTGCCTCCAAAAGTTACAGGAGTGTGACCTGCACATTGTCTTTTTTTTTTGCCTTTTGCAAATGCTGATTGTTTTTTCATGAGTGTGCAATTATTTTCTTTTTATGCAAGCTCTGTACTTATAACAGTATATTTAAGTACATTTAATTTTCAAATTGTCTCATTTATTAGTAATTTTATCCTCACAGTATCCTAACGAATTAGGCAAACAGATAGTGTTATCTGTACTTTACACTCGAGGAAACCAAGCCACACAAAGCCAAAGCAACTTTTCTAGGTTAAGAATAAGTTGGTAGCAATCTTGAATGAAAATTTAGATTTAAAAAGTTAAGAAATGCCAAAATGTTATTTTATTCCAGGTGACTAACTTGGTGTAATACATCAATATCTACTCTAATAAGTAAATAAGGATGAATTATAATTAAGATATCAGTTGTTCACTGATAAACATACTTCATTTCTAAAACGTCTAAAGGTTTTTGAAAACTGCAAAAATAGTTAAAATGTTTTTCTTATAAATGTATTAAAATTAATATTAGTAGTAGTACATCCTGTATGCAAAGTAATAAACTAAGCTGTTATATTCGTATTATAAACAAGGCAAATCATCATGATTTTGACTGTTACTTAATAGCAGGAATGAATCAAAAATGGTCAACTCAGAGTCTCTTATAATATAAAACTTCATAAAAATTACTTCAGAAGAATTTAGGCAAGGATATATTAGCATATTTGAGGACACTAATTTTTAAAAAAACTAGGTAACAAAATAACATGGCCCATATTATGTGAAGCAAAAATAGATAGAACTGAAGTGAGAAATAGAAAATTCAACAATAGTTGGAGATTGCAACACTCCTTTCCATAGTGGATGGAAAAACTAGTTAGAATGTCAAAAAGGAAATATAAGACTTGAACAATACTATAAACCAAATGGAACTAAAAGAACTCTATAAAGCATTTAACCCAATAGAAGCAGAACTTATCTTCTCAAAGGCATGGGAAGCATTCTCCAGGAAAAACTATGTTAGGCCATTAAAAAAGCCTCACTAAATTTAAAAGGATTGAAATCATACAAGTTATGTTCTCTGATGACAATGGAATTAAATTAGCTATTAATAACAAAAGAAATGTGGGAAATTCACAAATATGTGAAAATTAAAGAATACACTCCTAAATAATCAGTGTGTCAATGAAGAGATCACAAAGGAAATAAAAAAATACTTTGAGATGAATGAAAATGACAACACAACATGCCAAAACTTTATTGGATGCAGCTAAAGCAGTGCTTAAGGGGAAAACTTATAGCTGTAAATATTATTTGACCATAAAAAGGAATGAAGTACTGATACTTCTTACAACATGGATGAACCCTGAAACAATGTTATAATAAGTGAAAGAAGCAAGTCACAAAAGACCATGTATGATTTTATTTATATAAAATGTCCAGAATAGGCAAATCTAAAGAGACAGAAAGTAAATCAGTGGTTTCCTAGGGCTGGGAATTTGGAAGAAATGAAGAGTTACTGCTAATAAGTGTGATGAGTTTTTTTTTTCAGATGATAAAAATGTTCTAAAATTGACAGATGATGGTTGTATGACTTGATTAGAAATCATTGAAATATACACTTTAAATGAATTAGTTAAATGGCATGTTAATTATATTTCAATAAAGCTGATTTTCAAAAGCAAGTTAAATTTGAAGATTAAAAAAATTTTTAAATATAGAAAAAAAGTGAAATTATGTATGTTAATCAGATGTTCTTTTTTTTTTTTTTTTTTTTGATCTACCTGTTGTCATTTCCAATTTTGTGAAATATTCTATTTGGTTTTGCTTTCCCACTTCTTTTCCTTATGCTTTCCTTGAATAATCACATTTTTAGACACAACCACCAAATGCATTTGGTCAAGTTTGTATGACCTGAAACTGACATGGTAGGGGAACTGTAATACAAACAGCCTCAGCCTCAGTTGTCTCATTTTTTTTGTTTTTGTTTTTTTGAAACAAATGATTTTCTTTTTAATTTTTGCAGTTATAGCTTAAGAAGAGTTTAAAATTTTTCCTTAGGTTATAAAGCAACTAGGAAAAAAAGGACTTTTTGTATGGTATACTTTTTCTTCTCCCTTCTCTTCCTCCCCTTCACTCAGTTCATGAAATTTGCTGACATTTTAACTAAGTCCAGAATCTAAAGAATGTATGCCATTTGGCTGCCATGATATGGCTAATGAATTATGTCTATTTTAGCATATTCCATTAGTGAGGCAGGTGGTCTATGTCTTATGTATCTCTAAGAGATACTTAAATTTTTAAATAATTGTTTTCCATTAGCTACTCAAGTTTATTCACCCTGACTTAGTGAATATTTTTTCATAGTATATTCTCAGACTATGTTTTCTAATATTTATGTTGTGCGTGCATATTCGTGTGTGTATGTATACATGTTGTGGAAGAGAGAGACCTCAAGTTAATCCTACAAGTATTGGATCTAGAGAGTTTATATTAAAACTATAATTAATGCAGAATGTTGTTTTAAATTTAACACTTGAATCATTTGTCAAATGTCATATTATTTTAAATATAGACCAGGAGCATTTTTTGTATTAAGCTCCATAAGTGTGTGGGTTGAAATTAGGCAAGTTAAATGTGATTGTGAATTTTAAATCGGAACATTTTTAAGAATTCTCCCTTGGGATTTGATTACTATTTATACTGTATTATAAATTTTAAAATGAACAGTCACTCTTGTCTGTCTCATCATGCACCAACATCAACACTGAATTTATCAAGTAGTTATTTATGCAATGTTTAGACAGGCAAAATGAAATGGAGGAAGCAGGCAACTATCTTTAAATCTTACCCACACAACTTTCAGCAACTGTGGAGAAAATGGTTTGGTTGTGCAGAGCAACTGAGTTTTGCTAGCTCTGCTCTGAACATTGAGTTAATTACACAGTTCTTCACATCCTTTAACCTGTGTTTCTACGGATCGTGTCTGACCTCACTTGCCCATAGCAGTCACAGTTATGGTTGTGAATGAACTGTGAGGACTGTCTCAACAAATTCAAGCTCTAGGGATCCCTGTCCATTATGAAGTTTAGTCTCAAAGAACCTTAAGGAATGTTTCATCTGTGGCATAATCTGTTTTAGTGGTCACAGAGAAGGACATTACCAAGATATAACTTCACTTGGACATAAGAAATTAACTTTTTTAAAAGGGTATATGGCATTAAGATCTGTTTTAAAAAGAAAACAATAAACCGTACCTAGTTTTTAGATACTGAGCAAATTCTAAATACGCTGGCATGCAAACTTTAAGTTGTAGTGAGTTATTAACTCATTGTATGGCGTTAATTATCGATTAGTTAATATTCCTATTTTAATGTCAGCTTTTGCTCATTGATCCAGTGCTGTGAGTCTTGGAAGCAATTACAGAGTCTTACATTTCAACCCAGGAGAAGTTAATTTTGATCACTCAAGAGATAAGTTGCAAAACTATGCTCAAGGCCATACCCAAAACTAGGTTACCAAGCATGAGAAGTGAAAAACACAGTCTTTACTATTATTCTGGTTTTTAAATTTTGAAATAAATGCTGACTAACTGTCTAGGGAATATTAGCCAGAAGGTTGCCCAATTATTAGCTTGCTTTGAACTCTTGAAATCTCACAGGTTCTGACTTGGCACTGGATGAAGAGTGAATGAGATATGGCCTTGAAACAGATATGGCCTTTGACATTATTCCAAACCTGGGCTTCTGTGATTCTAATAATTAGGCACTGAGCCTGCCCTTTACAAAAAGTATCACACAGGAATAAAAAGGGTTCACCTGAGAAGAGTTCATAACTATCACCGCTCTAATGGATTAAGACTTTCATGTGCTTGGCACTCTGTGTTCGTAACCTCCTTTAATCCACCCGGATATGGACAAGATGGAGATTCCTCTCTTAGTTTTACAGGGGAAAAGACTGAAGCTTGGAGAGGTAATGAAATATGTTGATGATCCTCTATTTATAATCAAGACTCCTAAACGGTCTTCTGGGAAAAATCAAGGCTTCTTTGGCTCCAGTTGAACCAAATGTTTGTTTCCATTTTCCAAAAGGGGTTGCGTAGAGAGGCTATGTCTGACTGTGTAACTATCACTCCTGTTATTCATTTCATTGAAATTTCTTTATACTCAGGCTCAAGATTTCACATTAGCTGGTTTGAGCTCCTAGCTCAAGCACCTTCCTTCTTTGTTATTCAGTTAATGTTAACATTCCTCCACTTGGCCTTGTCTCTGTTTCCCTTCATCATACTCTCACCACACTTTACACAACACTGATGCTAATCTTGCACATACTAGAGTGCCTGTAAAACAGACAAACAAAAAACTTATTGACTAAAATTCTGTATGATTAAAATAATAGATATTTTATTTTGCCCAGGAGGAAATACTGTAGACACAAAATACTGACGTCACTGCAAAGACCCATGACAAAGTGGAATGATTTCTATATTAATTTTCTCTATTATGATTTGAGATAAACTTTTCTATTTTATTTAATAACTTGTATTTCTTAGCTCTGATATTACTTTTGAAAATTTATATTTCTTATGAAACCATTCATCTTGATGCGATTTTTTTTCTTTCAATTATTAAATTTTGGGAGCGGTATATAGAAATTATGATATTTGGCTTTTAGTATTTTTGCTGGATTTAAATTTTTTTAGTAGTAATGTAATTTTTAATTTCAGCAAGTAAACTTTTCAGCAGCTAATTAATTTTTTAAATGACTCATTATTTTGCTTGATGACAATTTATGTTATGAAGAGCTTATCTTCTAAATCCATTGCCCTCTTTAAAGATGGTTTTAAAGGAATTTTTATTGAGTTATTTTTATTTCTGTTCCTTTTTTTTTTTTTTTTGGTCCCTGGAAATGATGTAAGTCAAAGACAGTTTTCTTTTTTAAATAAAATCCTATGTTCTCAATAACTTAGCTCAGCACAATTGCTTAAGTAATCATGGAACTGCATGTGTCAGATGGCTTTTATTGAAGGAGATACTTGTAATACAGGTATCTCTTTTAAAAAAAATTGCTTTAAATTTATTTTTCAATCACAGTTGACATACAATATTATATTAGTTTCAGGTGTAAACTATGGCGATTAGACATTTATATACCTTACAAAGTATAATACAAGAGTATCTTAAAGTATAATGTAGGCCTACATGCTTCAGAATAACCTGAAGAATTTGCTTAAAATGTCTATGTGGGGACCTCTCCCTCAGACTTTCAGAATCAGAATCTTGGGGAGTGGGGTCCCAGAATGCATTTAAAAAATATTCCAAGATATTTTTTTGAGAATCACTGTTTTAAATGTTATGTCACTACCAGCATTAAAAACCATATCTATTCCTCAAAAAATTAAGAATAGAACTACCATATGATCCAGTAATCCCCCTTCTGGGTATCTACTCCCAAAATTTGAAGACATCTATTTGTAAAGATATATTTGCCCCTATGTTCACTACAGCATTATATGTGGTAGCCAAGACATTGAAAACTACCTAAGTGTCCTCTGATGGATGATTGGATAAAGAAGATGTGGTACATAAATACAATAGAATACTACTTATCCATAAGAAAGGATGAAATACTGCCATTTGCAACAACATAGGTGCATCTTGAGAGTATCACACTAAGCGAAAAATCAGACAGAAAAGGACAAGAACCATATAATTTCATTCATATGTGGAACATAAAATAAAAAGCCACAAATGAACAGAAAAAACGAACAAACTTATAGGCACAAATAACAGGATGATGGTTACTAGAGGGGAAGGGAAATGGATGAAGGTAAACAGGGTAAAAGGAATCAAAGACAGTGATGGAAGAAGACTAGACTTTGGGTGGCGAACATATAGTGCAATATACAGATGGCGTATTATAGAATTGTACACTTGAAAAAAAAAACATATCCACACTTTAAGAAACATTGATTCTCTGGCAGGTCACACCCAACTGCAGAAAAACAGCATTGTTTCATAATCAATTGCTGATTAAACAAACCCAATAGCTATCTTTATGTTCTAAAAGATGGCACTACATAGTTATCAATCTACCACAGCTGCTACATGGCAACTGGTACCCCTTAAAACATTAGACACAAATGTGTCTGTCCTCTTCATTGTGTTAAAATTGATTTTGCCAGTCCAGTTTGTAGTCTAGTTTTCAGTTTTTCTGTTACACTCCCATGTTTTTCTAATACTTCTTTGACATAGGAAGAGACTGTTCTAAGATTAGTTTGTAGAAGAGAAGCTCTTAGCTGGGTAGTTACTCTGCATAAGATGGTCTGAAGGTCATCTCAGGTTAGCCACTACCCTCCCTCCAAGTATGGATGTGACAAAAGACATCTTCATAAGGTCAGCCTGTGCTTACTGCTGCTGTTATCTCTGATTACTCAAACACTTTGCACTTTAGAAGTGCTCTGCAAATACACTAGAAACGTTAAGAACAATTTGCACAGAAATGTAAAGATTCCGTTTCTTTTAAAAAGGTCATTAAACTAAATGTCACAGGCAATGTTGTGGTATAATTATTTTGGTCTGTGGGAAACAGCAATCATATCTTGCAATTATGACTTCACCTAGGGGTTGTCCAAATTTTTTCTGAATTCAGCAACAAAAATCTATGACCAAAAAAAATCAATTTTTTGATAGCATGTTTATAAAGGTCTCCATGATAGATGTTAAGCTAAACCCTGTTTATTAATCTCCATTCCATAAATGGCCTACAATATGAGCACAGTGTCTAATTCAATGTCCTATCTCTGGGTTAGCAGAATTCAGGGACCTCTCATTATCTTGAAAAACATCTTTCTATTTTCCCCAAATTTCAACACAAAAGTAATTAAAAGTCATTATTTCTTCCCTTCTTTTAAAAAATGTGCAGTGCTCCTATGAATTGAGAAGGGTTTTTTAAAAATTCTTTAAGCTCTGAAATGTCAAAATTCCCAAATGACTGAAAATCATTTATTCCTCTAGGTTCTTAGATATTTTATCAAGCTCTTAATTTCCAGTATATTCTGAAATCATGTTACTTTGAAAAACCTGAACCATGTTGAATTAAAGATTATTAAAATAAACACATCATCTTTGACTCTTACTATGTAATTGCTAAAATTTTTCTCCTCAGGGTCATTTAATTTATTTAGAACTAGAGACATGTTTTTATTTTCCACTCAATGAGGTCATAATAAACTGAAAATATAAAGAAAAATAGCCTACTGTTTGTTTTTTGCTATGTATATACTATATTATTTGAAAGTATAAGATCTATCTTTGTGAAAACTTAAGCTATATGAATCATTTCACTGCAAAGATATATAGAAATATCCACATTTATGTCTATATAGCTGTTTATGAATTTATAATGTGTATTCATAGATTGCTATTATATCTTATTAATAAACATTCATTAATAAACATATTAAAAATTCTAGTCGAAGTAAATTTATATGAATTGATACATTTCATACAATTATGACCTCCTAGAGCTTCCTTGTAGCACTGAAACAAAGAGTCAACAGGGGTATACAAAATCCCCAAATGATTTTGACATTTGAACCAATCACTTGATCATCAGATTTTGTTATATTTTTTGGAAGTGAAACTTTCAGTAAGTGAGTGTCTACTTTTTACTAATCCCTAATTTTTTTTCTCAGTGTATTGGCCATATTATCAGAAGGAAAAGTTATTTAAGAGTATCAGTTAATGGCACTACTTGGCTGAATTTTCATATAGTTTTTACTGTGTATGGGGAGCTTGTAGTATTTATTATAGCTTTTTAAATAAGGGTAATTCATTTTTTATTCAAGTCATTTTCATGTTGAGTTCCTATTTTGATATGTTCTACTCTTAAGTTATATAACACAGTTCCTTTTTTAAGAGTTCATTTGTTGAATTGCTAGTAGAAAATTAATGTTATTAAATAGTTTGCAAATGGCTATTTATACCAGTATGCATATAATTTTTAAATATTTGAAAAAAAAACCAACAATGAGCCAAGGCTCATTGTTTTTTAATGCCTCAGCTGGTTGTTCTAACCGCTGGCTACAACCTCAGCCCACTGAGCATCAATGTTTGTTAAGGCTTTTGAAACTCTTGTTCTCTTTCCAGAATCAATATTGCCTACTGATTATTTCTCTGTCTCTCTCTGTCTCTCTCTCTCTCTGTCTCTCTGTCTCTGTCTTTCTTTCTTCATCTCCCACCCCCCACACCACCACCCTCCCAATACAATATTTGCAATACTCCTCACTTTCCTAAAGGTACTGTAATGGGGAATGAGGTAGGAAAAAGAGACCACTGCTTTCAAAAAAAGTTAAAGCTGATATGTTAATCAGCCAAAGGCAAGGACTATAAGGAACACTCTAAGTTATGTCACCACACCAAATTTTTGTGTTTAAGTCAAGTCAAGGTTATACTGGTGATTAATAACACGCATTGACTAAAGAAGTCAATTGGCGTGATTATGAAGGGCAAACTTTTCTGGTTTTAGTGGAGAAACGAAATAAGCATATAATTGACCTTTATATTCCATTCTACTTGAAAAAGGCTCTCTAGCCTTTTAAAAACTCTTCATACTTCTGTTACAAATCAAACCTGGAATTACATGCTTTAAAAATGTGCTATTAACAAAATTTCATCTTGGCAGCTGGTTCAAATATTTATTTAAGACTATGTAGCAGTTGTGGCTCTCATAATTTAAAACAGATGGCAGGACTACACTGGCACTTGTGCATTTATAGCAAAACTAGTCTGTTTGAATTTTCTTAAAATCTTATTGCTTTGAAGTTTGAGGGATCATAATTTACCCCCTTTGACTTTGTCCTTAGGGAAGCACAAAGAAGAATTGGAATGCTAACTCAGAAATAATGACTAAAAATACATTCAGCTGTTTAGGAGAGTGAATATAAGTGGCTAGTACCCACAGGATTCTCGCCTCCCATCCCCGTCCAGCTCACTTACTCTGTCCTCTTAGTGCTGACACATAGACCTACATTAAGACGATTCACGTTCCACATCAGAAAAGATTGAGAAAAGAATAGAGAGGACTGTGTGAAGGCAAAATGCATGCTGCCACCTCAGCTATTAAAGAGAGAAAAGCCCTTATCTTAGTGGAATCTTAATGACTTTAGCGGTTTGGCGCAGAGTCTCGCACATAGTAGGTACTCAATAAATCTTGAAAAAAATGTTTTCTTCAGTTAGACTTTCCTTAGTTTATCTGGACACACTGGTAATTTTTATTTGTTTACTTATTTATTCATCCATTCAACTAATAGATATTTTTTAAAGAGCCTACTAAATGCCCACTACAATGCAAAGCATTTGACAAATATTTTACATAGACACTGGATTTCTATCTATAAAATTTTATTATAAAAATAACTATTGTTTAATTTTTCAAGCACTTTTTTTTCTATTTGGTATTCAGTAGTTTTCTGACAACACGAGATATTTGTTTTGCTAATGAGGTCAAGAACCTCAGTGAGGTCTAGTTGTCTAGGCAAGACTGTTTAAATGTACGGTTCATGATGTAGCCATTCACAAGCATAGCATCACTTGAGGGGCTCGTAGAATACAGATTCCTTAGCCCTACCTGCAGAGATTTCAACTAATTTGTTAGAAAAGGGGTCAGGATATCAGTATTTTTAACTCTCCCTAAATGGTTCTAATCAGGGTTGAGAACCACCGGTTTCTGGGCAGCAAAGAATTCTGAAGGTAGGCACTCAAATATTTCAGCATCAATGAATATTTAGTGACAGCGTCTGGCTGCGGGACACTGTGAGAGGCAAAGTAAACTAGTGAAAATTTTTCTGATCAGAGGATGATGTGACCTAACATGTTTATTTTTTGCCGATTTAAAAGTTACAGAATTGACGCAACCTCCTTATAATAATTCAATAACACATAAATGAGAATCCCACTTAACTCTATCCTACTCCACTCTCTGTCTCCCCAGAAGTACTGAAGTCAGTTTTGTATGTCCATTTCCAATGTTTTTATCTTTTCACTTGCATTTGTAGGTACTTATGGAAACATACAATTTTAATACTATAGGTTGGTTTGGGATAGATACCTGCATATTAAAAATATAAAACATGCATGGAAATAATAAACATGAAGTTCAAGATAAGGTTATAAAAGGAGGAGAGAGACATAGGAGGTGATCACAAGGTATCTTCAGATGCTGAGTAATAAGGTGGGTTTGGGGATCATGCATTTCTTAACGATAAAGGTATGTTTTGAGAAACATGTTGTTAGGTAATTTTGTCATTGTGCAAACATCACAGTGCAGTTACACAAACCTAGCTGGTGCAGCTTACCATACCCCTAGGCTATTTGGTTTAGCCTATCACTCCTAGGCTACAAACCTTACAGCATGTTATTGTACTGAGTACTGTAGGCAGTTGTAGCACAATAGTAAGTATCTGAGTATCTAAACACACCTAAAAATAAAAAAGGTATGGTAAAAATATGGTATAAAAGATAAAAGAAATGGTACACCTGTATAGGGCACTTACTATGAGGTTGCAGGACTGGAAGTTGCTCTGGGTGAGTCCATAAGTGAGTGGTGGGTGAATGTGAAAGTCCAGGACATTACTGTGCACTACTATAGACTTTACAAACACTATATTGGGGCTACACTAACTTTATAAAAATTTTATCAGTAATAAATGAAACTCAGCTTACTGTAACTTTTTAACTATAATTTTTTTTATTTTTAAAACTTTGAATTTTTAATAACAGTTTAAAACACAAACACACTATAGAGCTGCACAAAAAGATATATACTTTTATATCCTTATTCTATAAGCTATTTTTTATTTTTACAATTTTTAATTTTTATTTTACTTTTTAAACTTTTTTGTTAAAAATTAAGATATAATCATACACATTAGCCTAGGCCTATATAGGGTCAGGATCATCAGCATCACTGTTTTCCATCTCCACCTCCTGTCCCACTGGAAGAGGACAATACATACAACAATACAACAATAGCGTTTGTGGAGCTGTCATCTCCTATGATGACAATGTCTTCTAGAATACCTCCTGAAGGACCTGTCTGAGGCTCTTTTTGGGGTGTCAATCTTTTAAGAAATATGTTCATGATGGTTTGCTTGGTTGGTTTGTTTCTTTTTTCATCACAGATTTGCTTATAAGCAGATATTGCACCATGAACATTCCTCTCTATTAATGAAAACCTTTCAGTGTTGGGGTCCATAATTTTAAACTTTCAAGGAGCTTGTTGAAGTCTTCAAAAGCTCCTGCTAAACACCTCACTGAATTTTCTTGGGGGCTCTTCTTTTTCTTCTGCATTTTCCTTTCTCCTGCCTCATCTTCATCAATGCATTCCTGTTCCAAGATAACTTCTCATTAGTCAATTGCTCAGGAACCACCTCTAGGAGCTCTTATATGTCCTCCCCATCCACACGCAGGTTAAAATTGTTTGCCATCTCAGCCACAGCCTTGATGATTTTTACAAGTTCCTCATCCTTGGCAAATCTTTTGAAGTCCTGGGGGAATCTCTTCATATACTCCTTAGTGACATCACTTCAAGCCCGAGCAAGGTTCCAGTTGCTGTCATAGGTGTTATAATCCTTCAAGATTGCATCAGTGTCTTCTCAGTGTCTTCCTCAGTTGCAGCAATAGCCTGAGCAGAGGTCCACCTAAGGCAGTAGGCCTTAAAAGTTGCTATAACTCCTTGATACATTGGCTGGATCAAAGTGGCAGTGTTTGGAGGGAGAGAGAAAGAAACACCACTTTGATATTGGAAAGATTATCAAACGAGGATATCTAGAAGCATTATCAACAATAAGCAAAATCTTGAAAAGTATGTTATTCTCCAAACAGTACTTCTCCATTTCACTGGCAAAGCAATTCAGGAGGGCTTCTTGAAAGAGCAGCTGGGTCATCCACGACTTCTTATTGCTCCCGTATACACTGGCCATACGTAATTGTATGTGCAATACTTTTATATGATTGGCAGTACAGTAGCCTCATTTACACTAGCATCACCACAAACACATGATTAATATATTGCACTATGATGTTATGATAGCTATGAAGTCACTAGGAGATAAGAATTTTTCAGCTTCATAATAAAAACTTATGGGACCATAAGTATATATGGTTTATTGTTGACTGAAATGTTGTTATGTGGCACATAACTACATGTGTTGACCTTAAACAAATAGCCAGATATTTCTCCAGCAAAATGGGTTTACTTGGGAACAAAGAGTTGCAGTTCCAGAGTTGTAGTCTAACGGTGAACCACGCCAAAGTCCATAGAACAAAAGAGGGAACGTTCTTTTATAGAGAAAAGGGGGAGCATTGAGGAGTTGTTATTAACAAAGAGTCCATTTGAGGAAACAGAATTCAAAATGTAGTGGCTTTCATTGGCTGGTTTGTAATAGTCTTTCACTGGCTGAGTGATTGCTGGACTAGGAGAGGATCCTCCTTCCTGCTGGAGTAGCAGAATAGAAAAATATTTTTCCGCTGAAGATGGAAAGTATATCTCTTCCTGTTTAGGGTAATTGATGATGCGGATAGGGCATGAGAGCTCTCCCTACAGGGCCTCCCAACTCTAATTTAAACGAGGTTTCTGTTTATTAATCTTCACATCTGAGTTTCCTTCGTTATTATCTATACTTCTCTAAATGCATAATATATAATACAAATCTGTGATTTTATTATATTTATTAAAATATATATATATTTTTAAATATATTCTTATTTTAGGATATATTAGATTTAGAGGAAAAAATGCAAAAGTAGTACAGAGTTTCTATATATTGTGCACCAGTTTCCTCTATTGTTAATATCTTACGTTAGCATGGTGTATTTGTTAAAATTAATGAGCCACTATTATTAACTAATACTTTATTCAGATTTCTATAACTTTTACCTAATGTTCTTTTTCTTTTCCAGGATCCCATTGCATTTAGTTGTCTTGTTTTCTTAGGCTCTCATTGGCTATGACAGTTTCTCAGACTTTTCTTGTTTTTTAACCTTGAAAGTTTTAAATACTGCATAAGCATTTTGTAGACTGTGTTTCAGCTGGAATTTGCCTGATGTTTTCTCATAGTTAAACTGGGGTTATGAGTTTTGGGGATGAAAACCACAGAGATGAAATGACATTCTTATCCATTATATCAAGGGAACATACATACTATCAACATGACTTATCACTGATGAGGTTGACCTTGATTGCTTGGCTGAGGGAACATTTGTCTGTTTTCTCCCATTTTCCATAGTACTCTTCAAAAGGAAGTCACTATGTGCAGCCCACATAGTGGTGGAGTTATACTCCACCTCTATATAATTTATTTGGAATTCTTCTACATTGGATATCTGTCTCTTCTCTCTCGTTTATTTATTCATCATTCATATCAGTATGAATTTATAATTTTTTTTATTCTTTAGGTTATAATCCAACACTACTGTATTGTTTTCACTGCTCCAATTATTTCAGGTATGGCCATTGGGAGCTCTTTCAGATTTATATTTGGTAAATTGCTTTTAAAAAACAGCTTTATTAAAACATAATTTACAAACCATACAATTCACATGCTTAAAGTGTGTAATTGAATGGCTTTTAGTATATTCATGGAGTCATGTCACCGTCACCATAGTAAATTTTAGAAATTTTTCATTACTTCCCCCAAAAACCCATATCTATTGTCACTCCCTATTCTCTCCAACCCGTCCCCTAAGCCCTAGGAAACCACAAACCTTCTGTAGATTTGCCTGTTCTGGACATTTCATTACAATGCAATCATTTGTAACTGGATTTCACTTAGCACAATATTTTCAAAGTTCATCTGTGTCATATCATGCATTGGTACTTCTTTTGTTTTATTGCTGAATAATATTCTATTGTATGGATATACCACACTTCATTCATTCAATATTTACGAACATCTGGGTTGTTTCCATTTTTGGCTCTTATGAATAATGCTGACATGAACATTCTTTTGTGAATGACTGTGCATTTAAATTAACAGCACAATATACCTATATTATTCAGCATTCTATATTAGGTAAGTTATATACAGGAATTTCATTTCAGAATAGACAAAAGGAAAAAGTGTTGGATTGTATAATATTGGGCAACACTGGCTCCTTCTTTCTCTCAATTAGACTTAGGGACTCCTTCTCCTGTACTTTGTATATATCATCACTAAAGCAATTATGTGATTGTATGATAAATGTTAACAGCCCTGTTCTTCATAGACTATGAACACTTTGTGGGCAAGAATGGTGTCTTTATTTTTATATTTCCAAAGTATAGACAGTTTCTGGCACTCAGTAAATATTTGTTGCATGATGAATAATGGTGAATAAATGAAATGACTGCCCAAAGGCAGCACGGCAGAGAAAAATCCTAAGTGGGAAGGAGGAATGAGCACTGAGCACTGAATGCTGACATCTAAATCCAGGTTCTGCTCACTTTCTTCTGATCTGATTCTTCAAGTCAACCTGCCGGCATCTGGGTTCTGATTCAATCAGGAAGAACTCTCCCAAACCACCACCCTTCTCCAATCACCTGCCACGGCTCTGGATGGACGGCATTCCACAGGCTGCCTGGCATTCCGTAGGCTGCCCCAGCTCTCAGTCAAAGCAGTACCTGGTGGGAGTTCACTTCCAGCTGTTCATCTCGTGCCTGCTAGGTGAAAGCTGCCTTTCAGAATCTTAGTGCCTTGATCTCAGTGCTAAAAAAGGCAACAGAGAAATGCACACTGCTGTTTGTTGGGCTCGATGTCAGCATATTTAAATTTAAGCTCAGGTTCTCCAAACAGTGTGTAGGTTTGAAACCACCTTCTCCAGGTGTGTTTTCTTTACCTCCGCCCCACCTGGTCTTCCACCGTGGAGAGTGACAGCTCTTCTCCAGTTGATCAGAGTAGTTATCTTTTATCTCCCTAGTGCCACTTATCATATTTTACCTTCTAGTACTGTCATTTGATTGTACAACTCTCCACCACTGAATTGCAACTTTTAAAGATAGAAAACTGGGTTACACATCTTCATATCCTCATAGTGCCTAGGACATTGCCTGAGTCAACAAATGACAGGACAAATATGGTTTATTATATGTTTTGTATAAATGCCAATATTATAAATTAATGTGTTCTATATATCTATTTTATTACAAAATTTGTTTTAATGAGATGAAAGTCACACAGCACAACCATTGAGCAATTCAGTGACATTTAGTATGTCCATAACTTTATGGAACAACTATCTAGTTCCAAAACTTTTCAATCATCCCAAAAGGAAATCCCCTGTCCATTAAGCAGTAGCTTCTCATTCGTCCCTCGCCCAGCCCCTCGCAAGCGTCCTTTCTCCATGGATTTACCTGTTCTGGATATTTCATGGACTCATCCAATATGTGACCTTTTGTGTCTGGCCTCTTTTACTTAACATAATGTTTTCAAAATTCATTAGCGATATAGCATGTACCACTACTTAATTCCTTTTTATGGCTGAATAATTATTCCATGTATTTTATTGGGGGTACATTGCATCTGTCTGACTTTACCACTAGATGGCATTACTTTCCTAAAAATTTCCTGGTCATTGCCATACTAGTGAAATTAACTAAACTGTGAAATTATATCAATTCAGGGACTGCTTTCACTGCCAAATCAGGCCATTATGGGTGCTTTGACCCTATAGCATACAATATGTCATGGATCTAGCCACTGTTATAGGCAACAGAGGCTTCTGGAAAGGCAGATACACTTTTCAGAATAATTGTTTCAAAATAATTGTCTCTTTCATATGGGCTTATTGTAACATAAAATTTTATTAAGCTGTCAATAAATAATAGACCTTTCAAGACTTAAATAACAAAATATTATTATAGGGGATTTCATAATGTCATTGTGAAATCTACATGAAACTCTTTGGTTTAGAAAACTGGCTCCACCTACAAGCTAAAGGACAAATGGGCTTGCTTAATCCAATAGATAGGGATGAAAGTAAATATTACCTTTCTTCTGGGGTTATATGAATATCAAATGAAATACGGTTGTGAAAAAGCATTTTAATTTGGGAAGCACTCTAGTAATTGTTACTAATTTTGAGGATTTAAAAAATCACACTTATCAGTATTTATATCATGCATACCAATGTTATTCTCCCTAAGGTAGTCAGTGTAACTAAGCTCAGGGCTTATTAAGAATTTTAAGAACTTAAAAAAGTAATTTCATTTTGAGCATTTTTTTGAGACTACCATCAGAAAGAGTGGTTTGAGAAGATTTTGTGAAGAAATTACAGCAATTTTAAGTAAGTGACCTCTGCACTAGAAATTCCCAGTTTGTTTAGTTTAGTTAGATGAGGTAACTTTGACCTGACTGAAAATACATTTTTGTATCAGAAGCATTTGTACTGTCTGGTAATAACAGTTCACAGCTTCTTTGTATCTTTAGTGCCTAACAGAGTTTGACATATAATGAGCCTTAAGTATATAATGATAAACAAATAAATAAGTTCCATTTCCTATATTTCTCCCTTATTTGACTGGGAGTTTCTTTAGCGTAACAATAATTCTAGTGTTTTTCAATTCTCATTATCTAATAATGCCTGACCTTCAAAAAAGTTATAAGAAATGTTTATTGAATACATAAATGAATAGATAAATATATTACTACTAAAAATTCAGAAAATAAAGGTTTAAAACAGTTTATGTTTTTAAATTAATAACTGCCTATTTCAAATTACACATTCTTCCCTAGTTGACTTAGCTGCTTAGTTAAAGCTGCCCAAGCAGTCAACATCTCTAAGCATCTTTCAAAAGATAAAACCAAAGCAAGAAGTTGGTGTTCAAATGTAGGCTTATACATGATTCATGTGACCTTAATTTCTCAAAAGTAAGTAGAACAGAATTCTTTACATGTGCAGGAAGCACTGGGATCTCGAAAACAGAATGAGTGGAAGTGCAGAGACTCATAGATTAAATGAGATAATTCACACAAAGTATCCAACTCATTACCTGGCTCACAGCACCTTTGTGCTAAGTAGGTAAAGACTTCTCTGGGCAGGTGTAGCCCTGTTTGGGCCCACATTTTGGCAAGCTGAGTGGGGACAGGATTTCTCTCCCTGAGCTCCCTTGGGTGGCAATCTCGCCCAATGACCAACCTGCAAATCATATTTTAGAGGTCCTTGGGCTAGCTATTGTCATTAAGAGATGGCATAACAGAGTGGTCAGACTGCCTTCCAGTTTACCAGTAACAAAGCAATCTTCCTGTGCCTTGGTCCCTCACTCTTAAAATGAGACAAAGTTAATAGTTACCTTACTGGATTGTTATGCAGACTAACTGAGTAAATGCAGGTAAAACACATAGAACAGTGCATGGTAATTGCATATATTCTATAAAACGTTAGGTATTTCTATCAATATTGCCTAGTTAGCCTACTTCTAGATAACAGACAAGACAAAATTGCAGGTATCAATACTTTGACGGTCTTGGGGCGTGGGATTTAGGATAATGAGGCTTTGAAGAAAAGCTTATCCTCTGCACATACTCCCAGAGGAGAACGCAACAGTGAAGTGGTCTTGCAGAAAAGTAGGAGTTAAACCCGATAGAGACTGTCCAAATTTCGGGGAGTGTGGAATTCCTCCTTGTAACACCTTGATCTTCTTCACCATCTCCATTCCAATGACTTCTGTTTAGATGTTCCAGACATATTTGTTTGGTGAATTTATGAAGTAGCTGGAAAGGCCTACAAATCTGTGCTCTCCATCCAGCCCTGCCCGCTGATTTGTTAGGATCGCTAGTTTATTCTGAAGTCAGATGAGGCAGTTTTCTCACTCTTCCTCTGAGATGATTATTTATGAGTACTTTTCCAAATTCTGCAGCATTCTGAAGCATATTCCCCTGTATCTCTTGAATTTGCTGTTACCTGCACTTTATTATGAATAGTTCTGTTCCCAGAATGGCTGGGAATACAAACAAGCACAATGCATTCTGCTGACTTTTGAATGGCAAACTTTTTCATCATGGACTTTACTTTTTTAGAGCGGTTTTAGGTTCACAGAAAAATTAAATGGAAAATACAGAGAATTCCCACATACCCTTCCCCATCAACAGCATCTTCTACCACCAACATCTGACACTGGCGTGGTGTCTTTATTACAGTAAATGAAACAACATTGACACATCATTGTTAACCAAAGTCCACAGTTTACCATGGGATTCACCCTTGATTTTGCACATTCCATAAATGGGGACAAATGTAAAATGTCATGTTTCTACCATTATATTACCATACAGAGCAATTTCCTTTTCCTAAAAAAAACCTCTATTTATCCATCCCTCCCTTAAGTCCCTGGCAACCGTTTTAACTGTTTCCATAGTGTTGACTTTTCCAGAGTGTCACATAGTTGAAACCATATAGTATGTAGCCTTTTCAGATGGGCTTCTTTCACTTGGCAATATGTATTTAAGGTTCCCCTATGTCATGTTGTGGCTTGGTAGTTTTTAGTGTTGAATTATATTTCACTATATGGATGTACCACAGTTTATTTGTCCATTCACCTATTGAAGGGCATCTTGGCTGCTTTCAAATTTTTGACAACTATGAATAAAGCTGCATGAGCATTCATGTGCAGGTTTTTATGTGGACATGTTTTCAGTTTTTTCAGGTAAGTACCAAGGAATGTGATTGCTGGATTGTATAGTACAAATACATTTAGTTTTGTAAGAAATGACCAAACTGTCTTCCAAAGTGGCTGTACAATTTGCATTCCCACCACCAATGAATGAGAGTTCCTGTTTCTCCATATCCTCTCTAGAATTTGGTGTCAGTGTTTGGATTTTAGCCATTCTGATAGGTATGTGGCAGTATCTCATTGTTTTAATTTTCAATTCCTCAGTGATATTGATGTTGATCATCTTTTCTTATGCTTATTTGTCATCTGTATATCTTCTGTGATGAGGTGTCTATTCAGCTCTTTTGCCCACTTTTTAATTGGATTCATTTTCTTATTCAGTTTCATTATGATTTTTACTTTATTTATTAAATTTATTGGGGTGAGATTGGTTAATAAAATTAATAGGTTTCAAGTGTTTGATCTCTAATACATCAACATTATGATGTTTTTAAGTTGTGGAGACTTTAGTAAGTGCAGAAGATCACAGGCAACAAAATGGAACAAAACTTCTGCAACTCAGAAATAACCAGAACATTTTGCTTTATACCCCTTTGGCCTATTTTCTGTGTACATACATAAATATAGCTCTGTATACGGTATAAAAAATGAGGATAACACCCAATAACCACGGAAATACCAGGGTTTACGGATGTCTCCTGCAGAGTTAACATTTCTATAGGATCCGTAGTTGTCTTCTCCTCCTCATCATTTCACTGTAGTTCCAGATGCCCCCCATACATTCTTTATTTCAAGTTATGCCCACTCCGTCATGGTGATAATGATTGTCAGGTGAACTTTAATCTTTCTTCCTTAAAAATCACAGTGATGTTAAGCAACGTAAATTATATTTTAGAAAGATTTTCTATAAATTTCTCACAGGTGATAGTTATTTAATGAATTTGGAAAAGTATACCAAAAGCAGTCCCTAATTAACATGTGTCTGTTATACAGATTGGTGTAATTTTGGGTTTAGATAAATCTGGATTCAAATTCTGGCTCTGGGTGGTAAAATATAAGTTATACAACCTGTCTAATTTTATCTCATTTACATTTAAAGATGTGAATAATAATGTTTAATTTGTAGGGTAGTTGAAAGATAATGAATAATGACCAATGATAATAAGCCTAATTCAGTTCAGTGCCTAGCACCTAGTGACCCTTCATGATTGGTAGGAAGTATTACATGCCAAGTACCTATTACAATCTGGGTTGGCATTATTGTGAGCTATTACCAACGTTATTTATTCATTTAACAAACATTATCTGTCTTAATTATTTATTATCACTATACAGGTGTTTACACATGGAAGATTTTGAGGAAAAAAGCTTCCGGCTCTCAGAAAGCTTGTTTTCTAGTGGGTAAAGCAGATAAGTCATCAGTTAGAATGGGATAGAGTTGTGTACAGGTGTCAAGGAGTTCTAAGTGGATGCTTGTCTAATCAGGGTTGGGGGAGATTTTCAGAGAAGTCCATGATTAAGTTTGAGTTGAAGTGTGAAGAAGAGTCAGTTTAGATGGGCAGAGAAAGCAAATACAATCTATTTGTAGAACTGTATGTAAATGGTTCTCTACAGAGAGTAACAGTGTCTTGGGCAGTATAGGCAATAAATCCAAGAGTTTCAGCAGACATCATTATCTGTCTTATAATTTGCTACCTAATTTCCTACAACTTCCTCCATGGCTCACTCTGCTCCAATCCCACTGGTCTTGCTTTTCCTCAAATATTGTATACCAAGCATACTCCCAAATCTGGGTCTTTTCCTTTGTCACAGGCTCATTTGGAATGCTCCCCCTACAGATAGCAACAGGCATGCTCCCTCATCTCCTTCAGGTGTCTTCATAAGTGCCACTTCCCTGACCACCTTGTTAACCATTCTTCTGTTGTGTTTCTCTTCACAGAGCTTATCACCAACTGCTGCACTATATATTTCACTAGTTATTTGTTTGTTGTTATCTCTGCCACTGTACCCACATGATGGAAACCGTGCCTGACTTATGGTAGGCATCTCATATGTGTTTGTTTTTAAATAAGTGCCACATTGTTGCTGTTAATTTAAAGTTATTACAATAAACTTTGTTAAATGATAAGTTTATTTCCTTTCATTTGAAGCTATTATAAATACACTGTGTTAAATGATAGTTTTGTTTGTATTTAACTTGTACATTTGCATTTGTTTCACAGTCATTTAAGACCTAAAGACATACAAAGTTCATACTTAACCTTTTTATATGGACAAAAGCAGCAAGCATTATAAT
Source organism: Eidolon dupreanum (assembly GCA_028627145.1). Lineage (NCBI taxonomy): Eukaryota > Metazoa > Chordata > Mammalia > Chiroptera > Pteropodidae > Eidolon > Eidolon dupreanum. The sequence continues at coordinate 24,912,111 of CM053506.1, forward strand.
CAAAGTAATTTAAATGTGTTGACAAAAGAACTTCCAAACCTACAGAAAAATTTTACAAGAATTTATTGAAGACAAATCTGAGGACATGCTTGGAAACAATATCTCAAGGGATTGAGGAATGGCAGTTCTGCAGTTCTTTATATGAATTTAGAATCAGAGAAGAGAAAAAAAGGAAGGTTACATTAAATCCACTGGTAATAGATTAGGAAGGCAGGAGAAAGCAAAGTGGGGAAGTCTCCAGGATTGAATAAAAAGCAAAATGGAGAGCTACATCCTTCTTTTACAATGGTGGATACAAGATAGTTAATGCTTAACATTTACAAGATAACAATGAGGAGTCTCATTGTCTTCTGCTTTGGTGCCAGTGGTTGTGACTTCAGGGGTCTGAAAATAAAAATTACTTTGACATTTCAAAAGTATGTTATCTTATATGCATAAGAATAATGGACAGGGTTCATTTATGGTAAGGATTGACCTTTGCTAAGGAAACTATAGGCCTGGGACATGACTACCCACCATGATCTACCCAGTTAGAAATTTATGATCAGACCATCCTGTGAGGTTACTTTCAGTCACTGAGCTTGTCAGACCTGTCATGTAGCTCCTGAGTTTGTTGGGTCTACTACGTCACCCCTTCTACTTTCACAAATTGACCCTGGACGTGATAATTGGAAAATCCATGGGAACATTTTTATCCATTTAAAAGGAATTCACATACCTTCTGATCTCAGAAGCTAAGCAGGGTCGGGCCTGGTTAGTACTTGGACGGGAGACCACCTAGGAAGACCAGATGCTGTAGGGGGGATTGTATGCTGACAAGGTCCTTGCAATCTGTGAGGTCAACCAAGGGTTGCCTTGCCTAAAAATAAATAAATAAATAGATAGATAGATAAATAAATAAATAGACAGATAGATAAATAAAATAAAAGGGATTCACACATTCCTCATATTTAAGAAGCATTGTTATAGTCTCTTAAGTTGTTTATCTTTTTTTTTCTTTCAGTTAGTGAATATGGGAGTTAAACATTAAACTTCTTAGTCCCACCACTTACTAGCTGTGTGATCTCGTGCAAATTATTTATCTACACATTAGCTGCTTATAGTTTTTGAGAGGATTAAATGAGATAATGCATAAGAAATGCTTAGCATATTGCCTGGGTATATAGGGTTCTCAATAAATTGATCTATGTTATATTAATTATCTTAGGAGACAGAAAATAAAGCTGAATCATTCTCAAAGCACCATATCCTTTCCTCCAAAACAGTTACTGCAGTTTTGAAATTCCATATGTATTTAAATGATTTTATCATTGATGAACATTTCTCTCACAAGATCTCAGAACCTGTGTGTGTGTGTTTGCCCTAGTGCCTAGGACGGCGCCAGAGGCGCTATGGGTTGACTTCTCACTGACTGTCAGCAAAGAAAGGTGATGTAAGTTCCAACAGTAAACACAAGGGGGTAGTGTTCTGCCACCTATCCCCACCCTTGCTCCACTCAGAAACTTGATTTTCAGAAAGTGCATTAAGTCTAGTCTTCGTCCAGAAGCAAGCTCTTTATTCCTTTAAGACTCAGGCCTACTGTTTTTGTTTCATGGTTGCCTGAAATATATATCTAGTCTTTTGTAAAAATAAAAATGAAATCTAAAAACCTGACTGTATTTGTACTCAGGACATGTTAATAGGGAGTTTAAACAACAAAGTATTTAAACCAAAGCATTTTAAGCTGGCTATCCCTCTCTATTGGGTAACACAAAACATAATGATACTGCAGTTAAGGTGATTACTTGTGCCCTCTCAAACATTAATTGTCTCTGTAATCATCATAGATCTTTTTTCCAAAGGTAATTGCTAAACCTGAATACTTCATTCTACAAATACTTTCTGAGTGCCTTGTAGGTGCTATGAATTTTTGTAAGTTCTGGGGATTTAATGGATGATAGACAGGGTTGTGTTTTATGTTTAGACTGGTGATATTTTGTCAGGGGACAGAGGGAGAGACCATACCTGCTTGCAGAAGCTCAACATTCTTGAAATAGTTTAGAAATGTTTAGATTTATTAAGATGGAAGGGGACTTAGACATTATCTAAGGGAAATTCAGATGACCAAAAGTGCCAGAAAGATAATATAAGTAAATAAAATGGGCCAGGTGGGGACTGCCATTAAATGAAGAGCAGTTGTCCAATTTAAAGACTACTCTCTCTCAGTTGGCTCAGGTAGGATTTTCTTCTCTTTTTTTTACAGCCCCAAACAAGACCTGCTCCCTTCGATGTACATATCTTCTCCTAAAGTCACCAAACAGAAAGAACTGTTCTAGAAAAGGTAGGTTCAGAGAGCCAGGAGGGGTAAGGGGCAAGGTACACCACCTTGTCCTCTACCTCATCACTCCCAATTATTTTTTAAACACAAATCCATTCAACCCAAACTGTGATAAATATTGTACAATATGAGACTATAACATGAATGGTGACCAAAGGCTTTGATAGAGGTGAGGTCACTGATTTCTCTCTTTCCTCAAAGAATTTTCTAGGCCGTTAAGAGAGCTTCCTTTTCTAAATTTGGTTTGCCTAAACGTGCCTCCCTCCCTTGTCATTTGAGAATGTGGGAAGAATGTGACTCTGAGGTGGGAAGTCTCTGAGGACTGGTTTTTCAAGGGAATTCAGATTTTGATTCTTCAAGAGAATTCAGAAATCAGGAGTTTCTTGGAACTCTCTAGATTTCATGGTTAATCTCTCAATTTTAGAAGGTTGCCAATGAATGAGAATTTTTAAAATGTTGTGAGAGCCAATCCAAGAGAGTTAAATTTGCCTCATTGGCCAGTAGCTTAACCTCTAACCTAATTCAATCCTCTAATTTTACAGACTAAAGAACAGACTCAGAGAAATTAATAACTGGACCAACATTACCACATCACCTATATTCTCTACATTCATAAAATAGCTAAAAAAAGTGGAGGAAATGTCTCTCAATGAGTGAGGCAACTTTTGTCAACTTTAAATAAGGCTTGAGATGAGCCATACTACTTGGCAATGTTGGTGCTGAGATGATTCAGAAGAGTATGATTTATACTAACAATGAATGTGGTACCTAATGTGGAGAAGGATGATTGTGGAGAAGGATGATTATTGCTAAGGGACTAGTGAGAAAACAAAAGATGCACTACTCTGGCTGCCAAGGGTTACAAATAGGCCCTGTGATGTTGCTACCAAATGAGAGTAACCATGAACACAACAGTGTTTTAGAAGACAGCTGCACGATAACGTATCAAGAAATTCTGGGCAAATCAAACATTCTATTATTCCACGAATCTAATAAGAGAAGTGCATAGGGATTTTACTATTAAATTAAGAAAAAAAATGGCTCAGTATCACACAGGGAAACACAATAAACATGTGGGTATGGTGAAGGAACACAAATGAATGAGAGGATGAAGTGAAGGCTGTTGGGGCTTTAAATTCTGGGGCCATTTCTAGTGTATCCAATGGTCATTTCATGGAACTGAAAAAACAATATTTTGGCACTATTCAAGAAAGTGCTATATCTTTGATTGTTGACAACATGTGGCTAATTCTGACATTTTGAGAGGAGAGTCAAGTGCTGATATCACCATTTGATTTTGCTAAGTCTCCTTCACCTCTCATTTACTGTCTCCTGATTCTGTTAGGGTGGAGTGAAGGTCTACATTGTTCACTGTCATATTGCCAGCCCAGTTCCTGGTACTCAGAAGGCCCTGAATATCTGTTTGTTCAGCTGGGCTGAATTGGCTTAGCTGGAATTGAAGAATCAGAAGCAATTGGAAGGGACCTTAGAGCTAGGTCTCATCATCCAGACCCGTTTCCATCCCTTCAAGAATGACACTGCTCCCATCTCTCACATGTCCACTTCCATTAGTGATGGGAAATACAATGTACTGTTGGCCATCATTGGCAAGCAGCCATATCTCATTTAGTAACACTGCTCTAGACCCTCTCCAGATGATGCCTAACTCCAAAATAGATTGCCATAATGTTCTTGGTCAAAAATCTAATTTAAAAATGAGATTATATGAAATTTAAATGATGTTAATATAATCATAATAAGTAGTAATAATGCATGCTCTAAATCAATTGGCATTCTCCCCTAAAGGACTCATACTCTTATTTCTTACTTTGATATCTTTATACTTACAGATGAGCATTAATAAATCCCTCTTCAAAAGCGGCAAAACACCCTGTTAGCATCATAGAAGTTTCCCAACAACCATGTGATCTAGCTCCACTGGGTTGGAAGAAAATGGGCTTGGGAATTTTAGATCACCAGTTACCAATCTAAGTCTGGAATGGGATTTAATTTCAGAATGCTCCTTCTCACCCTACCCAAAATGAAAGTTTCTAACTTGTCTGTAGCAAGAATTTCCACACCTTGAAGACTTTGGATCATTTCATCCATTCATCCAAGAATTGAGTTCCTAACATGTGTCAGGCACCATGCTAGGTACCTGAGGAACAATGGTGAGAACAATGGACATGATTCCTATTCTTGTTGAGCTTTCAGTTTAGAACCAAACAAAATGAAAGCAAACAAAAAATTCAAGTTGCAATAAATGTTATGAAGGAAGCAAAGAGTCCTAAGTTGTAGAATAATGGAGAGAGGTAAACTGAGTTTAAATTGAATGGTCTCAAAAGACCTCTGGGGAGGTGACTTTTAAGTTGAGGGGTTTTTTTTGTTTGTTTGGTTTTTGTTTTTTTTTTTTTTTGTTTTTTGTTTTTGTTTTTGTTTTTTGCAAAAAGAAGAGCAAATGCAAAGGCCTCTGCCTCCTTGGCTTGGTTTGGAGAGGGAAAAAAACAGTGTGACTGGAATTATATCGAGACAAGAGGCATGTGGCACAAGATGATGCAGAGACAGGCAGGGGTGGGACACACTCACAGAGAAGCCCAGACTTTTAGTGCTTTGGGAATCACAGAAAATTTTAAGTTGAAGCAATGTGATCTAATTTAAGTTCTGAAAAAAACCTTCTTGGTGTGCTTGTGAAAATGGACTGGAGGAGGCTAAGAGCAGAAACAAGGAGATTGGTTAGAAGGATATTGCAGGAGCAGGCAAGAGAAGATGGTGGACTGGATTAGGGTATTGGCAGTGCAGACGATAAAAAGGGAGGCAAGATATGAGATAGTTTTGATCAGATGATTGACAGGACTTGCTGGTGGATTCATGTGAGAGGTAAGAAATGACTGCCAGATTTCTGGCTTGATGAATGGAATGGATGAAAGCCCAATGTCATAAAAGCATAACACAGAACTTCCTTACTTAAAGAAGGAGAAAAGAAAAAGGGGAGGGCTGGATGCTGTCTACTGGGGCGCCTTTCTTTTTTTCAACTACCCTTGAGTCTCCTTAGAATACCTAAGTTATTCTCAAATTTTAGGGAGCTGAGCCACTTGAAAAGCTTGTTAAAATACTGGTTTGCTGCATGTAGTGTTCTTGGAACATAGCACTTGGAACAGATATAGACCAGAATGGTTAATGTGGATGTGTCTGGTGACTAATGACTTATGGCTTCTTTCGTAGACTTTTTAAAAAGTAAAAAGCAAGGTAGCTTTGTTTTTTTTTTGTTGTTTTTTGTTTTTTTTTTTTTACTTGAAGCTTTTCTATTCTTCACATTCTATTGAAATAAAATATAACTGATGCCTATTATTTATATTGCTAGAAACTCTTCGAGTGGTCTTCCAGTTGTTGAGATGAATTGTACTTTCTTAATGATGTTATCATGGCGTCATCTATAACCATGACAACTAATTAACATGAGTGTATAAATATGTGTCTCTGCTGAAAGAAACAGACAACAGTGCTCTGTATGTATAATTTGTCTAACGCTTAAGATGTATTTATAACACTGAAAGTAAAGGGGGATCTGACCATTGCTCATGTACCTTAATGCTTTATTTATTTGAGTTGGTTTTATCCTCATCAAATATTTTCAATTTACACTTTCTGAATTTATCAAGATGAATAAAGGTGAAACAGAAACTTGCTAATTAAGCCATTAAAAAGATCAACAAATAAAAAGGGTCAATCAGCCCCAAACAAAGCTGGCTGATTTTTTTGCAAATAAGTTTAATCAGTCTCCATTGTGTTCCTGTTATTAGCAGGCAGAGCTGTCCAGCTGGAACCATGCATCCCTGCAAGTGACTTATAGAAGCCGTCTGGTCCTGCTGTGAGCTTGTCCTGCTTGTTATCATCAATCTTCTCTTGAAAGAGAAAGTTTCTGCTCTGCTGGTGTGCAACTCTCTCCCTTCCCTGAATGGTTATCACACTTACGTGACTTACGTGACACTTGCTACATCCTGCTTAGCAGGCAGCTGAGCATCTTCCTTATCTCTCTTATTAGGCATTTGTGGGCATTCCCTGAGGTCCAGTCTGCTCTTCTGTTCTGGTTTCATCTCTGCTCTCTTGCACTGATAATTTTTAAGCCACATCTATAACTTTGACCTTTGCCCTTGGCCCCTGACCTTAATTTCCAACAGGCTGCTGGGTATTTCACTGCCTCCTCGAGCTCCACGTGTGTAATATGAAATAGTTCACTAGCTGCTACCTCTTTTTTGTCTATTAATGATCACCATCACGCTAGCTGGAGACACACATGCTTCTCATGTCTCTTCCACTCCATATCTAATCAGTCACTTTGTCCTATTGATTTTCTCTGTTCTCATCAAAATGATTTATTTACTCATTGCCAAATACACCTTGTACTTTCCCACTGCTAATATTATTACCTGTAGTTTCACCTGCCTATCTGCTTATTGAAATGCTCCAAGGAGTTCCAGCCCCACCTATAAAGTCGACCTTCACATAACATGTTACTTCTCCGAATTCTCCTAGCAAGTGTTGACGTCCTTTATCAAAAGGATCATGCACGTTTTCTTTTTTAAACATAAGGCTGTGGTGAAGGTGTTCTTGAAATTTTTTATTGTTATTCAACTACTCTCATTTGCACGGCTACTTATGTTTCAATTAGATTGTAAGTTCCTTGAAGACAGGTACCATGTCTTAAAACACCATTGTACTGTGTGCATAGTGCTTATACAGACAGGACACTCAAAAAATACTGGTTGATTTGTTTGTGCTGAATTTGTCTGATGGTAGAAATGAAGGAGAGACTCACACTGTAGCTCATTTGCAATTTAGTTGCTCATTAAGTTGGCCCATTGAATACAAATAATTTCTTTTCTACTATCTACTTATCTACTAACATGTTTTTTCCTTTCGAGAAATTGAAAAGAACAATACTGCATGATACAAACTGGGAAAAAAGACTTTTGATGAATGTGTTTGTAAAATCCTTTCTCTTTATACTGTTATAAGTTATATATAACATCTTCAGGCATTGTGACTTTATATTAGTTACCAGTTGCTTAATGCCACATGACAACCAACCATAACACCTCAATGGCTACAACAGCAAACCTTTATTTTTGTGGGTGAGCGTGTAGATTTGCTGGTTAGTTCTGCTGATCTGAGCTGGTCTCAGCAGGCTCACTTGTGTACCTGAAGCCTGCTGTGGAGATAGTACTTTGCTGATCTTGGTTTGGTTATCCTGGTGTCCCAGGCCTTGACTGGGTGATGAGCTGCCCTATACGTTCTCTCATCTTCCAGCAGGCTACCCTAGGCTTATTCTCGTGGTGATACAGGATTCTGAAAGAGAGCCAAATGGGGGCACAGACCCTTAAGATCTAGACTCAAAACTGACCCACCATTATTCCTCTTCCCTACTGGCCAAAACAATCACTGGACTGGCCCTATTTTAAGGGGTGGAGAAACAGGCCCCACTTCTTGACGGAGAGTATTGGAAAGGATAGGGAAACGAAGGTGGAGAGAATTCCAGCTGTTTTTGCAATCGATCTACCCCAAAGTTAGACAGACCTTGTTTCATATGCCAGCACTGTTTTATAGTTGCACAACATTGGACAATTTAACCACTCTTAGCCACTTTCCCACAACCAGAAAATAGGTACTGTAAGAATCGAATGAAATATAGACACAGGGCCTGGGACATCAAAGGAACTCAATAAATATCAATAAATTCCTTACAACTCTTCCTCTAGCTGATCAGAGAAGGGAAAGATGTATACACCAGCTTTTAGTATTATGGTAATTAAATAATTTTATTTGAATTTAATTTGGAGAAACAAAATGCTAAAACCAAACATATACATTAGAAAAAAAATGACATAAAAGTTTGAACAATAATTTGAAAGTTTTCTAAATTAACTGGGAAACAAAGCCCACTGTTATTAAAATCAGTAGGCCTGTGCGCTGATCTCATGGGGTCAAGAAAGGGTAATTCACAAAGTTTGTGGGTCAAATGAGGAATTCCTCACCTTTTTCTTTTTTTTTTCCATATTCCACATCTGGTTAGGTGACATAACCAGTTGCTTTTCTCTTTCTTATTCTCTCTTTAACATGCATTTCTATTCCAGATGTTTTCTGAGAGTGAGTCTTGGCTTGGTCAGAGAACTCTCAAACTGCACAGCTTCACTGAGCTGGGAGACTATTGATTTTAGGGACAAAGTATTGGGATAGGTATGGGGCTGTCATTGTCCTGTCCATAATTCCTGACTTTGTTCAGAGCAAATGCTTCATAAATGCTAACTGAATGAATCTAAAGAGGAAGGACAGTAGAGGTGAACAACAAAAGTGATGCATAACTAACATTCACTCATTCAGCAAAGATTTATTGAAGTTCCTACTCTGTCAGCACTGGAGGAATAGTAAACGAGACAGAAAGTCTCTGCCATTAAATAGCTTACACTCTATGTGGTCAAGGAGGAGTGTTTATATTTGATTTATTTTCTGCTAATATTTATTTTATTTTCATTTGTTTTCAGCATTATGGAGGTACAATTAACAAATAAATCTTGAAAATATCTAAAGTATATAATGTGATGATTTGACATACATATACCTTATGAACTGATTACCACAATCAGCTAATTAAAACAGCCAGTACCTCACATACTTACCTTTTGTGTGTGTGTGGTAAGAACCCTTAAGATCTACTGGCTTAGCAAATTTTAGTACACAATACGGTATTATTAACTATAGTCACCATGCTATACATTAGATCCCCAGAACTTATTCATCTTATACCTAAAAATTGATACCCTTTGACCAACATCTCCCCATTTCTCCTACCACTCAAACTCTGGCAATCACCACTCCAATCTCTGCTTCTGTGAATTTGAATTTTCTAGATTCCATATACAAGTAAGATCATACAGTATTTACCTTTCTCTTTCTGTCTTATTTCAGGAAGCATAAGGTCCTCCAGGTTCATCCATGTTGTTGCAAATGGCAGAATTTCTTCCTTTTTATGACTGAATAACATTCTATTACACATATTTGTATCTATACATCTATCTATCTCTATCTATATCTACATATCACATTTTCTTTAGCCATTCATCTGTCCATGAACACTTAGGTTGTTTCCATATCTTGGCTATTGTGACTAATTCTGCAAACATTTATTAAGTACTTACTTTGTGTCAGCGATTGTGCTAGGCACCTCACAAGTATATGTCCCATTTAACCTTCACAATGGTCCTAGAAGGAAGATGTTGTTATTATGCTTACCTCGCAAATGAAAACTTAAGTTTTGAGTTGTTATGTAACTTGCCTAAGGTCACCCAGCTAGCGAGAGGAAGAGACATTTGGTAACATTTGAAGACAATTGTGATTGTCATCACTAGGGGGGTTACTACTGGTATCTAATGGGTAAAAACTAGGGATGTTGCTAACCATTCTACAATGTACAGGGCAGCCCAAAATGTCATTAGTGCTGATGGTTAAAGTCTAAGCTAATTAGCACAGAGGCTGGGATAAGTAGCTGCTCAAGCCGTATTTTTTGAATGATACTATTGATCTTATTTTATAGATGAGAAACTCAAAGCTTAGAAGGGTTAAGAAATTTCATAAGTTCATAATGCTAAGAAGTGGCTAAAGTGGGGTTTATATTTACGTCTTCTAATTCCAAATACAATGGATTTTAGTTATATCATGACTCCATGAAGAAAAATGGATTAAAATGATTCCATGGCTTCAAGTCATATTAAATGAGAGAATTTTAGCAACAGAGCCCAAGGCAATGATGTCAGAGAGGAGAAACTAGACCGTTTAGGGGCAGCTAAGAGCAGATTGTAATGACAACTTTAGTCTTGATAGGTTAACATTTTAAGTGATGAGCTGGGGAGAATTTAAGGGACAAAATCTACCGGGGGTCTGGTGACAAAAGTTAGACTTCAGAAAGAGGTCAGAGCTGGCAATGCACTGCCTTTGACAGGCAAGTGTTAGCCAGTCATGACAGTGGAGGATCAGAATATAGGTTAAGAAAGAAGAACAGAGAAATGGTGGCTGCAGTCTATGAAAAGGTTCTTAAGAAAAGAAGTAAAGTGGTAAAAAAGGATAAAGGAAGACAATAGAGTGGGATCTGAGATGCTCACAGGATGTGATCATATTAAAAATGTTAGAAGAACAGGAGTTTGAGAAGGTTATTCAGAAATCTGTTTCTTGGCGTGCAGGGAAGAATTCCACTATTTCCCATTCTATGTATTGCCCTAATTTGTATAACTGACAGCATAAAATACTTGCATTTTTTTAATGCTGTTTGTAGTTATCCTTAGAATCTTTATTAGTCATAAAAATAAACTTTCAAATTCTATTTAGACAAAAGCATTACGTTTTTGTCCCCAACCCCCAATCTGGTAGCTTCCAGTCTGACGTGGACACTCCACGTATTACTTATCTGGAGCCAATGTTCCCATTTCTATCTGCTGAGTCCACACATCCTTGTTTGACCAAATAACAGGAACAAACAATTCCTTCCATAATGGATGTACCCTAAGGTGTCATGCTTCTGAGAAACACATCTGAAAATTGATTCCCCTGAACCATGGTGCAATGTGATTTTAGTTAATATACTTTTTATTTACTGGATACAAATGGTAAGTATTTGACCAAGTATGCTGTGCCTAGGCAGAACAGTACAGGTAGTACTGGGCTCTGAGCGGGGAGGAATAGTTGAGGGGTGGGGGTTGGAGCACAGCTATAAATGATTGTAGAGGTACCAGAGCAGCTGATCACAGTGGCCAAAGGTTGTTTAACTAATAATGATGTAACTGTAGTACCATGTCCCCTAACTCTGTAAAAATGTAAAATGACTATTAATACTAATACTGTTAAGATTTTTTTTTTTTGTATTTACTATGTGCAGGGCATTGCATTTAGCACATTCTATGGATTATCCCATTTTGACTTTCATAAGGACTCAGTGACCTAGTTTTAATGATCAGTTTCTCCACCCGCCTTAGTATAGATGAGGCTCTAAGTAGGATTTGGAAAAGCTGAAATGTCTGGGCTCGCCTCTCTAACAAAATCCTGGCCTCTAAGCACTGCTGTCCAATAAAACTTTCTGTGATGAAGGAAATGTTTTATGTGCTGTCCAGTATGGAAGCTACTAGCCACATGTTGGTACGGAGCTCTGGAAGTCTGGTTAGTGTAACAGACTGGCACTAAAAAACAAATACAAAACCCTGAATTTTAATTAAAATTTAAATGTAAACGGCCACATACCATAGCTGTTTTGGACAGCGGCACAAACAGAGAACATTTCCACCACTACAGAAAGTTCTATTGATTAGCGCAGTTTAGGAGAAACGCTGCATTTTTCTTTTCCTCCCTGTTCATTTCTAGGACAAACACAGGACTTTCTCCTCTCCTTTCCAACTCCTCCAATCTTCTGACCTCAGAGAAAGGAAATTCCTTCCTCTTTTCATCTTCCCCTTCTCCACGTCCACACTGCCACCCACCAGAGGCATCAGCTTGTTCAACAGCCTTGCGGGGAAACCCCGCAAAGGGGTAGGCAGATAGAAGTAACCTTTCTGTATCAGGCACAGCTTGTCAACCTTAGCCCCCTCCTCCTCATCAACAAGTCACGGATAACTCAACTCTCAAAAGAGGAGAATCATTCCGCCAGATAGAACCAGGCAAACTAAATCTGAACACTACAGGAATCAAAAACAAACACAAAACCCAAACACACAGCATTTAAAATACACACCTTTTAATGAGATAAAATATTTGCTTTGAAATTTCCTAGAGCCCCTGTAAATGGTGACTTAGTGAGGTAGAAGGAAGCCTGTGAGGTTTCTTTCTTTTCCCAAAAACTTTTAAAAGACTGGTAGTCTTATGTTATTTAAATGGAGAATGGGGCTTATTTGCCACCCAAAACAATGTTTAAGAGAAGTATTTTTCTGAATCACCAAAATAGTCAAGCCTTTAACTTAAAGACCTTCACGGAAGAGAGCTCAGGGCTCAACCCTGCCTCTCCATTTATAAGTCGATTTACAATGCTAACGAATTCTTTTACAAGCTGTATTTGCTCTGTGTGTGTGTGTGTGTGTGTGTGTGTGTGTGTGTGTGTGTGTGTGTGTTAGACATGGATTCACTAATCATTACTTATGTAACCCAGAGTTTTTTGCAAGTGCAAAATAAGACTTAAATCCAGATTTATAGTCAAGGAGCAGGACACCAAGGGAGAGAAAGAGACAAAATAACCAGAGGGTAAAATGAGGGTAAGGACTCTACCAGTCTATTTAAAAAATAACCCTAAGGCGTTGTATGGCTGTTGCTCAGTAACTTTCTAGTCCCTTTCTCAAATTTTCCAGAAAGTCACACCCATTTTGAAACTTAAATGCACACCCGACTTAATCACCTAGGGATTCTTGCTAAAATGAAGATTATGATTTAGAGGCTCTGAAATGGGGCCTGAGATTTCCCATTTCTAGCAAGCTCCCAGATGACCACGACGCTGTTGAGTAGTAAGGATGTAGGCCCGGAGAACTTGGAATCTGACCTTTCTCCCTCACTTCTGAGGGAGAAAAACATTTACAGGAAGATGAACCAGCCTGAAACCTGCCTTATGTGGGGTATCTCGTAGCAGGCTCAGGCAGCTCCTTCTTCCGGCCAGTGAGCAGCAGACTCTAAGGCAATTTTTGGGGAAGGGTGTGAACCTTAGCACAGTCAACCGGCAGTAATGTTTACTAGGGGCGCGTTCTGCACCCGGAGCCTGCACTTCATTCATTTTGTCCTCTCAGCGACCACATGAAGCGGACACTATCATTCTCCTTCTACAGGGGAAAAACTGAGGCTCAAGAGACTTGAGTAAGTTGCCTAAGGTCACTCAAGAGGGTCGAATCCAGGTCCATCTAATTCCAAGAGATAATGGTTTTTTTACTAACTCGGGGGTGGGGGGAGTCTCAGTTTCCTGTGCTGTGAAATGGGAAGGAATGGCTGTCAGAGGCCAGACGCCTGTTACACACACCTATGGGAGTCCTTGCATTTCTTCTCAAGATCTCGCTCTTTGACTCTTCAAGGAAAAGTTTTTTGTGAGGACACAGGGCTCCCTTTGCTTGCTTAGGTCAGGGGCAGGCACACTGTTTCTGAAAAGGGTCAGGCAGTCCTGGAGAGAGCTGGCTCAGGACACCGCGAGCCCACCCATTACATCACCGCGAGGTGTCCCTCCTCCCTGGCGCCCCTCACCCCAAGCTAAGCCGCAGCACGTAGAGCGGATCCCAGGATAAATCCCATTCGCGCGCCCAGCAGAGTCCCCGGAGGAGCAGGGAGGGGCCGGGCACTGTGATTTTCCCCGCCGCGCTCTCCTCCCCCAGAGCTGGCCGCTGGGCCCCCGGCCCCAGCTCCGCCAGAGCCTCCGCCCCGTCTGCTCCCCGCCCCTCGGAAGCGCGGACCGCTGCGCCTGGGGCCCAGGAAGGGGCCACCGCGCAGGAGCCGGGCACCGTGGGTAAGCCCGGGGGTATGACCGTGAGCCACTGCCGGGGCTACAGCGGTCGACGCAAGGTGAGGACGCGGCCGGGCTGGACTGGGGCGCGGGGATCCGGCGGAATGGGGGTCTGCGCGCTGCAGACGGCTGCAGTGTGTTGGAGCCTAGTCCCGCTGGGTGCCGTGGGCGCCGTCTCCCGCGGGCTACTCTTGTGCCGGGATTCCCAGTGCGTGGTCCAGGTGGCCCCCTTGGCTTACCTTCTTCACGCTCCCACGCTCTGTTGTGCCGAGGGCGCGGTGGTTCAGGTGACCCAGGCATCCTTCGCAGCGAGGTGGCGGAGCTCTAGGGCTGGGTTTGGTGAAACTGGCGGAGGGCGCTTGGTTCGCTCCCCGCTGCCCCTGCGCCCAGCAGTACGCCGTGAGCGGGCCATCCCAACCCGGGTCGCTCCGAACGCCTTCTGGGTCAAAGGAAAGACACGTGCCCACTTGCCCTGTCGGACTGCGGCCGACGCGGGGGCAGTTTCTGGGCAGGTGGCTGGAGAGTGAAAGGCTTTGATCTCCATCTCCTTTGGTTTCCAAACGCAGACTTCTCCGTACAATAGAGACCGCCTTTCTTCTGGATTGTTTTCAGTGTATCTCTATCCCCTCCCCACTATCCCCCCCCCCGCACTGCCTCAGGTCATAATATTTATTTCTTGTGTGTGGTGTACTGAACCCACACCAACATTTAAAACCTTCAATCGACTGAACTCCGTTGCTTCTTGTCATCAAAGAAAAGCAGGGATACCTGTAGTGTGGACTCAGGGGAAAGTGTTGGCAGCAAAATTTTAAAGTATGATTCAAGTCCTGGGACTATTTGGTTAGCCTGCCGTTTTCACAGTGCAGCATTATGAACCTCTTATACGTAAAAAAAAAAAAAAAAAAAAAAAAAATATGTTTAGTCAAATGAGACCTGCCAGCACTGGTTAAACCCTTTCATTCTGAAGGGATGCTAATTAGTTCATCCTATCTGTTTCTTTGCTGAGAGCTAGGCACTCTGGTGGAGCAGCTAGCTTAACCCAGGGGAGTCTTCAGGGCTGGCAAATTTAGGGACACATTGATATGATATCTGAGATATCCAAGATAACTAGCTTTTGAAATCATCAACTTCCCCTGCACAGTTTGCCTCCGACCGCGCCCCTCCGCCCACAATAAACTTCGCGACCAAACTAATTTTGCCCTAAGCAGGGTACCCAACGTATGTCTGTTGAAGAATGGACATAAGGGGTAGTAATTAAGTGACTGGATTTGGTTACTTATAACTGCAAGATCTTGGAAATTGAAAAAGATTTTACCGATCATTCAAACTCTTCATCCTACAGCCCAGGAAGTTTAATTGCAGTACAATTAAACAAACAAACAAAAAAATAGAAACCCTTCGTTTTAAATAATATTTACATTCTTATATGAGGATGAATATGCTGATACATTCCAGGTGAACTTCCAGGGAGGAAAAGTAATCAAAACGGATGGACTAAATTTATTCCCATCTCCCCTAGGTCTGATTCTCAGCTCTGTATGGTGATGACTGGTTAGTTAAAGTCCTGATTTATGACTCTGAAGCTGACTTGAGAAAAGTGACCTGTATGAGAACCATTTGTGTGTTGACCTATAACAAAGCTGAGAAAGGGATTTTAAATGGACTTATGTAGCATTTTAGCATTGCATTGCACATTTTTCACGTTTTTCAATTTAGTTCAATGGAACAGGTATTTATTGAGTGCCTACTGTGTGCCCAGTGCTGTTCTGGGCATTTGGGATATGTCGATAATCAAAACAAAGAATTTCGATCTTCAAGTTCCAATTCATTCATTAGAATTTTTCCAGGATTTTCTTTGGCAGATAGAAGAGAATTTCAATTTTGCCCTAAGCAGGGAAACAAACATAATATTTCAAATTATCTTCCTTCCAATCCTATGATTCTGCTGACTTTATAATCACTGAAAACAAAGAAGCAAATTCAGATGAAGTTACTTTGACTTTTATGAACTGATGTTCTACTGTACAAGAATAGAAATTCCCACATTTGGTTATTTTATGTATGTTTATTTAGAGTCCCTGAAATTTCCTTTCCTTTAGTGCAGGGACATCACTGTGGTGAGATTAAATTTAGTGAAGCATGGGAGGATTAGTTTTCTCAAGTGTTAATGCCCTCATGTTAGTGTTGCAGACTGTAATTGTATTAGTTTGTAAGATGCAGCTTCTTATTTATTTTTGAAGATGGTGTTCTGCTTTTACTTTTGTCTCACTTTTCATTTTGTCCCTGTTAATAGGTGTCATGATGTTGTGACTTATTGGTAAATCCGTTACCACAGTTTTTCTTTTTAATCAGACTTTGCAGTTCTAAGCATTTTCTAATTCTCTCAATTGCTTTTTCTTCAAAATGGCATGGTTTGCAAGCTCAGGCATGTTTATTGTTTTTAACAAAGGCTTATCAAAATGAACTTGGCAGTTTTTCAGTAGTATACAGCCAAAAAAAAGTATTCAGTGCAGCTTTTGGGGTTGTTTATGCATTCCTTATCTAACCAATTGCTTTGAGTTTTAAAATCGCCAGTTTGGAAGCTATTTTCTTATGAGTACCTCTCTAGTATATCTAAAAACTCACCCATTCGAGTGCTATAATCATTTAATTGAGAAAAAACAAATCCACACTTGAATATATTAGGAGATACTGAGTACAAAGATTTTTCTCTCTGTTTTTAATTTGCCCTACATCAAAGACATTAGGAAGTGTCATTATCTAACAGTGTCCTATTTAAGAGTGATCTCTGTTGAACCCTTGGAGAAGAGTTATGATTTCTGATGGCTGCCAGGCACCCAGAGTTGTTGATTTTCTTCATTTGCCCACTACTTTGCCCTGTCAGATTCTCACACACGTCTTCTTTTACTGCACATTGATGAATTAATTAATTTTTTAACTAATGTGCTCATTCATTACTTACTTCATAAATATTTATTGGACTTCTACTCTTTATTAAACATCCATGTAAAGATTGTGGTTTGAGCACCTCTTTTTCTGTGCTGGTGGCCATAGGGGATAGAAGGGCACAGAACCTGCCTCCGAATCAGCTAGCAACCTGGTATGGAAGAAAGGACATTGTGTGACTACCTATAATACCAGTTATAACAACCAAGAGTTAGATAAGTACTTTGAGTATTAAGAGGAAGGAGAGAAAGCATGTAGGCACTGTGAGGAGTCAAGGCTTAGGTAAGATTTTAGAGAGAACACATTTGAGTTGCTCCTTGAAAGATGGGTAGGATGGTAAAGCTTTTATAGAGGCAGGAGGCTATACCTATCTTTATGAGAACATATCCTTGCTTCTTTTTGAAGACATATAGAAGACTTCCTTGTGGGGACCAGCTGAGGTTGTGCTGGATTATATAATAGACACATCACTTCTATATCCTCTGCATACATATTCCTCTGTCCTGTGTAACGGAGTACTGACCAACACTAAAAGAACTCATTGGATTAACCAACGCTCCTCTTTCCTTCTGAAACATGTACTGATGATCATTGCTCAGAACACAGAGACCACTGCGGTAAATAACCGTCACCATGGTAAATGGGTGTACCTTACTTTGATTAGCTCAGGTGCACACTTACATTGGTGTTTGGTCTAGTTTTGTTTATTCCAGTAGTACTTGCTATTGTAATTTTGCAATTTAATTAAATAATACATAAGCTGATGTAATGTAAATGGCAAAGAATGCTATTTCTATGAAAACTAAGTTGATTGCCATTTAGGCCCATAAAAGTAAGCCGTATTAAAAAAGCAATATCAACAATGGATGAACCATCAAAACATTATGCTAAGTGAGAGAAGCCAGACACAAAAGACCATATATTTTATGATTCGTTTATATGAAATCTCCACAGTAGTCAAATCCATAGAGATAAAAAGTAGATTAGTTGTCAGGGTACAGGAGTGGGGGAAATTGAGAGACTGATAAAAGGTACAGGGTTGCTTTTGGGGATGATGGCTATATCCATAGTGGTGCTAGTTTCACAGCATTGTGAATGTCCTAAAAAACACTGAGTTGTATCCTTTAAAATGATTAAAATAGTGAATTTTATGTTAATAAAAAAGAATAAAACTTTTTAAAAAGCAACATCAACAAACAAGCTAATACTTCTTAGTGTAGAATAGACAACTGTAAAAGATTAGAAAACTATAGTAAAAAAAATCTAGAAAGATTTCATACTCAGTTTTTTTTTCACAGGTGCCTTTAAGTTATAAGTGCTTTTAAGACATGGAATCAGGAAATCTGGTAGTGGTTTACCCAAGAAAGGCAACATAGAATTCCAATCATGCCCTGATAGCCAAAAGTTAGTGAATGATTTTACTTGATTTATGTGACTAAAGTTGAAATAAAATGTTTGCAATAGGATATATCAACTTTTTGACTCTTTGACTGACTTCTGATTGCTTCAGTTATGAGAATATTTCAATTTCTTTGGATACCCAGTGTATCTTGAAAATAGCTCATGTGTCTGTATCTGCAGAAAAATTCCATGTTTATGAGATTCTCTTATGGATGTAATTTTAGTCACTTAAGATTAGAGAGAGGAACTGAACCTAGTTTTTAAGTTCCAAATCATCATAAAAATCACGACCCTTTTCCCTCAGACTGTCTTATGGCTCCCTGGTTCATTTGTATAATATAAATTAGCAACATAAAAGCTTAACTACACCAATACATTTTTGACTTTATAATTTTTCTAAATATTTCTGAGCAAAATTAACCATTTTATGGTTTATTTAACATATTACAGATTAAATTTCTTATCTTGGGATCAACTGGAATTGTCTTTGTGATTCTATGTTTGTTTTTGAAGAAATACTTTCCATGAGAGTTAGCTCATATTTATCTACTGAAATCAGTTGTGTTTCTTGAAATAGCAATTTCAGGTCTTTGAGCGTATAACTTCGAAACAACTGCACCCATTGCCCATGAAGGAACCACAAAAAAAAAAAAAAAAAAAAAAAAAAAAACCAAAAAACCCAAACCACACCACAACAAAGTTAGATCTGCTTGAAGGGAGACTGAAGTGCTGTTTCTTCAGTTAGAAATGGGTCAATCAGACAACTAACAAAAAGCAACCTTAACTATCATTATTAACTAGTTACGAATGGGGGAGCCCAAACTCATAGGCATCACTGTTGTCAAAAAGAAGCATTTTGTCCAGGTTGATGCCTGACAATGGAGTGATCCATCATTAGAGTCACCTGGGGAAGGAAAAAAATATATTGGCTCCAAGGACCCATCCTCGAAAGATCTGATGCAGTAGGTCTTGAGTAGGGCCAGGGCATCAGTGGTTTTTAAACTCATATGCAGGTGGGGTTGCAAACCACTGATTTATATAATACTTAATAATTTTTTGCTTTTTCAGAACAAATTTTATTGAAACAAACAGTTGTTGTGGCATCTTCTTAACATATCTGATGAAAAAATTAAACATGATACTTCTTTTTTCTTTTTTAATTGTTTTTTGCAGTTTCTCTAGACAATGTCCACTCAGTATCTAGGAAGCTCTCCCAATGGCTGTATGAATTTTCACTGATTTCCCTTCCTCCCCACCCCCCATCATGTAATTCACTGAGCTTATGTCTATACAATGTCAAAATAACCAGATCAATCAAATTGGTATTATTATAGTCAACTAACCAGTCAATTGACCAGCTTGTTTCATGTTTTTGGTGAGTGTGGTGTCATATAGGCATATTTTTTAGGACAACAATTTGATCTTTTCCTCTACAACAATCTGTTTTCTCTATAATACTTACAGATATGTCCTTATTTATTTTGAGTTTCCTTAGCTGATTGAGTTGTCCATCTTAATGATCTGAATAATTTTTAAAAATTTAATTGAATCAAATAGATTTTGGAAATTTGGGACTTATATATAAGAAAGACATTATAGAGGACTCATATAAGAAAGATAGCCTTATATGACTTAAACAAAATATGACTAATTTTAGGTTTTTCTTTGTTGTTATCATTTACCATCTTAGAAAATGTGGTGAGGCAATTGACACAGAACTGGAAAAACACTAATCTAGCATACTACTTTATTTTTAATCATATATGTTCTTATGTTATTTTTAATACTTATGGAAATTCTCTTTCATTGTTACCAGTTAGCTTTCCTAAATTGTGCTTTAACTGTTAATTCTTATATTAAAAATAGCACCTTCATGGATCTTTACCAATAGTTTTTGAACTGTGTTTTTCAGATATCTAGGAGTTTCATGGAGCCTCGGCGTCTGTTATGGGCATGGGGATAATGTGTGGGGGGAGAAGGTGTCCAGTGTCCAGCTTAAGGTTCATTTCAGTGGTCTCTTCTGCAACCGAGCAGGAGTGCCATTCTGGATTTCACATTTTGGATTTCCAAGTAGGATTATATTTGAACAAAGAATTTTTTGGTGAAACAAGTTTATAAATGACTCAGCCACTAGGCTTCTAAATGTCTGCTTCTCTTTCCCTGCCAAATTTGGTTCATGTAGTTTTGGTAGCTCCTAATGTTTGTAGCTACTACTGTATATCAGGAGAAGACTTTGTCTCATTAACTTTATACCCTCCATGCTTTTCAGGACAGAAAGCCAAATGAGCAGTTAGATATGCTGGGCAAGAAATATATATTGGGAGCTTGATAGCATAGAGACTTGGTTTAAGTTGTATGTATGGAAGTAATTACACAAGGAGAGTGTTTCTAGACAGACATGAAATGGGTCAAAGAAAATATCCTGAGGAAGAGCTATGTGGGGTCAAGTGCCATCTTCTGTACTCACATTAGCCCAATACACATTGGTCAATGAAGTTTCCTATTTTTATATTTTAATTTGCTATTTTCCCATATATGCTTGTACATAACTGTCAAAAGAGTTGGGGCTTGAGTGTCTGTGTGTGTGAGTAGTGATGTGGGATAGCCTGGTAGAGTCAGAGCACAAGCCATAGACACCAGCCAAGGAAATTTTCTTTTTCTTCGAAAACTCTATGTCCTGCTCAAAACTGTAGGGCTCCTTCTACATAGGTATTGAGGTGCAGAATGAGAAGGTAAACTTGAGTGTTTAGCTACCGGATTTGACAATGCAGATAGCCATTGTGGTATTTTTGGCATAAAATGATGTGGTAAGTAGTGTCATGTTTCTTCATTCCCCCTTCTGGAATTATAGTGGTGACTGCGAGATTTTAGGTGTGGTTACAATGAGGCCCAGGGGTAAGTCCCATTTCATGTGGGTCTGAAGTTTTATTTCATTTCATTGACACAGACCCTGCCTCAACGTTGGCCAACTGTTTGGCAAATTTAGTTACCAAGCTCACCAGGAAATAGTGTATTAACTTAATTTAAAAACTCACGAATGCTCTCAGAAAATGTCTACGTATTCGGGTAATGAATAAATAAATGCTTATAAATAAGATACTGTCAAAGATGTTTTTCTTAATAGGGTACTCCAATGATAAAAGGAATACCCTATTGTATCAAGAATTAAACCCCACATATTTTTTCTCTTATTTTTACTTCTTTAGGTTGATTTCTTTGATTATCTTACATATTCGAAGAAGATAAAATATAAGCAACCATATATTCTAGTTTTATTAGAGCTGAAGATCTACCTAAAATTTCAAATGACATTGAGTAGCTCATGCACCTAAATTGTCATCCCAGAACTGTCCTGACACACTCTGCTTTCTTTATAAATTCTCATGTGGTAGTATACCTAATTGGCTGCAAATATAGGCTATGTTAAGGTAAAGTTTCAGTTTAGTTTTTTAAATAGTTTTAATAGTTTTAAAATGGAAGACATTTGAATTAGGCAAAATAGGAACTTTAATTACCTTTAAAGTTCCTAATAAAAAATATTGTGATTAAATACCTCTTCATCAGGCTGAGTGTTCAGCATATGTTGGACACTGTGCTGGTATTGAAGGATCATGGAGGGTAGAGAGGACCTTTAGTCAAAAGCTTACAATTCCCTAGGGGACATAGGTGTGTAGACAATCATGGCATTCTGATGAGTTCCACCAGTGACTGCCTTCTATGGGAATTCAGACCTGGAGGCAATCCATGCCCTAGATTGGTCAAACCTTCGAAGAATCAGAAATTCATGAGAAAGGCCACTCTAGGCAGCAGGAGCAATAGGTACAAAGGAGCTGAGATGGGAAAGTGCACTGTGGGTTGAAAGAACTGCTCATTTCTTTAGAATGGTTTGGTGTGGCTGGCATGCAGGACACATGTGTGACTAGGTGCCAGGAGAACAGGTAGGAGCTGGATGATTTTGGGTCTTGTGTATCACACTAAAGTACAAAGGGTTTTGATTTTGCTTTGGCTGCTCAGAGTAGTCCTCAAAGACTTTTAAACAGAGGTGATGGGCAGGAGTGGAGGTTAGATGATAAAATTAGCTTGTATTTCAAACAGATAACTGAATGGAATTTCAAGAAATGTCCAAAAGGGTGATGAACTAGGGGTCTGTTGAAGTGGTTCTAGTGGAAAATAAGGTTAATGCCTAATGGTAAGACTTTTGCTTTATTTATAATTCTTTTCTTGGTGCTTGGTGCCCTATAGGGCACATGTTAGAGGTGTTTGGTCAGCAATTTGATATTCTGTACAAGTAATACAAAATTTGGGCATCATTGGCTAATGGGCTCAGTTGAAATCACATGATTAGATGTAATCACCCGGGGCATGTATGAAGAGTAAAGTGTGAAATGGGTCAAATATTGTGGCAAATGGCTAGTGTGTGTGTTCATGTTACACCCAGAGCACACCTTAGTCATTGTACTTTTTTTCTTCTACTCCGATTGTCTAGTCGTGTGTTGATTTTTTTCACTAGGCCAACTGTGAGGGCAGAGACTAGTCTTATTTATGGTGTCACCACCATTGCACAGGTTCAGAAAGCACCATTCATATGTCTCAGTAGTTGTGTCACTGTGAATGGTGCTCTGGAGTTGTGTTTCAGCTGCCCCTGCTTACCTGGTTCCAACAGCTTTAATGTTCATGACACATGGTAAGTGTTCAGTACTTTTGTTGAATGCATGAATAAATACACAACATATAATAAGTGGTCAGAAGAAGGATCTAGAAAAGAAATAAAAAGCACAGGTCTGTAAGGAAGAAGGGTAAACAGGAAAGACTCTTGTGGAAATTCTGAGAAGAAAGAGTTCAATAATGAAAGAGAGGTCGACAGTGCCAGATGCTACAGAGAGGTTAGTTAATTCAGGTTGGCAGAGTTACTTCCACTGGTAATTAGGAGTCATCGATGATAATGTCAAAAACAGCTTGAGCTATGAGTAAAGGAGGCGGGAGGCAAATTCCATTCCACTGAAGTATGAATGAAAAAAGGGATGAGGTGATAGTATGGAAATGTCCTTAAGAGGCTGGGTTTGTGAAGTGATGAAAGTAATTGGTGGTAGCTATAAAGGGCTATAAAGCTGAATGGGGTTTTCTTCCCCTCTCCTTCTCTTCCCCTCTTTTCTACCTCATATTCTAACTTCCTGCTTTCAAGATGAGAGACACATGAGTAAATTTATAGGCTAAAGAGAACCCAGTGTAAAGGTCTAGGTTTAAAATACAGAAAACAGGTAAGGGGGATATTTACTGGAGAAATTAAAAATATAAGGACACATCTTTCTTTGAAAAAGGCAGAAAAGAGATGAGGCTGTATGTAGATATGAATAAACTAGAGAAATAGCTGAAAGAAAGAAAATGGAGGAAAATTATCCAACAGCCCAATTCTCTCTATAAAATAGTAACCAACATGTTTTGGACACATTCTATGTTCTAAGCATTCTTAAAATCATGTTAATAATGTTAACTAACTCATTTCTTATAACAACCTGTGAAGATGAAATTATTATACTAATTTTACAAATGAGACAATTAAAGCACCAAGGGATTAAGCAACTTGCCTGAGTTTATATAGCTACTAAGAGGCAGAACCAGGATACAAAGCTGTTTACCATTGCAATTTAGTGCTGGAAGTGGTGGGTACATAGAGCACTTAAGATTTTGAATAGCCATTGTGTGTATGGAATAGGTATAAAGTATATAGCTGCTGAGTCACTCCAAACAGTTAATCGGTTCATCTGTGTTGGAAATGATAATTGCGCTGCGTCATTAATCTGAAAAGTTGAGTGATCTCCTATAGAAAAACTTGCCTTAACAGGTATAGGAGTAGAAATGTTTGGATGATTGCATTGATGGAGAATTGAATATTAGTGGCTTGGAAAGAGTGAGGCTGCCAGAGAGACAGCTATTAACTTAATAGATCATGAGCTCTAGCCTCTAAGAAGGAAATGAGAACAGGACAAGCTGATGGAATAAGAAAAAATGCAGGAGCAAGGGGCTTGAGGGCTCCAAGTGTTTGAAAACCAGGTACAATAGGAGTTGAGGAGTTGGAGACTTGTGGAGGATAGAAAGTTGGGGTTAGAAAGAGATATTTAATTCTCACAACAATCCTAGATTTCAGAAGTGAGGGTTGGCACCAGTGATGATAGGTTGATGGTGTGGCTTTGGGAGCATATGACTGAAATAGATTGGAGGTGAATGTTATGGTACATGACAAGGTCAAGGTTGAGGCTGAGGTCAGCAGAGATGTTGAATAGATGTTGACTAGACTCGGTCTCTCATTCAAGGGTGGTACCGAGAAGCCCTAAGAACTGGCCTGGATTTTAGAAAGCTGCAACTCAAATATATTATGGTCTTAGGAAAAGATATGACAGATTAGCTGATATCTGGCCTGCAATAAAAATCACTCACTGTTCTCAATGGAACGTTGTCAAAGAATAGCTTATATTTTGTATGTAGTTTTTGAAAAAAAAAACTTGAATTATCAATTAGCAAAACAACAAATTTCATAAATATCTTTGGATGTTTTAGCCAGATGGTCACTGTTACCTTGGAATAAAAGACTACGTGTTCTGATGAAATCTCTTTTCCTCTTCCTTCTTCCTCCTCTCTCTTTTCTCCTGGTAGTGCATAATATAGCACTCTCTGGGCAGACAGAAACAGCTGAAGATCATTAGGCTTCAAGATGTAGAGTTTATTGTCATTTGTGAGAGTGGGGGTCATGGGAGAGGGGCTGGAACTTTCAGTGGGAACCAGTGTGGTGTCTTTGCTTCTATAGTTAGCTATGTGATGGAAACCAGCAATATGTGTTCCCTTTGTACAGCTGTGCATACCACTATCTCCTTTTCTCTTCTGCCCATTTAGGATTTCAGGAAATCAAAATTAGATCTAATGTAAGCTTAGAAAGCCCCCCATATGTTGACATGGAAGTACTGCATAGGGATAGAATATATGTGTTGAGTCTGATACGTGTCATGTATAAATAATGTATCAGGTAGGATGCTTGGGGGTGTAAGGAACAGAAAGTCCAACCTGGACTGGCTTCACTAGTAAGCAAAGAATTCCTTCAAGTAGTAGAAAGTCCAGGATAGAATGTCTTGGCTCTGACTTTGCTTCTCTGTGATTCTCTTGACTCTGTCTCTACCCTGTGTTAGTTGCATTCTCAACCTAATTCCCCTCATGGTCTCAAGATGGCTACAGTAGTTGAAGGGTCACTTCGAGATAGGAAACGTCCAGTGGAAGAAGAGAAGCCACAAATTTGGGTCTCTTCAGTAGTAAAGAAACCTTTCCTGGAAGCTTCCAAAAGACTTTTCCCCAAAAGACTTTTCAGTGTCAAGGATTGGGTCACTGCTCTTTCCTTAAATCAGTCCATGACTGGCGGGGGGACAAATTTGTCACAGGTCTTGATTAACCATTTGGGATGAACTGAATGTTGGGAATCATGTTTATGATAGAGAGAAGCCTTGAGGACATTATTCTGAGATTCCAGCCTTGTCCAGGGGAATGAACCTCTGATAGTGATCAAGTCCCCAACTTTAGCATTTGCTGGCAGTATGAACTTGGACAAATTACCAGTTTCTGTGAGCCTCCTTTTTCTGTTATAAGGTGGTTGTTAGAGTTGAAAACACTTTATATAAACTTTAAAACACTGTATATAAACTATACAAATGCAAGTTATTCATTTATTAATAATAATCATAACAATAATAAGAATGATAACAACAACTTCTATTTACTGAGCACTTACAGTTCGAGACACTTGCTACAGGCTTAAGGGCATTTTTATTACTCATTAAACACATATAAAGCAATCGTCATGCTCAAGGCACTCTAGTAAATGCTTTATTTTGTAGCTCAGTCAAGCCGACATCTGGAACAGTAAGGCTCAAGGTAGAGGCAGAGAACAGGTATGGGCTCGGTTTCACCCATGGGTTCCATTATTTTGGCCTATGTGACTGAGTGGTGGCTGATGATTGTGGGGCCTCTGACAATTGCTGTTATTTGCTGCAGATTGCCTTTAGCTAACACTAGTTCAGGGCTGACTGCATGAGGGATTTGTAAAACATGGGTGTATATGTACTTTTAGAACACTTGATGCTTTTCTTTCCCCTGTCCCTTTATTTCCCCAAATAGAAGCTTTTTACATATTTATATTTTGAAATAGCATAAGGATTTACACATGTTTATTAGGTTCATGTATATATCATCTCAGCTGAGCCTCATGAAGAAGGCAAGTCTGAACTTGCATTGTATTGAGGTTCAGTGGTCAAGAGACCTATCAGGTAATCAAGTCAGTAAGTGGTGGGGGCATCACTTGTTTTGATGTTGCAAATTGCCCTGCTTTGAATATCATTGTTAACTGAACTTTTTCCATATTTTGATTTATGTCCTTATGATAGTTTCCCTGAAGGAGAATTGCTGGTGAAAGGGTTCGAACTTTTTATACTGATTGCCTGGTTGGTTCTTGGAAGGTTTTTAAATGTGAGTAAAGACACACTTATGTTATTTTGGGATCATGCATTTTCTCATTCTATGGTCTTTCATATGCCTGGATCATAAAGTATTTTCAGAAAAACTGTTCTGATACCTGTAACTTACTTTTTCCCAGGGCCCCCTCACTATTGTAATAAAGATGGTGTTTCTTTGGCTGAGTCTATACTGGATTGTGAGGAAGTCCAGCCCATGTCAGTTCTTTCCCATTAGTTCCCAAAGTCCTGGGGAGAAACTAAACTTGTACATTTTGATTCATCTTTCCCTTAGGGTGAGTTACTGTTCTTGAGGCATCTTGATCTGCTTGCAGATAGACTCTCTGAAAGCCTGTCTTTCAGACACATCTGCTTTTTATTCATTGTTCTGTCTCTCACGCTGGGACCTCTGCTATACTCTTAAGACTATGTGAGTAAATTGATGGGAAAACGAAGTGGGAGAGGCTCTTTTTTCGCTGATGCAGTGTGAATCTAGAGTATTTGTTCTGGCATTGTGGGCAGGTGGAAAGACTTTCATTTATGTGACTCCACTTCCCATGTAACTTTTTTCTTTCATCAGCTGGATTTTTTACAGCTTTATTGAAATATAATAGACAATTAGTTGCTCATATTTACATTATACAATTCAATGAGTTTTTTTCAATTATAGTTGGCATATAATAATATATTAGTTTCAGTTGTGCAGCATAGTGATTAGAGATCTATACAACTCACAAAGCAATCACCCCAGTAAATCTAGTACCTCCTTCCCCTTACATATTTATTACAATATATTGACAATTTTCCTTATACTATACTTATATCTCCATGACTATTTTGTACCTATCCATTTGTACTTCTTAATCCCTTTGCCCTTTTCACCAGCCTTCCCAATCCACCTCCTGTCTAGTAGCCCTCAAGATATTCTCTATATCTGTGAGTTTGTTCCCATTTTTTCATTATTGTTGCCATTTATTTTGTTCTTTAGATTCCACATGTATGTGAAATCATGTGGCATTTGTCTTTCTCTATTTGACTTAATTTATTCAGCACAATACCATCTGGGTCCATCATGGCAATATCTTATTCCATCCCCTTACTTTTAGTCAGTGTGTGTTTTTTAACTGAAGTAAGTCTCTTATAGACAGCATATGTAAAGGTCTTATTTTCTTATCCATTCAGCCACTCTATCTTTTGGTTGGAGCACTTAATTCTTTTCCATTTGAGGTACTTGTTGATAGGAATGTAGTTGTTACCATCCTTTATTCATGTTTTTGATACATTTTTTTCTTCTTAAAGAAGTCAGTCCAACATTTCTTGAAATACTGGCTTGGTGGTGATGAACCCCTTTAGCTTTTACTTGCCTGTTCTTCAACTCTCATAGCTTTGCTGGATAAAGTAATCTTGGTTATAGATCCTAGGTTTTCATCACATTAAATATTTTGTGCCAAGCTCTTCTGTCCTGCAAAGTTTCTTTTGAGAAATCAACTGCCAGTCTTATGGGTGCTCCCTTGAAGGCAAGTAACTGCTCTCCTCTTGATACTTTTAAGACTTTTTCTCTTTGTATTTAACTTTTGCATTTTAATTATGATGTGTCTTGGTGTGGTCCTCTTTGGGTTCATCTTTTTGGGGACTCTCTGAGCTTCCTGGTGTTGTATATCTATTTCCTTCGCTGGGTTAGGGAAGTTTTCCATTATTATTTCTTCAAATAGATTTTCAACTTTTTGCTCTCTCTCTTCTCCTTCTAGTACCCCTAGGATGCGAATGCTGTTACCTTTAATTTTGTCCTATAGGCTCCTTAAATTATTATTATTTTCTTGGTTACTTTCTTATTGCCATTCTGACAGAACGTTCTTGGCTTCCACATCCTCTATATCGGTGGTTCGATCCTCCGCTTCATCCACTAGTTGATTCCCTCTAATATACTCTTCATCTCAGATAATGTGTTCTTCATTTCTGATTGGTTCCCTTTT
Source organism: Eidolon dupreanum (assembly GCA_028627145.1). Taxonomy (NCBI): domain Eukaryota; kingdom Metazoa; phylum Chordata; class Mammalia; order Chiroptera; family Pteropodidae; genus Eidolon; species Eidolon dupreanum. The sequence goes on from CM053506.1 coordinate 24,940,743, forward strand.
ATAATTTCCATTCTCATTTTTATGTTTTTTTTTTTATCTCTTTGTTAAAGTTCTCACTGAGTTCATCCACTCCCCTAAATTCATTGAGCATCCTTATAACCAGTTTTTGACTCTGCTTCCGTTAGATTGCTTGAGTCCATTTTTCCTAGAGCTCTTTTCTGTTCTTTCATATGTGACCTGCTTATTTGTCTCCCCATTTTGGCTGCCTTTTTGTACCTGTTTCTATGTGCTAAGCAAAGCTCCTAAGTCTCTTGGTCTTATTAGTGTGGCTTTGTGTAGCAGGTATCCAGTGGCACAGTCCTGAGAGGGGTCCAGCTGCGAGCCAAGTTTAGCCCCAGCTTGTGCCCCTCCAGGGTCACCTGGTAAGATTCAGCAAGCAATCCTCAGATTCTGTGCTTATATTTGCTGCAAGGGGCCACACCAGAAACTGAGGCCAGGTACCACCAGTGTGGGGCTTGGAGCTGCTTAGCAAGAGTCACAAGACAAGCCCAGGACACAATTGGATATAGCATGGGTAGGCCCACGAGTTGGGAGGGGTAGAGTTTCAGGGAATCCTCTGGGTGGAGTGACCTCTGTTATATAGTTTTATGATGTCTCAGCTAATGACAGTTCCTGTATCCACACACTGGGAGTGGGGAGGACTCAACAGAGGAACAATGGACACCACCGGTGCTTCTCTCCAGGAAAAAGCTTCACCTCTGGTTTTCGATCCAACAACTCAGTGTCCCCCTGTAAGCCCCTCAAACAGCTGACCCGGCATTGGTGTTCCGAGTGAATAAGTCTGTCACTAAAAGTCCAGTCGTGAGCACGGCCCCTTTAAGAGGAACCTCTGCACCTGCCAGCGGCAGCTGCCAAAGCCTCTGTCCCACTCAGCCGCTTGGAAAGGGGAGCCTCATGTTTTCACCCCTTCTTACCTTCTACTGTTACAGGGTGATTTCTTATTTCTTTCCCTAGTTGTAGGGCTTCTGTTCATCTAGACCTCAGGTGACTTTCCATACTGTCTGCTCAGTGTTTCCGTCACAACTTTGGTGTGGTCACAGGAGGACATGTACAAAGCCTCTATCATCTATGCCATTTTCCCCAGGCTTCTTCATTAGCTGGGTTTCGTTGCAAATTTTCTGAGAAATATGGGTGCCAAGGAGCAATTTTGGATAAAAAGTGGATCTGGCTTGTGGCCAGGACACTAGAGAAGTCTCTGCAACTCAATGGCCAGCCGCACAGAGAGCGGAACTTCCCCAACTCCCCAGCACAATCGTCTAAGTCACCCTGCAAGTCCACAAAGTACGGGAGGATCTCCACCATCTTGGGAGGGGCCTGGGAGCATTCATGTACTTTTTAAAACAATTCCTAAAATACTCTCCCCATCTGTTCCTACTCCCCACACAATATATTGATTAATGAAGTGTGTAGCAATGGAAAGTCAGAGGAAAGAACTGCCACTATTCTTAAACAGATTTTTAAAAAATTATAGTTGCAGCCAGAGCATATATGGTATAAATTGTATTTATGTTTTGTTCTCTGCCTATACATTTCCGCAGGTAATGTGTCAGGTATGATAATAGGCAAAAGCCAAAGAGTAAGACCACCCTTGCCTTGGAGGGCCCCATGGACTGACTGACCACACAGTGAGAACAAGACTGTAGGAAAGGTGGAAAGAGTGCTGTGGCAGTAAACTGAATTATTTGGGAGGACCCCAGAACGACCCTATGAAATAGGTAGAAAACAGAAACCTGGAAGGCTACTTAACCTGGTTACATAGCAAGTCAGTGGGAAAACCTGGATTTCAAACCAAAACTTTCTACATTCAAATTGTATGTTCTTTATTTGTTTTGTTTTGTTTTGTTTTTTGGTTTCTTTTTCTAGATTTGAATTTTCAAAATTACCTCTAAAATAATTCAGACTTTACAGAAAAGAATCCAGGGTACCCTGCTTCCCCCACCTTCTCCCATACCTTGGGCTTACGCTGCTCACAGTTTGGCGAGTGTGCTCCCAGGCCACTGTCTCTGCATGTACAGATAGCCTAAGGAAACCAGGTACGTGTGCCTCCGGCCAGACTAAACAGCTGTGAGGACAGAAGCTGGGGGTTAGGAATGTGGTGCCCTCTCAAGACCTACCTGCAGTTTACATTTGTTGCTGCCTTGAAAAACAAATAACTAAACCAGTCAGAATGATCTCTAGACTAAAAGTAAATGTGTCAGACACATTGGTCTGTTCCTGAGAACAGATTGCACAGATTTCAATTTTGTTAGCTTTTAGGCCTTTTTCACATGGCTAATATTTTTGGATAAATGATTTTTTTTGGTAAATGAGATTACTGTAATTATAATATAATTAGGGGTAGCATATTTTTGGCATTCTGCTTGGTCTGTTGCCTTATTTTGCCAAATAACCATAATTATAAAATATTATTGGTTTTATAAAGCAGCATCTGATTTATTTAACTCTGGTTTTGCTATTCGATTTAAAATAAAGCAGTGCAAAAAATCCGGTACGTCGTCCTGATTGCCATGACTTTCTGCAGTTAATTAATGGCGACTTAGTGCATGGAATCCACTGACTGGGTGTGTGACTGCTAAGTCAGTGGGTTTCATGGCCTTTGCTGCAGAGCTATGTCTTGAGCTGGGAGCTCCCCGGGAAGCCGTCCCTCAGGGAGCAATACTCTTGCAGGCCTGGCTTTCTGCAATGTGACTGTGATGAGGTCACTAAAATAACAAGCCTGGGAGCTTGGACCTGGGAAACCATGTGCCTTTTCTTTGAGCTTCTTGTGGGAAAATGAGCATTCGTGACTGCATTTATCTTCAGTTTCAACAAACGGAACTTTGCTGGGCCTGCAATGTCAGGCAAAATTGATAGTTTCAGAGAGAGAAAATGTAGGCTGCTGGCAGGGAATAGAACCCTCTGATTCTGACTGTTCTGTTAAGGCTTCAGTGCCTGGGGAGACTGTCTTTAGCAAATTAACAGGTATTAAGGATATAAATGCGGCCCAGACTGCTGCTTCAGGAGCTTCTTTGCATGTGCACTCAAGAGCTCCTGCCTTCTGTCTGTATGTCAGGGTGCCTCCTTGAGCCGGGAGCCAGTGATTCTGCCAAGCCAGGGGCTCAGCATTCCCAAGCTGAGGGGTTTTCTACTGGAAGGACCTGAGAGTTTCCACAGTCACAAGTATTACAGAAGTGGGCTTGGGTTGTCATGATGAATGTGTTCAGTCGGCCTCTCCTCTGTGTGATTGATTCCTCTAGCAGCCTCTTGTTAAATATTTTGAATATTGCCTGTGATGTCATGTTCAGTTAGTATCATTTCTAACTTTTTTCCCTCCGTAGTAAGTTTGAAAGTATACCACCACTTAGTAAATATTTTAAATTAAGTATTAATCATTATATTTTAAATTAATTATTAATATATTATAGGTACAAGTAGTAAAGTATTTTTCATGGTGAGGAAATGGGACATTCTCTGACTAATGTGTAGGATTTTCAGAATATTTGTGAATGACCATAATGAGTTCAAAATAAGGATTATCAGGAATGTAGAGTGACCTGATATGTCACATGATTGAATTACACAACATCTTTTTGGGAGAGAAAAATCGGAGGCAACCTAACTGTCTGCCAATAGAGGACTCATAAAATCAATTATAGTATTTCATACAATCAAATACTTTGCAGTCATTAGAATGATCAGAGTACAGTTTTTAACATTTATGGTATCAAATTAAGTGAAAAGAGCAAATTACAGATTAAGTGATCACAGTTTTGTTTATTAAATTATGGTAAAATATGTGTAATGTAAAATGTACCATACTATTTTTTAGAGTACAGTTCTGCAGCATTAAGTACATTGACATTGTTGTACAACTGTCACCACCATTATCTCTAGAACTTTTTTTTTTTATCTCAAACTGAAACTCCATACCCATTAAAAAATGAGTCCCTGTTCTCCCTCCCCCCAATCCCTGGCAACCACCATTTTACTTTCTGCCTCTATGAATTTGTCTGCCCTAAGTACTTCATGTAAGCAGAATCGTACAATATTTGTCCTTCTATGACTGTCTTATTTCATTTAATATAATGTTTTCAATTCATCTGTGTTATGATGAGTGTCAGAATTTCCATCCTTTTTAAGGCTGAATAGTATTTCATTGTATATATAACACATTTTGTTTATCCATTCATCTGGTCACTTGGGTTGCTTCTACCTTTTGGCTATTGTGAATAATGCTGCTAAGAACATGGATGTGCAAATGTCTGTTCATGTTCCAGCTTTCACTTCTTTTGGGAACATACCCAGAAGTGGAATTGCTGGATCATATGTTAGTTCTATTTTTAATGTTTTGAGGAACCTCCATACTATTTTTTATAGTGGCTGTGCCATTTTACATTCCAACTAGTAATGCACAAGGGTTCCAATTTCTCTGTCCTTGATAACACTTGTTATTTTCTATTGTTTTGCTTTTTTATTTTTTTTTATAATAGCCATTGTAAAGGATGTGAAGTCTCAATTTTGCTTTTAAAAAGATATTTTTACATACACATATAATACAGAAAAAAATTCTCCAAAAGATTTATTCCAAGTAAAAACAGTGCTTACTGGGTGGCCAGATGTAGCTGATTTTTATTATTGTCTTTTTTGCTCTGTTCTTTCTCTTTTTTTTTTCTCATTGAGCAGATCTAAATAAAAAGGTTTTTTTTTCTCATTAAGCACATATAATACATCTAAATAAAAAGGTTTGAAACTCAGAATCCAGCTATATTAATTCAGAGGTTGAGGGGACCTCCCATTTGGCCCTGGCTGTGCAGCCTTCACGTGGGTTCCCAGACTTGTTGATTTTGGACTTGGTGCTGCTCCTGTCACATTGCTGCCCTCCACCCCTAGGCCATCCATGGACACTCCAGTGCTTGAGGCCCAGCTGTCACACATTCCCCTGCCCAGTGAAGTAGAAACAGTGCTCCTTGGCAGTGGATTAGATTGCAGCATGCTGATTATAATAGTCCACCTTCTTTCTTGGTCAATCTTTCTTTTTCATTTTAATATTTAGCCCAACGAAGTCTCCTTTTTGTCTATGTTTATTCACCAAGGTTTGGCTGGTCATCTTAGTTGGTTACAAATGAAAGGGAAGGGTACTTTCTTCCTATTCTGTGAAATTACATATTCTGTAATTTTCCAAAGAGTTTTAAGGCTTATAACAAATTCCTATAGCAGCCTAAAAAGCAGTCAAATTTGCATATGTGCCAATTCAGAAAGAGCCGAAAGAAATCCTTTTATGGAGCAAATTACTATCTTTATGAAAATGTGTTGTCCAATTTATGCCTTTCCTTTTAAAAATTATTATATTTCAACCTGTGCAAGCTGAAAGGGTGGATTGCAAAGTATTTTTCTTTTTTAAGGATAGAGAGAATGATGTGCCAGGAGACAGGTGATAAGGAAAGGCACAGTTAAGGGCCTCTTTACACATGATTGACTCTTTTAATCAATTATCAGTGACCTTTTGTGGGAACCTTTTTTATGGTTTGTTTTCTTTTGACATGATGATTCTGGCTGCCTCTTTTGAAGGCCAAGAATTTGAAGCAAAGTCAAAGAGACTCTTGGAAGTGTCTGGGCTTGAGTTGTTAGGACTTGTGCTGGTTTAATGTGGCTCTGAGAAAGAGCAGTACGATCTGATGACTAGTTTGGGACCTCCTAGAGATGGAAGGAGTTGAAGCTGAGGACAGATTGTTATCGGGGAGGCACAAGAGTAATTTTATCTCAATCAAATTTCATCTGGAGGAGGCATTGCCATTCATTTCTTCTCAACATTAATCCCTATTCTCAGTTTTTTTCATACTCAGCCTTCTCACAAGAGAAGCAGTGGATAACTTTGGATTTTGGCTTCTTTCTCTTGCCATCCTTCCTTACTCCCAACCTTGCAGCATGTAGGCTTGTCCCCCTCCTCAGCCTCTTCAGAGGCCTGCCATCCTTGCCATCGCTCTATAGCCTAATCAGGGCAGTTCTTAGTGGCCCAAATTATATGGGGACAATTGCAGACTCCAGTGCCAGCACCTTTCTTCTCAGTTTCTTCTTAATCAGATGGTGGGCTTGTCGTCTCTAGTTGGTGTGAGCACACCCACCTTTCCTGACCTACCTGGCCCTGTGATCTTCAGGTCACTGCCTATGACTCTCTTGTTCCTGTCTCTTCTATCTTTAGGCACATCTACAAATCCACGTGCTGCAGGCACTTACTTGACTCTCCTCTCTTTCCTCCGACGGTGTGAACCCACTTCATGTTTCATCCACTTCATCACTCTGCATCCTTGTACAGAGGTGCAAAGAGCTATTAAGAGAGGCCCTTCACCGGTTAATAGGATTTTACAGGGACTTTTTATAATTCTGTGTGGGACTGGGATAGTAACTATGGCTTGGATAGCATGATATTAATTGCGAGTTTTCTTCTTGCAAATCATCACCTTATTTTAAAATCATTTCGAATAAAACAAGATTATGTTTATGTGAGGTGAATCAAGAACCTACCACTTTAGTATGAAATTTCATGTCAAAGGAAAGTAATATAAAAAAGGTAGAAGCCAGTTACATGAAAAATAAGTTGTTTTATATGTTTGTAATTTAATACGATTTGTTATATGAAGGGAGTGTTGCCTTATTTTCTTTAATGCCAATTGTTCTGAACGACAGGAGGCTGCTTTTGAGAACATTCACTAGAGGGAAATGAACTAAGGGCTTGTCTGTTTTGACAAGGTATTTATTACCTAATAGGAACCCCTGATCCTGACTTCAGATAGTTTGCTTGTGAGTAGAGCGCACATGTCCTACAGGTTTTGCCTGGCACTATAGCTCCTCGTCTTTCTAATTTTGATGAGGAGGTAAGAGAGAGCTGACTACTGGCTTCTTTGGACAGATGGACACCTAGTTGATAGGAAGTTGGGGAATTCCTGATCCTGTGCCAAATTAATATTTAATATTTATGTGTCATGTTGGCCTCAGTCTGTGGCAACCAATGTACTTTGGCAGCTGGAAACTTAACTGCATGCTCCTGATGGAAGGGGTACTGACTTTATTGATGCCTGGCAAATGTAGAGCCAAGATGACTGACTGATGTTTATTTGCTTTTATAATCCCAAGAGCTCAAGGCACTTGACAGATTTTTGATGGCCTTCCAGTGAATGTTCTTAAATTCTCCAAACTCCTGGGCAAGCTGCTGAATTCTGCTCAGGAGCAGTGTTCGTCAGCTGGTGAATGCATGCGAGATCTAGTTCTCAGTGGTACCAGGCGTCCCTCTTAGCTGAATTCCAGCATCAGATGGTGGTTCTGCAGGCTTTATGCTTCCTGTACTTCCCTGACTCAGGCAGGGCTTTCAAGCAGTTGTGAATCTGGGCTATATGAGTAGCTAACCTACACAACTGAAATGAAAAGCAACACATTAAGGATCAAATTGTCTTCAATTCATGAGACAATTAATTTTTCATTTTCAGTTAATATGTATTAGGGGCCTGCTGTATGCTAGATATGTTTTTGTTGCTGGGAATCCAGCAATAAATAAGATAAACAGGATTCCCTCCTGCATGGAACTTTGTAGTAAAGACAAACAAAAAACAAATAATAAAGGAGACAACTTTGAATAGTGATAAATGTGCTACAAAAAAATGAAACAGCCTATTTCGACTAGAGGTTAGGAGGACAGGAGCCATCACAAATTATTATGGTGGGGAAGGATTCTCTTAGAATGAGACATTTGACCTGAGGTCTGAATGATAAGAAGGAGCCAGCTGTGTGAAGATAGTGAAGACAGCATTCCAGGCAGAAAGAGCAAGTGCAAAGGCACTGAGGCAGAAATAAGTTTGGCATATTTAGAGAACAGAAGGAAGGCCGGGGAAGCTGCTCCGCTATGACTGAGGGGAAGAGTGGTAAGAGATTGACATTTGAAGATTTGAAAAGGATCAGATCTTTCAAGGCATTGTAGGTGGTATTCTCAGGGTAATGCGGGAAACCACTGGAAAGTTTTAAGCAAAGGAGTGATATAGTTCGATCAATAGTGCTGCTGACCACCTAACTTTATGTTTATAGCCCAATCTAAAAAACCCACCAAAATGTGTCACTGTGCCTGCTGTAAGAATGCTGTTAAAGATGTTAGTCTTATACCACAATTTTCCCTCTGAGACATTGAGGAGGCAATGTAGCGGTTAAAAGTTGCTCTGTCTGAATTCCAGTCTCAAATGGAATTTGTAGAGACTCTGGAGCCAGCCCTCCAGGCAGAGTTTAAACACCTGTGTGACTTTCAGTGAGTCTTTAACTTCTGTGTGGCTCCATGTCCCCATCTGCAAAATAGTGCTGAGAGTTTTTAGCACTCCTTTGGATCATTGTTGAGAAGATTTAATGAACGGCGCCCAGGCATATGGTAAGCACTATGTAAGCGTTCACTGTTATTATTGTTAGGAAAAATTGTTTGGCTTTAGTCTGATCAGTCTGTCTTTACCTTATGGACATTACAAATAATGTAATCAGCTGGGTTTCCTTTTATAGTGTATGTGCTAGAAATGTTAAGGCCAAGGTTTGTGGCCCCCTCATATGAAGTGGATTAATTTTATCTATGTTAATATCCTCCCTAATTCCATTTTATAGCTTTGCCTTAGTCCTTTACATATCTTAATCTTTTAAAATGTAATGTTCCAGATGTTTTGTGAATATTTTATAAATTGTATGTGCTTGATAAAAATGAGGTAGACCATACACAGTTTTGCAACTTAATTTGTTCATATAACTATGTATCTGGAACGCCTTTCTTTGTCAGTATTTATACTTCAATCAATCATATATAAATGAGAGACCATAGCCAATGTATTTCATTTCAATCAGTTGAACTAGAAATGTTTCTTCAATTCTACCATTGGCTTTCCTCTTATTGTATTCCTTCCCTGTTGGGTTAGGTTTCAGTGCTCTCTGTTCTGCTAAGTTGTAAACCACCTGTCCATTTACTTCCCAGCTTCTAAAATTTGGTTCACATCTTTTATTTGCTGTCATCATCTCTCCCCTTTTCTTTATCTTTGTGGCTTTTTTTTCCTTCACTGTCAGTGGCATTTTAGGAAAGAGTAGAGTTAAACATGTGTCTTAATCTGCTATATTAAATTAGAAGCTGAATGTACAATTTATCCAACTGATCCCCTGTTAATGGAAACTTATTCCAATGTATTTGCAGTTATAAATAATGCTAATGCACCCTTATAAAATGTATCTGAGCATTTGGGGGAGCGTTACTATATGACAGATTTCTAAATGTAAAAGCATTGGGTCAGAAGTTCATTTAAACTTTTGATAGATACTGCCAAATACCACTCAAAATTTGAAACGATTAATATTCCTCTCAACAATGTGAGATAGAACACATGTTTTTATGAATGAACTAGCTTCATGTCCTCTTTGATCCTTGACTGATGGAGTTCTTTGTTGGATTTAAAACATATGTTCTATTTAATAATCTTGCCAGACTTTCATAGTAGAAAATGAAAAAACTTGATACTAAACATTCTTGTATTATAATTTTTCAAGGAAAAAAGTAGTATGTGGGTGATTAAATCGGTTTACCAACAGGAATGGAGCCAATATGATTACTTGGATTCTCTTTATTTCTCCTGTATTTATGTGGGTCACAATCCCTCAATTTCATGGGCTTCCAGAGGTTTTAGCATTAGAGTAACTGATGATTGACTTGGCACTACTCTGCTTTGACAGAATGTCCTTCATTTGTCTGCTTTATACTACAAACTCATTCTCTTGATCCTCCTGCTTCTGACATGGCTGCTGGCCCATCTAGTTATTTGAGTTTGTGCAAAAAGAGATAAAAATGTATTTGTTCAGGCCTGTAAAGCACTTGTTGTATAACTAGGTGGAGTAGAGAGCCAAGCTGAGGAATTGGGAAGAGCCACCAATATAGAGTTTGACAGCTCAGAATTTGCATCCTGGCTCAGCCACTTAGAAAGTCATATAAGCTCTGAACCATATTAATAAGGCCAGCATAAACCATGTTTTAAAAAATTAGTCAGGATTTTTGGGTGCAAGTGACAGAAATCAACTTCAATGTGGCCAAAAGCAAAAAAAAATTTATTCATTTCTTTACTTAATAGAGAACTCCAGGGGTGGAATTTCTATATAACTGAATTCAGATGTTTACATAGATTCAGAAATAAGTCTTTCTCTAACCTTTACTCCTTCTCTTCCCTGAGTTGATGTCAGCTTAGGTGGGGTTTCTGCAAGTGGAGGTAAAAGTGGCCACCAGCAGCTTTATGTTCCTATTCTCTGAGTTGGGAATATCTTCCCAGTTGTTTCAGCAAATGTCCCAGGGTTGACTCTTTGGTCTAGCTTGGTTCATAAGTATCTGAATGAATCATTGTGTCTCTAATTGGCCAGGCCTCTTTAGGAGCATGTAGATCCTAAGGCATGTGAACTGAGAATGGGTAAGATGCCCAAAGGAAAACAGAGATACTGTTGCCTAAAGGAAAGGGCATGGATGCTGGGAAGAAAACAACAACAAGAAATATCCATCACCCTTCCATATTTTCCTCACTAGATGTTCTGAGGCTTAAATACAATAATAATTGTGAATAGAAACCCCATAGTGCTATACAACAAATCTAAGTTGTTCTTTTTATTTTATTTTATGTATACTCAACTATTACTAAGTAGTACAGACTTATCCAAATAAATTATTTATAGTTAGTTAACTTCTGCAAGTTCTTTAGGGATAAATGGGTGTCCTCATTCTTGTCCTAAACTGCTCTCAGGCCATCCAAAATAAAAGGTAACTTCAAGGGAAGATCAGTAATAAGCATTAGTGAGTATCCCATATATATTTATTATCCTCTTTATAGAGTCTTGTTTAAAATGCCCTGGTCAATGAAGTAATAATCATGATAGATTATTCTATCTTGGTATATAATAGTTATGGCCAATTAAGTTATATACAGCTTTAAAACATTGAAATCGATCTTTTGTTTGTTTGTAAGTATGACACCATAAACAAAAGAAGCCCTTGAGGGGGACATAGATATCATGAATTGATCTAAACTTTTCTTGAATCTATTTATACTTAAATTGGTATTGCCTCTAGAGATGAGTTTTATACATTTGTTATAGGTCCTATTGATATGTTATATTTCCTTGTGGGTATATGGTATGTTGACCAAGCATCACTTGCAGAATGTAATAAGACTGCAACTTTATTTTTCACCTCCTGTTTTCTCTTTAAAGCTTGTTCAGTAGGAACAGCCTTACGCTCTCTCTGGATGAAAACATGGGCAGGTCCCATGGCTTTCTGTTCATTTTAGAGTAATAGATGGCCCTATGTTCACTTCAAGTCACAAACACAGTCTCAATTCAGAAATTAGAATATCTAACCCAAGCAAATAATAAAAACTGAGAATTTAATTTTTTTCACTTTAAAAAAATTTATTTATTTTAATTAGTTTCAAATACACGGTACATTGGTTAGACATCTATATAGTTTATTAAACGATCCTCCCAATTGCTCCCTCCCTCCTCTGACCCTCCACCTAGCTAATGTATTAATGCTAACTGCATTCCCTATGCTGTGCTCCCCATCCCCATGACCATCCATCAGCTGCTAAACAGAGAGCATTTCTTTAACCCTTCTTCCTATTCTCACAGCAACTCAAACCACCCTCACCTCTGTCTGTCACCAAATTGTCCACTGTATTTGTGAGTCTGCTTTTGATTAGTTTGTTCTTTTTATTACTTAGATTCCACATACAAGTGAAATCATATAGTGTTTATCTTTCTCCGTCTGACTTAAATACCTTCTAGGTCCATCAAGACAATATCTTTTTCCATCCCCTTCCTTTTAGTCTGTGTGTGTCTTTTAATTTGAAGTGAGTCTCTTGTAGGCAGCATATGTAGGGGTCTTGTTTTCTTATCCTTTCAGCCACTCTATCTTTTGATTGGAGCACTTAATTCTTTTCCATTTAAGGTACTTATTCATAGGAATATAGTTGTTACCATTCTTTATTCCTGTTTTTGATACATGTTTTTTCTTCTTAAAGAAGTCCCTCCAACATTTCCTATAATATTGGCTTGGTAGTGATAAATTCCTTTAGCTTATTTTTGTATGGGAAGCTCTTTGTCTGTCCCTCAAATCTAAATGATAACTTTGCTGGATAAAGTATTCTTTGTTGTAGATCCTGGGTCTTCATCACTTCAAATATTTTTTGCCAGCTCTTCTGTCCTGCAAAGTTTCTTTTGAGAAATCAACTGCCAGCCTATGGGAGCTCTCTTGTAGGTAACTATCTGTTTTCTCCTGCTGCATTTAATATTCTTTCTTTGTATTTAACCTTTGGCATTTTAATTATGACATGTCTTGGTGTGGGCCTCTTTGGACCCCTGGTTTTTGGGATTCTCTGAGCTTCCTGGGGTTTTATGTCCATTTTCTTCAACAGATTAGGGAAGTTTTCCAACATTATTTCTTCAAACAGCTGTTCAACATCTTGATTTTCTTCCGGTATGCTGATCAGATGGATATTCGGACCCTTAATAGTATCCCACATACTCCTTAAATTATTTTTAAAGTCTTGGCATCTTTTTTCTTGCCATTTTTAATTGAGTGTCCTTGGCTTTCCCCTTCTCTAGATAGGTCATTTGATCCTTTATTCACTTTTATTCCTTTGTTTATTCTATTTAATATTCTTCTCATCTCAGATAATGTGTTCTTCATTTCTATTTTCTTCCTTTTATAATTTCCATTTCCATTTTTATGCTTTTATCTTTTTGTTGAAGTTCTCACAGAATTTATCTACATTTTCCAAAAGTTCATTGAGCATCTTTATAGCCAGTGTTTTGAACTCTGCATCTGTTAGATTGACTCCATTGTTCCTGGATCTCTGTTCTGTTCACTTATATGGTTTCTACTTCTTTGTCTTTTCATTCTGACTGCCTTTCTGTGTCTATTTCTATGTACTAAGCAAAGCTCCTAAGTCTCCTGGTCTTATTAGTTTGGATTTGTGAAGTAGGTGTCCAGTGGCACAGTCCTGAGAGGAGTTCAGCTGCAGGCCAAGTTTAGCCCAAGCCTCTATCCTTCCAGGGCCACCTGTTAAGATTCAGCAAGCGATGCACAGATGTTGTGCTTATAGTTGCCTCAGAAGGCCACACCAGAAACCAAGGCCAGCTGCCTCCAGTGAGTCTAGGTGCTCTTCAGCAAGGAACATCTGATCCCAGAGGACACACCTGGATGTGGCTTGGGTGGGGCCATGAGTTGGGGGAGGCGGGGTTTCAGGGAATCCTCTGGGCGGGGTGACCTCTGTTATCCAGTTTGATGACATCACAGCTATGGCGGCTCTGTGTCTGGTGCACTGGGAGTGGGAAGGACTCAACAGGGAACAATGGATATCACTGACACTTCGGTACAGAGTGAGTCTCGCCTCGGCCCTCACTTGGACAGTGTCTCCCTGTAAGTCTGTGGTGCCCTCTGCGTGCAGCCAGATCTGCCCTGAGGCTCAGAGTGAGCAGGTCCATCCCCATGAAAATCTGCTCACAGACGCGGCCCCTTTAAGAGGTGTCTGCCCCTGCCGCTGCCCCAGCCTCCATCTCACTCAGCCGCCAGGGATCAGGCAGCCCCACATCCTCAACCCCATCCTACCTTCTGCCATTGAAGGGTGATTTCTTGGATTTCTCCCTAGTTGTATGGCTTGTTATCTTTATCAAGATCCCAGGTGATTTTTCCTTGCTGTTTTCTCCTTGTTTCTGTCACAACTTTGAATGGTCGCCAGAGCGATATACAGAGCCTCTATCGTCTACGCCATTTTTTTTTCCTCTCAAGAATTCAGTTTAATGCCAATTCTTACCTTCTCCCCCAGGCAGGGTCTCTACAAAGTTGGCTGTTTGTACTGGGAGAGCAAGGCACGATCCTTCCCTTTTTTCCAGCCTCATGTTTCTTCTTTCCCAGCTTGCTGTATTTTTTTTTTTTTTTTAACTCTTCTAGGTCCTGGCTTAGTAGAAGAGGGGATCGAGAGAATAGGGCACAATTTTATTCAGTATCTGCAATGATGTGCAATACTGATGATCAAATTGGGCAGTACTGTTCGGGTCTAAGTAGTGTGTCTACATAATGGTGGGCCTGGTTTCCTTATTAAATTACCTGGCTTTGAAAACAATACCAGGAGTAATTTCAAAGGCTTTTCAAAGCCTACATTTTCTAAAGATGATCATTTAAAACTAAAAAAGTACAATCTTCCTTTTTGTCCCCAGGAAAGACTCCTTCTAAGGGCCATAGAGTAGCTAGCACTGACAGTGATATAAGCCACTCCCTAGTCATTTTCCTGACATGTCAGTTCTCATTTTGGCTTTTGTCACACCAAAGCTTCTACTAATCATGATATTGTGCGGAATAATCTCAACCAGATCTTGATATCTCTGCTTATAGCTTATATCTTAGTTCACTGTGAGCTCTCTGCATCTTAGGCCATATCCTTTCTTCTAACTTCTTTTATAGGAAGGAGGTAGTCCTTGGGAATTTTCCAAACTGCTCAGAAAAGGAGCATCCATAGATTTCTAAGGGAGCATTTGGTGGAGAACTGTCAGTACTGTCAGTTTGTTTTTACTGCTGAACCTGTCCCATAGCCTGTCAGTTTTAAGGTGAGGGAGTTTGGTTCCCAGACCTTTATTAACACTTCTATAGGCATGAAATTAATTCAGAAAGGAAAATTAAGTTCTGCTATACAGAATTATGGTACCATCATGCCAAGTTCCACTGACAGTGAAGAGGTGCCCAGATCCTGTTCAGAAGGACTATAATGTATGTGACTCCTTGAGCACAGTGCCTGGCTCACAGATAAACACTCAAAACATAGTAGCTGCTGTTACAATGATGATATTGATCTATAGAATTAAAATGTCAAGTTGTCTTTTTTCACCATTCTGGACATATTTCCTTTAAACACTTCATTAGTCTGTCAGATGTTATCTCTTCTTAGGGTAGCCTTGTTGCCTTTCCCCAGGATGGCTATGCTCATTCGGAGGAATCTGATGCTGTGTACAGACCCCACAGAGTGAACTGCCTCCTTGCCAGCCAGCTGTGTAAGGGATTCACTGTGGCTGTCCATCAGTCTTTTGAAGCACTACCCATTGGCAGTAAAAGGGTTATGCATTTCATCCCACAGTTCCAGATTTCATTCTGGAGTGTCTTTTGACCTGCGGGGGTTGATTCAGTGCCAGAAAGCCACCCATATCTCTTCTGGAACACTGTGTATCTACTGTTTTCTGATCTAGGACTTTTTTTAGACTTATTTCTATTACACGTCTATTTCTATTGCATGTCACAGCTACATAATCGACATATGTATTTGACTCTTGTTTTTAAATTTTTCTTCCCCAGAAAGAGTTAATGATGTTTTTATGAATCCTAAATCTTCTTCTTTGACTGAGGTGGAAGTAAGTCCATTTCTCAGTCTTTGTAAACTCTCTTCTCCTTCTCCTTCCTCCTCCCCCTCCCCTTCCCCACCTTCTTCTTCCTCCTCCTCCTGTAAACCATATGGGGCTTTTACACCTAACTCAGAGCCTCCTTAGTGTGTGGTAGTGAGCTTGCTGCCCACAACCCTGCAAGACATGCTTCTCCTTTCCCAGAGTGTAGAACGGGAAACTGGGAAGCTCAAAACGATTTTGGCTGATTGCTATAAATGCCAGAGATTTCTGCGTCTGTTTTGGTTGTCACATCTTGGGAAAATGTTGCTTGTTGAATGTACCTAATCATGGGTTTTTACTGATAGGCAGTATTTCCACTGAGTAGCGATGGTTTGCCAGGAGAGTATACATTCCCAAAGGTGCTTTTCTATGTCTATGCATTGAAAGATGAATTAGGTTTAGAACTGTCACAGATATGCAAGTCTGTATTGAAATTGTATATTCTGATCTATCTTTCAAAAACAGTTTCCACTTATATTAATTTCTTTAATTTCCCTAGCCTGCACCTGCTAATCTAGTCAGGCCACTCTCCATTTTGCCTGGAAACATACCATGCTTATTGCTACTTCTTCGTCCTGACTCAGGTTTTTCCTTTCACCTGCATTGTTCTTTATTTTTCTCTCTGTGTTTGTGCACATGCCTTCTTAATCTCTGTGCCTTTACTGACATTATTCCCTCTGACAGACCACATTGCCTGCCATCTTAAGTTGCTCTCCCCACCCAACTAGTCTCAGATATCTTTGGTTGCAAGTAACATACTCATTAAACTGGTATAAGGACAAGGAGGACTTTTGTGGAATGATACATGGACAGGAAGAACATGAGCCATAAAATACCTTTGGGGGACCTGGGGCAGGAGGAGCCATAAGGCTTCCTAAGGAGCTGGAATAAGGACCTGAGGAGCCACTGGAACCAAAGCAATTAATTTCTCTACCTCACCTTCTATATGTGTCACATGGTTGCTTGCTCCGAGTCTATATCAGGGTTTCTTAACTTCTTCGCAATTGACATTTTGGGCCAGATAATTCTTTTTGTTCCAGGCTGTCCTCAGCACTGTGAGATGATTAGCAGCATCCCTGACCTCTGCCACTAGGTGCCAAAAAAAAAAAAAAAAAAAGCACACCTTGGTTGTAACAACAACACATGCCTCTGGATATTACCAGATGTCCCTTAGGGAGCCAAATTGCCATTGGTCTACATGGAACTGCTTCCTTGCTCTCTTTTCTCTGGCCCCTGTATACATACATGTCAGAGAATGGCTCCCTAGCCCTGGCTCACAGCACCTCCCAGCTCCAGCCTGACTCAATTGCTCCATTTCCTAATTCCCAGGTCCAAAGATGTAGAATCTCAGAGTTTGGTTCAGCCACTAGATTGGTTCCTTGGGGTCGGGTGTGGATTCTTGGTCTAATGAGCCAAGCCAGGAAGGTGTAGAGCCTGTAGCACTAACATGGCACAGGCCCTCCCTCAAGGCTACCCTCCAGTCATTCTGTAGAGCTGAATTCCCTTGTAGCTGAATTTCTGTGTGCTCCACAAAGCACCTAATATTTATCATTTTGACTAGACAAAAATTCTAAAAATAGTTTATAAGACCGTTGCCTTCTTAACCATGGAACATTGAACATTATTAAACAAAAATAAAACCTATGTAACTATGTACAATGCAGTAGTTAAGACAAGTCTTTGGAGCCAGACTGTCTGGGTTCACTTTCCACTGTCCCACATGCTAGCTGTGCCTTAGACAGACTATTTGATCTCTCTTTGTCTCAGTTTACCCATCTAGAGATAGGAATTGGGATTTGAAAAGATCGATAAAAAGCACTCATTTTCTCTGTCAGTTCAAAACCAATTTAGAAGTAGAAACAGGTATCAGACGGATGAGGATCAAAATGCTACCTTAAATGCGAATAATATTGATAATTAGGAAATGAGGCTTAGAACTACTAGTGAAGTAGGATTGTAGTACTTGCCCCATAAAAAAGACTCTTAACCAGTTGTAATGCCTTACCCCCCCCCCAAACAACCACAGGCATATTTGCCAGGGCGCCTGCCCCTATTTCATTTATAGCATGGAAGAGCTGAGACAGACGAGCACTCTTTAAATAACAGGCAGATTCCAAGTGGAAAAAAAAAGGGAGAAAACAGAAAAGGACTGAGCCGAGCCTGTAGAGTTGTTACTCCAAAACCCGTGAATCAGATAACTTACTCTTCCTCCAATGGAGAAAAGTGAGGAGACAGAGAAAGTCCAGGGATGCTAATTCTACTGGAGTTCCTGTCACACGGCATCAATGGAAAGGAAGTCTTTGTCTCCAATTGTAGGTACTACACATGGATATGTCCTGCAGATAAGGAAACTGAGGCACTGAGACACTAAGAGCTTGCAATTAGTAAGTGGTAGAGGAGTCTAAATAGGGTTACTGTATGTGGTAGAGTCCAGACTGAACCAGGCCAACTAGGACAGACTCTGACTTAGTTCAAGTACAAAGCAATGGGAAATGTAAAGGGGAAGATGGATGTGAGAGGGATATAAGCAGAGTGATAAGAGTTGGACTCCCTTGTTATGAGAGTTGGGGAGGTGTCAAAAGGACTCAAATTGGTCTAACATGCCTAGCTGGAAAATGGTGAAACCATTCTAGGAGAAAATAACCAGTGCTATTGTGGACATGTGAGTTTGAGGTACCTTGTAAGTGGTTGGAAATCTGAGTCTGCAACTTGGGAGGAAGATTGGCAGCAGAGATGCAGATTTTGGAGTTGTTCATTTAAAGGTGATTGCTGGCTGAAACTAAGAAAGAGCTTCAGTATGAGCAGCAAAAGAGGAGGTTGGTTTCACAACAGAGTTTTGTATTTTAAATATGTCAAAAGATTTGAATTGGTAACCTTGAGCAATTTGAACTGGTTTAAAGGCAAGTCTGAGCACTGGCTCAGGTCTCGACCTCATCTCTTAACCATAGCTCCAGTACAATAGAGGGCAAGCTTACAGGTTACACTGGTGTGCAGGGCAGTTTCCATTTACCCCTCCAAGTTCACTATCTCTCCCATTTCCACTCTGTTCTCTGCTCAGGTGATTAACATGCACGGGCTATATCAACTAAGTTCCCATTGGGTTAAGACTTGATGAGACTTGGAAGGCAGGAAGAAGGTGAGGTTGATGTATTTATTTCCTTGCTTCTTTTATTGTCAGATCCTTGTGGATGGGTAGCTTTCCTTTACCCAAGACTTTCTACAGTGTTTCTGTAGGAGATTCCAGTAACTACTCTCTCTCTTTGCCCCTCAGGCCTGGAGGTGGTAATAACTTCCAATTGTTGTTAGCCCAAGGGGACTCTACTGAACTTTGTTAGATTTTATGAACATTGTTCAAACTTTTATAAATAATGTCTTTGTTGAAGTCTCCCCAATTTCCCAATTCCTACTGAGACCTTGAATAAATACCAGAGGGAATGGTAAACCAGAAGGAACTTAGGTTCTCCAAGGCACTAACCCTAGTGCTAATAAAATGTGAAGGCTTCTAATCCAGGGATCACAGATCTGGGAGGTAAAGGGTGTGCAAATCCACAAGTACATGCAGCATTGTCAGTGGACAGAAGAATATTTTACACAGTTATCATGATGTTCCAACAGCAATCAAGGCTTAACTACAATAGGAGGACACATACACCCACACAAGGGACACTCCTGGAGCACCAGCTCAGGTGGCCAGGGAGCTGGCAATACTGGGCCCCACAGGGCACCTACTACATAAGGCCACCTTGCTAAGCCTGGGAGACAAAGCAGATCTACCTAATACATAGAAACAAACACAGAGAGGCAGCCAAAATAAGGAGACAAACATGTCCCAAAGGAAAGAACAGAACAAAACTCTAGAAAAAGAATTAAATGAAATGGAGGCAAGCAATCTACCAGATGCAGAGTTCAAAACACTGGGAATAAGGATGCTCAAGGAACTTATTGAGAACTTCAACAAAGAAATAGTAAACATTAAAAAGACATAGAAATCATAAAAAAAGAACCAGTCAAAAATGAAGAATAAAATAACTGACATGAAGAATATACCAGAAGGAAGCAACAGCAGATTAGATTAAATCAGCAATTTGGAAGACAAAGTAGCCAAAAACACTCAATCACGACAGCAAAAATAAAAAATAATTTTAAAAGATGAGTATAGTTTAAGGGACCTCTGAGACAACATTAAGCATAACAAAATTTGCATCATAGGGGTACTGGAGGAGAAGAGAGACAGCAAGGGATTGAGAACCTATTTGAAGAAATAATGATGGAAAAGTTCCCTAACCTACTGAAGGAAATAGACATATAAGTTCAGGAAGCACAGAGTCCCAAACAAGATGAACTCAAAGAGGCCCATACCAAGACACAAAATAATTTAAATGGCAAAGGTTAAAAACAGCAAGAGAAAGGCAGGTAGTTAACTACAAGGGAACTTCCATGAGACTGTCAGCTGATTTTCTCAACAGAAACTTTGCAAGCCAGAAGGGATTGGCAAGAAATATTCAAAGTGATGAAAAGCAAAATACTACAACCATGACTATTCTACCCAAGAAGTCTATCAATTAAAATTCAAGGTAACATAAAGAGCTTCCCAGACAAGATACAGTTAAAGGAGTTTGTTCATCACCACCAAACCAGTATTGCAAGAAACGTTAATGGGACTTCTTTAAGAAAAAGAAAGAAAGAAAAAAAGGACAAAAATATAAATAATAAAATGGAAATAATAACTAGGTGCCTATTAATAATCATTTTAAATGTAAATGGATTAAATGCTTCAATCAAAAGGCATAGGGTAGCTGAATGGATAAGAAAACAAGACCCTTACATTTACTGTCTACAAGAGACCCACTTTAGACTGAAATACACACACAGACTAAAAGTAAAGGGCTGGAAAAATATATTTCATGGAAATGGAAACAAACAAAAAAGATGGGGTAGTAATATTTATATCAGACAAAATAGACTTTAAAACAAAGGCTATAATAAAAGACAAAGAAGGACATTTCATAATAATAAAGGGGTCAATCCCAAAAGTGGATATGACCCTTGTAAACATTTATGCACCCAACATAGGAGCACCTAAATATATAAAGCAAATATTAATGAACATAATGGGAGAAGTCAACAGCAATATAGTCATAGTATAGGACTTTAACACCCCACTGACATCAATGGATAGATCTTCCAGACAGAAAATCAACAAGAAAACAGTGGCCTTAAATGATACATTGGATCAAATGGATTTACTTGATATTTTTAGAACACTTCATACCAGAGCAGAAGAATAGTCATTCTTTTCAAGTGCACATGGAATATTTTCAAGGATAGACCACATGTTGGGCCACAAAAAAAGCCTCAATAAATTTAAGAAGATTTAAATCATACGAAGCATCTTCTTAAACCATATTAATGTGAAACTAGAATTTAATTACAAGAAAAAATACTGAAAAACACACAAACACATGGAGGCTAAATAACATGAAACTAAACAATGAATGGGTTAACAATGAGAACAAGGAAGAAATCAAAAGGTACCTTGAGACAAGTGCAAATTAAAACACAAGGACCCAAAATCTATGGGACACAGTGAAAGCAGTCCTAAAAAAGAAATTTATAGCAATATAGGCCTACCTCAAAAAAAAACAAGAAAAATCTCAAATAAACAATTAAACCTTACGCCTAAAAGAACTAGAGAAAGAACAACAATGTCCAAAGTGAGTAGACAGAAAGGAATAATAAAGATCAGAGTGGAAATAAACATAATAGAGTCTAAAAAATATATAAAAGATCAATGAAAACAAGAGCTGGTTCTTTGAAAGGATAAGCAAAATTGATAAACCTTTAACCAGAGTCATCAAGAAAAAAAAAGATGACCCAAATAAATAAAATCACAAATGAGAGAGGAGAAATGACAGCTGACATCACAGAAATACAAAGGATTATAAGAAAATACTATGAACAATCATATGTCAACAAATTAGACAATCTGGAAGAAATGGGTACATTTATAGAAACATACAATCTTCCAAAACAAATCAAGAAGAAACAGAAAATCTGAACAGACTGATTACTACCAATGAAATTGAATCAGTAATCAAAAAGTTCCCAACAATCAGAAGTCCTGGACCAGATGGTTTCACAAGTGATTTTTACCAAACATTCAAAGAAAAATTAACACCTATTCTTCTCAAACTATTCCAAAAAATTCAAGAAGAGGGAAGGCTCTCAGCTTCATTTTACAAGTCCACCCTTACCCTGATTTCAAAGCCAGACAAAGATGTTACCACACACACACACACACACACACACACACACGTATTCAGGAATATTCAGAAATACATATATATATATATTTATATTTATATACACATATACATATATATGTTGATATCCCTGATGAACATAGACACAAAAATCCTCAACAAGATATTAGCAAACCAAATTCAGCGAGACATTAAAAAGATCATTCACCACGATCAGGTGGGATTTATTCCTGGGATGCAAGGTTGGTTCAATATTGGCAAATAAATTAATATGATACACCACGTAAACAAAATGAAGGATTAAAATCATATGATCATATCAATAAATGACAAAATCCAGCATCAATTTATGAAAAAAATCTCTCAACAAAGTGGGAGTAGAGGGAGCATACTTCTACATAGTAAAAGTCATATAAGGCATACCTACAGCTAACATCATACTCAATGGGGAAAAGCTAAAAGCCTTTCCCTTAAGATTAGGAACAAGACAAAGATATCTATTTTTGCCACTTTTATTCAACACGGTATTGGAAGTCCTAACTATAGCAATCAGACAAGAAAAAGAAATAAAAGTCATCCAATTGGAAAGGATGAAGTAAAACTGTCATTATTTGCAGGTGACATGATACTATATAGAGAGAACCCAGAGATTTCATCAAAGGAATTATTAGAACTGATAAATGAATTCAGTAAAATAGCAAGATAATATTCAGAAATTGGTTGTATTTTTATGCACCAATAATAAATTATCAGGAAGAGAAATTAAGAAAACAATTCCACTTAAATTACATCAAAAAAATGCTTAGAAATAAATTTAACCAAAGAGGTAAAAGGCCTGTACTCAAAAATTTATGAGACATCGAAGAAAGAAAGTGAAGAAGATACAAATAAATGGAGACATATACCATGCTCATGGATAGGAAGAATTAACATTGTTAAAATGTTCACAGTACCCAAAGCAATCTGTAGAGTTAATGCAATTCCTATCAAAATACTATTTTTGGCATTTTTCACAGAACTGGAACAAATAATCCTAAAATGTATCTGGAACCACAAAAACTCTGAGTAGCCACAGCAATCTTAAGAAGAACAAAGTTGGAGGTACTATAATACCTGATATCAAACTATACTATAAGGCTGTCATAATCAAAACATCATGGTATTGGCAAAAACAAAAAAAACAAAAAACACGTTGATCAATGGAACAGAATAGAGAGCCCAGAAATAAACCCACACCGATATGGTCAATTAATCTATGACAAAGGAGGCAAGAATATACAATGTGGTAAAGACAGTCTGTTCAATAAATGGTATTGGGGAAAACTGGACAGATGCATGCAAAAAAATGAAACTAGACCACTTTCTTGCACCATATACAAGAAGAAACTCAAAATGGATTAAAGGCTTTAATATAAGACCAAAAACCATAAAATTCTAGAAGAAAACACAGGCAATAAACTCTCTGACATTGCTTATAGTAATACTTTTCAGATATATCTCTGTGGGCAAAGGAAACATAAGGAAAAATAAACAAATGGGACCACATTGAACCAAAGAAATTCTTCATAGCAAAGGAAACCATCAAAAAAAATGAAAAGACAACTTACTGAATGGGAGAAGATATTTTCCAATGATGGATCCAGTAAAGGGGTTAATATCCAAAATTTATAAAAAAAAACACACACACACACAACTCAACCCCAAAGAAGCTAACAATCCGATTAAAAAATGGGCAGAGGACCCAAATAGACATTCCTCCAAAGAAGACATACAGATGGCCAATAGACATATGGAAAGATTCTCATCAGTAATGATCAATAATAGCAAATTAAAACCACAATTGATTATCACCTCGCACCTGTCAGAATTGCTATCATCAATAAATTAACAAACAATAAGTGCTGGCAAAGATGTGGAGAAAGGGAACCCTTGTGCACTGTTGGTGGGATTGCAAATTGGTGCAGCTGCTATGGAAAACGGTATGGAGGTTCCTCAAAAATTAAAAATAGAACTACCTATGACTCAGAAATTCTACTTCTGGGTATTTGTCTGAGGAAATCCAAAACACTAATTTGAGAGATATATGCTTCTCTATAGTCTTTCAAGCATTATTTACTATAGCCAAAATATGGAAGTAACCTAAGTGCCCATCAATAGATGATTGTGTAAAGAAGAAATGATACATATATAAAATGGAATACTACTGAGCCACAAAAAAGAATGAAATCTTACCATTTGTGACAACATGGATGGACCTAGAGGGTATTATGGTAAGTAAAATAAATCAGAGAAAGGCAAATACCATAGGACCTCACTTACATGTGGAATCTAAAGAACAAAATAAACAAACCAAACAGGAACAGACTTGTAGATACAGAGAACAAACTGATGATTGCCAGATGGGAGGAAGGTTGGAGGGCTTGGTCAAAAAGTTGAAAGAACTAATTGGTTGAAGTACAAATTGATACCTGTAAAGAGTCACAAGCTTGTAAAGTACAGCATAAGGAAATATAGTCAATAATATTGTAATAATTACATAAATGTCTAGCCACTATACTATACACCTGAAATTAATTAAAAATAATGTTGAATGTCAACTATAATTGAAAAAAAAAAAAGCTAGAAACAACTTACAAGGCCTTTGTTGTTAGAAGTTCACCAAACTTTTTCTTAGGTCCAAAGCTAGAAGGAGATAGAATGAATTGGTTCTGTCCTAACTATTTCAGTGATCAGAATAGAGACAAAGATGACCACCCACATCTTGAAACAATTGTTGTAAAATCATTTCTAACTTTTTTATCTCCAGGAAGAAATTCAGGTCCTCAGTCTTGCACAAAAGCATACACCACATTCTCAGCCTTGGCAACACCTTGTCCTTTGTGTGACCTGCTGTGGCTCAAGCAGTGAACAGTGTCTACAGAACACAAAAATAAACATTTCTAAGGGCCTGTGGAATTTGATGGCCTGTGCAGTGTGGCTCAGACAGTGGGCTGAGTGCCAGGCTCTGTAGGTGAACCCTCCAGCAGTCCTCGCTCATTTTTAGTCACTCTGCAAAAGCAAGGAGAGAGGGCCAACCTGGCTGTGAAGTTGTTTCCAGGTTTGGCCTGGTCTGGGGTCAGGGCCTGGGCATGCTGCGGTGTACCTAATGAGACTTACTCACTTAGGGCTTTGTTCCCCAGTTTCCGAGAAGGATTGTTGATCTGGTTTGACTGTGGACAAAGAAAAAACAAAGAAAGGCTGAGTAATTTCTTTCCCCAATTCCTTAAGCTCCCTGTACCCCTTTCCCATGTGATTTGGAAAAATGTCTGAACTGGAGAATAGACAATGTTCGTTCATTCACTCAACGTTTATTGAGTACCTGTTATCTTCTAGGCACTTTCCTAGGCACTGGGGACAGTGTGGTGATTGGGAGCATCACAGGTGCCCTGCTCTGAGGCAGCATCCACTCCGAGTGCCAGTGGGTGCTCTTCTGCCTCCACTCTCAAACACCAATTCTCTGCAATACTCCGTGATGTGCGGGGTTAACTTGAAATATTTGACTGAAATATTTGACTCATTACCCCTCCCATTTCAAGAACATGGCGGGTAGCAGTGACTACAGAGTGAGGAAAATGCTGTGGTATAGACAGGCAGCACTGTTCTTCAATAAAAGGCTCTCTGTCGACTAACAAAAAGACTCTGTGAAACGCATCTCAAACCCCAGTTCTCCCCTGCAGCTGAGGAGCCTCTGACATAACAGTCTGACCTAATAATTCCATATGCTGTAAAAGTGCAAAATTAGAATTAGAATTCTGCAAGGCCACTGAGTTAGATGCAAACATGTATTCGTTGAACCACACACATATTTTGAGCACCAGCTTTATACCAGACATTGTGCTAGGCACTGAGAGCCTTGACTGCATGTTATTTATTTATTTTTTCAAAGAAGACTATGGCTCAGGCCTATCACTTCTTTTACATGTACTTCCAACGAGGAGAGAAAAGAACTCTATGACTGCAGAGAAGGGGGACTAGGGGTGAGCTTCTGGCTATGAACTGTACTGTCAACAAACTATTAGACTCAAAAGTAAGCATTTTTCTGATGTTGCCTGGAATCAGCAGCTCTGTGGTTGAGGAGCTGACAGGGTGGGAAAGAATCTTGCTTTTACTCCCTTTGCCTCTTATGTGAATAAACAAGTGGCACCCTTTTCTCTCTTTCTGTAGACCAAATACCATGTAAATCATGCAGCTATTTATTCTAGGTCTTAAGTAAAATATTCCTGTCCCCAGTCTCACGCACAATGTAGAAGCTTTGGCAACTTCATTAGCAAAGGTCAGTGTTTCAGTTTAGTGCCCAAAGGTCCCTGACAAACTTCCAAAAATTTCTGGTTGAAGTCAGTAATTATTTACTCCCCTGTTGTTACCAGGATCTGTTTGAGACTAAGCAGAGATTAGCCGATGGTTAAAAAAAAAAAAAGTTAACCACTAGTCTTTTTTTACCTAAGAATAATAATTTTTTTCATAGTACATTTGCAATGTCATTGAGCAACAAAAATAAATATATCTGTAAGCATTAGAAGGCATCCCCAAGACCTAGGGACTCCAAAAGGAAATAACAGTTGGGTCCCTGGGCCAGAGGCTGTGCACACCCAAGCAGAGAGACAAGGGGCTTCTTTAACTTCTCTCCCATGTTCAGTCCTTTTCAGAGCTTGAGTTTGCCCCCAGGATAGAAGTCTGCAAGGTTACCTGTTGCAACACTTTGCTCCATTGCTCTAAAGGCTGTGTAGGAAAGTATTGGAATTCTCTTATAGCATATTTGGAAGACTATCCTCCAATACAGATGATGTCTGTTGGGATTCCAATCTACAGATGAGGATCTTAAATGGAGCCTTGAATCATGGGTTTGGGTAAACCAGACATTCAATCCTTGAGAAGAGAAAGAAATAAAATTTTTAGTAACTGGAAAGCAAGATATCTTTCTCTTCCATAAATGTGGTTACATTTGACCACTACATTTAGCAGATATATCTATGCCAGGCACTGTTCTAGGTGCTAAAGATACTAGATGGAACATAATAGTAATGACTTTGCCAATGACAGAGCTTAGAAGCCAGTGGAGAACAACAGGACACAATGATTAAGAGCACAAGCTTTGAAATCAGGCCGAGGTTGAATCTTGGATAGTTAGAGCATTCCTTACTTTATCTGTAAAATGGAAATCATAATACCACTTTCACATGGTTGAGATGATGGTGAAATGAGATAACATAGTTATAGTAGTGAATTCAGAGCCTGATGGATTAAACACCTCCAAATAGTAACTTGTTACTGTTACTATTTTTCGGTTTATTATCTGTCCCAGGAATCTAAGACTTGAGCTCTAAGTACTGGCTGGTACCTCTATGACAAGAATGCTTTGCTTCCCTGTATTTTAGAGAGAAGCTGATTATGTTAAATTCTTTTCATTTTTTAGTTGTAATAGCTGATTTTCTTGCCTTATATCTGAAGATTAGAAATCTCTGATGAATATAAATTGCTTCTCATGTTTTTAAGTTGAATTACCATTTTAAACTAGTAACTGTTATTTATGCTTTTCATTTATTTTTTACAACTCAGTGATATTCTTTCTGGTGAAGGCAGAATTTATTTCATTCATTTATTGGACACTGATAGAGCTCTTGCTCTTACCAAGCAGTGTGCGTGTTGGGGTTTGAGGGTGGTAGAGAAAATTGGGGCAAGATACAAGGATGCCTTAAGTGAGTTTCTGTTCTGTGGAGTTAAATAGTCTAGTGGTAGAAAGAGACAGATAAATGGATAACAAAAGTGTATTTGGTAAGTGCTAGGAGAGGCATGTACAGAAATCTGTTGAGTCTGTAAAAGAGAAATAACTATTTTGAGGGATAGGGGTGGGGTGGAGGCAGTTAAAGCAGAAATGATAGGTAAGTCTGGTGGGGAAGTGGAGAAGGAAGGAATTTGAAGGCAAAAGAAATAGCATGTAAAAAGACAATAAAGCTTAGTTTTTTCCCAGTAACTTGCAAGAAATGTATAGTATCATAGGATAGGTGGGAGTGGATTGGGCTGGGAGTGAGGCTGATATTTGGCTAAAGAGATGTTCATATATATGGGCTGAACATGGAACAAGACGGTTCTTAGCCAAACAGATTGTGATTGAGGACACTGATTTTCCATGATCAAAAATAGTATCACTTCTTTCCTTTTGTTTCTGCAGAGACAAGA
>CM053506.1:24968768-24993359 GCA_028627145.1 Eidolon dupreanum
GTTTTTGCTTTTATGTTTAGATGTTATTCATTTGTTAGGTTTTGTAAATGGTATAAGACTCAAGATTCATTTTTTTCCATACGAATAAATTTGTAGATCTATTTCTAGACTCTATTCTGTTTCACTGATCTAATATGTTAATATTGCACTATCTTCATTACTTTGTTTTTAGAGTAAGTCTTGAAATCAGTATGTCTTCAACTTTTGTTCCTTCTATTTAAAATTATTCTGGGTTTTCTAAGTTCTTTGCATTTCTATGTGAATTTTAGAATCTTGTCAAGTCCTATTTTTTAAAAAAAACTGCTGGAATTTTTTTACTGGGATTTCATTGAAACTATCAATCAACTTGGGTTGATATGACATCTTCTGTGTCTTTCATGGAATGAACATGGTCTCTCTCTTTTCTCTCTCTCTCTTTCTCTCTCTCTCTCTCTTTCTCCTTCTCTTCTTTATAAATTTCTCTCAGCACTGTTTTATAGTTTTTAGTGTACAGATAATATTGTGTTAAATTTATTCCTAGGCATTTCATGATTTTTGATGCTGTTATAAAGTGGTATTTTAATATTTCAGTTTCTAACTGTTCACCACTGATGTGTAGAAATACAACTGATTATAAAAGAAAAAATAATAAATTCCAGTTCATCAAAATTAATAGCTTCCACTCTTCAAAATACCTCGTTAAGAAATGAATGGGCAAGCCACACAATGGGAGAAAATGTTTTCAGTACACATACCTATAAAGGACTTGTATCTAAAT
Source organism: Eidolon dupreanum (assembly GCA_028627145.1). Lineage (NCBI taxonomy): Eukaryota > Metazoa > Chordata > Mammalia > Chiroptera > Pteropodidae > Eidolon > Eidolon dupreanum. The sequence goes on from CM053506.1 coordinate 24,969,526, forward strand.
ATACAAAGAGTTCTTATATCTCAATAACAAGACAAATAACCCAATAAAAATAGGTATGGTACTTGAATATATACTTCACAAAATAAGACATATGAATAGTTAATAATTAGTCATCAGGGAAGTGCAAATTAAAAGTACAATGAGAATCTTTTATATACTAGAGTAACTGGAACTCTAAAATGTTGCTAATACTGTCGTACGACCATCTTGAAAAATTTGGCAGTTTCTTCTAGAGTTCAATGAACACTTACAGTATGACTCAGAAAATTCATTCTTAGATATTTACTCAAGAGAATGAAAACACATATTCACAAAAAGACTTGCACACAGATGTTCAGAGAAGTTTTATTCATAATGATCTAAAACTGGAAACAACCCTAAAATCCATTGAGAGATGAATATGTAAATAAATGGTAGTATATCCATAACACAGATTACTATTCAGCAATAAAAAGGAAGCAACTACAGATGAACACAATAACCTGGATGAATCTCAAAACAATAAAATGAAAGAAGTCAGAGGCAAAATAGTCCATATTGTATAATTCCATTTTCATGGAATTCGGGACAGATAAAACTAATCTACATCAACAGAGAGCAGATCAGTGGTAGTGAGATGCTGAGGTTGGTGGAGATTGACTGCAAAGGAGCATGAGGGAATGTTTGGGGAGATGAAAATGTTCTATATCTTGGTTATGGTAGTTGTAGTTATATGAGTATATATATTTGTTAAAAGTCATTGAAATGTAGACATAAAATGTGTGTGCTTTATTGTATTAAATTATACCTCAATCTAAAAACAGTTTCTAGCAGTTTCTGCAAGTTTAATATGTACTCTCTTTCATCTTAACTCAGTTCTTTCTGGATCAATATTCAGCCAAATCCAAGATTAATTTCCACATAAGAGTTGTTTTTCTCACTCTATTGTGTTTATTCCTCCTCCTTTATGATTGTCTGACTTGGGAGAGAAGTGTGTCCTTGTGGTAATGGTGAAGGAGGTGGTTAGCATGTCCCTGAGTTCTCCTTGGCTTAAGCAGGGTTTTCCCCAGTATTAGGCACTGCGCATTCTGCTGGTGAAACTTATCTTGTTGGTCTCCAGGTGTTGGCTTCTGTCCTCATTGTGTACCGTGCTAACAGGTCTGCTAGAACTTACGGTTTATACTTTCTGCATGGCCGGCACCTGGGGAAATTCCCTCCCTTTTTTGTTGTGGTTCTTCTTGAGGATTAGCCATGATTTCCATTTGGCTCAGGATAATTGCAGTAGAATCACTTTCTCCTTTGACATAGCCCTGCCTTCCATATCTCCACTGAGAACATGGGAGAGCCCCTGGACCACTGCTACGTTACATGGGAGGTGAGGGACAGTCAGTGGGTGCTGTCCTTGGCTTTCTCTTTGCCTAGACACATCACAGGCCAAGGGCATCCAGTGAAGCAACGTCTTCCAACAGTTATCCACGGGACACGAAACACAGGCCTCCTTATTGCAGCTTCCCCCTCAACTACGCAGGTTCCTATCACTTCACTGTACCACACACCTACCGCTGGTCAAGACTCACAGGAGTGGGAGACGTGGTCCCTGAGAAACCTGGGGGTGGGGGGCTCTTCCTTTAAAAAGTCCTTTCCCTTTCTTCTCTAGGTAGGCTTCCACTTTCCTTCCTGTATGATGGGAGCTTCCCCTACAACACAATCCTATGATTCTTTACTTATGGATGGATTTATTTTGGATGGGACCCCTCTTCTTATTCCCTGAAACAATAAACTTTTTGGCCTAGCCTAACTGATAGAAGAGACCATTGAGAGAAATTTGCTTACTGACAATGAACAATAATCACACCAAGAGATATTTCAAAAATATTATCTGTAGTACAGGAATATTTTAGAAATAAAAGAGAGACTGGCAAATTTTATGATTTTTAAGTAAAAACAAAGAGGACTTGCCTTATCCTTCAAAGAGGTGTTAGGTAATAAGAAGTAAAATCAGTTAAAGTTTACTGAGTGTGCCTGGTCTACCAGGTAACTTATATAGAGAGGAATAGATACTTAATAATCAGTCACCTTGTTCAAGGATAGGTGTCAGCAATTCAATGCCCTGGTTTTATAGATTAGGAAGTAATGGCAGAGAGGAAGTGATTCGTACGGGGTCATCCAACTAAGTAGTGTTACTTGGATCCAGTGGTCTTGATTCCCACTCTTAGTATCTTTCTGCCACACACCTTTATCTCTTTTGTGGCTACAAACCAATTTATGAAGTCAAGGTTCTGCTATAGGTTTAGGCACTGGAAATAGATGGGGTTGAGAAAGGAAAGAACAATGAAAAGGCAGTGTTGGGAGCCTACCAAAACAAGCAATGCCAGGACCACCGTTGCCTTTTCTCTGGCTGCATACTGATTGTAGGAAATGTGTAGGTTTTCTACTGATAAACCTAGAAGGGATTGCTTCAGAAAACTTCATTAGTGGCAATGTGAAAGATTTGCCCCACAAATGGAGTGCTTTACTGGAAAGGTATTGACTGTTTACAGGAATTCTTTGCAAATGATTAGATTTTTGAAGGCAAGAAGGATATAGTGAAATCGAGGATATATCCCAACTTGTATTGTTAAGGAGAACATTATAGTCTTAGAAGAACATTATAATATAGCGCCTCTTTTGATTCAAAATAATCCTGCTGAAACAAAATTCAATTATATTTTAGCAACTGGACGTTCAAATCAAATAAGTTGGAGGCTGATTAGGAAAATGAAGAATTGCATGATGGTAACATGCTTGCTTTGCTTGTAGTTTTAGCTATACTGTCAACTTAATGAAAGACTTTTTCATTATATTTATATAATACCAGATGGGTTAATTATTCACAAGAACTCTGAGGCTGTCATTCCAGGGTAACTACAGGCTGAAAATGAGATTAGCCTCTCTAACCCGTGCATTTCTTCTGAATACATATAAATCTACTAAATCTAATATAAACCTAATAAACTACTGAACTGCTGACTGGTACTGGTCCGTGGCCTGTTAGGACCCAGGCCGCACAGCAGGAAGTGAGTGGCAGGCAAACAAGCAAAGCTTCATCTGTATTTGCAATTGCTCCCCAGCACTAGCTTCACTGCCTCAGCTCCACCTCAAATCATCAGGCATTAGATTCTCATAGGAGCGCCCATCTCTGGTGCCAAAAAGGTTGGGGACTGCTGTGTTAAATGACCTGCTTTGAAAGAAATTCGTAGCAGTTGTTTTGTGAGCAGTTATGCCCAGTATTTGTGGGCTTCCCTTTCTTCCTTTTGTCGTGGCCACTCATGGGAATGTGTACTTAAGCTTTACCATTACTTGGATGGCTTGTTGACAGAAATGCCCAATAACAATTTTGAAATCTGGAAGACAGATGGGGAAGTACACTGATTGGCCAGAGCCACTAGTCTCCACTGGGATTCATATACAGCGATATCAGTCTGATGCTTTCACTTCTCTCAGATTCAGCTTCCTTATCATGAAAGGGAAGATAGTGCTCATCTCTGGGGCTTGTGAGGCTCCAGGACAACTATTAATAAGGAATTATTGATAATACTATCAGATACCAATGCTTTAGGAGAATTTGGTTCTCCCCACTCTGGAATCCTGTAGTTTTATCCAGGTTGATTATAACTTACAAGAGACCTTTGTTCATTATGCTGTCACCACAGCCATACTTGGGAGTGTTATTTATATTTCTTTATTTGGACTTATGCCATTGTATTTTTTTTTGACAGATCCTCACAAATTGGTTCTTAACTTATAAAATGTAGGAATGCCAAAGACAGGTTGCTCAGCTAAAACAAATGAAAACAGAATCACCTGGGGATAGCAGAGGTAGAATAAAAATTAATGACTAATAATAATTTTGTGAAGAAAAAGAATTGATACATTGTGCAGTATCGATAAATGATATGGCTATTTTTAGTCCTTGAGAAACTATACAAAGGAGATTTTTGTGCTCATATTTACACTGCAGGAGTAGACCTGAAATAGCTACTTAAGAAAATAATATATAAAAACAGGACTGAATACAATTTTTAAAATGTTTCATAATTTAATTATACGAGCCCAGTTACATTCCTTTTTGCATATTTTTCCTATTCTTTGTGAGTTACAAGTATACAACTTTTACATAAGTTTTACATAGCTTCTTTTACAAGATACACACAATTTTAGGGACTTTTTTCCTTAACATTGCATCATAAATGTTTTCCCATATTACAATATTATCTTCTTGCTTATAATTTTAAAGGGTTGTACATTCTATTTGTTTAATTAACTTATAAAATGTAGGAATGCCAAAGACAGGTTGCTATTTTTTGTAGCATAACTTTTTAAACACCAGTTGTCAAATACTTAGGTTGTTTCTATTTTATATATTATTCACAGTGTAGCTATTTTTTGCATATAGTGTTGAATTTTTCTTAAATAGTTTCCTTAGGATAGTTTCTCAGAAAAGAGATCACTGTTCGAAAAATATGAATAACTTTCAATTCTTGATCCATTGCATTATATTGCTTTCCAAAGGGCTATTGCACAGTGCTGCCTATTTCATCATATTTTAATAGCACTGGGCAGCACTAAGTGAGGATGGTTTCATACTGGACGTTTATGGGTAGGTGGATTTAGAGTCTTAAGTTGGAAAATAGCTTAATCTTGTGGGTTATTTTAATGGAAAATGTGAAAATGCAAGGCCTAGTTATCTAAGCTTCGGCTTTTTGACTTGTATAATCAATTGTATCATTTCATGGCATTTGGCATCTACTTGTGTCTAATTGGTGAGTTATTCCATTGTGTGTGTTTTTATGCAGGTGTAGGTAGAATCTTGTATGCTAGTCCTGTTGAAATTGTGAGAGAGAGAGTGCTAGATATAAAGCATACCATAAACATAAATCACATGTGGCTGCGTAAGAAACTTTGATTGAGAGCAGCATGGTATAGGCAGAAGTTGAAAACCTTATTGCTTCCAGGGGCCCAGTAGGTTTTGTCCATGGGTGAAATAACATAGGGCTAGACAATACAGGATGTCAGAGACAGGACAAAGTGAGGAGTACAGGCCTTGTCCAAAGGAAGGGGCCGCTGCTCAATTCCATGGCTACCACAAAGGAATATCAGCCCAGGATCTTTAGTGCTTTCAGTTTTTCAAGAGAATTTGAAATTCTGGATTTTTAGGTATCTTAGTTAATTTGGGTTGCTATAACGAAACTACCGTAGACTGGGTGGCTTGGACGACAAACATTTATTTCTCACCATTCTAGGAAATCTAAGGTCAAAGGCACTAGCAGATTTGGTGTCTGGTTCTCTGACAGTTGTCTTTTGGCTGTGTCCTCATATGGCAGAAGGGTCAAGAGAGCTCTCTGAAGTCTCTTTATAAGGACACTAACCACCTTCCGAAGGCCTCACTTCCAAATACCATCACCTGGGGATGAGGTTTCACTATATGAATTTAGGAGGAACATTAACATTTAGTCTATAGCATTAGGTAAATCTCATATTTACATGTGACATCTAATGTAAATATTTGAAAACACTGTAGGCCTAACAAAAATATCCTGAAGTTAGATTTGCTCATCGCTGTCAGTTTGTAACTACTCTCATCTGACCCTAGCTCCAATCCCGTGAAGTTAGAGAGCAGAGAGAGTATTTTATTTTTTTGTACAAACAAGGAAGCTGAAGCTCAGAAATTATTGTTCAACAGTTTATTGCCCACCCATCTCACAGGATGTAAACTTCATGAAGGCAGAGCTATTGTCTGTTTTCTTTACTTCTCTAAGCCTTGCTCCTAGAAGTTTCTGGTGCACAGTGGAACACAATAGATGTGTATTGAATTAATGAATGATGAGTAAATGAAAAGAGAGGTTAAGTAACGTGACAAATAATACCTATGTTTTTATGCCAGATAATCCTCCTGTTTTATCTCATTTTAGTCCATACAACATTCTGTGAGAATAATATTACTCCCATTTTTATGGATGAGTAAACCGAGGCTCAGAGAAGTAAAGTATGTTTCCTGAGTTCATATAACTCTTAAGATGGAGAGTCAGGACCAGGATCCAGGTCTTCCTTTGAGAATAGTTCTTTTCCCTATTCTAAACCGCTACTCTACCTCCAAAGTCATAAATGCTGACTATCTTCCACTCTGTCCTTCCAAATATTGGCATTTTAGTCTGCAGACGAATGCTTCACATCTCCTAAGAATAGAGGTCTGTATCCTTTCTCTGAAAAAGGACAGATAGTAAATATGTTAGGCTTTGTTAGCCATATGTTCTCTGTCTCAACTATGCCATTGTACTTGAAAGCAAAGACAAAATGGAAATAAATGAGTTTGGTTGTGTTTTAGTACAACTTTATTTACTAAAAGAGGCAACAGGCCAAATTTTTCTCCCTGACTCCTGCCCAATAAGACAGACAAATTGCCTTATTAAAAAGGTGCCAACCTAGCCAAACTACTGGCTCACTGTGTAGATGTTTAAATTCTTTCTTAGTTCTTTGGCTTTACTTCATATGTCATAGGAATGTTTACTGTATACATATTAAATTACTCTGAGGTTGCAGTGGTGTGCTAGTAAATGTTTAACTGGTATTCTCAAAGGATATAAAAAGCTTTATGTGTAGTTTGCCAATGTATGATTTCAGTGTAACAGTCACTCCCACTATGGCCAATTTCAAGCCATCCATAGGGAGTCATTGAACATGGCATGGGTGTTAGATGGGGTGGGAGCTGGCACCAGCACATCACGATCTGAAGATATACATTCATTTGGATTCTTTCAGTAGACACAGTAGAAATCTCAGCTAGTTCCAACAATAAGTAAAATGTAAAATGTTATCTATCAGGCTAGATAGGCTGGCTCCAGAATTGGTTAATTCAGTGGCTCGGGGACATCATTAAGGTCCCAGGTTCTTTTTATCTTTCTGCTGTGCTGTCCTTGCCTTATTGACTGAGTCCTTAGGCTTCCTTCATGGTTAGGAAATGGTTGCCATAGGTGTCATATCCAGATTCAAAATGTCTGAAGGAAGAAGAGGGAGTATCTTTCCTGTGTGTTTCTTAAAAGCAAGGAAACCTTTCCCAGAGGACTTCCACACATAGTTCATTGGCTAGAATTACTTCACATCCTATCCCTAAATTCTGACTGACAAGGGGAAGGGAAACCAGTCAAAAGCCATTCTTCAAAATAATGGATTGGGCCAGACTTCCCTGAAGCAAAAGGCTACTGTAAAGAGAGCCAATAGAGTAGATACCTGAACAAAACCAGGATTATGGTAGAAAAGAGGAAGGGATGAACTGTGGATTGGGGATAGGCACCCAGCTCTATCTGCTATAGTGGCTGAGTCTTCTAAGGCAAAAATACAAGTACGATGGATCTTTTAAATTAGTTTTTCTTTGAATGTTTAATTTTGGGGAAGAAAATAGTTGACTATTAAAAGTATTTCCCCATGACATGAGGTTAAGTTTGGGAAGGACTGATCTTGAAGCTCCAGAGTATTGGAGATTTTTTTTTTTTAATGCCTACAGCACCCGTTCTTCCTAGGTTGTCTCCCATCCAAGTACTAACCGGGCCTGACCCTGCTTAGCTTCCAAGATCAGATGGGATCATACGGGGTGGCATGGCTGTAGACTGGAGATTCTTTTGGAAGGTTTGCTTTGAAATCAGGGATAATTCCATGTCTGAACAAGTCAGAAACCTGCAGGCATGTTTTAGGGAAATACCAATGGTAGCATTTAAAGAACCCATTTCTAGCTATATCAGGCTGCAATTAATGTCATACTACTGGTGTGCCATCAGCAAGAATTATACTCATATGGTTAGACAAAAATGTATAGGAATTTCTGCCAAGATATAAGGAAATGCAGTGGAACCAGTGCAGGGCATTGGTTAGGACATGTGGCCTTATAGTCAGGCAAACGTTCATTTCCTATTTCTGCTACTAGATAATGTTAATAATAATCAGGCAAATTACTTCATCTCTCTAGCCTGAGTTTCTATATCTGTAAAATAGGAATACTAATGTCTGCCTTCTATGTTTGCATAACAGTTAGCTGAGATACTGTCTACAATGCTGCTTAATAGCAGTGTGGCCTGTGGCAAGTGCTCTCTAAAGGGAGCCCTGCGTTATTTTCACAGCCTGGATACTGGTCTTTTGGCTATTACTCAGTACTTGGGCCTGTGATTAGCAATATTATCATTTCAAATAATACTTTTGATTTTCTCGAAATCAGTAGGCTTAATATTTATACAAGACTGCTCTTCTGATACTTTTGATAGATTTATACTCTAATTCACTCCATCTCTGTCAGTCTTCCCACATTCACGGGATGGCTAATAAGATGAAGAGGGAGACCCAAGTCTTGAAAGTGAGCACGCTTAAGTGCTCTATGTCGAATCACTACTGAATCTCCAATTATCTAAAATAGTGCCTAACACATATTAAACAGTTAATAAGTGTTAGTAGTTGAATGAATTAATGTTGCTAATGTTTTTTTCCCAAGTTCATGGTTTACCTTTTGGTTTTATTTATTACATGTTTTAATGTATAGGGATGTTAAATTTTAATGTAGACAAATCAACAAAATTTCCCTTGGTTTGTTATATTACTTTACATTTCAGGGAGTCCTTCTACTCTCTAGAGATCTGATAAATATTTGCCTATATTTTCACTAGATTGTTAATGATTTCTTTTTTGCATATTTAAGTCTGAGCTGTCTATAAGGTCAAGAGCTGAAGGTAGAGTTGTAACATGATGTAGGGAGTAATCCTTTATTCTCCACAAATCTTTTCTACCTTATTTAGTTATATTGAATTATTATGTACTACTTTTCTGTTTCATTTATTTGTTCTTCTCTTCTTGCTTCAATTGCATACTTTAAAAATTATAGCATTCTTAGTCAAAAATGCCAAAGAAGTTACTGTCAGACTCATTCAGTATAATAATTAGGACACAATCTAAACTGTTATAACAGAGCAACCCCAAAATAGAGGCTCAAGCAAAACTGAAGCTTAGTCTGTCTTTCCTGTGAGACATGTGAAGTCCAGGCCTGGAGAGGCAGCCCTTCTCCGAGGAGTCTTTGGGGACAGGGTCTTAGCCTCCTTCTGGCCCATAGTTCTGCCAGCCCCTAGGGCCATGTCCTGGTCTCTGTGGTCGAAACCGTCTCATCTCCATATCCACATTCCGGTCTGCGGGGGTGGTAGAAGTCTTGGGAAAATGCCTTTGCCTTTGACCTGCTGAACCGGAAGTGGCACTTACTACTTTTTCTAGCATCCCTTTCACCTAGATTAAACCACATTGCCACATCTACCGTCTAGAAAGACGACGGGAAATGGTATCAAACTGGGTGCATGTGGATGTGGCTAAAATTTTATATTATTAAAAAGAAGGAAGATGAGTACAAAGGACAACTAATGGTCTTCATAGTTACAAATAATCATATTTAATAGAAATATATTAATCATTTTTGCCATGTGAAAAATCAACCTTTAGAGATGGTAATAAAATACAAATATGTCCTGATTTTTTGTTTTAGATGGCCAGTAACCCATGCACCAGGTAGCATTCTGTGCTAATCCTTGAATGCCAACAGGAAGTCACTGGACAGCAAACTCTTCCAAGATTAAAACTGGGCTGCTGGTAAAGAGGAAAAAAGAATCAAGACCATGGCAAAAATAAATAGAACTCGGTCCACTTCCCCTCCAGATGGAGGCTGGGGATGGATGATTGTGGCTGGCTGTTTCCTTGTTACCATCTGTACCCGGGCAGTAACCAGGTAGGTGAGATTTTCTTCTTGATTTATTACAGTGATGTGGCTTGTCTTTTTTTCTAACTCTGCTTCATTCTGTTTCTGACTCATTGTGAAAATATATGTGTATATGTATGGTGTGTGTGTGTGTGTGTGTGAGTGTGTGTGTGTGAGAGAGTATGTGTGTGAGTGTGTGTGTGTGTGTGTGAGTGTGTGTGTCTGTGTGTGTGTGTTTCCTTTGACTGAATGTCTTTTTCTTTGTAAAGAATGTGATTTTTTCTGACACTTAAAAGTTCTGGATCGTAGTCTCTTCTCTAATATCTGACACATTAACCTGAAATGTTATGATAGTTTTAGACTAAATATTGTGGCTCTTTCAGCCATTTGTTTTTGTAAGCAGATCATCCCAGAAAGAAAAAAACATATCAGGTCAAAATAGTCCTTGAACATGTCTTGGCTCACCAGAGGCTGAGCAATCGGAAGCTTAAAATCTAGAATTTAAATTATTTTTCTTTATTTTGCATTCGGCTATGCTGGTGGAGGCTGAATTCTAGGTTGAAGGAGAGAAACAGCATAAATACAGAAATTATTTCATTCTTATTTGCTCATGTCTCTTTCTCTCTTTTATCCAAAGACGTCGTGTTGAAAACACTTAAGCTAAACGTGTATACATTGAGACTCCTTGGAACAAATACATACTTGAAATTGGCATGTGCTAGCTCTTTCCTTTACAGGTGTCTTTCATTCAAATTTAACTCTTTGTTCATCTCTGGCATCACACACTCAGCAGCAAAAGAAAGCAATTTGTACTTTATTTGATGGCATCATCAGTAAAAGCATTGATGTTACTTTCATAACAAACATACAATGCAAGAAGCAGGCTGTTTGTTTTGCTATGATAAAGGTTGGTTAATTATGTGTCATAATAAACTGTAGACTTGTTTAAAGTAATATGATTGGTGTTAAGTCTGATTTTTCTCCCATCTTGTGGATCTTGTGGATTATGGAGCTTGTTTTCTGGGTGTGAGGAGGTCACAGAGTTAAAAGGATCCTCTTTCATCTTTCGTTCTTACATGTGGAAGCTTCATCATTCCCATGATAGGAAAGTTCTGGAAGTGAGTTCAGTGCTTTATAAGGAGGGCCATGGGAAATTAGAAAAGAGGGTTGTGGCTATTAGCAAAGGCCTGTCATCAGAGGTTACTTGGAGAGGGTGAGGGGAGGACACCTGAGTAGAATAAGCTTAAAGAAGAAAAATGTGAAAATGCAGACAGCATTAGAATCTAAATGTCACAAACCAGCTAGCTGGGACTTCCAGTATGATATTGAATCGGAATGGTGAGAGTGGGCACCCTTGTCTTGTTCCTGATCTTAGAGGAAATGCTTTGAACCTTCCACCATTGAGTTTGATGTTAGTTGTGAGCTTGTCATATATGGCCTTTATGACGTCGAGATATGTTCCTTCTATGCCTAATTTGTTAAGAGTTTTCATCATGAATGGATTAGAATTTTATCAAATACTTTCTCTGAATTTATTGAGATGATCATATGATTCTTTTATTATATTAATGTGATATATCACACTGACTGATTTGCATATGTTGAACCATTCTTGCACCCGAGGGATAAACATCACTTGATCATAGTGAACTATCCTTTAAATATGCTGCTGAATTCATATCTAGCAGCAACTAGAGAGGAGAGAGAGTGATATAACAGGTTACTATGGACCGCTGAAATGTAATAAATTAGACTGTAGCCTTACCCAAGAAGACCGATAACCTCCTACCTCATCCCCAAGCCACAAGGCTTGATTTCTTCCCCTGTTATCACTGAGCTCGAAAACTTTCCTGTTCCAAATTATGACATGATGCTAATCTGTATAAGGGTCATTCCAAATTGTACAGTGATATAAATTATTGCTTCTGGATCACTTATGTCTTGTTTTTACTAAATAATTAACTATTTTTCAATATAAATTTTTTTATCTTTGTCTGTCCCCATCTCTGTCTCTGTACACCCACACCTACTCTCTTTACATACATACATACACACACACACACACACACATTTCTGATTGTATAAGAAATCATGTTCATTGTAAAATAATTCAAACTGAAAAATAAGACAAAAAAATGAAATTATTTATAATCTCACCACTACTATATAATGACTGGGTACCTTTTGGTTTATATTTTTGAGCTTTTTTTATTTATATGAATTATGTTTTTATAAAAATAAGCCATTACTATATGAACTATTTTGCAACTTTTTATTTAACATTATGTTATGAATCAATAAATACAGATCAAATCATCATTTTTAATACCTAACAATATTTCATTTTATTGATATGTCAAAATTTATTTAACTAGTCACATATTAATGGACAAATAGGTTAGTTACAACCTTTGACTTATTATATAAATAATCTCCAGAATATCTTTTTTATGTGTATCTATTATCATCATCATGATTATCATCATCATCATTGTTATCATCATCTGTTTATTATCTTTGGTTAAAACCTAGAAGTGAAGTTGCTGAGTGATGTATAACTCTTTATTGTTGAATTTTAACTTGTATAACAACCTCCTAGAAGCTATACATGGTAGTGAAATATTAAGATAAATAAGAATCCATATTTTGACCTGTCATCTTTTCCAAAAGACCTTCTCTACAGAAGTGAGAAAGTTTCAGCAGCCCCTCTAGTGGATGAACACTTGTTCTTATCCTTTAGAATAGCCCAATGGTCAGCTTCTGATTTCTCACTTATTATGGTCCAGCAGAGTACCACTTAAAATCGATTAAAACCCATAAAGACTGTAACAGTTGATTGAACCAAAACTTTAAGCTCTGATTCAAATCCATGTTCATTCATTTTTTATTTTTATTTTTTTGTATAACACACTTACACGGTATTTTTCAGATGTATTTCAATTTTTTTTGTGGAGTTCCAGACATACTTCACTCAGGATTATGCACAAACAGCATGGATCCATTCCATTGTAGACTGTGTGACCATGCTCTGTGGTGAGTATTATTACTAGGGATAGATAATTACTGGCTACTCTCAAACTGTACATGGCTCTCAAATTTGACCACCATCGATTACCAATTTTTCTAAGTAGAAAGGTAAAAATTGGCTAAAACTAAAATAAAATATTGATCCTACCTTCAGCAAAACCCAACCAGACATGCTCTTGAAATTAATCGCCTTAGCTGATGTCAGATGGAACAGGTAGTTAATAACTCAGAATGTCACATGCCATTTTGTTCTTCCATATAGATATAGGTTGCTAGGCATCATAGGACTTATCTTGATTTGGAAAGCAGCTAGTAGTATTTATTTTTTGGAAATAAAGTGTACATACCCAGGAACCAGTTAAATTGTGCTTAAATTTATTTCTGTGGTTGGGAGGAATTTGAGAGTCATTCTAGGTCTAAAAGAAGATTTTACGAGAAGGCTAAATTGACTCTTTCTACTTATAACACTGGAAGGGCTTAAGGGATCAAAAAAATCATATAATTGGGTTTTCTAGCCTGTCTATATCTGTATACTTTTTTAAACCAGTAAGCCAGTCACTGGATTTTCAGGGTTACGTGATTAGTCTTAGCTTTTATATGAGCATGCCAAGAGAGCCATGTTTGTCTTTCTCAGAGGATACAGGTGACTCATTTCCCTTACTGTTATCGTTTGAAAATATTTATAACCCCTAAAAGAGGAATAAATGACCTTTAGTGACTAATATGACCATTGAGCTAAAGCAGGATCATATTAGTGTGACCTTAAATATGAAACATATTTAAATACCTTTGCAAGGATTTGAATCCTGTTGTACCCAATTACCATATATCTACTTGCTCACTGGCAGTATTAGTTGACTACAGAGCATAAACAAGAGGTTGTGGAATCACATCTAGGACACTCATGGCAGACATATCTGTCCTGTGGTGAACAGGGAAGTGAACATTTTTCATTGAATTTGGTGAAAATTTTGTCACTCTTCCAATAACCATAGCAATAGCAGCCTAGAAAATTAGACATTTTCAGGAAGTTTACTCATTTCTATTCTCCAGAGTTTATATATACAGCTAGCCACTGATTTAACTGGACAGGAGATGTCAGGCTGATGACTGATCCTATCATGTACATTTGAATCAAGCTCTAATTTCAACCAGATCAATTCAAAAATTGAACTCCACAGATACCCAGAGAACTGGTTCTTCTGTTCTTGGTACTAGGAGTACTTATGTCAGCATGAAATTCATATGCTTAGAAAGAAATTCATATGCTTTCCTTATCCATCCTCCCTGCCATCAGTCTGGGAGACCAAAGGAGCCAGAGTAACAGGGTGAAATAATCCTGTACTCATCAGGTGCCCCGCCCTCTACTTCTTGATGATCTTGGACATATCACATTCCTCCAAACTTTAATTTTTCCTTGGCCTCTTCCCACTTTAATATTCTCTAAATCTGGAAGTCTGCACGATTTTGACACATTTTAAACCACAAATAGAGTAAGGCTAACCAAAATGTCACCGTGGGTGTGAACATTTTCTTAGATGTTTCTGGGTTTTAATTTCTCATCCATAGCATTTCCTAAAGCCTTAAAACAGTGCCAGATTGTGGCATTTGTCTATGATCTTGCTCCCTGGCCTTTTCCTGTATAATACTACTGGCCACATAGTGTTGCCCACTTTCCTTCTTCTCCAATTATTGTCATAATTATTGCTAATGGTATATGAACAATACTACATGAAACATACAAGGCACATCCTGTGCAAGTGACATGTTGTTTAAATGAAGATTTGGTTCACTGTTTAAAAAATACTCCATAGTCTGGGTTTATAACTCTAATAGAATGGAGGAGTGAAATGAGCCCTGAAATGTAAGTCAGGACACTTGATCCTAATTCCAGCTTTGCTAGTTATTCTCTGTGTGACCATAGACAATTCATTTCCTCTCTCCTCATTTTCCACATCTATAGAATGAGCACATGGGGTGGGGTTGGGGAGAGAGATTTGGTGCTTTAGAGGTTAGTCATTCTCTGGCCAATGCAACACCCCAGCTTTTTCACAGTGCCGTCAAGGCCTTTTTGTTGAATATGTTTATTATTGTTTTTGAAGCTCCACTTGGGAGTGTTGTCAGTAACCATTTATCCTGTCAAGTGGGAATCATGCTGGGCGGCTTGCTTGCATCTACTGGTCTCATCCTGGGCTCCTTTGCCACCAGTCTGAAGCATCTCTACCTCACACTGGGAGTTCTTACAGGTAAGAGCACTTTACACTACTTGTCTTACCTCACCCCATTCAGGGGCTGTCAAGCACATCAACAGAACAGTAATTCATAAAGTAGTCATTTTTGTTAGTTGCATAATTTAGCTCACCTAGTTCATGTCTGCCTACCTATCAGTTAAACAAAAGAGCTGGAAATGCAATTGATTGGACTACTGTAATGAAAATGCATCACCACTTAAAAGTAACTACTGGCTTTCCCTTTTGGAGCAGTGAATAGCTAAGAGTCTATATTCAGAAGCCATAAGATATTAGCCAGGACAATGTAATTTCAGCATTTTCCCAACATTTCTGCCAAGACATTAAAATGCTATTTGTGGTTGTATGAGTTGTCTTTGCTTTATAGTGAATATCATTGTCTAAAACATGGGGCTTTCCAATTTAAAAAAAGAAAGCTTCCTGTTCTGAATATTCATGTATTATACATTCTCTCTAAATGTCATAGAAGTATACTTTGGAGAATCATAAGAACCTCATAGAAAGAAAAGCAACGTGTGTATATTCCATAAGGGGAATGAGTGGGATCAAGGTGGGGTGACGTCATGAAACTGGAGTAGCAGTTTGCCCCATCACTCTGAGGGGTGCGGAGAGTAGCACTAACTCACGTACAGGCACTGTGCCACAGGGGTAGCATGATTGGGCCAATAAATGATATATCTCATAAAGAGCCTCTAAATCTGGTTCTGTAGGCTCAAAGGTATATCTATCCCATGTAACTGAAAGGGCCTGGCTCCTAGGATGTCCTTTCATCCCAGTTTACCAGGGACTGTTCTGGTCTTAGCACTGAGTCTCACATCTGGGAAATCCCGCGGGCCAGGCCAGCTGGGATCATTGGTTGCCCTGCACTGCAGATGGAAACAGAGCTGAACGTTTGTTCTCCTTTTCCTTTCTTGACAGTAGATACCATGAATTCTATGTTTAAAGCTCCTCAGATTTTCTGGGTGTACAAGGAATAGATGCTGAAAATCTTTAAGAGACTTTCTGCTGACTTTATGGGATATTTTCAGGTTGCTGTGCAATGTTAACGTATAAAATTGGCGTGCTGTTTTGCAATTATGTGAAATTACTCTGGAACTTTCATGGGGTCATAAATACTATTTAAACTCAATTTCCAAAGTGGTCCAGATATCAGAGTTATGTCTTCACAGGCAGTGAAGAGTTGAGGCAATCCTCTGGATAATTTAAGTTTAAAAGAGGTAGTGTTGGGGAGAATAAGTTTCTTAGGTCAGCATTATCCTGATTTTTTAGTTAATTCAAATTCAGTCTGTATAATAGTTTTTAAGCTCTTCATTTCATTTTGTTTAATCAGTCATATTTCCTTAAGGTTTTTCTTCCCAAGAAGAAAGTCATATATATGTTATACTTTCCAAATTGCGAATAACAGGTGAGGGGAGACTCATTTTCAGGTTGGTGCAGAAAACAGTTTTAAAAGGGTTTAACGGAAAGTCAGACTCTCTTTAATCAAAATAACTTCATTCTGAGATATTTTTCCTTCATTGGCTGTTCATGGTGTACCAGCCCTCACGGCATTCTTTTCATCCCCAGGTCTTGGATTTGCACTTTGTTACTCTCCAGCTATTGCCATGGTTGGCAAGTATTTCAGCAGACGGAAAGCCCTCGCTTACGGGATCGCCATGTCAGGAAGTGGCATTGGCACCTTTATCCTGGCTCCTGTGGTTCAGCTCCTTATTGAACAGTTTTCCTGGCGGGGAGCATTACTCATTCTTGGGGGCTTCGTTTTGAATCTCTGTGTTTGTGGTGCCTTGATGCGGCCAATCACTCTCAAAGAGGACCATACGACTCCAGAGCAGAACCATGTCTGTAGAACTCAGAAACAAGACTTTAAGCAGGCACCTCCCTGTTCGGCTTTGACTAAAGAGTGGGTGCAGACCTGCCTCTGTTGCTCTTTGCAGCAGGAATACAGTTTTTTACTGATGTCTGACTTTGTTGTGTTAGCCATCTCTGTTCTATTTATGGCTTATGGCTGCAGCCCTCTCTTTGTGTACTTGGTGCCCTATGCTTTGAGCGTTGGAGTGAGTCACCAGCAAGCTGCTTTTCTTATGTCCATACTTGGCGTGATCGACATTATTGGCAATATCACATTTGGATGGCTAACTGACAGAAGGTAAAATTCATGAAATCACAATTGGTTCCCTACCAGGGGACTTTAAATTTTGAGTTTCCCTTATCCCCTTTCCTGTAGAATACCTAGGTCTGAATAATGTTAACAGATTTTCAATATCTGAAGGCAACTCCTTTGTTGGTTCTTCTAGTCAGAGGTTGGCAAACTTTTTCTATAAAGGGATCGATAGCAAACATTTTTGGCTTTGTGGATCATACGATCACAGCTATCTAGCTCTGCTGTTGTAGCACAAAAGCAGCCATAGACAATGTGTGAACAAATGGGAGTGACTTTGTTCCAATAAGATTTTATTTATGGACACTAAATTTGAATTTTTCATATAATTTTAACGTCACAAAATACGGTTCTTTTGATATTCCTCCCTCCCCCCACACCCCATCCCCCGCATCTATTCAAAACTGGAAAGACCATTCCTAGTTCACAGATAGTGCAAAAACAAGTGGTAGGCTGGATTTAGCCATGGTTGGCCAACCCCTGTTCTAGATGGTTTAGGATGGTGGGTATTCTAAACTGCAGAACACTAGGGCAACTGTAAATTCTGGTGACAGATTTAATTTCATCCTACGTCAAGTCAGTCCTCAGGTAAGACAACTTATGGCTGGGTGTCGTGGTTTTCGTTTCTTTTGATCCATTCTAGAGAATGGCTGGCAGTAGAAGAGGAACAGTCTAGGAAGGAGGATCAGGTACAGTAATAACACATCATCTGCGGCCACATGTTTCTGTTTGACAGTGCAGATAGCAAATACTAATGTTATAATTTTAGGCTTAGAAACCAAAATTATAAGAAATCTGAGTAGTTTCTTCATCTATTGTTTATCTACTTGGACTGAAGATAGCAAGCTACTCAAATTCTCCTAAATGGTGGACTCTTCACACTTGAGCCATGACCTTGGAGAGTGGTCATCATGTGGCTCCTCATACATTATGTCTTTGGTAATTAGTCAGGGTTCAACTGCCATTCTGTAGTGTTATATATATAATATTTAGGATTAATTCCACATTTTTAATGGTTAAGGAAGAGGAGAAGAACAAGGGGTTCTGTCTTTACAGTCAAATAATTCAACAAGAAGCAGTCTGATGTAGGTCTGATAGAGGGATATCTTGTCTGAGATATACAATACATAAGTTCTTACACTGTCTCTGCCCCTTATTATCCTGGGGACCAAGAGAAAATCACCTAACCCTTGGGTCATCAAGGGTCATCATCTGTAAACCGGGCCAGTGCAATATTTGCCTATAAACCTCATAGACGATGGGTGGAAAAACATTTGTAAAGCATAAACTGCCTGTACTGCTATTATAGAGAGTCTTTGAAATAATGGGTATCATAGGTGGGTTTGGAGCTACAGAGAGAAAATAATGGAAGTTTCACTGGGGAGGTCTTGAAATAAGACTTAGTTCTAATATAAGACCTTCATAGTCTCTGGCAAATCATTTCAGTATCTTCATATTATGGCTTTCTTTTTGTGTGGTTTATTAAGCATATATGTTGTGCCAGATACCAAGGGATAACATAGCTGAGAGCATGTTATCCAATATGGTAGACTGCTGGAAAATATTAGTCTCTTGCAACTCCACATGTTATTTCACAACTACCCTTAGAGTAACCCAATGAGATAGATAACCTTCCCATTTTATAGCTAAAGAAATTAAGGTTAGACTTAGGCCGTAAGTAGGTAATAGATCTACATTCAGACTTCTTTCTAATTTTAGAGCATATATTATTTTCTACCACACCATTCTTCCCAAAGAGATAAATTCTTGGTTCACATGTACCAAAAGAAAGATAAGAAGACAACGTAAATAACACACAATGGGGACACCATCTTTATAAATAACTGCAATGCTTACTGCCGTGTGGCTATGGTTCCAAAGCTCTTTGACAGAACCTGTACATGCTGCACTCATTCTTCTTCTTTGAATCCACAGGTGTCTGAAGAACTACCAGTATGTTTGCTACCTCATTGCTGTGGGACTAGATGGGCTCTGCTATCTTTGCCTTCCAATGCTTCAGAGTCTCTCTCTGCTCGTGCCTTTCTCTTGTACCTTTGGCTACTTTGATGGTGCCTATGTGACTTTGATGCCGGTAGTGACCGCAGAAATAGTGGGGACGACCTCTTTGTCCTCAGCACTTGGCGTGGTGTACTTTCTTCATGCAGTGCCATACTTGGTGAGCCCACCTATTGCAGGTAAGTTTCCCAAGAGAACCCCCGACCACTTCTCCTTGTTGTACTGAAGTGAAAACAGTGAACTTACACACAAAAAATAAGGATTGGAAGTAAGTTGGAGAAGAGTGAAAGAGAAAGGGATGCAAGAGCCACCAAAACATCATGATCTCACCTACATCTTTGTATTGCAATCTTCTCCTAACCAAGTAGGGACCTTAGCCTATCTGGAAAAAAAAAATGTCCCAAATTAGGGTCTTCGTTCTATTCCACACTAATGATGAGGGCAATGGAACGGAGTAGTTTTTCAGACTTATAAATATGTCAGGCACATCCTGAGAGAAGTCTAGTGGGAGTATAGGATTCTAATAGGAGGCAGTGGGTGGTAAGGCTAAAATGATAAGTGGAGGTGTCGAGCATCAGCCAAAGGAGCTGGGTCTCTATATTCTTCAGAGACTATGGATAGTACTATAGTTTTTGTGCAAAGGGGTAATGTGGTAAAAGAGTATATTTTAGAAAATGTAATGTAGCAATTGATCTGGTTATTCAGGGAAGCAGCAGTTCAGAAGCACACTGAACTAGGGCTGCTGCAGAAGGAATGAAAATGTTCTCTGGGAGCAAGGAGGAAGTTTTATGAGAAAAAAAAAAATCAACTGAATTTAGCATATGGGGGTAAAGAAGAGAAAGAAGTCCAAAATGACTTGGAAAATGATGGCATGATTAAAAGAAATAAAGAAGTTGAAGAAAATGGCTTTGCCAGAAAAATAATGAATTTAATGTTTAGACATACAGAGATATTTGAAATACCCAGTAAAATAACTAATAGAAGAGCTGTTTAAGGATGAAATCTCAGCTTTAGAGGGAGACCAGATTTGACATACAGATTTAGGAGTCATCAGATAAAGCATATAGAATGCTTTGCAAACGTAAATGTAAAATGCTATAGAAAGTTAAAGCATGACTAAACAAGCAATTCAACAAATATTTATTGCTTGTGTACATCAGCATTGTGCTTGGTGCCGTTGATATAGCAGCAAACAGGTCAGAACATGTTCCTCTTCCTGGAGCATGTGGTCTAGACCAGTGTTTTCTCAAATTAAGGTAGTGGGACCACCTGCATCAGAATCCCCTGGGGCCTTTGTTAAAATATACGGGTTCCTTTTGACCCTCCCTCTATGATCCGAATCTTAGAGAGTGAGTTCCAGGAATCTACATCTCAACCATCTTTCTAATGATGCTCAGTCTTACTAGATTGAGAATAACTGGTCCAGATTATTACCTGCCTAAATTAAAACCGAGAGAATGATGGTCTCTGAACACAAGCAAAAGAGAAATGAGGCAAACATTTGCCTGGAAGGAAAAGAAGGGCATTTTTTGGAGAAAGCAAGATTTCTGCTTTAGCTGCTGTTGTGAATGAATAGTTTAGGGTTATTTCCAAACCCCAGCAACTGCTAAAGCAGCAAACGAGGGGAGGCTGTGACTGCTTGATGGCTGCACACGAAAATCCCTGGTTGGCTTAAACTCCATGATACAAGACTATATATTTAGTGCCCTTTTTTTGAAAACTGCCCCCAAAATGTTCCCACATCCTCCCTTCATAGCTAATTTTTGTGTTTACTAATCTTTAGGAGGAGTATAATTCTAATCAGACCTTATACTCATTACCAGGTATTAGAGGATTAGGGTGTGAGTACTTATTGTAATACTTCTCTTATTTAATTAACTTTAAAATGACAACTCTCAGTCTCTTCTGTTCGGTGCTGTGGAAATACACAAGTAAATCACAAGATGTACCTGGAAACTTTCTGGGTCTTATAGCAATTTCTACATGGCATTTTTGAATAATGGATTTGAAGTGGGTGAGAAGAGACACCATATACTTCTCCGGTGGATTTTCTCAGCATATAAGTAAAGTCTGGAGGAATTTAACTTTTTAATCACAAAATAATTGCCTGCCAAGGTCTAATTTTACCCCATTGATTCTCTAATGATTCTTGCCCATATTTTGCATTATCGTACACCCTGCTTCTCCTCAAAATGTAGAGTTAGAATAGATAGTGAGATTAATCGGTTGTAACAAGAGATAAAAGAAAACAAAAGCTGTGATAACGGAATTAGGTCTTCTGAAATTTGCATTTGCAACTCTTAAAATGGCCCAGAGGTCTGGTTTTCAAACTGGATGGGGTACAATGACTGAATCCAGTTGCAAATTTGGATTTTGCTTTATCCAGAAGCATATTATGTTACTGAAGATAGATAATACATGGGTGCTGGTAATACTACTAGCATGTTGTGTGATTATTTTCTCTTAACAACCTAGGTAATTGAGCCTAATGCCAACAATTTGAATGATGCTATTTTTATCTCTTCTACCCTATTTCATGGGATTAATAATAATAAATATTCATTTTGTGATTGCTAAGAATGTGACACTCTTCCAGGCACTTTACATAGTAACAGCAGTCCATTTTAGAAGTTTCCCTATAAAATAGAATGACTTCTTCAGTTGCTGCACCATATTTTTAGATCTGCTTTTTGTATCACAATTATAATGGTGGTGCTAGCAGTCTATTGTTATTATCCTTACAAATTTTTAGATGTGAGAAGGGGTAAGTAATTGAATTTTCAACTCAACGATATAATTTTGCTGTTGCTTGTTACAGGATGGCTGGTAGACACGACTGGCAGCTACACTGCAGCATTTCTTCTCTGTGGACTTTCAATGATATTTAGTTCTCTGTTGCTTGGCTTTGCTAGACTTGTAAAGAAGATGAAAAAAACCCAGCTGCGGTTCCTTGCCAAAGAATCGGATCCCAAGCTGCAGCTATGGGCCAATGGATCAGTGGCTTACTCTGTAGCAAGTGCATTAGATCAGAAAGATGGGGACTCTGCGGCTGTTGTTGCAGAGCCTGGTTACAATTCCACATGACCAGTGACCTTGAGCCTGGGAATCTGCAGGGCTGAGAGAGGTGGGACCACTTGATTATACATGTCTCTAAAGGATTTTATTTTGGCAGAGGAATTGCCTTCCAAGGAAATTATTATTGTTGTTTTGTTAACATATTCATTATAGGGGGAAATAGCAAATAACAAAGCAAGCAAGCTGGACTGGCTCTGTTTCCTCATTTGGGATTTGTACTCACAATTGAACTCACATCTTTCAGGCAGTGAACATCAGTCTATGGAGAACATTAGGACATAGCTGATTTAATTAGCTGTAATTAGGGATAATTTGAAGACATGACCAAAGCAGATGACATGAGGCGGCAGCTTTGTCTCAAATTCTCTGCCCCTCTCCCTTCACTCTTCAGTTCTAAGGTAAAGGGAAACTGGTTTTGCTTACCTTATGCTGTTGCAGAAGGGGGTCAGCTTGGATGTGGTGGTGGAAGGTGAGGATGCCAAAATTTTTTTATTAACGAGTTTCTCATCAGGGTTTTAAACAGCATTGTTGAAGAATTCTTCAAAAGGCAATGATTAATACAGAAAGAGACTGTCTTCCCTGCCCCTCCCTCACCCTCTTACTCCTTGCCTTTGGCGATGCGTAGGCACCACTTTGAGAATCCAAAGAATCATGGAATGCCATGGTTGGAAATGATATGAAAAGGTAGCTGGGGGACCTTCTATTTGAAATTTTACATTGGAAACTGAAAGTTTTTTCCTAAGACTGACACAGGCTCTCACCTCTGTTACTATCACATAAAATATTTACATCAAATTTAGCAGCATACACCAAGTTGCAAGGGCAATTTCTACCCGAAATGTTCACGCCAACACTTCCCATTTTTTTCCTTAGGAAAAAAGCTCTCGAATTGTAGACACATTCCTGTTAGGAATGGGAAAATGTTGGCAGTATTCCAACTGGCCAGGAATCCTTAAATCAGCAGGTCTCTGGTGAGAGTTTTCTTTTCAGATCAGATATTTAGGTTCATCATTATTAAAAACAAGACTTGGGGTTTTTCCTGAAAAATATTCTAGAGATGTTTTAAAGATGATTCCTTTCTCCCTGTGTTCTTGCTCTATTGTCCACTACTATTCATCTTTTTTTTTAATGGCTAATCTTTAGAAACTTGGTGAACCTTTTCAGCTGAATGAGGTTTCAGGGGTTAATAACCTCAGCAGCATGGCACTCTCATAAATTACAGCTTTGGTCAGGGAGAGGGAAAAGAAGGTTAAGAAGGCTAGTGGTGTGATATTTTACCGTATATAGGACTCTTTCACACACCTTAATTCATTGGATTGAATAGTTCATCGATTCCCAAGTTCTCTAGTTTCCAAAGGCTTGCGATAATTTCTGAGTCTTTAGATTGAAGAGAGAGGCATGGGAAGAGATGAGAATGGTCAGATCTCTCAGTCTGTCTCCAACTATTTTAAATCCACAGAATTGTAGTCCTAAATGCCAAGTTATGTTGCACCTGTAAATAGGGGTTAGTTATACAATTGAAAGGGAATTTTAACTATTTAACACATTTAAATCTGAACCTCAAGGAAATATT
>CM053506.1:24993859-25057619 GCA_028627145.1 Eidolon dupreanum
CCTTCTGGAAACCATTCTTTTGGTCTCTGTTTCTATGAGTCTGTTTTGGTTTTGTTTGTTTATTTTTTTAAATTCCACATATAAATGAAACCATACAGTGTCTGTCTTTCTCTGCTTGACTTATTTCACTTAGCATAATACCTGTAGATCCACTTATGTTGTTGCAAATGTCAAGATTTCACTCTTTTTCATTGCTGTTTAAAATTCCATTATATGTATGTACCACATTTTCTTTATCCATTCATCTATCAAATGGACACCTAGGTTACTTCCACATCTTGGCTATTGTAAATAATGCTGCAACGAACACAAGGGTGCATATATCTTTCAAATTAATGTTTTCATTTTCTTTGGATAAATACCTAAAAGTGAAATTGCTGGGTTGTATGGTATATCTACTTTTAGTTTTTTGAGGAATCTCCATACTGTTTTCCATAGGGGCTGCACCAATTTGCAGTACTACCAACAGTTCACAGGGGTTCCCTTTTCTTCATCTCCTTGCCAACATGTTATTTGTTGACTTTTCGATAATAGCCATTCTGACTGGTATGAGGTGGTACTCATGGTGGTTTTGATTTGCATTTGCCTTATGATTAGTGATATTGAGCAAATTTCCTCAAAGAGTCCAGAGCTTCAGGAAAGTTTTCTCCTCCTCCTCCTCCTCCTCCTCCTCCTCCTCCTCCTCCTCCTCCTCCTCCTCCTCCTCTTTTGACGTGTTATGCAGCACTGCCATCTGCTGGAATTAGTGAGACTACTTCTCAAAAGTTGGTGTTGCCTCCAGTTATGTTCAACCAGACAAGGCCAGCCTTAAGAATGGTTTAAAGTTTGTTATTGTTTCCTACTCTTCTTGACCTGATCCTGCTCTTTACCCATCCCACATTTATCCTCTTCCTCTCACAAATACAAATACAGAGATAAAGATGCTGTGTGTTTTTCAGCATTTTGATTGCTCAGGTTATTCTTTTATGTGGAGTATCAAACTTAATATGATGCTTTTGGCTGACTTGGCTATGGATAACCATTGGTAAAATTTAATGTAAAAAAAATTTTGAGCCCTCTGTCATCCTTGGGAATCCAGATTGCCATCCTGGATCCCATTCATGCCCCCCTTAGTAATGTGTTAATTGATTCGATATGAGTTGATAAAGGATTAAGTTAAAGTATAGCATGCAGAATTTCAAACACATCAGAAATCAAATTTTGAGAAATGTTGAAGACAAATGATATAGGGGAGTGTATCTGGAACCATAAAACATCATGTATTTGTGTCAATTTGGAAGCATAAAGCATCATGCTTATTTATACTGTATACAAATTATGACATCTTTAGTGTTTGAATTTACTTTAAAATGTGTAATTCCTGTGAAACTGTGAGGGGATGCTATTTATGACAATTCCTTTCAAAGGAGAATATATCATGTTAAAATGAAATAATCTTTTGTTGATTTAAGAAACTTAAAGAATTTGATTATGCATAGGTGGGTCTGGGGCTGAGTATAAGGATAAGAGAGAGAACTGAATTTCTGTTTAAGGAAAATAGAGGAATTATTTCTTATTTCAGGGGGAGAAGGGAACAGATAGAAAAAGCAGTAAGAGCTAGACTCATGGAAAGAGGCAGGAATATCAAGAAATATTTGAGGGTCTTTCTTCTCTCTCCATCTCTCTTTTCTTCCTTTCCTTCTTCCTATTTCCTCTCCCTCCTTTTATGCATCCCCCCCACTCTGATTATCTAATATTAAGTTTTAAGTTGTACATTTTTCTTTCCTGAACTCTTCTCAAGAAAAGTTTTTATACACAAATTAACTGTAAGTAATTTTTATTTTAGGGTTGTTTGTTGTTTAGTTTGGTGAGATTGAAGCATAAGGTTGCTGGAGTTAACATGGTATGGAAAAGGACAAGCTTGTGAAGAGGGCTGAAATATTCTTAAACTAAATTCATATTTAATGGAATCAGGGGCTCCGAGGCACTTTCCAAAGTACCTGACTTGGAGGCTCAAGGTAAACCCAGGTGATTTTAAGGGGAAGGCAATCTCAGCCTACTTCTAGTTGTTACATGTGTTACATCACTCTCCTTCCTCACCTTCTGTGTCCACGGTAGGTGAAGGTTCTTATTCTGGTTGGTGTGTGTGTGGGAGATAGATCTTTCCTCTCAAAAACAAAGAACTGGGTGTCCTGGCTTCTAATTGATTACTAGTTCTTCAGTCTTCCAAAGTAGGTTCGAGGAATATCTTTCAAATCTCTGATTTCCAACATCCAAGTCTTAAGACAAGCCTCTCACTTAGACAGAGTCCCTTGATTTCTTAGGCCATTCTCTCCAGGTATTTCAGAGAAGCTTTAATCCCAATATCAAGGGACAGCAGATGTGGACTAGTTTCCTTTTAAACTCCTTCCAGGGATTATTGGGTGGCCTATGATTGTAGGATGTCTGAACTCAGTGTGATCCTTTGTATCATTCCCCTGCAGTGTCTGTAAATATTGGTCCTATCTTTCCATGTCCTTCATTTCAAATTTTAAGACGATTTAGAAAGTATTGTATAGCAGTCAAATGCTAAATTTTAGCATCAGACTGAGTTGAAACCCTTTTCCCACCACTTATTAGCTATGTGTCTTAATCTAAATTCCAGTTTACTCATTTGCAAAAGGAAATAATAAAAATGCTTATCTATAGTGATTTTGTGAGGATTTTATAAGTTCAATATAAGAATTGCACTTAGTACAGCACCTGGTACATATTACATGTACTATGTAAGAGTTAGCAACAATTACTTATGTGTCACTAGAGTCTATAGATGTGGCTTAAGTAGCTATCTGTCTTAGGATTTTGCTTCATTCTGGTGGTGAGTTAGGGACATATATAAAGGGAACTGGTTTATAAGATCACTTCTGAACTCTTGCGGGTTCGTCTCTTTCCTTCTTTCCCCTCACCCCATTTTATCCTCTGATGCAGGAATGGAAACTTAGACAGAAATGGATTTTTCTGAAGAATAGGAAAGGTCAGTATGTTCAGTGTCTTCGATGTTCAATCCAAGTAACATCGACCCATGCTTGCCCTTCAGAGTTTATCTATGAGGCACCTGTGTGCTCCCATGAGGTACAGCTTTTCCAAAGCTCACGTATCCCGCCTTCACTATTTTGTTGCTTACTTTGCCCACATGCTATCATGAAAGGAGATAACGAGAGTACTTGTTCATCACTTACAGAGGACCCCTAGGTTCAGAGCAGACATGGGAATATATACATGGCATTTCTGTGAATGTTTCTAGTAATTAGAGGCTGTTTTTTAAATTCACTTAAAGGGAAGTACAACCAAATGTTTAATGAACAAATTTATCTCTGAAACTGCCAGAGAAGGTGGAAGTTTTGTGTTAGGGAGAGGGTGAGGTGAATGTGAGTGACTTGATCACAGGAAAAGAGGATGCTAAGGAGAAGAAATCACATCTCAATGATCAAGGGAAACTTGGCTGAGAATGGGAGAGGAAGGAGAGGCTGTGGTCCCAGGAGAGAAGAGAAAGGAAAAGAAGTTACAGCAGAAAGTTAAGTGCGGACAGGTTGTGGCCATTAAGTATAAACTGGCTTTGTTCTGTGGGAAGAGAGAGGAATAAAGGTCAGATTTGGGGGAGCAAGCTATCCCAACCTGCAGTGGGTGCCTATGGTGTGCTTATAATGCCATACCTTCATCTATTTAATGTAGACTTTATGTATTGATTTCCTGCTATGTTAAGTGAATTGTTAAATTATTGAATTTAAAGAACTCCTATTCCAATTTTTTTTTTTTACTCTTATGGCTCAATTTTTACTTTATTAGTTTTATTTACAGTAACACACTTAACATTTATTTCAAGTTTTAACTTGACTTCCCTTTTTGTAAGATAAGGGTTTTTTGTTTTTTGTTTTCTACCTTGCCCTTAACCTCCTTCCCCATTCTCTTTTCTAGCTCAAATATTATTAAGGTTGGGAAGATTTATGTTGTTCTTTAACCATAACTACTGATCAAAAAAGTTGAAAAACAATAAATGGGCATTTATAGTATGTAAAGATGACTTACCCTAGTCAATTAAAGTCATCTAATTACATTTCTTTCACTAGGTGAGTAGATTTGACTTCCAAAAGCAGACACCAAGATAAGATTTAATACAAAAAATTTATTAGGGGAACACCTATGAAAGAAAATGAATGGGAGCAAGGAGAGGCTAGGGGAGCCATTGGACTGTGATGCATTTCTGCAGGAGAGAGAGAAGGAAGAAAAGTTGGGTGGAAGCACCTAAGATTTTAGTGTAGTTTTAAGGAAAAATTGGCAAGGCTGGTGGGAAATCCTTGAGCCTAAGCCACCTGTCAGAGGACTTCTCTCTCTCCCAGGTCAGGGCCTGAGCTAGTATCCCTGGAAAGCATGGCCTCAGTGCAAATGCAATGACGGTTGTCGGTGCTGTGAAATCTTAAGTCACATCACCAATCTGGGTCCCAGCTTTCATATCGGTAGAGTTGGTTGGAGCAGGCATTTTCTCAGGGGCCCCCTGGTTCTAAAGTTCTTTGAGCTGATGCAGTTTTTCTTGAACTGAAATAATTTGCACGGACTCAATCTAGAAAGGAATAGTGACTGCTTATGTTGTCCTTGAAACTCTGGCAGATAGCACATGATCAACTGCTAAGACTAGTTCTGCACCCAGAGAGGGAAGAATATGTTTAAGAACACCATTACCCTGAAGCCAGTTTTCTTGGCAGCTGATTTACTTGTTGAAAGGCTGGAAGCATAGACTCACTGAACCAAATAGTTTCCAAGAGCACCTTGGAGATTTGGGAAAGAGGCACTTTTCTCTTCCTTGAAGGGTCAAATTACCCTAAAGGACAATTACAACCACTTCCCTGGGTATATTTTTGGTGTCTAAAAAAGATTAGATCTTTGAGGTCCCTAAAGACAAACCAAAACGCATAAACTTCATGCTATAAATCTTCAGCTAAATGGAAAGAATAAACTAAGAATAAAGACTATCTGAAGATGAAATAATCATTTAGGAAGGTAATTCAAGCCATCAAAACTTTAAGTTTTGATGGTTAACTGATAAAGGTGAACTCTGAGGTCTTTTTTAAACCAAAGAGTCTATGAAATTATTTCTAAACAGTTATACATTTTAGAAAGGCAAGTATAATTACTGACAAAATTTTAAAGTTATCAAACATTAATTTTAGTTCAATATTTTATAGTTGTACTTTTCATATGCTGATTTTATGCTTTAACATTACTTCTTATATATTTCAATGTTTTAATATTTAGTGAATTTTAAAGTCATTTGATAGACCTTAAAGTCTAACATTTAAATATAGAGGCTTACAGTTATATCTTTGTTGATACCATAACTGTATTTTACTGCATGTCAAGTGCCTACTTGGGAACATGACCTTGATTGCATGTTATTTCCAATGAGGGAAAATGACTTGCTGCAAAATATGACAAATGCTTCTACTAACAGGTCAGAACGTCCAGTCCTGAATTCCTAAAATATTTGAGTAAAGATCATTTCTTTCCCTATTCTTTCTTCTTGAATAAACAAATAAAATGAGCAAAGTAAACAAAAACAGCAGGAACTTAACATTTTAAAAAATTTAATTCATGAGATAGATACATTGCAGTATATATGTATGTTTGAGTATGTATAGAAAAAATATCTGGAGGGATACATATCAAATTGTTAACAGTTTACCTTGGGGGTGTAGAACTGGGGTAGGGTGAGGGGAGTGCTCTTACTTTTAATTTCATATACTTCTGCATTATTTGAAATTTTACAATGAGGATTCACTACTTTTATAATAATCAAAACTGTAATAGAAATTTAAAAAATAAAAATAGCAACAAAATGTAAAAAACACACACATTAGTTTTAAGAGCTACATTGGAGGTATAGAAAATCAAATCACATGGCACACTTTCCCATTAATACTGTGGCGGTAAATATAATTGTGCAGCCTACAACCAAAGAAACATTAGAGAAGCCACTTTTAGCAATGTCTCAATGTAAAGAGTCTCCTGGGATAAGAGCCCTTAAGCAGTGATATTTAAACTGAAAGCAGGGCCTAACTTTTCCTAGAAGATCTATAGGAAAATATGTCAATCTGAAAACTTCAGATAAAAGAAAAAGCTTCACAGAAGTAACTTGGAATACTAAAACATTTAACCAAAGGTCAGAAATTGGGGGGTATGAGAACCCTACCCTTTCCAGACCCAAAACTAAATCACTGAAATCTTGGTAATCTAAATGCGGGTTAGAGACATCTACTTTACCCATTTGCTTACCATTTTCCCCCAATTTCTCTACTGGTCTGCTTTCTATCTCAATGATTTTAACCTAAAAATACTGCAATTCTAACTGGAAAAAGTTCCATCTAGGTTCAGTTTAGGTTTATTCTTCTAGTTAAAAGAACCAGAGAAACTTGAGACTTAATGTTTTTCCATTCATTTTTTTTTCTCATAACTATTTCTAGCTACTTAATGAACATTTCGGGAGGTAATACTTCTAATTTCTCATGGGTCCCTAAAGTTCTGTGAGGAAATCTTTTTTCTCATGTTCTAGTTTTTTCTTCTATTGAAGTCATCAGAGATGACAAACTTTTTATTATGAACTGTTTTCTTCTAAAAAGGATTCTTTAGGTGACTATCACCTGATAGTTAAATATCCTCATCAAAGTCAGAACATCTATAACTGGAAGGCTCCATCTTTTGCAAACTACATATTTAAGAGCTTAACTAATTTAATTTTGAACTCCTGAGTGTTCCTGACCCAGGTGTCAAAGGCTTATGTAGGATTCTATTCACTGCGTGAGTATGAGAAATCTGACAAAACTTAATTAGAAAATTATTATAAATAGCAGAGATAAAGGGTATAAAGTCATAATGGCCATGCCATTTTTAAAAGTCACAACAGTTGGAATGTTGCTGTTTCTTAATGGATTATAGTACTTCAATTAAAAAAATAGAAAACAGTAAATGATCCATTATAATATATATAAAGTATTTAACAGGATGCCTAGTACACAATAACCGTTCAATAAAAAATGGCTCTGTAATAAACAATGGATTAAAACAATAAACTAAAATATAAGAACCCAAAATAGAGAGAAGAGCTTTAGAACTGATTTTCTGGAGTATGTAGTTAAATGGAAAGTCGAAGCTCACAAAGAGCAGTAAGGAATTCCGCATTTTCTGGATCTATCTTTTGGGCCCTCTCATAGTATTCAGCAGCTTGCCTCTTTTCACCCTCCAGCTTATAAACAAACCCTAGGGCACTTAAACTCTGCACATCTAAAGCATTGTGACCAAGTCTCTTGGTAGCCAATTTCTTCAGAGCACTTGTCAGTTTGCTACGCAGGGAAGACCTGTCTTTGACCTTTAAGGCTTCTAAGTAATGGTGGATGGCAGTATTTTCTGATTTACGGTGAAACTCCTGAAAGCGGCCATAGTGGTAATGGATCTGATGTTTGTGATCATCAGTTATGTTCTCCAGACGAAGGGCTTTCTGGAAAATGTCTTCGGCATTGCTATACTGGCCTCCCTCAGCATACATGTTCGCCAGGTCCGTGTAGGCAAATGCAAACATAGAGTCTCGTTCTACAGCTGCCTTGAAATGAAATATAGCGGATGTAATCAGCCCATCAACTTTCAGCTTATCTTTTCCTTTAGGTCTGTTGCGTGTGGCCTTCTTGATTTGGATCATTTGTGCCCTATAGCAAAGTCCCATTTGGTGATGCAGGAAAGAAGAGGTCGGTGTCACCTCTAAGGCTTTTTTCAAAAGTTCAAGGGCTTTGTCCCAGGAATTTTTTCTCCTGTAGAATTTAGCTGCATAACGAAGGACATAAGGTTGGGATGATATTTGGTCCAGGATTTCTTCAATGTACTTTTCTCCTTCAGCTTCTGCATGTACATCTTGAAGCTTCAGTGCCAGAAAAACCTTAATGTAGGTGTTATCTGGGTTCAGGGTAACAGCCTTCCTCAGAGGGCCCAGAGAAAAGCTCTTTATAGACCCTTCTCTGTCAGAATCATCCAGCCGATACACAGTAATGGCATAGCCGATGTTGAATTCTGGATTGTCAGGTTCTACTTCCAGAGCCTTCTCAAAAGCCGCTTTAGCCTTTTGGTAATACTTTCCCCCAAATTTCAAGAGTGCCCATCCTTTCTCACAGTCAATCTCAGGACATTCCAACTTGTAGTTAAAAGGACTGGACAATTTCTTACAGACATTCCCTACCTTATCTATATACTTCTGAGCTTCTTTAAGGTGGTCCATGTGATAATATACCCAGGCGTAGTTGCCCCAAGAGACCAGACTTCGTACTTCTTCTTTGTCTGAGTGTTCACGCTGGATTATTTCTTCTGCTTGTTCCAAGCAATCTAGGGCATCTTTATTTTGGCCTTTTAGGTGTTTCACAAAGGCCAATAAATTATAAAGAGTGAGTCTTGATTTCGTAGTAAGAAATTCAAGTTGTTGCCCAATTGTGTCTTCCACATCAAAGAGATCAATGTCTTCCTTAAGTAAATTCCATGTAAAGTGGCATTCTAACTCCAACAGAACAGCCTTCAAGGAGTCCTTAGGAATCTCACTGTCAAAGATAAAATCCTTTTTAATTTTTGAAGAAATAAGGAAAACAATTTTAAAACCTTAAATACTCTTCTTTGCTTAACAACCAATTTTTATCTTTCATTTGATTTTACAGTGAATCATAGCCTCCTGTTACTTTATACTAGTTTCCTCTGTGTACGGTTATATCCTAGAAATATCTCATTAAATTCTTATTAGTTATTGCAAAACCAATTCTGGAGATGACAGTATTTACTATGTTATAGGGTATCTATTTCCTTTTGGCAGTCACTAAACCATAAGGACCACCTATTTTGAAAGAGGGAGAAGTTAAATGTTTTATTTACTAGCCTTGAAAATTATTGGAAACACTGTCCCTGATACTGGGAAGGCAAAAGGGGAAGGAAGGGGTAGAAAATATTTATTTATTACTAGAGCCTTTCATGTGCAAGATCTTCTAAATAACCCTGGGGACGTAACCGTGAACAAGACAGCCTTGCTTATACAGAGCATGTATTATAATAGTCAATTATAACTCAGCAGTCCAATAAAGTTCCATGGAAGTGACCTGAGAAGGGTACATAGTCCAGTGCTGTGGACAACTGTGGTTTTTACTTGGTGAGGATTCTTCTTCTGGTTTTCCTTTGTGGAACAACCTCTCCCTCTACTCTCAGCCTATGTGATTTGAGATGGGTGAGTGTCCAACCTTCACTCTATTCTCAATTTTCCAGCTATTTCCTGGTCCCACTGATTTATTTGGAGAATGTCCAATTAAAATATATTTTTGCTGAAATAGGACTTTGCTGAAACTATCTCTCTTCCTTTGAAAAAATTTAAAATGGAACATAAGGTAGGAGTGGCCATCTTTCCAAACTCCTGGTGAGCGCCTGCCTGAGAAAAAATCTAACACAGAGGAAAGTAGAGCTTACACAGCAAGAAAGACAGATAACTCATGAAACTGACTAAATACCTGGATCCAGTTTTGCGGGATCACCTTGTCTCCCCACAGACTTCTATTTACTTAAGTGAATAACCCCCAACCTCTTCTTGCTTAAGCCAGTTTGAATTGGGTTTCTACTGTACACAATTGACAAAGTCCTAATATGCTAGTTTTATTTGTTTGTTTGGCTGATGGTGGTGGTTAGGCAGTCAGGAAAGACTTTGTAAATCTACTATTGGCTATAATTAAAGGTCATAAGAAATGTACAAAAAAATCACTTCGACTTTCTCTCAAAGAGGAAAATGCTCTAATTATGGGATGAACAGTATACAGTGTAGCAGTGGTCCCCAACTCTTTTTGGCACCAGGGACAGGTGCTCCTATGAGAATCTAATGCTTGATGATCTGAAGTGGAGCTGAGGCAGTGATGCTAGCACTGGGAGTGGCTGCAAAAACAGATGAAGCTCCACTTGGTGGCCCACAGCTCACCCTCTGTGTATCCTGATTACTAACAGGCCACGGACCAGTACTGCTCCGCGGCCTGGGTGTTGGGGACCCCTGCAGTATAATATGCATGTGTGTATTTCCTTTTCTGCTGCACACAGGAACCCCTCCCTTGTAGATACAATGTAAACACATATTTGTATAAATGTTTATGGGAACTACAGTAATATTTCTATCAATGAACATCTATTGATCACCTCATATCATATGTCAGGCAATATTCTAGTTGTAGTGGATAAAGTAGTGAACAAGATAAAGAAACGCCCTCTCTTCATAGTAATTCCATTCTGGGAGAGAAAGGAACAAAAGGTGTTGACAGAAAGTAAACTTTTATACAAATCAATGAACGACATAATTCCAGACAGTAGTAAGTGTTAAGAAGGAAAAAAATCTGAGTAATGGGTGTAAGTGATGGTGGTGGTTAAAGTACTCAGTTACGATTGCCAAGAAATAGCCCTTGTAGAAAGGGGCAACTGAAGGAAGATCTCAAAAATGAAAAGGAGACAGTCATAAATGATTTGAGGGTAGAATGGTCTAAGTCAGTGCTTCTCAGCTAGGATGACTTTGCCCTTCGCCCCTGGGGACATTTGGTCATATGTGAAGACAACTTTGATTGTCACCACGGGAGGAATGGCTACTGGCATCTATGAGATCAATGCTAAGGATACTACTAAATATCTTATAATGAACACAGGTCAACCCCAACAACCAAAAATGATCCAACCCAAAATGTCAATAATGTTGAGATGAGAAATCCTGGTTTGGGCTAAGGTACCAGCAAGTGCAAAGGCCCTGGTGTGGGAACAAATTTGGAGTGTTCAGGGAACAGAAGGAAGTGTGGCTGCAGCATAAACAAAAAGGAGAGTAGCAGGAGATAAGGAGGTGGAAGAGGAGGAGGAGGAGGAGGAGGAGGAAGGGACATATGATGCAGGGCTTGGTAGGCCATAAAAGAGATATAAATTTTACTTTAATTGCAATGGGAAACCACTGGTGAAAAATTTTTAAGTAGGGAAATGAAAAATAGTTCATTTAGATTAAAAAAAATCCCCCTGGCTGCTCTGTGGAGAATGGACAACACAGGGTCAAGAGAGAAAGCTGGGAAATTTGTGGGGAAGCTACTTAATTTATTGAGAACCTACTGCATGCAGGACACTGTTCTCAGTATTGGGGAAATAGCAATGAACAAAACAGAAAAAAAATCCTAACTTCATGTAGCTTATATTCTAACGGGGGTGGAGTACACCATAAAAAGACCTAAAATAATTAAAAATATAGACTATGAGAGATGATAGTCAGTGCTAAGGAGTAAAATAAAGCAGGAGAGGGAAATGGGCGGCTGGGATGTTGCCTGGGAAGTAGTTAAAATTTACAGAGCAAGGCCAGAGCAAATCTCTCTGAAAGTGACATGAAGAGACAAAGCTGCTGTTGAAGGAATCTAAGCAGAGATGATGCAAGCTTAACACTCAGGTTATAGTAGAGGATTAGAGAGGACTGGATGGATGGTTATATTTTGGAGGCAGAGGTGACAGGTCTTTCTGACAGACTAGGTGTGGGGAGGGCCATGGGAGAAAGAAGGAATCA
This sequence comes from Eidolon dupreanum, assembly GCA_028627145.1. Lineage (NCBI taxonomy): Eukaryota > Metazoa > Chordata > Mammalia > Chiroptera > Pteropodidae > Eidolon > Eidolon dupreanum. The sequence continues at coordinate 25,005,447 of CM053506.1, forward strand.
AAGATGATTCCTATGGTTTTGACTTCAGGAACTGAGTGAACAAATCAAGGTAACTATTTGGGAAGTTAATTCTGAGGTGTCTCTTAGTCAAACTAAGATGTCAAGGATGTAGCTGGATACTAATGAAGTAAATTCAGGAGATGAAAAGCAGTGAAGTTAGAACAAAGGACATAAAATTGGGAGTCATCCGCATGCAGATGAACTTTAAAACCACAAGATCTAGAATGAAATTACCTAAGGAGTGAGCATAGACAGAGAAAGTCAAAAACTAAGCTGCAATTCACTCTAGGTCAGCAGATTAGAAGGACCAGGAAAGGAGGCCAAGAATGAAAAATCAGTGAGGCAGCAGGAAAACTAAGAAACTTGGTATTATGAAAGGCTATGGAAGAAAATGTTTAAGAAAGAGAATATTCAATGTGTAAAATGATTCTTAGAGGTTGAGAAAATGAGGACAGAGAAGAGATCACTGTTTTGGCAGGAGTAAAGTTGTGGGGGACCTTGATGAGTGTTTAAATAGAATGCTAGAGGTGAAAACATTATTGGAATGGGTTGAGGGGATAATGGGAGGCAACGAAGTAGAGAGAGGGAAAACAGGCCACCCTTGAAAGGAATCTGACTATGAAGGGAGTAGAGAAGTAGAGCTAAAGATGGAACGAGGCTGGGAGACTTGTTAAAAAAATTTAATCATGATATTTTTAATGACTTAATGATATGCCAATGGGAATGATCCAGTATTAAGGGAGAAAATGATGCTTGTGGAAGAGGGGGATAATTGCAAGAAAGATGGAATATAAAGCAGAAGTGAAGCTATTCATTGTTAATACTCAAATCTTTATCTCCAGCACCAAACTCTTAACCATGGTTGCTATGCCCTTCATCATCCCATTCATGTCTACTTCGGTAGTCTCAATTTGTACCAGTTTCCTCTCACGCACTGCACTCCAGCCATAACGACCTTTAAAAAACTTATTGTTATTTCTTATGCAAGTATGTACCTACTTCAGAGCATTTGCACCTGCTTTTTATTCCCTTACTCTGTGAACTCTAGAGTTCTAGGTCTTACTTACTCTCATAATTCTGGTCATGATTCAAATCTCACCTCTGTGAAGAGGCCTACCCCTGACCACCTTAGCTAAAGCTGCACCCTCACCTTGCCAGTCATCCTAAAGTCTAGCCTATCACATTTTCCTGTTCTTTCTAGCATTTTCTGAGGTTGGGAAGGAGAAGAGTGCTTTGAATCAAACAGGAGAATGAGGTTTTAAATTGAACTGGACTTTCTTTAGGAACTGAAAAGGGACTATCCTAATAGCCAAAAGTGACTGAGAAGTTAGAGAACAGGATTAATTGCACAATTAGTAATAGTGATTATAAAAGTAATTTCATATTTATAATCTATTACTCTATGAAATGTTTTCCAATTTTTATAAATGCTAAATATAAACATTAATAGATTTAATATTATATTTAGTAGACATTTAAATTAGCTTATTATTAATTTCAATGATAATTTTATATTCTCTTTCTGTTTATGTAAATACAGACATATATACAGGTCTAACATTTTAGTGACTGTAGGTTCTAGACTAGAGCTGTTCAACAGAACTTCCTGCTATGATGGAAATGTTCTTACTGTTCTTATTCAATATGGTAGACACTAGCCACATATGGCCACTGATCACTTGAAATGTAGCTAGTACAATGGAGAAAATGAATATTTAGTTTAATCTACTTTAACTTAAATAGTCACATAGGACTGGCTGCTACTCTGTAGGGCAGAGACACTGGGCCTTACAGAGCTTAATAGATAAAAAGGCCTCAAGCCCAACAGGTCAGAGGTATCTTTTGACTTGAAATTTTTTCTATTTTATTCTAGGTGAAGAGCTAAATTAAATGGCAAAGTAGGATATATTTGAAAAGACAACTTTACACATATGACCTGGGTTCACTGCAAATTCGACTCAATAGTATAACTGTACACTGTTTATAACATACTATCTAGAATCAGATGAGTACTCAAAAAACATAAACAACTAAAACTACCATTCATTGATAGTTTACTACATGCCAGGCAGTGTGCCAAGCACTTTATATAAAGTACATGTAATTTTGATAACCACCTCATTATTTTCATTATGAGGACTGGCAGACAGAGTTTCAATTACATGTCTAAAGTTCCAACAACTATAAAGTGGTTGAGCCAAGATCCAAAACCTTTTTAGTTCTGTCTTTTAACCATAATTCTCTACCATCTCTAATATAAAAATTGAAGGTTGTTCCTTAGAACAGTTAGCTTTAAAACACAGAATATATCTAATGTATGTAAAGTTCACTTTGCCTCAGGAGGACCTAAAAAGAAAACAGGAAGGGATTTTAGAACAGCTTAAAGAGCAGGTAAGAGGTTCGTGTGACTGACCACTGGGAAGTCATGCCAGATATTTAAAGGTCTACGGTTAAGAAAACCATGGTTTCAAATATAAGCCCTCAATCTAAAGTCACAAACATTATACTTTGCTGAAGTTGTTTTGAGATGGAGCTACTTTTCACCAGGACTGCTGCACAGAGTGCTTCAGATAGGGAGTGGCCAACAGATATCTTAATTTAAGGATGATTAATGGTCCTCTCAAACAACAAAAGCTTTTGCCCAGTGAAGCTGGGTAAAAATATGTTAAAAATGATCTGAAGGAAGTGCAAGAATCTTGGTTTTCAAAGATATAATTATCATTATTAAGAATAGTGAATTAAAATACTTTTTCCCACAACTCAATTAAAAACTTCATTGTAGATGCTGATGACCTTCAGAAGTATATCCTCTATCTCTGATCTCTCCCCTGAATTTCAGACTGATCTAATTTTTAAGTCTTCAATTAGAAGTTCAATTGGCATCTCAAAAAACATATCAAATACAGAAATCTGGGTCCCTTGAGTCTGTTTCCCACTCAGTCTTCCCAACCTTGCAAGGCATCACTTAGTTCCACAGGCTAAGTAACCAAGAAATAACCTTCTCTCAATCCTTCATTCAAATCCAATAGGAAGTCCTGTTAATTCAACCACCCAGACACATCTCAAATCCATCTACTTTTCTCCATTTCCACTGCTATTTTCCTAGTATAAACCGCAATTACCTTTCCTTTGAGCTGAGGCAAAAATCTGGTCTCTCTGCTTCCACTCTTGGTCCTCATATAGTACCAGTAAATTTTTGAAAATGTAAACTAGATTATGTCTGTCTCCTGGCTTAAAATCTCCCAACTGCTTAGATATTAATCCAGCCTGCCATGACTGACAAGTCCCTAAAGGAGCCTTGTCTACCTATTCAACCTTCTCTCCTACTGCTCTCCTCAGTCACTGATTTAGACATACTGACCTTCTTCCCATCACAAACATATTAAGTTCAAAGACTTTTACACCTGTTGTTTTTACTTGCAATGCTCTGGTCCTAAATCTTTGAATGCTAGCTCTTTACAGCTCAAGTATTCCTTATTTAAGAGGTTGCCTGTGGCACATCTTAAAACAGCCCCCTCCATTCTAGGTCACTCTCTTAGGCCATTACACTACTTTATATTCCTTACAGATCTTATCGCTTCCTGAATTATGTTGATTATTTACTCGTTTATCTATTGTTTGTCTGTTTCCTCCATTTAAATGTAATCTCCATGAAAATAGAGACCTTGTTCTGATTTTAATTTTTTGCCTCTGTGTCCCTATATCTATTATTCAAGGGATATAATAGAAGCTCAAGAAATAAATATTTGTTGAATGAATGAATGAATGCAGTTATATACTGGTAGCTTCTGGCATGTCCAGTCCAGAGGTACATACCTAACATAAAAAAGCACATGAATTTCAGATGAGGGAATTCCTGCTGGTTCTTCCCTTCCTGCTAAAAGGCTTCAAACTTTTTCCTGCTTTGGTCTTTCCTATCTCACTTGTCTTTATAGCTTGCCATGCTGTCTGGCCCCATGCTTAGATTTTGAAAACAGGTTTTGAACTGTTTCCTGTAGTCCTCACTGGGAAACCTGGTATGATTATCTCTTGGTAGCTAATCCTTTCTCTGGTGTAACTACATCAAAATCATGGGCACAATTTGCCATGCCCTTAACAGCCTGTCCAGATCCGCCACCATACCAGCTTACCGGGTCCCTGTCCATGCATAGAGTAAAATGAACACTGTCTTCTGTCCTGCTACCACATAAACGCCCAAAGACGATGAGGAAGGCTGCCTTGGATATGAATGTGGTTGTGAGATCTCAAAGGGACCTTCCAGTCAGCCACTAAAGTGCTTTGTTCAGACTGAAATTCACACACAACTGCAAGGCCATGAGAAGTTTTACTGTTTAAACTTTGTCTACTTAATGTTTTAACTTTGTCTCTGGGAAGCTGGCAGAGAGAGATTATTATGTTTGAAAAGGCAACATTTATCTTTAAGTAATTTTTTTTTTCTATTTCAAGTTCCATGGGAGAAAGTCTCCAATGGGGTCCACCGCATTCTGCACATACACATACAATGCACCCCTCTTTTCCTCCTTGTTTTTCCAGGCCATCCTGACACCTTCATCCCTGCTCACAAATGTTAGAAGTTAGAGACTTTTTTTTTAGTTCTCGTAATAGCCAACATTTGCAATATGTGCTAAGCTGTCAATTAACCCGTTCCACAGTCCTAAAAGATGGATAGCATTAATTTTTACAGATGAGAAACACTCAAGAGTTTAAGAAACTTTTCTTTGAGTCACCCAACTAGGAGAACAAAGGGCTATATGCTTCAGGAGTCCAAGATCTTAACTTCTCATTCCTCAACTTATTGAATGCAAATGATTCACTAACTACATACAAGGCAGTGTGCTAGTCCCTGGGGATACAAAAAAAAGGTGAGAAAAACTAGTAAAGAAGACAAAGAAATCCTGATAAAATAGTGAATTGGGTGGAACAATAAAAATCTGTACGTGGTTCAAAGGTAGCTCCCAGAAAAGGAAGAATTCAGACCCAGAAATCGGAGAGGCAAAATGGCAGTAGGAGACAAATGTGCCGCCTGGGGCTGCGACCAAATCGCATCAGCCCAAATGAGAGAATGGCAGCTGAAAGGCTTGGGAAGCAGAGGAAAGCGATGGACCTAAGGAAACCCGTGCCACGTAGAGGCTGCGCAGAATGGGCCTGGGGGCGGGCGCCAACCAAGCACAGTCACCACTGCGGCGGCCGAGAAGCCGCAAGGAGAGGTCGAGCTTCTCAGGGCGCGTCGCCTGGCCACACTGCCTGACAGGCCCCACCGCAGACGCCCGGGGGAGAGGGTCGGCACTCCGCGGAAGGGTCAGCTCGAACATGCTCCTCAAAAGGCCCGATTTCAGACGCCCAGGACCCGAAAAGGGATCCCGGGGAGCGTCCCAAGCCAGATGCTTGGGTGCAGGACGCGGGGGGCTCGGCCTCTTAAAGGGCCGTAGCGCCGCGTTAGAAACGGAATAAAAAAAAAACAAACACCAGTTTGAAACAAAGGCCTACGCAGAATCTGGATGGAGAAGCGGGGAAAGCCCTTACCTCATGGTGGCTGGGCTCTGCGACTCTCCCAGGGAGGAGGCAAGTCCCCTCGGGCTTTCTCAGGACCGGGATGCCGTGCTGCTGAGCGGCTGGGCGCGCGCGGCATGTGCGTGCGCGTGCGTGCGCGCGTGCGCGTGGGCAGCGGGCGGGCGGGCGCGCTCTTCGCGCGAGGCGTCTGCACCGCTAGGTGGTGCGAGGGCGCTAGCCTTTGTTAAACGCAGGACCGGAGCGGGAAAAGGAAACTGAGAAGTGAATCTGATCCTGGACTAGGTAAAGTTCAGCTCCAGGAAACGGAAACTTATAGAAGGGATGAGTGGGGACCCTCTCCCTACCCCGCGCCGCATTTAGAGGCCGCGGCGAGACGTTTGCGGAGCGCAAGGTCGTTTAGAGTTGAATTTGCAGCTGGGCCTTTGGATGTTGGTCTTTCTGAGTCCGCATGCAGCTCGATTAGCCTTTTCTTTCTTTTCTTTTTTTAAATAGATGACAGGAGCGTTATTTTTTCAGCGTTATTTTTGTCGTAAGGGTGGCAGTAATATTCTTTCCAGCTTTGTGCACTCTAAGCTAAAACTGAAGTACCTGCTTCCAGTCTTAATTCAATTAACAAGACTACAGTGATGTGCACCTGTGCCATTATTTACGTTGAGTAAATTTAGAGACATTTTGGGATCAGAATGCATATACATTTTAAATTTTAGTAGATACCGCCGAATAACTTTGTAAAGAGGTTTATACTCCCTCTTTGAGTTCATACACTCACAATTGTTACAGGATGTTTGCTTTCCGTGCCCTTGTCAACTGCTTTCTGTAATAAAGTTCAGATAAAGATGAGGGTGGTATTGGGAATCTAAGCAGAAAATGCCAGTATTGATACACTAAAATTTTTGTCTCATTCGACTTCATTCATTCAACAAATTTCATTAAACAGTCGCTAAGAGCCACACATTGTTTAGGCGCTGTTAATAATAACAATGAGTTATTATTAGGAATCTACCTTGTGGAGTTAATTTCTAGTGCATAAGATAATAAAGAACAAATGAAACATATGTCAGATGGTGCTATGGAGAAAAAGCAGAGAGGGTTGAAGAACAGGGTGTTTCACTATTATAAATACGTTAGTGAAGGAAAGTGTCACTGAGAAAGTGTCAGTTGAGCAAAGATCTGAAGGGGGTGAAAGTGGGTATAAGGCTAAGGAAGTGTGTGTTAGGCAAAGGAAACAGTAAGCATAAAGGCCTGGAGATAGGAGCATAGTTGACCTGACTGTGGTTGGAGTGGAGAGAGCCGGGAGAAGTTTTAAGACATGAGAGCAGAGAGACAATGTGTGGTCACCTGTAGGCAATTGTAATATCTTAAGTAGAAAACCACTTTTTAGAAAAGGTACTAAATAGTTTGAGTAGAAAAATAAGCCCCAAATTTCCTTCTTACCAAGGAAAAATTTAATAGAGCTCCAGTGTTTGAAAGAAATTTCCAGTGCCTTGATCATGTTTTTCTTCCTAGTTCTCACTTCTTTCCCTTCCTTTCTCTTAGCTGTATCTGGGCCAAAAAATAGTCTCTGCCTAGTAAGGATTAAATGGATGACAAGCAATCCATAGTAAAAATCAAAGGGAAAAAAAACCTTCTGGTTATCTATTTATATTGTTTAGAAATTCAAATTCAGAAAGACAAAGCAAGCTATAAAAATTTTAAAGGGAAAGACATTTTCAGGATTGAGAGGAAACAAAGACCTGTCAAGTGGGTATTGAACATGCTGAAATTACCAAATGGAATTTGAATATCAATCTTTTTTTCATAGACTATTGGATTGGGTGGATTCTTGGGAAATTCAATAGTGTATATTGTCTTTTTAATTTCTTCTTATCAACATGTAAAACACATCAACTAGAGAAAAAGAAAGTGAAACATAGCAACAGAACTGCTTGGCAAACTAAAACTTAGGTAATAGGTTGGTACCCCTTGAGGTAGTTTTCAGAATAAATACTCATTTTTTTCAATAACTTCCAGGAGATGGGTGTCAGTCAGAGTTTCTTAGCCTTGGCACCACTGACACTTGAGCTGAGTAATATAATATTTTGTTGTGGAAAGCTGTCCTGTGCATTGAGGATGTTTATGCAGCATCCTTGCTTATACCCACTAGATGTCAGTAGCACCCTGCAGTTGTGAACCAAAATTGTCTGGATTTTACCAAATGCAACTTCTTTTTGCCCTGAGGGGCTAAATCCTCCTCTTTCCTCTTACTGTCTCCCCACCTCAGTTGAAAATTATTGCTACAAATAATACCCTAATACATACATATATGTACATATGTGTGTGTGTGTTTTTTTAATTAGTCCTCACAGCTCAGCCTGCAAGAGGTAGGAGGTGGACTTAAGTGAGAGGAAAAGTTGAATATGGGTAAAGAGAGGTTAGGGATGGTACTGGAACTCAGGAGGAGCCCTGGGTGAAAAGATGGACACAATGAGAATGTCAGAGAAGGCGTACTCCTTTTGGCATGGGACTCTAGAGTGGAGGTATCTGTATGACGTTTGATCTGGCTGGGGATAAGATACAGAGCTGTGGACACACTGAGGGTGGGTGATCCAAGGTGGGCAGGATATAAAATGGAGGCCCTGAGTCTCAACGCAGTTTCACCTCTAGCATCATCGTGAGAATGGAGACATTGGTGGCTATGGTGATCTCCAAGGAGCTGGAGCCTACAGTCATGTGTAGACAGCAATTTTCTAAGACCTGGGCTGGGACACCTATTATAGTAGAGAATAGAAGGAGCTATGGTTCAGCCTGATGCCTGGGCACTTAGAGAAATTCCTGAGCGGCAGTAACTCTAAATAAGGACACCTGCTGAGGTTCTGTCAGTCATTTACATGGGAGTAACAAGCTCCTGAAATTCAGCTGTCAATTTAAAGAGACCTCTTGATAATGCCTGGAGATATTCATGTGCAAGTTTGGTGATAGTTTTTTCCATACCAAAGAGCATCTATTTTTCTGGATTTGCTGCTTATTGTTTTTCTCTGCAAATATTGAGGCTATCCCACACTTTAATTTTACTGGGCTCTGGGAAGTGTAGAGATCTCTTTCATAGTTGGGAAGAATCGGTCATAAGAAATACTAAGTAACCATGATCTCTGTAGATTGTCAAACACATATCACACACACACACACACACACACACACACACACACACACACACACACACACACACACACACACACTACATAATCCAGAGACTTGGTTTGCATTAATGAACTCTGCTTTCTGGGGGCAAATCATGTACAGCAATACCTGGGAAGAGTTGCCTGATAGAGAATCGACCAATCCAACAATTATTTACTTTTAATATTTCTGACTCTAAGGGAGGTGACAGTGGTTCAACTTATTTAGCACCACACAGCCTCCTCTCCCAAACAAATTCTTTCAGGTATTGTTTTTGTGAAATCAAATCTCTTATTTTAGTGATAAGAAAGTTAAGAAGATTGCTTATATGTTAGGGGTCCCCAATCCCTGGCACCGTGGACTAGTACCAGTGGGCCTGTTAGGAACTGGGCTGCACAGCAGAAGGTGAGTGTCAGGTGAGTGAATCTTCATCTGTATTTGCAGCCGCTCAGCAGTGCTAGCATCACTGCCTCAGCTCCACCTCAGATCATCAGGCATTAGATTCTCATAGGAGCACTGGTCCCTAGTGCCAAAAAGGTTGGTGACCACTGTTTTATGTAACTCTCATGCCTGCCCCTCAATGATACAAATTTTGCTTGTTTCAATTCCTATAAAAATGTAGTAGCAATTCAAAGCCCAGCCAAATATCTCTGATAATTCCTTGGAGATTTGTATTCTCATGGATTAGAGGTCCCCACCAAGAAATGGAGGGTTCTTAGAAGCTGATTAAGGTACAAAAAGATTATGCCCTAGAGTTTCCATAGGAATTATGGCTGTGCCAGCACCTTAATTTCTGTCCAATGAAAACTATTTCAGACTTCTGACCTATAGAACTGTAAGATAATAAGTCTGTGTTTTGCAGGCATCGAGTTTGTGGTAATTTGTTCCAACCACAATAGAAAATTAATATATCCTCCCCTAAAATATACAATAATTAAAAAACAAAAAATAACATTGTTTTTCTTTTTTAAATATTATTTATTGTTCATTGCCTTTTAATGAAATGTCATAATCAAAGGTGATGGCCACAGATGGTCTCTCATTTTATTTAGTATCTGTTTCATATTTCTTGATTTAACTAGATCAGTACTAGCGAATGACTGAATAAATAGTGCTTCAAACCAACTGGCATAAAACAAGAGAACTGCTTGGAGCAATTGACAATGAATTAAATTTCAAAAATATTCATGGAGAAAGCAGACCTTTAATTGAGTATTTGTTTTACTGTCTGTCTCTCTCAGTAGACTGTTAAACTGCATGAGGTTCAGAGAAAATGTCTACTTCTTTCAATGAAGGGAAGCAGAATATGCCACCCCCAGGTATGCTACATTGGCGTAAGAATTACTTTGAGCTGAAGGCAGTTGAAAAGAAGCAGATATAAGAAAGGCTGTCTGCCATCCTCCTATCTACCTAATGCAGGACATAAATTTATGAAGGTGTCCACCCTCTCCTTTCTCTTCCAGAAAAGACAGAGTTAATCATCTAAGATAACTCCATGCCTTTATCACATAGAGTCACTACCAAAGGAATCTATGTAATAAATTTTGGTAACTAGCAGTTATCTTCCATTAGCTTTCCCCATAATTTACCTTTCTACAATTTGCCATCTTAGAAATTCAAGGTTCTTTTCCTTTTATCACTTCTCTAAAAATGTATCATTCATTTATTAAGATGCTATCTATATAAGCCCAAGTTCTAACCATCCCTTTGAGGTACTCATCACTAGGTACTCCCATGTCTATGTGAAACGCACATGTTAATGAATTTTCGTCTGTCTTTCTCTGGTTAATCTGTCCTTTCTTAGTTCAATTTATGGGGCCCCAGTCAATAAACCTAAGATGGGTGGAGGAAAAGAAGTTTCTTTATATCACCATACTATTTTTGATATCTAGCACTGAAAACTATTCGTTCACTAAATGAATGAATTGGACATTTTATTTTATGTAAGTGCAGTATTTTATTTGCTACAAATCTACTTAACAAACTGTTCTTTCTACTATATAACATTCACAGAAATGATTTCTCTCTTCTTCTCCCTCACACACAGAGACATAACTATTCTACTTCACTATTTTCTGAATACAACTAATATATTTTCAGGTTTGAGTAATTGTTCAAAAATTACATCATCACAGTGAATTACATAATATGTTTCTGAAAGCAGTAAGCAAAAAGATCATTTGTACATGTTAACCTAAAAACAAATGAATTGTGAAAGTGGTCCCTATTTCAGCACCATGCAGTCAGTCCCACAGAGCTCTCAAAGTTAGCCAGCTTCAGGGCCCGCTCGTAATACTCCAGGGCTTCATTCATTTCTCCTTTCAATTTGTAGATGAACCCGAGGATGCTCAAGCTTTCTATGTCTGATGCATTTCTCCGAAGTTTCCTTAAAACCAATTTCTCCAAAGAATTGATACTTTTATCTCTTGAATATGACTGGTTGTCTATTTTTATTGCTTTTAAATAATAGATAATTGCATCGATTTCAGATTTCCTTTGAAATTCTTGAAATTGGCCATAGGAGAAATATATTTCTTGCAGAATTTCTTTTGCAAGTGTTTTCATGCATAACACTTTTTGATAAATTTCTTCAGCTTTTTCATAGTTGCCTGCTTCTGTGTACATATCTGCCAGGTGTTTGTAAGCTATCTCAAATGTGGGTTTTAGTTTCAGTGTCAATTCTAAATGAGATATGGCTAATTTTGTTATTTTATTGACATTTTCTCTATCCTGTCCTCTGGGCTGCCATTTTGCAGTTTTCTTTATTTGAAAAACTTGTGATCTGTAGCAAAGCCCTATCTGGTGATGCAGGAAGGCAGAAGAGGGTGTTGTCTGCAGGGCACTTTTTAGGAGCAGAAGTGCCTTATCCAAGGAGCCTTTTCTTCGGTAAAACATGGCTGCATAACGAAAGACATAGGTCTGCGAGGACATTTTGGTCAGTGCTTCTTCAATGTACTTTTCTCCCTCAGCTTCTTTTCCTACCTCCTGAAGCTTCAGGCCAAGGAGAGCCTTAATATATGCATCTTCCGGATTTAGCCTGATGGCCTGTTTTAGGGGGTGTAGAGAAAATGCTTCTTTATCTTGCATTCCTTTGTGAAAGCTATCCAGGCGAAACATGGTGATCGCATACCCAGTGTTGAATTCAGGGTTTTCAGGGTCCACTTCCAGAGCCTTTTCAAAGCAGGCCTTGGCTCGTTCATAATTCTTTCCTCCACATTTCAGCAAGGCCCATCCTTCTTCACAGTCCATCTGAGGACACTCCAGTCTACAGCAGGAGGGACTGGCAGCTTTCTTGCAAGTGTTTTCCACTTTGTCCAGGTAAATCTGGACTTCTCCCAGGCTGCCCATGTGGTAATACAGCCAGGCACAGTTGCCCCAGGTAACCAGCCTTTTTGTGTCCAATTGGTTGGTATGTTCTTGCTGGATTAAGGCTTCAGCTTCTTTCAAGCTCTCCAGGGCTTCCTTATTTTGGCCTTTCAGGTGTTTTATATAGGCCAGTAGGTTGTGTATTCCCACGTTGTATTTGATGTCTAGGAATTCAATCTCATCGAAGATCCTGTTTTCTAAATCAGTCATTTCAGTGTCTTCGATTAGCAACTTCCATGTAAAGTGACATCTCAGCTGCTCCAGCCTATCCTTGACCTGATCTTCATCAGCATTCTTACTGTGAAAACAAAAGCAGATTTTCTAGATCAGGTGAGGAACAAGCAATGAAAAGAGACCAGGTAAAACACTTCATATTTATAGCTTAGCTTTGACAAGGACACACCTGCTTTGATTTCCCTTAGAGTCCCTTTACAGTTGACCCTCAAGCAATATTGTTTTGAACTGGGCATGTCCGCTTATATGTGAACTTTTTTCAGTAAATGCAGTCAGCTCTTCTTATCAGGGGTTTTACATCAAGGGATTCAACCAACCATAGATGAAAAACAGTGTTTCCCATTCCCAGCCATGGATGGAAAATACTACTGTTTTTGATCTGTGGTTGGTTGAATCTGCAGATGCCAAGGGCCAGCTGTAGAATTTAAAGTTATAGTGGGTTTTCAACTGTGTGGGAACAGAAGTGGGGGTGAGGTGGGACTGGCATCCCTACCCTCCATGTTCAAGTGTCAACTGTGTTTCTAAGATCTGCTTGGAGTTCAAATGCAATTCGCTTGGCTCCATATGCTGGCTCCAGCACTTTCTATCCAAGTAAACTCTTTGTGCTCCAGAGTCCTATTTGTACAATAGGGATAAAAATAGTACTTATCAGATGGGTTGGTGAGGATTAGTAAGCCATATATGTATATCACCTATAGTATATTACATGCTATATAAGAGTTTCCTATTTTCATATTAATATAATTTGGATGGAGCCCAGTTAGAAATGTAGAACCTCAGGACCTTAGTCTGCAGGTTATGCAACAAGACCACCTAATAAGACCACCTAAAATAAGACCACTTAAAAGGGATAATTTTGACCAATTATTTTTTTTCACTTATTATTTGGAAATAATTTTAGATTCACAGAAAGTTGCAAAGGTAGTACATAGTTTCAGTGCAGTCTTCATCCATTTTCTCCCAATGCTTATTATATCTTATATAACTATAGTACAATGTCAAAATTAGTAAATTGAAATTGGTATTATATGTGTAGAGTTCTATGCCATTTTATCATGTGAGTAAATCCATGGAACTACCACCTTGATCAAGATACAGAACTACTCCATCATCACAAATATCTCCCTCACACTATCTCTTTATAGTCACATATGTCTTCTCCCCCAAACATCCCCCACCTCTAATAACACTAATTTGTTCTTTATCTCTATAATTTTTTTTATTTCAAGAATGTCATATAAATGGAATAATATGGTATGTGACCTTTTGAGATTGGCTTTTTTTCACTCATCATTGACATTTCATTTGTTTCTGGTTTTGGCCTATTACAAAAAAGAGTGCTATAAATAGTTGTGTACAGGATTTTGCCTGTACAAACAGGTGCAATTGCAACCAGAGGTGCAATTGCTAGGCCATATGGTGTGTGGCCAGAGATGCAATTGCTAAGCCATATGGTGTGTGCTTACGTTTTTAAAAAACTACCACTATTTTCCAGTGTTATATCATTTTACATTCCTACTAGCAATGTATGAATGATCCAGTTCTCTCCATCCTTACCAGTGTTTGATATTTTCACTTTTTTTAAAGATTCTAGTCCTTCTAATAGGTGTGTAGTGATTTCTCATTTGCACTTCCCTAATGGCTAGTGGTGGTGAACATCTTTCCACATGTTTATTTGCCATTTGCATACCCTCTTTGGTGAAATATTTCTTCATATCTTTTGCCTATTTTCTAATTGGATTGTTTGTTTTTATTGTTCAGTTTTTATAATTCTTTATAAATTTTAGATATAAGTTCTTTATGAAGTATGTGATTTTCAAACATTTACTCTCAGTGTGTAGCTTTTTATTTTTTAATAATATCTTTTGAAAAGCAAATGTTTTTACTTTTGATCAAGGATGATTTATTGATTTTTAAAAACCTAATGGATCATGCTTTTAGTATCATGTCCAGGAAGGCTTCACCAAGCCCTAGGTCCTGAATTTTCTCCTATGATTTCTTCTACAATTTTATAGTTTTGCATTGTACATTTAAATCTGTGATCCACTTTGAGTTAATTTTCCTATAACATATTAATATTAGATCGATAAATTTTTTTTGGCCTATGGCATTCCAGTTGCTCCAGCACCATTTGTTAAAAGACTACTATTCCTCCACTGAATTGCTTTTGCGCTTTTATTAAAAATCTGTTGGAGGAAAAAAACGGCTTAGATGATAAAGGTTCTGTTCATCCCTCTGGAAACCAAATCAAAGTAGTGACAGAACAAGGAGCAACAGCAAGGAAAAATCACCTGGGATCTAGATGAACAAGCCATACAACTAGGGAGAAATCCAAGAAATCACCCTGCAACAGCAGAAGGTAGGATGGGGTGAGGACGCAGGGCTACCCGGTCTGGAGAGGCTGAGTGAAACAGAGGCTGTAGCAGTGGCAGACTACTCTTAAAGGGGCTGTGTCTGCGAGCAGATTTTCGTGAGCTCGCTCTGAGCACCAGTGCTAATTCAGCTGCATGCAGGGGGCACCAGGGACTTACAGGGACTCATTGTAGGAGTGAGGGCCCAGGCAAGACTCGCTCTATACAGAAGTGCTGGCAGGATCCGTTGTTCCCTGTTGAGCCCTCCCCCTTGCCAGTGCTCTGAACTCAGAGCTGCCATAGCCCTGACGTCATCAAACTGGGTAACAGAGGTCCCTCAGCCCAGAGTATTCCCTGAAACCCTGCCTCCCCCAACTCACGGCCCCACCCAAGCCACATCCAAGTATATCCTCAGTGAGTCAGGTGCTTCTTGCTGAGCAGCGGCCTAGACTCACACTGGAGCCAGCTGGCCTCGGTTTCTGGTGTGGCCTTTTGAGGTAACTATAAGCACAGCATCTGTGGATTGCTTGCTGAATCTTAACAGGTGGCCCCAGAGGGGCAGAGGCTTGGGCTAAATTTGGCCTGTAGCTGAACCTCTCTCAAGACTGTACCACTGGACACCTACTTCACAAATACACACTAATAAGACTGTGAGACTTAGGAGCTTTGCTTAGTACATAGAAACAGACACAGAAAGGCAGACAAAGAAGCAGAAACTATATGAGAAAACAGAACAGAGATCCAGATATAATGGAGTCAAGTAATCTAACAGATGCAGAGTTCAAAACACTGGTTATAAAGATGCTCAATGAACTTTTGGGAAATGTAGATAAATTTTGTGAGAATTTCAACAAAGAGATTAAAGAACATAAAAATAGAAATGGAAATTATAAAAGGGAACCAGTTTGAAATGAAGAACACATTATCTGAGATGAGAGGTACATTAAATGGAATAAACAAAGAAATAAATAAAGTGAATAAAGAAAAGGATCAAATGACCTATCTAGAGGATGGGAAAGCCAAGGATGCTCAATCACAATGGCAAGAAAAAAGATGCCAAGCCTATAAAAATAATTTAAGGAGCATATGAGACACTATTAAGGGTCCAAATATCTGTCTGATCAGTGTACCTGAATAAAATCAAGATGCTGAACAGCTGTTTGAAGATATAATGATGGAAAACTTCCCTAACCTGGTGAAGGAAATGGGCATACAACCCCAGGAAGCTTAGAGAATTCCAAAAATCAGGGATCCAAAGAGGCCCACACCAAGACACACATCATTTTAAAAATGCCAAAGGTTAAATACAAAGACTATTAAAACCAGCAAGAGAAAAATAGATGGTTACCTACAAGAGATTACCCACAAGACTGGCAGCTGATTTCTCAAAAGAAACTATGCAGGACAGAAGGGCTTGGCAAAAAATTGGTGTAGCCACTATGGAAAACAGTCTGGAGGTTAATATCCAAAATATATAAAGAACTCACACAACTCAACAACAATAAAACAAACAATCCATTTAAAAAATCGGCAGAAGACTTGAGCAGATATTTCTCTAAAGAGGAAATACAATTGGCCAATAGATATGAAAAGATGCTTGAGGTCACTAACCATCAGGGAAATGCAAATTAAAACCATAATGAGATACCACTTGACACTTGTCAGAATGGCTATCATCTATACATCAAAGAATAACAAGTGTTGGTGAGGATGTAGAGAAAAGGGAATCCTCATACATTCTTGGTAGGATTGCAAATTGGTACAACCCCTATGGAAAACAGTCTGGAGGTTTCTCAAATTAAAAATGATATACATTTTGACCTAAGAATTGGAATTCTGGGTATTTATCCGAAGAAAACCAAAACAGTAATTCGTAAAAGTCTACGCACCCCTGTTCATAGCAGCAGAATTTACAATAGCCAAGGTATGGAAGCAACCTAAATGCACATTGACAGACAATTGGATAAGAAGCTATGGTTCATATATACAATGGAGTATTTAGTCATTAAAAAACTGAAATCCTATCATTCACAATGACATGGATGGACCTAGAGGTTATTATGCTGTGTGAAATAAGTCAGAGAAAGATAAATACCATATGATTTCATTCATATGCAGAGGACAATATGGTGAGGGCAGTCGGGGACCTGGGGGAAGGGATGAAGGGTTAAAGAAGTACAAATTAGTAGTCGATAGATGATCACAGGGATGGGGAGCATGGCATAGGGAATGCAGTTAGCATTAATGGAATGGCTAGGTATAGAGCCAGAGGAGAGAAAGAGCAATCAGGGTGATCATTTTATAAACTATATAAATGTCTAACCAATGTACTGTATACTTGAAACTAATAATAAAATTAAAATCGCTTATGAAACTTTTTTAAAAATATGAAAAAAATCTGTTGGCAATACTTGTGCAAGACCGTTTCTGTATTCCTTATTCTGTTCCACTGATCAATGTGTTTATCCCTTCACCAATACCATATAATCTTGCTTACTGTATATAATCAGTCTTAAAATTTAGTAGGATAACTCCTCTCATTTTATTCTTCTTTTTCAAAATTGTTATACTCATTTTTTTCCTTTCCATATAAATTTTAGATTAATATTATCTATAGCTATAAAAAATCTTGCTGGAGTTTTGACAGGAATGTAAATATCAAGTAAGAAATAATTGATGTTTTTACTATGTAGAGTCTTCTACTACATGAACATATCTCTGTTTATTTAGATCTATTTTGATTTCTTTCATCAGCATTTTGTAATTTTAGGTACTCGAGTCATGCACCTGTTATATTTATTTACATTTAAGTATTTCTTTTTAAGCAATTTTAAATTGTATTATATTTTTAAATTAAATTTCTAAATGCTCATTGCTAGTATATAGACATATAATTAATTTTTTATGTCAATCTTGTATTCTGCAACTTTGATGAATTCACTTGTTTGTTCTAAGTTGTTTTGCAGATATCTTAGGATTTTTCTATGCAGACAATCATAGCATCTATAATTAGGGACACTTATTTTTCCTTTCTGATCTATAGATTTTTTCTTTTCTTTTTTTGCTTATTGGAGAATTTCTTTTGCCTATTCCTTTATGGAAGGTCTGCTAATGACAAATTCTTAGTTTTCCCTCATCTTTGAATACCTTGATTTTCTCTTCATTTCAAAAGGACATTTTTTTCCAGATATAGGATTCTGGATTGAAAGTTCTTTTTCTTCAGCACTTGAAAAATGTTGTGCTGCTTTCTTTTAGACTCCCTGATTTCTAATAAGAAATTAGCAGGCATTAGAACTGTGTGTGTGTTTTCCCTTATAGATAAGATTTCATTTCTCTCTAATACTTTCATAGTTTATTTTCTTTGTCTTTAGTTTTCAGAATTTTGGCTATGATGTGTCTTGGATTTCTTTGAGTTTATCCTTTTTGAAGTTTGCTCAGTTACTTGAAATTAGTATCAGATTGGATCATTTCTATCATTCTATCTTCAAATTCATGAATTCTTTCCTCTGTCCTCTCCATTCCACTCTTGAGCCAATCCATTGAGTTTTCACTTCAATTATTGTACTTTTCAGTCCTAAAATTCCTATTTGATTCTCCTCTATATTTTCTATTTGTTTTCTGAGACTTATAGACTTATATATTTTCATATGTTTCAAGTGTGTTTGTAATTTCTCACTGACACATCTTTATGATGGCAAGTTTAAAATCCTTGTTAGACAATTCTAACATCTGTGTCATTTCAGTGTTGTTGCCTAATGATTATTCTTTTTCATTCACATTGAGATTTTCCTGGTTCTTGGTGTGACAAGCAATTTTAAATTGAAACCTAGACATTTGGGTATTATATTATGAGACTGAGTCACATTTAAATCTGTTTTAGCAGACTCCCTCTAATGCCACTGTGCTAGGGGAAGGACACCTCATTCCACACTGCTACATGGAGTCCTGTTACCCACTTGTCTTTTATTAGCATTTTTTATAGGAAGCTTGAGCTCCTCATTATTGCTGCATGGGGGTGGGAGTTCAGGCTACCCCCAGGCTTCTGCTGATCACCCTGGGTGGGAGGAGCAAGTGTGCCTGTTACTCTTCCCCATGTGGCCTTTACTGACGCCAAGAAGGAGTATGAGTGGGGTACAATCTGAAATCTACTAGGCCTCTGGGTGGTTGTGAAAATCCTGAACTCCACTAGACCTCTTTGACACCACCTCAGTGGGGAGTGGTAGGCTGCCTCATTAACATCAGGTCCAGGTTGATGTCTAGACTCCCTTTGTGGTCTTCACTGATACTGCAGAGAGAGGAATTCTTGTTATCACCCCAGTGGGGATGAAAGTCTTCATGCATTTGGCCTTCTGGCATCACCGTGGTGGAGGAAGGGGGAGAGAGAGAATTGGAATGCCTAGCTATAGACTGGGAAGGGTGGAAGACTAGGTTCCCCACTTAGCCTTTACTTGCAGAGTTCAGAATGGTGCTACGGTTCCTCTCTCCTCTACCCCTGCCCTGTGGAGTTTAGCTATAGTAGAATGATTGTCGTTTATAAATTTTATGTCTTACTAGGCTGTCCCTTTCTTTGGCCTTTGACTAAAGAGATTAGGCTTTTCATGGACTTTTTCTGTCTATGTTTTTGACATTATTTGTTGGCTTCTCCAGCACTCAGTCTGGGATATGCGCAGAAAAGAGAAAGCCCACAAAACTCACTGTAGTGTTGTTCTTCGAGTCTCAAGTTTTCTAGCTAGTCTGCCTCTCATCCACCATTCAGTGTGTTCTTATATTTATTTCATCTTACATGCAGTGTTTTTAACTTACTTAGAAGAGGAAAAGGAAAATATACATCTATCTTTCTGGAGGCAGAAGTCATTTTCTCAAGTCTTAATATGGTTTATTCCACTCTCCTCACTACATTGCTGTTAAGAGAAATGATAATGATGATTCTGCTTGAAGGCAGGTGTGTGTGTGTGAGAGAGAGTCTGTAGGTAAGGCAATCTCTTTTGTTACTCAAGGGCAAGAACATTTCATCTTACCCTTTCTCCACAAGACCACCACTAGAACCAATAAGCAAATACAGTAAACTTTCTGGATACAAAATCAATATTCAAAAATCCATAGCATTCCTATCCTCTAATAATCAAGTGTCAGAAAAAGAAGTAGAAAAAATAATTCCTTTTGCATCACAACAAAAAGAATACCTAGGAATAAATTTATTTCCCCTCTTTAATCCACGCCCCCCCGCCCCCCACCCCCGCTGCCATTTCCACCCCTAGCTATGGATGTTGCCATTTCCCCACCCCTTTTTTTCTTTTTTTAAGAACTGGTTCTCTGAAGGCAGGGTATCTCCTCCCACACGCTTGCAGTGTGCACCCATAGCCTGGTACACCTTGGGGGCCTGGCGCACCCAAGATATGGTCCGTGGCTCCACCTGGGGCATAAACCCAGGACCTTCTGCGTGTAAAGCAGGAGTCCTAACCACTACATTGTGGAGCCACCCCACCTAGGAATAAATTTAATGAAACACATGAAGAACCTATATGAAAACTATAAGACCCTATTAAAAGAAATCAAATAAGATACAAAGAAATGGAAATATTTTCTGTGTTCTTGGACTGAAAGAATCAACATAGTTAAAATGACCTTATTAGCTAAAGCATTATACAGACTTAATGCAATCCCCATCAAAATCCCATCGGCATTTCTTAAAGAAATAGGACAAAAAAAATCAGATTTGTATGGAAGCACAAAAGACCCCAAATTGCCAAAGCCATCCTGAGAGAAAGAATGAGGCTGGAGGCATCACTCTGCCTAACTTCAACTTATACTACAAAGTGACAATAATCAAAACGGCATGGTATTGGCAGGAAAACAGACACATGGAGCAGTGGAACAGAATCGAGAACCTAGAAATAAATCCATGTTTATATGGGCAAATAATTTTTGACCAAAAAAAGCCAAAAACATACAGTGGAGAAAGGCAAGTCTCTTCAATAAATGGTACTGGGAAAACTGGAAAGCCACCTGCAAAAGAATGAAACTAGACTGTTATCTATCACCACACACCAAAATTAACTCAGAATGGATTAAGAACTTGAATATAAAACCTGAAACAATAAAGTGCATGGCAGAAAACATAGGAACTAAACTCATGGACCTTGACTTAAAGAAGATTTTATGAATTTGACCTCAAAGGCAAGGGAAGTAAAAGCAAAACAAAATGATTGAGAATATATTTAACTAAAAAGCCTCTGCTCAGCAAAAGAAACTGTCAACAAGGTAAAGAGACAACCATCCAAATGGAAAAATATATTTGCAAGCAATGCCTCCGATAAGGGCCTAATATCCAAAATGTACAAAGAACTCATACAACTCAATAAGAACCAAAAAACAAATGATCCAATCAAAAAATGGGCAGAGGACCTGAACAGACACTTCTTTCTAGAGGACATTCAAATGGCCAACAAACATATGAAAAGATGCTCAACATCTGTGGCTATTAGGAAAATGCAAATCAAAACCACAATGAGATATCATCTCACCCCTGTTATGATAGCTGTTATCAACAGGACAAGTAATAACAATTGTTGGAGAGGATGCAGAGAAAAAGGAACCTTCATACACTGCTGGTGGGACTGCAAATTGGTACAGCCACTATGGAAAACAGTATGGAGTTCCTCAAAAAACTAAGAATTGAACTACCATATGATCCAGTAATCCCTCTACTAGGTATTTACCCTAAAGACTTGAAAATTCATATCTGAAAAGATTATTGCACACCGATGTTCATAGCAGCATTATTCACAGTAGTCAAGACATGTAAGCAACTGAGGTGTCTTACGATAGATGATTGGATAAAGAAGCTGTGGTACGTATATACAATGGAATATTGCTCAGCTATAAGAAGAGATGAAATACTGCCTTTTGTGACAACATAGATGAACCTCGAGATAATCATGCTAAGTGAAATAAACCAGACAGAAAAAGTTGAAAACCACATGATATCACTTATATGTGGATATAAACCTAAAAGCGACAAACAAACAAGGTAAACAGACTCATGGACATGGACAATAGACTAGTGATTATCAGAGGATAGGTGGGGAGTGGGGCAGAGGGAGGTAGATGGAGTAAAAGAGGTCAAATATGTGGTGACAGAAAGAAATCTAACTATGGGAGGGGAACACACGATGCAATATTTACAAAAGCAATAAAACACAAAAGCTAATTAGTACACTCTCTGAAATTATCACACAGACCCGCACTGGTTTAAAGGTTAAACAAGATGTCATTGAATAGAGACTCTGGTTCATGTCTGAGCTCTATCACTTATTATCTATGTGATCTTAACATCTTTAAATCTAAGATTCATTATTACACAATGAGTATAATTTGAGTACCTGCCTCACAGTTTCTTTTGAATATTAAATGTAACAATTTACATAATACTTTTAGAAGCCAGGCTAGCACTTAATAAGCATTCATGAAGTGATAGCTACTTTTATATAATAATAGTAATAATAATTATTATTTCAATGAATAATTTGAAATAATAGTATTATTATTATTTTATTTATCAGTGACAATCCACTCAGTCTGTGGACAAAAGGGGGGAGGAGGAGGGCTGATCAAGGGCCCATATCGTGCATTTTCTGAAACTTTTGCCCCTTCAAAATTTTGTCATCCACAGCCATGCTACCCTGAACAAGCCTGATCCCATCTGATCTGGGAAGCTAAGCAAGGTCGGGCCTGGTTAGTACTTGGATGGGAGACCACCTAGAAAGACCAGGTGTATAGGCATAAAAAATAGATTAAAAAAAATAAGGGATTGTAAGCTGACAAGGTCCTTGTAATCTGTGAGGTCAATCAAGGGTTGCCTCACCTAAAAAATAAAAAATTTAAAAAAAAAATTTTGTCCACTGGAGTACTGAGGAAAAATTTTCAGATCAATAGTGATTAATATATATAATTTTTTTTAACCTGCTGATATCAGGGGTTATTTGAATCTAGAATGAGTTTCAATAATAAAGAAATTCCCACATTAGGTCCCAAGCCCTGTGGACAGGAGGATATCAAGGATCTGCACACCACTTGGCTTCCCCAGGGGAGAGGTAACCTGCTCATTTTAAATCCAGTTGGACTGAGCAGGCTTGACATAGAAGCCCAGCAGTGCAGACAGTGAGACCACAAGCTTACAGAGGAAGGCCTTGTTTTCTAGGCCCAACGGCATCCCCACAATACTTCTCTTAAGATAGCTGAGACACCTCACAACTGGCTCACACAACTGAGTGGTCCCTACTTTTCCTCCATGCTGAGGAGGCAGCTAAAAGCAATGTCTCTCTCCAGATAAACTGTCCATTCCTTCCCTATGCCAGTGAGTTTGGTAGAAAATATATTCAGAGATTGGATCATCTCCCTTCCTGCAAAATTCTTTTCCCATTTTCCTCCTCTTCTTTGGGCTTTAACACAAGGAAATCTTCCTTAAAGTGATGCTAACAAAAATAAAAATGCCTGAATTAACAGAAACAGTTAATGTGTGTGTGTGAATGTACACACACACACACATACATGCATACACACCCAGTTCATAAGCAAATACTCAAATAGAAGAGTAAGGAAACTTGATATCACTGAAACTAAGTCTATTGAGATAGTGTTGATTGAAACTTTTCAAAAACTTTAGGCATAAAGACAGAGAAGTAAAGAAATCCTTACCTCATGGTTGCAATGAATTAGGCAGCAGTTCTGCAGTATTTTGGTTTGCTGGATGGGCTCCTCTGAGATCTGGCCAGCCTGTCTTGTGAGTTTTCAGGTAATTCTAAGCACCAGGACAAGGCTATATAAGGGAGATAAACAGCACCTTATAAGGTAACCTGTGGGTGTGCAAGAACAAATTGGAAACCCAGATGAAAACTGAAAATAGAAAGTGAAACTGACGTTTTCAGAGTTCCTGCTGGAGGAAAATGAAACTTAAACAAGTGATTCCTTTCTTTGTTTTGTTTTGAAAACTGATTAAGGAGAAGCTTGTGAAAAGCAGTTTTAGTGATGGGCTAATTCTTCTCTCAGAGTCTATCTGGCCTTGTACAAACCTAAGAGCTAGCTAAATGTCAGTTATGTAGAGTCCACTGAACCTGGAGCCAGGGACACCCGTGAAAATTGACTGTGCACTTGCCAAGGTCATGCCCTAGATCTGTGCTTCTGTTTGCTCATCTGGAAACAGAAATTGCTTGTTTTATGGTATAAAAGCCTGCAAATCTCTAAACTGGAATCTTAATCCAACTTTGTTCCTACTTTCTGAGAGCATGTATCTTACTAATTATTCTGTGCCTTTTCTAGACCCTTCTGGAGAATGGTCGATGACAATAAGAGGCCTATAACTTCTTTATACACTGGAGCAGAGAAAATATATGTGCTACCCTCTTGAGACTTCAAGCAAAATGTGTTAGGCCTAAATATCAATATATTCTTATTTTTAATACTCTCTATTATAGTTTTCTAAAGTGTTCTTATTCACCAGACATGATCATCATACCTATGTAAGAGCAGTGTCCAGTCTTCTCAGTGTTTATGGCACCCAGGCTTGGCCTATCCCAACCTGGCCTATGTCATATTTTGTACTCATGGTGTTTGTGGGGAGAGGTGGAGAAAAATAAGTGCTGAGGGTGGGGTCTTGGGTAGAGGTTAGTCTCCTATTACCAGTGTCTGCCGAGCTCCTGTTACTCCCTATTTTTCATTGGAGATTGCCCCACTCTCCTGATACCTGTAGTAAAGTGGTAATTCCCCAGCAGCTTTTGCAAAGCAAATTTATCCCAATCATAGTTAATTTAATCATCGGGAAGTGCTTATTGAGAGTAGACAATTAGACTTGCTTCATTGGAAAGCTGATTCTGGGAAGTGTTGGATCTGTAACATAAATATTTGGATACCATTGTCAGCCGTGTTTTTCCATGTGGCCTGAAAATAATACAAACAAAGGAAGCTTAGTCACAGAGAAGAATATCAAGTAGTTTACCTGACAGAAATAGAGAATTTGAGATAAAAGATGAAAAGTTCTGATGGTATCTTTTGTCCACAGTTTCATCATCAAGAGTCACAGGGCAAAGACTATGTGCTATGTCTTAGGAGGTTTCCAGGTGAGTTCTGAATTGTATGAAACCAGATTACCAATGACTGGACCTGTGATGGGTGTTCCTAGTGCTGTAGAAACATAGCAACTGGCCAGGGTTGGGAACCAGATCTGCCTCCCACCCTGAAGAGGAACCTCAGTCCATTGTTGTCTGTCATGGAGGCTGGTGACGATTCCAGATGACTGTGCAGAAAAAGAATTCAGGGAGGGAGCCCCATTTTCAGTTAGTCTCCTATACATGGAAGGAATCTACTATAATATGAATGTATGATATAAAATAAAATTATTCCTAATTAAGTTACCAGGATACTGGTTGTTACTTTGGGTTTCAGTTTGAAAGAAATAAATGACCCACCTGGTTCAGGAAAGAAGAAAATAAACCAAATATCAAGAGAGCTTCTTAATACCTGATTTCTTGGGCAGGAAGTCAAAGCAAGGTGCCGCGGTTTGGCATAGAGAGCTTTCTATTTCTCCAGCATGGATACCCACATCCTGAGTCAAATTCTAACTCAATCTTAACATACTTCATGGAACTTGAGTTTAAATAATTAGCAACTACCTGGCACATAGGAGCATGGAAATAAGAGGTTGTTGTCATTATTTTTATTTATCATCATCATTATCATCAATATTATTATTCTAAGTCAACGAGTTAAAGTGATGTTTTCTTTTTAAAAAGCCACCTATACTTTGTCTTTTAAAATAAACAGAAGAGGAACAGTTGCAAGAATATTTTCTTGTTATAAACACTTATTTGGACACATTGCTAGATCTAAAAATTTTCCACTCAATCCCTCCTGCCCAGATCATCTCCCATCTCAGCTTTCATCAGTTCTATAAGTTTCCACTGAGACAGTGTTACTAAATGCAAGGGGTTGTCTCTTGGTGAGCATAACCCAGTGAATCTCAACCAAGACAGTATATGAGCAAAGGAAGTTTATTACTTGCAACAAATAAAGAGAGTACTGGGGATCTCTCCCCAAGTGATGTTTCCCCAAATAGACAAAGGAAGTCACCATTACTGGGACTAGTTATGCACATTCATCAAAAAGGGACAGGTCATTATATGTAGGGGCTAGGTCATTCTAGCACAGAAACAGTAGGGAATCATGCTTTATCATACATCCCCCACATAGAAAATGGATAAACTCTGCCTGGGGAGGAAAATTTAGTATTTTAATGAAGAAAGTGCAGTTCTTGTTTTTTTTTAGGCATCCTTATCTGGTTTCAACAGGAACAAAGTGTGATCAGTCATTCAGGGAACTCCTTGTTCTATAAGACAGACCAGCAAAGACTGTTAAGTTTCACAGTTCAGCAACTCTTTTAATCCCATTCTGTTTACAACATCCTGAACTAGTCGAGAAGTTCTGTACAAATAAATATTTCTGAATAAATAAGCCAGGTTTATCCATGTAGTCTGATAAATGTTCAGGCTATAAGCCTTAAATAAATGAACTAGAAAACCTCTCTTTTTGGGGGAACAAGGTGTCTTTGGAATTCTCGGGGGGAAAAATTGAAAATGTAATTTTCCAACACATTCGATAGAATACAGAGAGAGAGAGACAAATGTTTGTCTTATTATTGCTGTGAGTTGGTCAGTGGACTCAGTTCTACGGGGCTCTGACTTTGGCTGAGTAGGTATTCAGAATCTTGCCCAGTGCTTCTTTGGAGGTAAACAGGCCCATGAGTGACACAAGACAGAGCATCATTAAGGAGAGAGAAAAAGGCAACAAAATACGTGTGTGTGTATGTGTATGTGCATGCACGCATGCGTGTGTGTGTGTGTGTGTGTGTGTGTGTGTGTGTGTTTTACACTTAAGAAAGAAAACAAGAACTGGAGACAATGAAACTTTTAGAAAATGAAATTTCAGCACTGAGCTATAAGTCCATTCCCAGGAGTCTAAGACCAGCTCCCTGAGTGACTGACCAGCAACAATAAGCCATTTCACCTCTGTGTGCCTCACTTTCCTCAGCTGATAAACAAGTGATTTGGACTAGGTTATCAGATCTCAACCCCTACTGCATACTAGAATCATCTAGGGAGGTTTTAAGAATAATGCTAACTAGGTCCCATCCCAGACCAATTGAAATCATCCCTAGGAATGGGCCCCCAACCTCAATAGTAAAAAAGATATCCTCAGGTGATTTTGATAAACATGTGGGCTGGAAACAGAGCCTTGATGATCCCTGATGTCTGTCATATGACTGAAATTCCCTGAATGAATGATATGAAACTCGATCTCAACATACTTCCTTTTGAGTCATGCTCAGATTCAGTATCTTCATTATTCTGCCTTGTTTCCCTACCTGCACAGTAGGCAATTAACTCCTCAGTCTCTTCCTGATCCACAGAATGGGATGGGAAAATAGAGAGTTTTGACCGCCATGCAAAAAGTACGCACTTAGCTTTTGAGATTATTCCTAAATACTTCCAATCACAGAACTCAAAGACACCAGAAGTCCTTTGTTATGAATGATCTCATGATTTTCAAATCTCCTCATGGGTTTTCAAGGATCCACTCAGCCCACCTTGACCCACAGTGCGGCTTACTATAACATATTCAAGTACTAACTGAATTTCTATCATTTCCTCTTCTACATTTCAGGCTTATTTTGAAGTAGTTATAGACTCGTAAAAAGTTGCAGGAAGAGTCTTTCAGCTACCTACCTAAGAGCAACATCTTATATAACTATTGTACAATATCAAAACCAGGAAAATGACATTGATGTTGTGTATATATTTTAAAGATTAAATATATCATGAGTTAATTTTACGTATTCAAGTTTACAAGATTTTTACTTACCCTAGTTGATCTCACATCTGTGTATCTTTTCTCCCAAATTGAATATCTCTTTTCTAAGCGTTCATATGGTCTATTCCAAAACACACTGTCTCAAAATAACAAAATCAACAAAAGACCCTCAAAATGATTGCTGAATAGTTTAAGATTTTTTCTGTTTGATGTTCTTTTTGTCCATAAGATATACCTTTCTAGAGATATAGTCAATTTACAGTGAATTAAAAATCACTGGGAATACTTCATATCTATGTGGTTTTATACTCTATCCCATATATATTTCTGTTTATTTGCCTCAGTTTGATTTAATTTTTAGATATTGTTTTTGACCTTTACATCCTAACATTTATTATGAACATGGTTAAACAGAGAAAATTGAGAGAATTTTACAGTAAACACTAATATACCCACCACCTAAATTCCACAATAACATTTTTCTAATTTGTTTTATTACACATCTGTTCATCCACAATTTTTCTATTTGTCCTTCAATTTATATATTTGTTGCATAAGAAAGCAATCGGTATAACTAATTGATAAAACATTTCAGCATGCCTATTGTAATGACTTTAATTACACCTTGTTTACAAGGAAAAAAAAAAAACAATATTCCTGCTCTAGTTGTTTTCTACTGGATAAATCCAATAAACCTTAGCGTTGGAGTTAGGGTATTTTGCTATTATAAATATTTGGGTGAAGGAAGGTTTCACTGAGAAAGTGGCAATTCAGCAAAGATGTGAACAAGGTGAAGGAATGAACACTGTGAATATGGGGCTAGAAAAGAGCATTAGGCAAGGGAAACAGAGAAATCAAAGGCCTGGAGGTGGAAGCATAGTTGACCTGTGCAGATGGTGTAGTTGGAGTGAGGAAAGCAGGGGAAGTTATAAGACTTGAGGTCAGAGAGCTAACATGGAGGTGGTGGGCCTGTAGGCTATTGTAGTCAACAATACAATGTTTGTATATTATAGTCATAGTCACAATGTTTATCTTAAGTGGGAAGCCGCATTTTAGAAAAGGTACTGAATGATTTATTTTTGGGTAGGAAAATAAACCCAGAATTTCCTCCTTACCAAGGATATGGAAAAATTTAACAGAGCTCCAATGTTTGAAAAAATTACCAGAGCCTTGATCATGTTTTTCCTTCCTTGTTGATACTTCTTTCCCTTCTTTTCTTTCAGCTGTATCTGGGCCAAGAGATAGTCTCTTATTAAGGTTTAATGGATAACAACCAATTATAAAAAATCAAAGAAACAAACAGAAAAACCTTCCTGGTCATTTACATATACTGTTTAGAATTCACATTTAGACAGACAAAAGCCATCTATAAAAATTTTAAAGAAATAGACATTTTCAGGATTGAGAAAAACAAAGACCTGACTGTTGAGTGTTGAATGTGCTGAAATTACTAGATGGAATTCGAATATCAGTCTTTTTTTTCACAGACTGTTGTATTGGGTGGATTCATAGGCAAATAAATCAGTAGTGTATATTGTCTTTTGAATTTGAATTTCTTTTTCTACCAACATGTAAAATACAGCAACTAGAGAAAAAGAGAAATAGAAAGTGAAACATGGCAACTGATTTAAAACCTGCTTGGGATACTGCTTGGGATAACTTAATGACTCATCCAAGAGATGGATGTAAGAGTTTCTCAACCTTGGCACCATTGACATTTATTTAGGCTGCATAATTCTTTATTGTGTACTTTGATATATACTCAGCATCTTTGCATATACCCACTAGATGTCAGCAGCACTCTGTAATTGTGACAATCTAAACTGTCTTCAGATGTGCCAAATTCAACTTCTTTTGTCCCTGAGGGTCAAAATCCTCCTCTTCCCTCTTACTCTCCACCCACCTCAGTTGAAAATCATGGTGGCAATCATGTATTACATGGTTACAATCATGGTTACTTTCATGTATATGCCTAATTTTTTTTTTTTTTTAATTAGTCCTCACAGCACAGTCTGCTAGAGATAAGAAGTGGATTTCAGGAAGGAGAGCAAAAGTTCAATACAGATGTAGAGAAGTTGGGGATGTCAAGACAATGCTAAGTCAATGCCAGCTTTCAAGGTTTTTAAAGATAGGATAACAGTCTTGCTTGGGGGCAATATCGCCTATTGAAACACTTTGTAATCTGACACTGTGAGGCCTTCTAACACATCAATTAGCACAAAGGAGCAATAAGGAGTCATGGATGACCCGGCTCCTTTTCTAAGATAGCCTCTTGAAGTGCTTTGCCAGTGAAATGGAGAAGTGCTGTTTGGAGAATAACATACCTTTCAAGATTTTGCTTATTTTTGATAATGCTCCCAGACATCTTCCTTTTATGGGTGACCTTCATCCGAATATCAAAGTGGTGTTTCTCTCCAAACACTATCTCTTTGAGTCAGTGAATCAAGGAGTTATAGCAGCTTTTAAGGCTCCTACTGTTCAGGCTATTGCTGTAACTGAAGAAGACACTGATAGAATTCTGAGAGAATTACATGTGTGGATACATCAAGAGCTTTGCTTGGGCTTGTGATAATATCACCAAAGAGTATATGAATGGCATCTAGAAGAAGATATTTAAGATGTTTGTCCATGACTTCAAAGGATTTGCTAAGGATGAGGAACTTATGGAAAATCAACAAGGCTGTGGCTGAGATGGCAAACAACTTTAACCTGGACGTGAATAAGGAGGATGTTGAGGTGCTCCTAGAGGTGGTTCCTGAGCAATCGACTAATGAGAAGTTGTTGGAACTGGACAGGAATGTGTAGCAGAAGATGAGGCAAGAGAAAAGAAACTGCAGAAGAAGAAAAAGAACCCCCAAGAAAATTCACAGTGAAAGTTTCTTTTTTTAATTTATTTCTTTTAATTAGTTTCAAGTATACAGTACATTGGTTAGACATCTATATAGTTCATAAAACGATCCCTCCAATTGATCCCTCCCTCCCCTGACCCTCCACCTAGCCAACATATTAATGCTAACTGCATTCCCTATGCCATGCTCCCCAGACCTGTGACCATCCATCAGCTACTAATTTGTACTTCTTTAACCCTTCACCCCATTCTCCTAGTCCTCCAAACTCCCCTCCCCTCTGTCCATCACCAAATTGTCCACTATATTGGTGAGTCTGTTTTTGATTAGTTCTTTTTATTCCTTGAATTCCACAAATAAGTGAAATCATATAGTGTTTACCTTTCTCTGACTGAATTAAATACCTTCTAGTAGGTCCATCAACGCAATACCATTTTTCATCTCCTTCTTTTTCATATGTAGGGGTCTTGTTTTCTTATCCTTTCAGTCGCTCTATCTTTTGGTTGGAGCACTTAATTCTTTTCAATTTAAGGTACCTATTGATAGGAATGTAGTTGTTACCATTCTTTATTCTTGTTTTTGATACATGTTTTTTCTTCTTAAAGAAGTCCCTCCAAAATTTTCTGTAATACTGGCTTGATGGTGATAAATTCCTTTAGCTTATTTTTGTCTGGGAAGCTCTTTATCTGTCCTTCAACTCTAAATGATAGCTTTGCTGGATAAATTATTCCCGATTGTAGAGACTGGATATTCATCCTGTCGAATATTTTTTGCCAAGCTCTTCTGTCCTGTATAGTTTCCTTTGAGAAATCAGCTGCCAGTCTTATGGATGTTCCCTTATAAGTAAATGTTTTTCTCTTTTCTCTTTTAATATTCTTTAACTTTTGACATTTTAATTACGATCTGTATTGGTGTGAGCTTCTTTGGGTCCCTGGTTTTTGGAATTCTCTGAGCTTCCTGGGTTTCCTGGGGTTGTATGTCCATTTCCTTCACAAGTTAGGGAAGTTTTCCATCATTGTTTCTTCAAACAGCTGTTCAATATCTTGATTTTATTCAGGCACACTGATCAGCCAGATATTTGGACCCTTAATAGTGTCCTATAGTCTCTTTAAATTATTTTTAATGTTTTGGCATCTTAATCTCTTGCTGTTCTGATTACATGTCCTTGGCTTTCTCGTCCTCTAAGTAAGTCATTTGATTCTCTTCTTTATCCACTTTGTTTATTCCTTTGTTTATTCCATTTAATATACTCTCAGATCATGTGTTCTTCATTTCAAACTGGTTCCCTTTTATAATTTCCATTTCCATTTTTATGTTTTTTATCTTTGTTGAAATTCTCTACACTTCCCAAAAATTCATTAAGCATCTTTATAATCAGTGTTGTGAACTCTGCATCTGTTAGATTACTTGACTCTATTATTCCTGGATCTCTGTTCTATTCTCTCATGTGGCTTCTTTCTTTGTCTTCCCATTTTGGCTGCCTTTCTGTGTCCGTTTCTATGTGCTAAGCAAATCTCCTAACTCTCCCGGTCTTATTAGTGCGGATTTGTAAAGTAGGTGTCCAGTGGCACAGTCCTGAGAGGGATTCAGCTGCAGGCCAAATTTAGTCCCAGCCTGTGCCCCTTGGGGGCCACCTGTTAAGATTCAGCAAGCAATTCACAGATGCTGTGCTTATAGTTGCCTCAAGAGGCCATATGAAAAACTGAGGCCAGCTGCCTCCAATGTGAATCCTGGTGCTGCTGCATGGAGCACCTGATTGGCTGAGAAATACCTGCATATGGCCTCGGTGGGGCCGCGAGTTGGGGGAGGTGGACTTTCAGGGTATCCTCTGGGCAGAGCAACCTCTGTTATCCAGTTTGATGACATATCGGCTATGGTGGCCCTGTGTCCGGTGCATTGGTGGGGGGAGATCTCAACAGGGAACGATGGATAGTACCGGCACTTCTGTACTCAGCCTACACTCCAACAATGCTTCCCTGTAAGTCCCTGGTGCCCATGTGCACAGCCCAATTGGCACTGATGCTCAGAGTGAGCAGGTCCGTCACTGTGAAAATCTGCTTGTGGACACGGCCCCTTTAAGAGGCTCTGTCGCTGCCCCAGCCTCTGTCTCACTCAGTTGCTTGAGACTGGGCAGCCCCACTTCCTCGCCCTATCCTACCTTCTGCCATTGCAGGGTGATTTCCTGGACTTCTTCCTAGTTGTATGACTTGTTACTCTCAGGCGATTTTTCCTTGCTGCTGCTCCTTGTTTCTGTCACAACTTCGATTTGGTCACCAGAGGAATGAACAGAGCCTCTATCATTTATGCCATTCCCCCTGCCCCTTCACAGTGAAACGTTTAGCAGAAGCTTTTGCAGACCTCAACAAGCTCCTAAAAGAGTTTGAAAACATGGACCCAGACACTGATAGGTTTCATTAGTAGAGAGTAATGTTCATGTTGCAATATCAGCTTACAAGCAAATCTGTGATGAAAAAGAGAAACAAACCAAGCAAACCATCATGAACATATTTCTGAAAAGAGTGACACCTCCTCAAGAAGAACCTTAAACAAGTCCTTTTGAAGATATTCCAGTAGAAGTCATCGTTATTATAGATCACAGCTCCACGCATGATATTTCCCCTGAAGACCTCACAGTGGGACAAGATGGAGAGGTGGAAGACAGTGATACTGATGATCATGACCTTGTTATAGACCTAAGCCAATGTATGTGTTTATGTCCTAGTTTTTAAGAAAAAAGTTTAAAAAGTAAAAAAAAAAAATTCTTTTAAATTTTAAAAACAGAAGAAGCTTATAGAATAAGGATGTAAAGAAAGAAAATATTTTTGTATAGCTATGTAATGTTTGTGTTTTAAGCAAAGTGTTCTTACAAGAGTCAAAAGGTTTAAAAAATTAAGTTTACACAGTAAATAAAAAAGTTGGAATAAACTAAGGTTAAATTATTATTGAAAAAATATTTTTAAATAGTGTAGCCAAAGTGTATAGTGTTCATAAAGTCTACAGTAGTGCACAGTAATGTCCTAGACCTTCACTTTCACTCACAACTCACACTCACTGACTCACCCAGAGTAACCTCTAGTCCTACAAGCTTCATTCACATTGAGTGCCCTATACAGGCATATCGTTTTTTATCTTTTTTCTGTATTTTTACTGTATTACTTTTCTATATTTAGATATATTTAAACTCACAAATACTTACTATTATGTTACAATTGCTACAGTACTCAGTACAGTAACGTGCTGTACAGTTTTATAGCCGAGGAGCAATAGGCAATATCACATAGCCAGGTGTATAGTACACTACCCATATAGGTTTGTGTAAGTGCACTATGAAATCACCAGCAATGCATTTCTCAGAATGTACCTCGTTGTGAAGCAATGCATGACTATACTTAGTTTATTAATCTGTCCCTCTCACTAGATTATAAATTATTTGAGCTTTGGAGAAAATATCTGCTTTGTTCATCAAAGGGTAGCATAATATGCCACTTCAAAGAATGCCATGTTTACTCTGAGCTGAAGGCAATTGAGAAGAAGCAGATATAGGCATCTCCCACCTTTTGAAAGTTAAATTTATGCCCCTTGGTTTTTACGAAAAATGTACATGAGTATCTGTTTTTGCTAATCAAAAGTTCCGAAGAGGGTTTTTGCTTTTATGAAAAAAGGCAAAAGGAATAAATAGAGTTCATCATTTATTTGTAGGGAGCCTTTACAGAAGCCATGCACTACCTCAGCAGCAAGAGTGGCACTGCCAAGCTCCTTCCCTGTGAAGAACACTCAGCATCTCAGCATGAAACTGCCATGGCTTTGAGTTGTGTCTGTGAGCACCTGTGTTCTATCTCTAGTCCATCAGCAAAATGTCTCCTAAGGTAATTGTTTCTTCACTTTAGGCCATTTTGGCTTATGAAAAATTTCATAGGGTTGCCTTACTTTTGGATAGCGGGAGAAACCTATAGAAGGAAAAGCTTCCTGCGATCCCCCCATCTGCCTAAAAGCAGGACACAATTTCCTAAAGGTGTTCCTTCTCCTTCTATACCAGGACAGAAGGTAATCACCTGAGAGAACACCAGTCCCTTATCAGCCCAGAGTCTCTACCAGAGGAATCTATGTAATAAATTTTGATAACTAGCAGTTATCTTCCATTAGCTTTCCCCATAATTTACTTTTCTACAATTTATCATCTAAGAAACTCAAGGTTCTTTCCCTTTGTCTTATTACTTCTCTAAAAATGTATCGTTCATTTGTTAGGATGCTATACAAGCCCAAGTTCTAACCACCCCTTTGAGGTACTCATCACTGGATACTCCCATGTCTATGGGAGATGTACATGTTAATGAACTTTTGTCTGTCTTTCTCTGGTTAATCTGTCCTTTCCTCTACCCAACCTAAGATGGGTAGAGGAAAAGAAGTTTCCTTATATCACCATACTATTTTGATATCTAGTACTGAAAACTATTTGTTGACTAAATGAATGAACTAGGCATTTTACTTTATGTAAGCACAATATTTTATTTGCTATAAATCTACTTAACAAACTGTTCTTTCTACTATATAACATTCACAGAGAAATGGTTTCTCTCTCTCTTCTCCCTCACACACTGAGATATATCCATTCTGCTTCACTACTTTCTGAATACAACTAATATGTTATCAGGTTTGAATAATTGTTCAAAAATTACATCATCACAGTGAATTACATAATATGTTTCTGAAAGCAGTAAGCAAAAAGATCATTTGTACATGTTAACCTAAAATCAAATGAACTGTGAAAGTGGTCCCTATTTCAGCACCGTGCAATCATGTCCCACAAAGCTCTCAAAGTTAGCAGCCAGCTTCCAGGCCCGCTCGTAATACTCCAGGGCTTCATTCATTTCTCCTTTCAATTTGTAGATGAACCCGAGGATGCTCAAGCTTTCTATGTCTGATGCATTTCTCCGAAGTTTCCTTAAAACCAATTTCTCTAAAGTACCAAAAATTTTATCTCTTGCAAATGATGACTGTTCCATTGTTATTGCTTTCAAATAATAGATAATTGCATTGACTTCAGAATTCCTTTGAAATTCTTGAAATCGGCCATAGTGGTAATAAACTGCTCGCTTTAGATGATCATCAATGACCTCCATGCACAACACTTTCTGAAAAGTGTCCTCAGCCTCTCTGTGGTGACCCATTTCTGCATACATGTCAGCCAGTTAACATAAGCCATCTCAAATGTGGGCCTTAGCTTCAAAGTCTTTTTAAATTCACATAGAGCCAATTGAACCAATTTGTCGACATTTTTCTCTATCCTGCCCTTTAGGCTGCTAGTTTGCACGTTTCTTTATCTGAATCATTTGTGTCTTGTAGCAAAGCACTATCTGGTGATCCAAGAAGGTGGAGGTGGGTGTTGCCTGCAAAGCCATTTTTAAGAGGTGAAGTGCTTGACCCACAGAGCCTTTTCTTTGGTAAAACTTGGCTGCATAACAAAAGACATAGGTCTGTGAGGACATTTTGGTCAGTGTTTCTTCAAAGTACTTTTCTCCCTCGGCTTCTTCTCCTACCTCCTGAAGCTTCAGGCCAAGGAGAGCCTTAATAGATGCATCTTCCGGATTTAGCCTGATGGCCTGTTTTAGGGGGTGTAGAGAAAATGCCTCTCTAATCTTAGTTGCTTTGTGAAAGCCATCCAGACGAAACACAGTGATTGCATACCCAGTGTTGAATTCAGGATTTTCAGGGTCCACTTCCAAAGCCTTTTCAAAGCAGGCCTTGGCTCGTTCATAATTCTTTCCTCCACATTTCAGCAAGGCCCACCCTTCCTCACAGTCCATCTGAGGACACTCCAGTCTACAGCAGGAGGGACTCGCAGCTTTCTTGCAAGTGTTTTCCACTTTGTCCAGGTAAATCTGGACTTCTCCCAGGCTGCCCATGTGGTGATACAGCCAGGCACAGTTGCCCCAGGTAACCAGCCTTTTCGTGTCCAATTGGTTGGTATGTTCTTGCTGGATTAAGGCTTCAGCTTCTTTCAAGCTCTCCAGGGCTTCCTTATTTTGGCCTTTCAGGTGTTTTACATAGGTCAGTAGGTTATGTATTCCCGAGATCAGGAGAGAGTAAAATCGATTTTGTTTCTAAGAATGCTCACTGAAAACAGTCACCACCCCCACAGGAAATAGAATTAGAAAGAGTCTTTAACACAAATGCTCCACTTCCGCCTACTGTAGTCCATGGCATGCTGAAGACAGACATTGCCCCAAGAAGGTCACTCGCACAGGGTAACATGGCTTGAGGAAGCTGCTAGAATATTTGAGGATAAGCTATTTCAGGTTTTCTTTTATAAATTAATTTATTTTAAATTATTATGGACATACAGTATTATATTGGTTTCAAGTGTACAACATAGTTATTCAACATTTTAATAGCTTACAAAGTGGTTGCCACAAGTTTGGTAACCATTTGTCACTGTACATAGTTATTACAGTGTTAGTGACTCTATTCCCTGTGATGTACATTATATACCCATAACTTAAACATGTACCTCAATATCTGCACCTCTGTCCAGCCAGAGCATTTGTGAGAAGTTGAAAGAGGCCCTCCTTCTTCTGGGTGATCTAATCAGGCTAGGGTACCATGCATTGATGGATAAAAATTATATGGAATTTCAGCCCTCACTGAGACTGCGGAACTTCAACTGCACAGCTTAAACAACCTAATAAGGCTGCCCTGCCAACCTGCCAGAAGAGAATTATTGTTCTTTCTTATTGGCAGTTGTTCATCAACATGTGTCATCTTTTACTTTTTTCTTGGCTTGGGCCCTGGGAAGACTGGTGAGTAGAATGCCATCACAGAGGTATCCTTGCTCTCTAAAATAGGAATGCTGAGAACCTAAAGTCCTCCTGTCATCTTTGGGCACACAGAGTGTACTGTTAGTAGCACTATAAATATTATAAAATTACAAGTATGTGCACGTAGGTGGTGACCTAACCCCCCGTGTATGTGACAGATACATATTAGCTGTCAGGCATTTTTCTGGTTCTGTTTCCCTTAAGCTATTTTGATCAATGAGTGTGAGTAAAAGGAGAAGCTCAATCTGCCTCTCTGTCCCTGTGCCACAGGGATCAGGGGTATTGTAATATGAGTTTTATTCAGTCTAGGATAGTCCAGAGCCCCCCTTGGGCTGCCTTAGGTCAGGAGGTTCTACAAGCATAACCATAGGCCACTGAAAAATCTCTTGGGGAGCCTCGCTCCTAGGGCGAGAGGGAGGGCTTGCTTTCTGTCAGCCTGACAGATGCAGACATCACTAACATTATTTTATGACCAACAGTCTTGTTATATTAAAGATACTTGGAGACTCTTCTGGTAAACTCCACTGCAGTCCCTCATTTGCAGTCTCTTCATAGGACGGGTATAGATGTGTGCTGAAAAAGGAACCCTGAGGAGGGGTCCCTTTTACTGTAAGCTCTTCCTCTCCCACTGACTGCCACAGCAGATGGGATGACTCTAGTAGGTGAGGGCACTTTGCAACATAGAATATGCTTTGTGCTTTGCCAGGTCTAACCAACTCAGGAAGGAAAGGAACATGTATTTTTTGGAACAAACATAGCATAACCCAGTGAGATTTCTTATTTCCTAATATCTAGTAGAGTGGCTAAGTGGCTTCTCAAATTTGAACATGTAAATTTGCTTCTAGGTCACCTAGAAGACTTGTAACTAACAGATTGATGTCCCCACATCCCACCCCCACGTCAGCAAGTCTGGGGTGGGGCCTGAGAATTGGCATTTCTGACAAGTCCCCAGGTGATGCAGATGCTTCTGGTCACAGGACCACACTTTGAGAATAGCGGATTTAGTGAAAAGTGAGTTTCATAGTAATTGCAAGACTTTGCATCAATAAAAACAGAAAAATAGCCATCTTTAAAGATAGCTTCTCCTTCCCACCTGGATTTAATCAATTTGCCTGAAAGGATCTAAACGCTGGCTGGGCCCCATGCCTATCTCCCTCCAGGCCCAGGCTTCTGTTCTCTGGTGAACAGTCCATCAGTGTCTCCTGGGAAATTGTCACTGCATTACAGAGTGCTACACAAATGACTACTTCTTTGGACTTAAGATCACTTTCTCATTGATTTTGTTAAGAACACTGCTGCTCTGATCACACTCTATAACAGGACAGTTAGGAAGTGTGCTTCTGTGCATGTATACTATCTCGCTTCTCTGGATCTACTTTCCTGAAATCTTCCCCATGCTGTACACTCATAGAAATTGACCATATGGATTTTGTTAATAGGACCTCTTTGATTTTTTACTTTCTTTTGGGTTTGGTCCACTGGGAGGCAATAGCCAGAAGTTAGAGCGCAGAAGGAAGTGAAGGTCATGGTTTTAATTCCTTAGCTCCCACTGAGCCGCACTTTGGGTTGTCAGTGATTGAGTTTTTCACCAAAGGCCTCTTAAGAAGCCTATCGTTACAGCTGAGGGTCTCACCACGTCTGGTAACTGTTCTCTCCTCTTACCCCTGCAGGCCTGGGGATACCATGTTACCACTGTTAGGAGGTCTTGGGTCCAGCACCATCTTCTGCTGATTTTTCTCAACTCTGCCCACACATCCTAAATAGCCCTCTTATTAAACTCGACCCAGTTACCAGGCTATGGGTGCCTGTCAGAGTTGGAGGCATAAGCAAGTCAGTTTTCTTGGATGGAGGCCTGTATAAGAACTGGCCCTTAAGGAGAGTTTTGAAATTTCAAAAGGCACAAAAACAAAATCAACAAAGCAGAGAAAGTCTTTACTTCATGGTGCCACAAGACAGCAGGCACTGGGTTCAGGAGGAGAGGCCTCTCTTAGATTTGGTCCACAGAGCTCTAGGTCTTCTCATATAAGCATTCTGCATACCCTGGAAGCCCAATAAAATTGGCAGTGCTCTATCTTGGTTAAAATGAAACTTAAGAGAGAGAGGGCTGTATCTGTTTTGATTACTAGCACATGCTCAGTTTTGGCAATTGAGGGATGTTTGTGAGAAGTAGTTTTGATATGCAAATTCCCTACAGGGTCAATGTGGCCTAGGAGATAGAGGATACCTGGACCTTATGATGACTTCAGTGTTAGGGAAAGATCAATGGGGGACAGATGTGGATTTTTGTGCAACACAACAAATTTTTGTTTAATCTGTAACTCTCAAAAATGGCCTCAGCAATGTGAATCCAGGGACATCTGCAATGGAAGCTCCTTGGACCAGCATCAGTGGCTTATGCCAAAAGGAATACTCAAGAGAGCCATTGTCAGTTTATGGGCATTGAGAGGTGCCCCATGTCATGATTCTGACTGTGCAACTGCTGAGGTGGGGTGCTCTGCTGAGAGCTTCAGTTAGGGCAATCTAGATAGTCCCGCCTTAGGGCCCAAGTCAGGAAGTCGTGGACATGACCACACAGAGAGCCTGGCAGCAGGCATCCAGCCTTTCCCAAAGAGGGACAGACTTTGCAGGCTACGTGTAAAGTGTGGTGTAGTGACATCACACTCACCTGGCATGTGCATTTGGTCAAACACATTGAAAGGTCCAGAAATTCCCTTGAGTTGCAATGGTTCCTTTGGTCATAGAAACTGGAGAAGGAAATTTTTTGTCACTGAACAGGTTTCCTACTTGAACCAGACTTTGAGTACAGACATCAAGATTCCAGGACAAGTTGTGTATCTAACAGATAAGCTGGGCGATCTTGGTAAGACCCTTAGCCTCCATGAGCCTCAGATCCTAAAGGGTTAAATAAGAAGATTTGCCTGGATTTTTCATTCTAAATACAACAATTCTCAGTTTATTTTTTCATATCAAACTTTAATTCACATGGAATCATCTACATAAATTTTAGACTTTCTGCTTTTGAACTAGGTATAAGACCTCACGTAGCCTGCTCCCTTAATGCACATGTGTATTGTGAGGTCACTCCTTTTAGATTCCTCTAAAATACTTGGAGCTTAAGGAGGACTTGTCCACCAAAGGCAGCTAAGAGGAACAAAGACATTTTGCAGTTGCAACTGAAATTTACAATCCTAAATTAGACAGATTGAAAAGGACATGGCTTAGCACACATGTTATTTTCACAACTCTGATAATTTCACAGACGTTTAAGTTTTCGTTGGTAAGAATAATTGGACAGACGGTAGGAAATCTCCATAAGTAATACCCCTAAGCTTTTAAGGTAGTATTGAGGAGCTCTTTATCGGTTCAAATGTTCAGCCAACCAGTAGTGAACATCTGTGGTATGCCTGATACCACACTCGCATCTGGAGGTAAAATGGAGGAGGCGTTCCCTTCTCTCAGGTGGCTTGCTATCTAGCGGGAGACAGACACATAACTACATATTTGATTTTGTTCTGAGGTTCATAGGAGACTTCTTGGGTCATGTTAATGATCCCAACCTGAATATAAATAGAGTTATCATGCTGATGTGAGGATAATTCTATGACTCTCCATTCATGAAGTCATGGAATTTTCAAGATTCCTTATCTGTAAGCAGGCCATAAGCTCTGTCAAGATCCTGAAGTGGCAATGGAATAAAGTGTAGCAGTGCTTGGTCTTTCATTGACACCTTAGCCTCCAGCTCAGCTGGGCTCTCTGTATTGGGGTCTAGGGTACCTCTTTCTGGGTGGGGGAGGGTGGGCAAGGTTTGGCCAATCCCTATTGGGGCTGGTCATTGCTTTAGAGCAGTAATTACCAATGAGGGTGATTTTTGCCCTCCAGGGGGCATTTGGCAATGTCTGGAGGCATATTTGATTGTCACAACAAGAGTTAGAGGTGCTACTGATATCTAGTGGGTAGAGGCCAGGGCTGCTGCTAAATATCCTAGAATGCACAGAATAGCCCCTCACAACAAAGAATTATCTGGCCAACAGTGGCAAGACTGAGAAACACTACATTTGTTTTGACAGAACTTTTTGCAATGATGGAAATATTCTAAATCCTTGCTGTTTAATGTGGTAGCCACCTGTCATCGGTTACTATAGAGTACTTGAAATGGAACTAACTAGTGCATCTGAGGAACTCAATTTTAGCTTTTATTTTAATTTAAATAGTTACACAGTGGCTATGGGATTGGGCAGCACAGCTTTAGATAAAGGCCTGCAGTGTAAGATGCTTGGCTTGCCCCACCCACCTTGGTGGAAGCTGCAGATAACTTGGGAGATACCAATTTCTTGAGTGTGCAGCTTTCACATCCTATGTAGTTCAATAAGAAACTGCTCATATCATCTAGTAACAGTGATCTTTGGCAGTATATGGGGAATATATGTATGTATCCTTCCTCAATAGGAGACTAGTAATGCCATTCTCTCTGCCATTCCATATATACATCACAATAAGTATCTCCTTAAAATAAAAGCTAAAAGATTTGAGTGTTTGTGTTTAAGAAAGACTTCATATTCAAGGTAGAACTTGCTTGAAAGTAAGAGTACGGCAGTAGGGAATGCGGGCAGCTTGCTTTACTTAGTAAACTCTTGGCAAAACCTCATTTACAAGCTTTACCTGTTGTCCATAGGATTGTATACAGCTCCTTCTTTAATCTCTTTCCTTCAGCTTTTTCATTAACTTTTTGAGGTTCCTTGACAAAGATAACTTTAGCATATCAGTTTTCAGGACTCAGCTCTCTGGCCCAGCTCCAAGGGTGGGAAGGAGGCACTTATGGGTGTTAATAGCCAGATAGTTCTTGGGACTGCCAAAAATCTGGGTTGTTAGGCTTCTCTTGAAGAACTTTTTGAAACACATCTTAACCCTTTCATTATACTTCCTTCCACATTATTATTCTGCCAGTTCTTTCTTATAAGCAATCTCTAGATTCTGGATTCTTTGACTTGAGAACATTGCAAAACTGTTTACCTTGGCTATGTGAGTGTGTGCTTCTGAGAAGGTGTGGGGGAGCAAAACTGAACACCCATTCAAGATAAGAACTCTCAGAAAACTAGGAACGAAGGGGAAACTTTCTCAACTTAATAAAGAATGCCTGCAAAAAACCGATAGCTGTCATCATATTTAGTCACAACTATACTTAATAATGATGTTGCAGGAAGCGACACCCAATGGAGGAAATTGGATGCTCAACTTTGTTAGAGGAAGGAGAATTTATTGGCCGGCGGAGTGTGTGGGGTTAACAACACCATGCACGGACTCGCTTTGGTTAGATTTATTACAGTTTATATACGTCTGCAGTGTTCATGCAAGGAGCACATGATTCCTTTGTCTGAGATTTCATGTGTGCCTCATAACTCAGGATGGGGAAGGGGAGCTTCGGGTATAGGCTGTAAGTGGTGAAGAATTTCCAGGCCACTAGTCTTACAGGTCTTTTGTCTTGTAGAACCTGCATCTTTGGCATTATCAGCACTGTAATAGAATTCTCAAACAGAGAGATGGGACACCGAGGCTATAAGCAGGAAGCAGCACTTATTAATGCCAGCACCTGCTCAGTGGATTCCTATCCAAAGGCTGAGCCCCAATTGTAACATAACAATCAGTTTTATACAGTCTTGTTATTCCTACACAGCTACAGCGATAAGGAAGGACATTGATTGGTTGGCAAACCATGAATCAACAGATGTGAGCTGTAGTGTCCTTGAGGTGGGGGAGGTAGCTATGGGAAAATGTTAGCTGGAGAGTCGTGGAAAGGAGGAGAGAGGGCAGTCAGGAATGGACTTTAACTGACTGAGTGGGTCATTTCTACAAGCCCTTTCCTTTGCATATTTCAGATGCCTCCTCTCTTCTCTTAATGAGAAGCTACATGCTTTTCCTCTAAGATCAGAAACAAAGCAAGGATGTTCCCTTTCACCACTCTCCTATCAATATCGTACTAGAATTCCTAGCTAATGCAGTAAGATTAAAAAGGGAAATAAAATTGGGAAGGAAGAAATAAAACTGTCTTTGTTTGCAGGTGGCATGATTTGTATGTAGAAATTCCCAAGGTATCAATACAAAAACTCCTGGATCTAATATCCAATTATAACAAAATTATAGAATACAAGGTTAATATACAAATGCCAGTGATTGTTCTATATACCAGCAATGAACAATTAGAATTTGAAATTCAAAACACAAATCATTTATATTAGTACCAAAAAAAAAAAAGTATAAATCTAACAACATATGTATAAGGTTTGCATGAGAAAAACTACAAAACTCTGATGAAAGAAATCAAAGAAGATCTATTTTCAGATTCACTGATAGGAAGAGTCAATGT
Organism: Eidolon dupreanum; assembly: GCA_028627145.1. Lineage (NCBI taxonomy): Eukaryota > Metazoa > Chordata > Mammalia > Chiroptera > Pteropodidae > Eidolon > Eidolon dupreanum. The sequence continues at coordinate 25,048,948 of CM053506.1, forward strand.
GGTTAAAATGTCAAGTTTTTCTCAACTTGATTTATAGATTCAAGGCAATCTCACTCAATATCCCAGCTAATTATCCTGTGGATATCAACAAACCTATTTTTAAAGTTTTATAAAAGGTAAAATGCCTGGAATATCCAACACAATATTAAAAGAGAACAAAGTCAGAGTTCTGACACTACCCAACTTCGAGACTTAACTATGGAGCTACCATAATCAAGACAATGTGGTACTGGTTAAAGAAGAAACATATAGATCAAGGGAATAGAATAGAGAGCCCAGAAATAGATCCACTAAAATATAGTCAATTGCTCTTTGACAAAGGGGCAAAGGTAATTCAATAGAGAAAGGATAATCTTTAACAAATGGTGCCAAGTGACTGAACATCCATATGTAAAACCAAACAAAACAAGAATCTAGATACAGCCCTTACATCATTAACAAAAATTAACTCAAAATGGATCATAGACTTAAATATAAATGCAAAACTATAAGACTTCTAGGAGATGATATAGGACAGAATCAAAATGACCTTGGGTTTAGTTATAAGTTTTTAGATACAATATCTAAAAGCATCATATATGAAAGATGGTGATAAGTTAGATTTCATTACTGATGGGTTGGACATTATTAACATTAAAAACTTTTGCTTTGTGAAAGACACTACTAAGAGAATACAATGACAAGCCATATGCTGGGAGAAAATATATTCAAAACAAGGAGGTGAGGGGATAAACAAACAGTGGTGCATTCAGACAATGGAATATTATTCAGCAGTAAAAAAGAAAGGGGTATCAAGCCATGAGAAGACATAAAGGAATTTGAATGCATATTGCTAAGTGAAAGAAGCGTCTAAAAAAGCTACATACTCTATGATTTTAACTATATGACATTCTGGAAAGGGCTTAACTATGAAAATAGAAAAAAGATCAGTAATTGCCAGGGGGTTAAAGTGGGTAGAGAATGGATGACTAGGTGGAGAACAGGGCATTTTTAGGGCAGTGAACTCTTCTATGAGAGTCTAATGGTAGGGATATGATATTACATACAAAAAGTGAACCCTAATGTAAACTATGGATTTTAGTAAGTAATCGTGAATCAGTGTTGGCTCATCAACAGGAACTGCTATACCACAGAATCCAAGATGTTAATCATAGGGATACTGTAGAAGGGGTACAGGTGTGGAGGGGCTGGTATATTAGAACTCTACTTTCTGTGCATTTTTTTCTATAAGCCTAAAGGTGCTCTAAAATCAAGTTTATTAAGTGAAAAAAAAGAGACTAATGCAATAAGGTTGGGTGACTACTGCAGTAGGAAGAAGATGACTAGCAATAGGGAGTTGGCTCTGACCATAAGATCGGCAAATGTCTCATGGATTAGTCATGAAAAGGCTTTTCTTTTCTATGGAGAAAAAAAGGCTAGAAAGAACTGGACATGGGGGAGGAGGGCAGTAGTTTGGGAGATCCAACAGCTGAGCGGGAAATAACTTTCCTTGTTCTCAGACAAATTTTAAGAGACACTGTTTGGCATCCCAGCGCTTGTTTAATGTGAAGGGTAAGCCAGATTTCAGGGTCCTGTGCAGGAGGAGAGAAATTTGCTCAAGTTAAATTTTGTTTTGACCAGTGGAGACAAATTGTTCACCTAATTGTTTATGAGACATAGAAGGAAAATTTGGAGTGTCTGTGTCTGGCTTTGTTATAAATAAACAATAAGGGCATGATGAGCCTTATCTAACAGGGAAAAGGATGATTCTTTGCAGTTTAACAAAAGACTGCAAGAGAAATTGAAATAGATAGGTTCATGACTCATAGGTCCTGGAGCCACACAGGCAGGGCAGCTGGCTGCAGGCAGAGAGAAGGAAAAAGGACCTGGGGCACAGGACTTAATTATGACCCTCTGGGAAATGCTTTAGTCTTCCCAGACTAAAGCTGGATTAGTCAATTCAAACCAAAAAGAATGGGCTTTTGGTAAGCTCCACAGGGTCTTATCTAAGGGGCACACAAGGGGAAGGCCCTGGGAAGTAGGGGAGACTGTTGATCGCAAGCGTTGTTGACAGAGTCATATCAGGAACTTAAATTTGCTTGTGGCTCTACACGCTGTTATATAGGGTGTGTGCTTCCTTCTGGGGGCCAATGTTGCTTCTGGGGACCTCCTTAGACTGCTTGGTTCAACAAAGTGGATAACGAGGCAGCAATAGCATGGAGTGGCTTAGCAAAACTCTCAACATTTCCAACTTGGGCAGATGGGTTGGGAGTGACCATAGCTCTTCTCCAGGAGCACAGAGCTCAGGGAAAGTCCAACATTGTCAACATTCTTCCAAATTGCCAGGTGTTTTGTGCTGCCACTACAGCATCTCACTTCGATGACCTCTGACCAATTTGGGCTTCAAGTATTCATGGAGACAGGAGATACCACACTAGGCTATGAAGCCTTGGAAAGGATTATCAACATTATGATGTGAGCACATCTATTCTGTCAGGTTTGAACACCAGCCAAAAAGGATTAGATCTGCAAAAGATTTATCAACACTGCAGGATGATGTATAAGCCTCAGTCACCTGGCTGCCTCTGGGAGCCACATTTTTCTTTGTGAACTCCTATGCCTATGTATATAGTGGAAATTATTTTTTCTTTTGTTAATCTGTCTCTAATCAGTTTGATTCATGGGTCCAGCCATTGAATCTAGTAGGGTAGAGGAAGATTTTTCCTCTTCTACATAATCTAAGTCCATGTTCTCTCTACTCCTATGAATTACAAATCTCTGAGTTTTCTAGTGTCTTTAGTGAAGCACATGTTAATAAACTGCTTGTTTTTCTCTTGCTAATCCTTCTTTGTCAATCTAATTTGCAGGGCCACAGCCCAAGAACCTGTGATGCTAGAGGAAAATGATTTGTCTTTCTCCCTGATACTATAAATAATCTTACCAATATTATTACTACATGCCGAGTCTGTCAGTTCTTTTAGCCAACGAGCAAACCTAAGAATGGTCTTGGGTCCCCTCACCCTCATGTTTGAGGACCTTGACTCATGAAATATGTTGCAAGTACTGTTTGCAAAAGGGAAGGATGAAGGGGCAGGGGATGACAAAACTGGTGCTGTTGGCTGGAGTCATTCGTGGTATGCAATAGCAACTGAGCTACTGTCTGTAGTTAAGAGGTTTATCTGTGCAGTTTGAAACTGAGAGATCCAACCCCATGAGAGTAGGCTTGGAGATTCTCTCTCTGGCTGTGTTTGGCCCAGCTGGCTAGAGTAAGGGTAGAAACCTTGCAGCCAGGGAAAAGCCTTTGGTTTTTATTCTTTTTTCCCCATGGGAGGAGAAAGAGCTGAAACATTCCTAAAGGTGAGCTTTGGATGGACCAAAAATAGTAAAAGTTTGTATTGCTCTTTCTTCTAAGTAGGAAGAAAAAAAAGTTAATCAGTTTCCAGAGGAAAAGAAAAAAGCAAACAAACTTGTTCTAGTCTTTACTTCAGCCTGGTTGCTGCCCAGGCTGTAATAGCCTTTCCCTCCCCCAACCTTTGCATTGCAACTCAGAACTTCCCAGGCAGCTAATGTTAACCCTGTGAGTGCTCAATTTACCGAGAAGATTTTCAGTAAATTTGCGATGAGGGAAAAAAGGTTTTGTGTTTTGTGGCTATTACATTGGGATCTATGATGAAGACTAACACTAATCATTACATGTTTATAATTTCATAAATTCTAGTGGGATCATTTCAGTCAGGAAAAGCTTCCAAAATAAAAGAAAAAAAGTGTTAGTTGGACACAACTTTCTAGCTTTTTGCAGCTTGTGCAGGGGTTGGAATTCAAAATTTTTGAGTATTGGAAACAGAACAAATCTCCATCACTCACGATGTTTGCTATGATGTTCACCTTTCAGAACCTCTGGAAAAAAGGAGACAGAATAAAAAGAGAGGCAATCTCCAGATGGAGGCACACTTTTGAAGTTTGAAGAAGCTTAATGAACCCTTGTGAAGTCAGATGTCTGACGCTCAGAGGCTGATGATTGTTCAGGCCAATGTGCCTATTTTTAAGTGGGTCAATTAGAATTCTGCAACTGACAAGACAAAAAGGGCTTAGGAAAGCCTTGCTTGTCCCAATGACTGGCTGGCCCTGCCGTGTCTAGACTTTGCTGTTACTGGAAGAAAAGCAGCTGACTCTTTTGAAATCTAGAATGCACAGATCCTAACTGCCTGCGCCTGACTTCAAGGTGAAGCCTGGGGCTGTCTGCTGCTGGGTTGTTTCAGCCTTAGGTTGCGCTCTGCTGAACTGAATGAGGGTGTAGGCTGTGTGAACAGAATCCAGGCTCTGGGGCCTTTGCACATGCAGGACACTCTTGTGTAAGGCGCTACAGTATGAAAACATTATGAGTGCCGACGTGACTCTGGGTCACGAACAAAGGCCCACAGGAAAGGGCATTTCTCTAACTGACCATCTGAAATATAGCAGGAGATAAGCTCTATACTTTTTATTGTAGAAGAGGGAAGAAAAATGTTTTCCTCTATCCATCTTAGGTTCTTTGACTGGAGCCCTGCCCATTAGATTTACAAAAAAGATTAACGAGAGAAAAACAAACATGAGTTTATTAACATGTGCATTATGCATATTTATGAAGGTACCCACTGATGAGTCACTCAAAGGGATGGTTAAAACTTGGGCTTATATAGCATTCTAAAAAAAGGACAAACTTTTGTAGAAAAGTGAGCAGACAAAGGGGAGAGACTGAGCTTCTAGGGGATGCAAATTGTGGGAAGGTAAGTACATGGGGAAAACTGATGGAAGATAAGAGCTGGGTGGTAAGGTTTTTTTGTGTGGACTCTCTTTCCAGTGCCATCTCCTCTCTGGTTCTTATCTCCTTCCTGGTACAGGAATGGGGGTGGGGAAGGGGCACGTATCTGCATGGGGAATTTATCTTTTGCTTTTAGGCATTTGAAGGAGGGCAGAGATAGCTCACCCTGTGTCTGCTCTTTACAATTGCTTTCAGCTCAAAATAGGTCTTGTGCCCAAGTGACGTATTTTTAGGGTGGCATACTCTGAACCCTTTCACGGTAGAGAATATAATTTCATTTCTGACTAGTGATTCCTGTTGAAAGCTGCAAGTCGTGCTAGGACACATCACAGGGAATGTGACCCCCTCCTCCCACTCCTGACAGATGGAAACTTTGACCCTGCTCCTGGCTCTCTCACTGCCTTGGACTTGCTGTTTTCAACTTTAGGAACAGCTGCAGTCTGCGAAAATGGATTGATATCCTGACTCCAGGTTCCCTCACCTTTGTCCTAATATGCCCACCTTAGTAAGGTACATAGGCTGATTATTAAGTACAGTGACACCAGAAAATGGCCAATTTTTCTGAGTTCACCATGTAAATAATCAGGATGGATGAGTAGGAAGTGATGTAAATCCATTTACAATTTTTTTTAAAGATCCAAGACTTTGTTTTGGCCCATTCCTGAAAACACAGTCTCTTTCTAGTTGAGTTGTATAAAGCAAAAACACTTTTGTCCCTCTTGCATATAGCCTTTCTATTTGAAAGGTCTGGGTGAGAGAGTAAGGGATAATTGGAAATAATGAAAAGTTATGATTCCTGAATGGAATACTTAGATTTGTAACAATGAAGAAAAGTAAAAACTCAACACCTAGGGAACTTCAGAGGAGGGGAGGGGCATTAAACATCTTTGTTCTTCAGAATTGTTCTTGGAAGCTTTCCTTCCTTTCTCCCCAGGCCACCTTTCCAAATCTCTGCTAGTGCTTTGAATTCAGACTGCTGAGCCTGTGAGCACAAGGCACAGCAAGGGGGCCTGGGGCAAGGGGTGGGGGTGGTTGGGGGCGGTGGGAATGGGAGGTGGCAAGGGTGGGAGACAGCTCCTGCATTTTTGCCAAGAAAACTTCAGATGTCTTCTTTACTCACGAGGCAGATGAACTGATATTGGGGATGAGCAAATGTTTGGAACTGCCAGGCAGTGCCTCTGAAACCAAGGTCTCAACTAAATTTTTGGACGGGGCTAGAACACCTAGGTGGGAGGTCCCACAGTGAAAGGCCACATGGAAAAGCCTCTTAACCTGTACTTCCTAAGGTATATCCTTCTTGTGCTACTTGAATAATTGTAAACTCTGTTTTCCAGGGGGTATTGTGTATGTCTTCTGGGATTGTACTTCTGTGTGTGCCTGATGACCATGACAGCACCTCAGCCCAGGAAGGCAGCCAGGTCAGCTTCAACTTACTGGCTAGAGCTGTGCTGAGCCACCAGGTAAAAAGAATAATACAAAAACTTAAAGAGGAAGTGACCTGAACTTCTAAAATAGGCCTTTATAATTAGTAGGATGGCTAAATTCAGGATCCCTAAAGGGTGTAACTGAGGTTAATACTGCAAAATCTCCCCCTACTGTGTAAAATTCTACTGATAATACTTTGGATGTAAAGACACCTTGGCTAAGAACCATGGGGATGGACTGTGCAGAAGAGCGTTAGTACAAATTAGTAGTTAGAAAACAGTCATGAGAATTTAGAATACAGCATAGGGAACATAGTCAATATTATTGTAACAGCTTTGTGTAGTGCCAGATGGGTGTTAGAATAATCAGCGGATCACCTCATAAATTATATAAATGTCTAACCATTGTACTGTATACCTGAAACCAATATAATTTTAAAAATGTAAAAAAAAAAAAAATAGAATTGTTTTGAAATAGGGGAAAAAAAGTGTTAGGTTGGAGACTATGATCCTTAAAAAGGCCTGCTTGCTAGATTGACACTTAGTTGGCATCTGAGGACTTGGATTTTTAGAGTGTTCCCACTATTCTCTAACAGATAAGCGTAGCTTATTGTGCCTAAACTGCTTGAGCAAATGATGTGGTTAATGCCGACACCTGCCTTCCTTCTGGGAATCTGGAATTCTGGTATGTGCTAAGCAGAGGGTCCCTATGTGACCGATCCCCAAGAAACCATTAGGCGTAGAGTATCTAAATAGCTTTACAAGGTGTGTGACAATTTGAGGAATTAAGCAGATCCCGTATGATCCTACTGGGAGAGAACTCGAGTAAACTTGTGCCTTGTTTTCTTTATTCTTGGACCATGTGCCTTACCTGTGCCAATTTTGTTGTGTATCTTTTTGTTGTCATAAATCTTAGCTATGAGTATGACTCCATGTGGAGGCCCATGAGTGCTTCTAGTGAAAATCGCCATACCCAGGGGTTGTCTTGGGGACTCCTGATGCCAACTTCCTGGAATTGTCATTGGAAAAAACAGTGCAGCCCTATTAGGAAATAACTCCATCTGGTGGAGCAAAGGAGAGGAAAGATCCACAGGCCATGACTGTGGATCTCTCTTCAACCTACATAATTTCCTGTGAGGATTCCCCTTTGTAAGACTCTTCTTTCACAAATGGCTGCCCTCGGAGTCCCAAACCATGAGAATACTGGCTAGGAACATAGCATCATTCTTGGAGAAACCTCGGATTCCAGGTTGATCCCCTTGTTGATCCCTGTTGCTGGTATATTTCCATATAATTTAGAAGAGAGAAAGGAGCAGGGACATCAAACTCTTCTGTTTATTATCTCAAAGTGGAGCCAGTTTTTCTCCATAATCATGGGTGAGCGTGTGTGTGGAGGGGGGCACTGTGAAATTATATTTGGCAGGGAGGCAGTTGCCAAGGTATTCCTGGGTGCACAGCAACCCTGGTCTAGAGCAGCAGCTGCTAGCTGGGCACGGGGTTCAGCTGAAGCACCTAAGCTGCAATGAGAGTCATAGTTCCCATAGTTCTGGGATGTGCTGGCTACAGGGTGAGTCTTAGTTCCAAGGGGATGCTAAAATGGGCATGTTGGGAATAGCATGACATGGCTGTCGCAATCACCCACCATCCCTAGCAAAAGAAACTTTGGAAATTAATATTACTCTTAGTCACACATGCAAGCCACACAATTACTTCTATCTCAAGTGGAAATTTTAAAATTTATTGTAGAATTACTATCAAGAACACATTTATTGCAGTGTCACTATCAAGAATACACACACACATACACAAACAGAGCTGAAGTTAAGAGCAATACATAAGGAATGTTGCAGGATTAGTCAAAAACTAGTCTTCCAGGAGTCTCAGGAGGTTAAATAGTAATAGGATGACAGATGTGAGATTCTGGTAGTAGGCAGAATGATGAACCTGTTATAGTGCGAGTTTCCCAGAGAGCACTGACACAGAAGCCAAATAGCCAAATCAAAAAAAAAATTTATTACAGATTCGAATCTGGGCTCAAACCTCCACTGTCGCAGCAGTGATTGAGGCAAGAGCCCCGAACCTAGTTTTTGTTACCCTTATATACCCCCTTATCTTCCCCGGTTGCCCCCCTTTTTCGATTACTCACAGGTCCCCCCTCTCCAATTCCCACAGGTCCCCCCTCCCCGATTCTCACAGGTACAAAGGCTGTTTGTCTAAGTGGGAGTTTCTCATGGCTTGGCTGCCTTTGCAATCTATCTATTTGACAGCATTAAGCAGGATGCAGTTAACCTGTTCTGGGAACTGGCCTATGCAGCTGGGTCTCAGGTCTATATGCTCTATAAATGTTTCTACTTTATTGTTTGCACTGAAAATTGATTATTACAGAACCTTGGCAAGAAGGGCAGAAAGGGGGACTTCTGGTGAACCAGGTGCAAACTGAGTACTAATGACATCACACAGGTCTGAAG
>CM053506.1:25058119-25117059 GCA_028627145.1 Eidolon dupreanum
TTAAGCAGGATGCAGTTAACCTGTTCTGGGAACTGGCCTATGCAGCTGGGTCTCAGGTCTATATGCTCTATAAATGTTTCTACTTTATTGTTTGCACTGAAAATTGATTATTACAGAACCTTGGCAAGAAGGGCAGAAAGGGGGACTTCTGGTGAACCAGGTGCAAACTGAGTACTAATGACATCACACAGGTCTGAAGTGCTGTTTCTAGTAGTAATTCATCATAAGACCTGCAAATTAGAGTACTGTGTGGCTGGTATGGACAGGGGCGACAGACATGGGAAAAAAGCTCTCTAACAGTGTATCTTAATGTAATAAGCAAGACTACCTTGTTCAGCAAGCTCAGATTGGGGAACTCTTCCTTTCCTACCCTTTTCCTTATCATGACCACCATTCCAGGCTTCCTCCTCTCTGTTCCTTTCCCTCCTTTCTGTTTCAGCTCAGGGATCAGGTAGCTCTGAAACTGGAGCTATCTGCTCCCTGGCCCACTTCCATACTGCCTTCTTCAAGTTCTGACGCTGGCAGGAAAAGGCTGCTTATGCCTGAAGGGCTGCCCCTTAGCAGGCGGCCCAGTTCCTTCTCAAAACATTCGGCTGCTTGCAGCAGATCTCCATTCTGCTTGTGAGTTAATCCTTGGAGATACCATGAATTTGGTACATTTTGTGGAAGCTGATTTTCAGCTACGTTCTGTGGTTGGTATTTCACCTTTTCTTTCTCAGTTGATTTTATGCCTATGGACAAACCCTTTAAATAATGTTCAACAGGAGTATCTTCAGACTTTCCATGATATTCCGAAAAGTTGCAAGAGAGCTGATGGAGTTGTTTCGCCTCAGCATCGGGCAGCTCCTTGTTGAAAGTTGTCTGATAACGTTCTGTTTCTGGCTCAGCGAGATCAGAATATGCATTCAGAGGATTCAGTCCCTTCTCAATAGCTTTTTTTGAATAGTCTCTAGCATATTTGCTTAGTTCTTCTATCTTCTCTCTATTCCAGCTAGCGTTAGAATCCCCTGTGTTCTTAATTTGTCTGACTTTCGCAGTGTAGCAGCCTGAAATCAGGTGACAGAGGTGGCCATTGTTTGGCATGGATTCCAATGCTTTTTTAAGCAGTTCAATAGCTTTGTCTAGATCACCTTTCTTTTGGTAAAATTTGGCTGCACTGCAAAGGATGTCTGTTTGGCAAGGAGCTTTCTCCAGGGCCTCTATAACCAATGGTTCCCCTTCAGCTTCTTTATTGATGTTTTGCAATTTCAGGGCCAAGAGAACTTTGATATACTGGTTGTCAGGATTGAGCTCAATGGCCTGCTTCAGAACATTGACAGAGAACTGCTTCTGTGGTTTACCATCCAGACAGTACATCGCGATTGCCAGACCAGAGGAGAATTCTGGGTTGTTGGGTTTCTCTTCCAGAGCCTTCTCAAAACAAACCTTCGCCCTTTCATTCCACTTTCCTCCACACTGTAGCAGTGTCCAACCTTCTTCAGAGTCCAGCTCAGGACACTCAATACTGTAAGGGTTCAGAAACTTCTCACATATGTGTTTGACCTTGTCTACGTATACCTGAGCTTCTGAGAACCTGCCTAGGTGGTAGTAGACCCAGGCATAGTTTCCCCAGGTGACCAGACTTCGGATTTCTACTTGGTCAGTGTGCTCTCGCTGGATTAATTCTTCAGCTTGCTGTAAGCATTCCAAGGCTGCCTCGTTTTGACCATTTAGGTGTTTTATGTAGGCCAACAAGTTGTACATGGTAGCTTTCAACTCAGTGTTTAAAAATTCAATCTCGTTACACACTCTATCTTCTAGATCATGCGAGAGACTGTCTTCCTGAAATAAATTCCACGTGAAATGGCATTTCAGCTGTGGAAGAATTTTCTCCAGAGAGTTCTTGCTGACCTCACTGTAAATAAAATAAAATGGTCACTGTGATGTACATACACCTGCCAAGTAGTACACCCTATCGTGTGTGCCAACCTGACAGCCATGAGGTGCTCAGATTTTTAGTTAAACATTAGTTCTGGGCATGTCCGTGAGGGTATTCCTGGAAGAGGTTAGCATTTGAATAAGTAAACTGAATAAAGCAGATTACCCTTCCCAACATCCAATCCATTGAAGGAGTAGGCAGAGGAAGGGTGAATTTGCTCTCTCTGTCTAGTTTCTTGAGCTGGGGGGCATTGCTCTTCTCCTTCCTTCAGACTGGGATTTCTACCATCACAATTCTGGGTTCTCAAGCCTTCAGACTTGGACTGAAACTTACATCATTAAGCCCTCCAGTTCTTAGGCTTTTGAACTCAGAATGGAACTACACCATCAGCTTTCCTGGGTCTGCAGCTAGCAGACAGTGGATCATGGTATGTCTCAGTTCCCATAATCATGTGAGCCAATTTCTCACAATAAATCTCTCTCTCTAACACACACACACACACACACACACACACACACACACAGATATAGATAGATATATACAGATAGATATATAGATAGCTATTTGAGAATATTTTAACAAATAAGGGCAGTACAAAAAAATTGATATGGGAAGTAAAAAAAAAGCAGATAAAAATAAATTACAAATTAGTTAGAAATAATGCAAAAGAGGGTTAAAATTCTCAATGAAGAAAACCAAAATGTGTCCAATTGTATAAAGGTTCTCCCCTTGCAAGAAATAGGCATAAAGCTGAATATCTAGTTTGGCTTCTCTGCTGAAAATGTACGAAATAACTTAGAAAAGCCAGCCAAGGTCAAACGTGAGCCCATTATTCGTACCTGCCTACTTCTGATCTGAGAAAAGTTGATTACTACAGCACAAGGAAAAGCAGATGGGAGGGCAGCCAAAAGTTTCTATCCTACATCAACTTTTAAGTAAAAGCTGAAGAAAATTAAGCCTTTAGTGAAGTCTGAGTTCTGCAGTTGCCTGACTGAATTTCCTCCATCATAGTCCTCAAAATAGTTTACTTCTTGGCCAGCAAAGACACAGAAGAGCCTGAAACAACTGTCTTTAGCAAATGCCTGCTTCCCAGCTTTTGTGGGTTGGGCCTGACATCAATGAGTAGAATATCTAAATATCTTCTATTGGTTCTGTTTTTCTGGAGAACCTGACAACCCTAAGTTTTCCTAGATGGAAGAGCAGTTACTTTCTTCTTGCTTCCCGGACTCTCCTTTTTGTAGCTATGGTCTGTGCAAGAACCCACAAAGCACAACCCTTCCACTGTGTGAGCAGATATACAGGAGGTGAGGTAAGGCGAATGAGAGAATAGCACTGCAGTGAAAGGAACTGAGATCTCTCTTGCCCTTCTCAGAACTAAGTCAGGGATCAGTCCTCAAACATGCTGGGTAAGATTTATTTAGTCATCCTATGAGTCTTTACAGGGCTACCTTTTTGTGTCACTTTGTTAGTTTTGGGAGACATGAAGTAAAATTAAGGTTATCCTGGCCCTCTCTGCCTCCAGAAGCTCAAAGTCTGGTTAGAAGGAGTCATGAAAATAAACAAAATCCCAGGGATGTTTGCCACCATGCTATGTGATTTAGTCCTTTGCCCTTCATCTTTTCCACCACTTCCATATGGTCACACACAGACCCATGAAGTCTAATTGAAGCAGTCTCCCTGACATAAGCCAGATCCCCAGAGAGAATAAATTTGTTTCAAGAAACAAACAAAACTGGCAAATTTGTGTTTTGTTGTTGGAAGAAACCAAGGGAGATCACTGCCTTATTTATTGATAAATAGGTTATACAAGTTCACAAAGTATATTCTCACATCTATATTTGTCTAGGTTTTGAGGTGTATTTTATTAAGTTTGTGCTACTTTTTTACCAGTAGATGCTTGGCACCATAGGACTGAAAAGAACCTCCCCAAATCATTAAAACCAGTGTTGTCCATGTTTTTGATTTCATAGACCAGTACAATTTCAGAAAAAATTATAAACCAAATAGGGCTGCCAACTTATCTGGTAATACAATGACATGAAAGAACTTTCATCCCCCAAAACACCAACTATCTATTCTTACCAACGTTTTATTAGGGAGGAAGGGAGGGAGAGAGAGCAAGCGAGAGAGAAAGGGAAAGAGAGAGAGACAGAGAGAGAGAGAAAGAAAGAGAGGAAACATTTTTATTATTATTGGCAATAGTCCATAACTGCCAATAATTACTTTAAATGTAAATGTACTAAATTCTCCAATCAGAAAGATATATAGTGGCTGAATGGATAAAAAACAAGACCAAACTCTATGCTGCCTTCAGCTTTAAGGATACACACAGACTGAAAGTGAGGCAATGGGAAAAGATATTCCATGCACACCAAAATAAGTTCAGGGGCAGCTATACTTATACTGGACAAAACAGACTTTAAGCCAAAGACTGTAAGAAGAGATGAAGGTCACTGTATAATAATGAAAGGTCAGTACAAGAAGAGGATATAACATTTATACATAGTTATAAACCCAACATGCAAGCACCTAAATATATAAAGCAAATACTAATAGATCTGAAAGAAGAAATAGTAATATAATAATTGTAGGGGACTTCAATACCCCTTTTCAACAATGGCTAGATCATCAGATAGAAAATCAATAACAAAACATTGACATGTTGGACCAGATAAAATTAGGCATTTACAGAACATTTCATCCAACAGCAGCAAACACACACTCTTCTCAAGCACACATGGAACATTCTTCTAGACCATGTTAGGCCACAAAACAAGTCTTAATAAAATTTAAGAAGAGTAACGTATCAAGCATTTTTTCCATCCACTATTATTCAGACATAAAAAAGAAGAAAATTCTGCCATTTGACAATATCGATGGCCCTTAAGGACATTATGCTAAAAGAAATAAGCCAGAGAAGTAGAAATACTGAATATCACTTACGTGTAGAATAAAAAAAAAATTAAATTAAAGAAAATCAAACTCATAGAAACAATAGAAAAATGGCTGCTAGGGGTAAAGGATGGAGGAAATAAGGAAGATGTCCTTAAAAAGGTACAAATTTTCAGCTATGAGATGAACAAAGTCTGATGATTTAATGTATAACTGGTAACTATAGTTGATGACGCTACACTATATAACCGAAATTTCTAAGAGTAGAATTTAAATGTTCTTCTACCCACCCCCAAAAAGAATATGTGAAGTAATGAATTAACCAGATCGAGGGGATCCTTTCACAATGTTCATGTATATCAAATCACTACAATATAAATATCTTACAATTTTTATGTCAATTATACCTCAATAAGGCTAAATTTTCAAAAATTTTTCTTAGCAACTGTTATCACTTTTTCTTCTATGTGTAAGTACATGAAATACTCTGCTTTTTCTTTACCTTTGGGTTTTTATATATTTATTATATGTTAATTGACATATTTATGATAACATTAACATATTTAACTGAGTAGATCAAAACAAAACATCTGAAGATAATTCCAATTTAATAAAAAACACTACTGCCTTTCTAAAAATCAATACGTCATTTGTCAAGATTTCCTCACTTACTAATTTATATCATGTGTGCTTAAAAGTTGCTCTGAATATTCTTACTATGTAGATGTACAAAATGTAATAAATCACTGAACAATAATTAAATTCAGCTATTTAAAGAGAGGACAAGCAAGCAGGTAGAATGATGGCTGCAGTAACTTGATAGAATGTTTCTGTTCAGGTACAACACGGGGAGTTGAATGCCCTTCCTACCTCGAGATTGTGTATCTGGCAGAAAACATTAAAAACGTGGCAGTCCCTCTAGCCCAGGCAGAGAATTCTCTATAGCCTCAAGTGCAGCCATGAGGTTTTGCTGACCAAAGCTGATAAAGGCAGCACTGTTGCTCCTTGGGAAATATCCAGAATCAACCCATTTATAGTCTTTCCTCCTTCTCCTGCTCACCGACCCCAGCGTAGATGCCACATCTCCTTCCAGGGCCTTGTCAAAGCCATTCCAAGAGAAGTATCTTTATATTTGCAGAAAGAGGTCTCATTTAAATGGTAAGAGTAGGAGTTTCCAGGGAAATCTCTGAGGCAGCTGGTACCACAGATGCTCTGGTTATGGTCCAGCGGATTACACGAAGGGACAGGCAGACCTCATGCCCATTAGTTGGTCAGAACAGGCACAACCCAAGCAGCCCATCACTTCAAAAAGTGAACCAAAGAACTCTCCAGAGCAGTACTCCTTAAACTTTAATGTGCACATGGACCAAATCACCCGAGGAGGGTGCGGTGTTCGACTCAGACCATACTGTGGGCAGCAAAGGTCCAGGAAGACTTTTTGGAAGTGATTTCCGATCACCAGTTTTTCATCCCTAAAGCAGCCCTCAAACAGGCAATCCTTGTTTTAGGTCAAAATCCTAGTACCCCTCCCATTCCCCACTCACTCTGAGCTTCCTCCACTCACATTTACACACAAACAAAGCAGGCAGCATTGAGTGTGTATAGAAAGTAACAGTGGTCCTCTTTAAATATGTATTGTCCCACCCCCAAGGGTTAATTTCTGATCTACTCAATCCGGATTTTAGAATGCAGGGCTCAGTAATTTGCATTCTAATAGAGCACTCCAGGTGGTTGTGATGCCAGACATTTGCAACACAGCTTGAGACTGCAACACTTTCTCCCTATTCACGGGAGGGGGGTGAGGGGGTGGGGGGTGGTTGAGCAGATCAGTAAGAAGATGTATTCTTCAATTCTGAAAGATCAAATTGCAAGGTAGAAACCACCTCTGTATGAACTGGAGTTTGTGGTGCAGAATTAGTCATTAGCACACTTGCTGAGAAGTAAACATACTTTAAAAGAACCACAACCACCATAACAGAACTCATGAACCTCTGATTTAGTCTTATAAAATATTTAAAAAAAAAACGAAAGAGGGACCAGGGCCTTCAGTAACTATCTTCCAGGCCCCAGCCCACATTGCCCAGATTCTGCTTGAAAGGAGCAGGTTTTCCCTCTAGGTTCTCCCAACAAGCCCCAGCTTGTTCCCAGTTGCCAGCTGCCAGCGCTGCTGGGAGCACTTTCCTCAGTGTCCTTAGACTGCCCGGCTCTCTAAATAGAGCCACAGAAATAAAAATGCATGAATTAGTAAGACAGATTTATGATCAAGTTAGATAAATGCGTGTTTAACCTATAAACCAACACTGAAACAGCATAATTCCAGAAGTTGCATGCAATAATAAGATTTGTGAGAAATTCTCTACTTCCTATCAGAGGATCAGGGCATATTTACCTCATGATGGCTATTCCCCTTCAATTCTGAGTAGCTGGGGTCCAGGCTGATCTTCTGTTTTGCTTGCAGATTGCAAACAAGTGCGGAAGAGGTCGTGGCCACCTGGGCTTTTATGGAGTAGAAAAGGAAAATGAAACTGATGTAATGCTCTTAGGATTCCTGTTGAGAAAACGAAACAGTGTAAGAGCTGAGCTCACTCTCCACAGGTTCTCAAAATGTGTTTGGGAGTTTGTAAAAAGCCATTACAAATGCTTTCCACATCCTAGGCCCTACTCCCAGAGATTATAATGTAATCTGGGGGTGGGCTTGTGCTCAGACACCTGCATTTTCACAAGCGTCCTGGAATCTTTATTGCAAGAGTCCCGGTACCACATTTTGAGAAGCACTGTTTTAGAGGTGTTTGAAAAAATCATTTCCCATTTACTTGTGGGAGTTAATGTAGTGTACCAAACAGTGAGTCTGATGATCTAGAAGGAAAGTGACCAGCTCTGGGACACTTCTTGGGTCACATCATTTAGCCACATTTTCTTACTTTTAAAATGGCCTAGAATGAATTGCCTTTTCCCTTCCATCCAAATTATAGAAAACAGTGCTGTGAGGAGATCCATCCACTTTTACCCTTATCTGAGGTGTGGCCCTAAGGAGTGGGTCGCCATCAAAGAGCAGTCCTCACTCTCCAAATAGGGACCCTGATGGCCTAGTCCTTCCAGTCCCTGCTCTTTCTCTCTAACATGAGCATAATTAAAAGCATTAAGACATTTCACCCTTTTGGCCATTGTGCATCGAGCCAGAAGATGCTTACAACTAGATCTCAGCACTTCCTTAATGATCCTGCTCTGGTACCTACTCTCTATGAGACTTCTTGGGCAAGTAATTTGCCCTCTGAGCCCCATTTTACTCACCTAGAAAATGAGGCAAAAAAAGAAAAAAAAAAGAAAAAGAAAACAAAAAGTTCTTCCTTCCTAGAGCTATTGGGAGGATGATATGAGATAATGCATGTAAAGCACTTAACAGAGTACAGTACCAACTACTGATCACATAGAAACTGTTACCACCATGATTACTGGTATATTAGTGTTACAATTTTAAGTGAATCTTGACTGGGTAAAGGGAGCAACAGATATCCTCAGTGGGTGGCACAGAGGAGGGCATCCATCAGCCAGCGGGCGGGGGCCTGGTGCTTCCTCGGGTGGTTTCCCACTTTGACAATTTGTAGCTCTGTTGGGGAGAAGCAGCCAAACCTGTCAGGGGCCCTACAGCCTCTGGGAACAGGGCACGTTGATGTGGGCTTCAGTCCAGCATGGTCCGGGGAGCCGCCCTCAGACTTCCTCAGGTCACTGACTTCGGACACAACCCAAGCACAGGTCACTGCAAAACCTCTTGGGCAGACTGGCTACAAGGCTCTGGGCTGGGCCAGATTTCCTGGTGCACCCTACTGAGGCAGGCACAACTAACATTACTCATGACGAAGAGCCCAATTTATAGAAAAGGGTAACCCGAGGCACTTGGCAGTGAATTACTCTTACCCTTCCGTCTACCCCCAACCCCTAATTTGAGCTTGCAGAGCATTTGAGAAACCCTTGGATTTTCCTTTCCTTGAGTGATCACTACCATCCTTCCACCCAGGCAAATCAACCCCTCAATCCTTCCATGGTTCGATGCAAAAATCCTCTTTTTCTCTCAGTTCTATCTCTCCTGAGGCTCTATGTGATAGCAGAACTCCAGCAGATCAATATGCATTTTTTGAAAATCAGGTTTACTAAGATTATACTTTACATACAATAAAATGCACCAATTTTAAGTGTACAGTTTGATGAGTTTTGACAAATTTATGTACCCATGGAACCACCTCCACTATCTCCTTACAAACTATTTGTATCATCTGCAGAGATCTCCCTGTATGCCTTCCTAGTCAATTCCAACCACCCTCCACCATTCCAGGCAACCTTTGCTCTGCTTTCCATCACTAGAGATTAGATCGGTATTAGAAAAGAGCGTATGCCTTGAAGAGAAATTATTTTCTGCTGTTCACCAGCTCTCATCATAGGAATAAAAATCAACTTTAAGCTTTCAGTTTGTTTTAATATAAGAAATGAAAAAAATGCTCATCCATAAGAATCGTTTCTTCCACTTGCCACCTTGAAGTGATGAAACTTTCAGGACAAAATTCCCCTCGATGTGAATTGGATTTGCACTACCAATTCCATCTTTAGTAATAACTGCTGAAAAGAAGTGCCTCCCTTTGAAATGACAAGAAGAAAGCCTTTTAGTCTTTCAAATTAAAACAACAAAACGCATAAAGAGTAATTCCCTTAGGTCTAACGTTGGATTAGCAATTTTTGTTCCTGAGTGTAACCACGCCTGCCAAGTCTCCCTCTTATCCCAGCTCCCAGTGAATCAGCTGTTCCAGTGAACAGTTCTAGAAGTTCCAGAGAAAGCCACAGAAATAAAAAGTGCCCTTAATGATAAAGGCACCTTTTGTCTATAAGAAACAGGACAAACTCAAGAACTTGGTCTGAACCGGAGAAAGAGCCTGCAATTTGCATTCAAGATCAAAGATGTTTATGCATTCTTATCTCACTGACCTCCAGAGGGCAATCTGTTTTTCTCTGCTGGTCTGAACAGCTGGAGTCCAAGCTGACTTGCTCTTCAGAAATCTTCCTTAGTCCACCTAAAGTAAAAGCCAAAGGAGCCAAATAAAGGGGAAATGGGCGTGGAGGGAAAGGCATCAGCTGATGTTTTCTCTGTTTCTGAGTGATTGCCTTTTGTGAAAGGAAAATGAAACTGATTTTAAATCAAGAGGAAGAAAAGAAAACTCAGGGTTGAGGCAGGCACAACTAACATTACTCATGACCAGGAGCCCAATTTATAGAAAAGAGTAACCCGAGGCATTTGGCAGCAAATTCCTTTTACTCGTCCTTCTTCCCTCAAGCCCTAATTTGAGCCTGCAGAGCATCTGAGAGCCCTTGGATTTTCCTTTTTGTTATGAATGTTATGACTCAGTGAAAGTACATTCTTTAAATTATAACTGAAAGTACAGCCAGCTCTCCCTCTGACCATAAATCTAGGATAGGCCCCAGGAAACTGCATTTTTAATAAAGTCTATGGGAGATTCAGACATAAGGGTTTCTGGGACCACACGATGTGAAAAATTGTCCCAGAAATATTTTGTAAAAGATAGTTTTGTCCAGTAAATTTATCTGTGGGTGTGGGTCCCAGGCCTGGCGGGTCCCAGGTCTGGCTGTGATCCAGGTGTTGTAGCCACCAGCCCCTGAAAGACACACGGACCACCAGAACTCAGTGAGTTATAGGAAACACACTCTTTATTCAGCCAGCTGGGTCTGCCAGGGGTACGCAGACCCCAAATTAAGCAGCCCTGAAATGTAGAGGTACAGGGCTTTTAAGCCCTAAACCCCATTCTTCGTTCTGTCTGAACACAAAAGTCTATTTTTCTTCTATTTACTAACTGCCAACCCGCAGGTCGGCTGTGCAAGCGGGGGTACAGAAGCAGAAAGCTTATTGTTAGAATGTTATGTTCCCATAGGTAATAGCCTATGTTCCCATGGCGATAGCCAAACAATAATTTCCCAGCCAGCACACAGGCTCACGGCTAGGAATAGGACCCTGGATTTAGAATGTTACATTAGTGTAGTAGGGCACCTGCCCCTAAAATAAGTAAACATAATTCACCTTATTGTATCGCACATGTGTGGCCAAATGCCACTATTGAACTCTAATATATGTGGAGCCATGTGGTCCCCTGGGCAGCAGATGGGGAGCCCTAGAAAGGGGAGCAGAAAAGCAGAAACAAAAGCACACTCCCTGCAATAGAACTGCGCTCTGCACAATAAAGTTGGTGCCTGCCATTTCATTCTCATGTCAGCCTCTTGTGCATTCTTCCAACTGGGCATCTCACCACTGAAACCTTCCCATCTAGATCAGCTCAGCGCTGACAGTGGGAGACAATTTGCACCGAGAAAACTGTATTTAGTTCCATGTGTTCAGTTTACTAGCTCTGAGATTATCTATGAGTCAAATCACTGACTCTGAATTTTTTTTGCCCCATACTAAATATAGGAAGCCCAGCCGTGAAGTGAAC
Organism: Eidolon dupreanum; assembly: GCA_028627145.1. Taxonomy (NCBI): domain Eukaryota; kingdom Metazoa; phylum Chordata; class Mammalia; order Chiroptera; family Pteropodidae; genus Eidolon; species Eidolon dupreanum. Next base: position 25,069,418 of record CM053506.1, read on the forward strand.
CTTGAACAGTTTAAAATCACAATGAGATACCATCTCATATCTGTTAGAATAGCTATAATCAACAGGACAAGTAATAACATCGGTGTGCAAATATCTTTTCGAATATGGATTTTCAAGTCTTTGTGGTAAATACCCAGTAGAGGGATTGCTGGATCATATGGTAGATCAATTCTTAGTAACCTCCATACTGTTTCTATAGTGGCTGTACCAATTTGCAGTCCCACCAGCAGTGTATGAGGGTTCTTTTTTCTCCGCATCCTCTCCAACATTTGTAGACAAGGCTGTCTACTCTCACCACTGTTATTCAATATAACATTGGAGGTCCTACTGAGTGCAATCAGGCAAGAGAAAGATATAAAAGGCATCTAAATAGGAAACGAAGAAGTCAAACTGTCACTATTTGCGGATGACATGATTCTTTATATAGAAAACCCTAAAGACTCCACAAGAACACTACTAGAAACAATAAGCAAATACAGTAAAGTTTGTGGATACAAAAATCAATGTTCAGAAATCCATAGTGTTTCTATACTCTAATAATGAAGTGTCAGAAAAAGAAGTAGATAAATTAATTCCTTTTGCAATTGCAACAAAAAGAATAAAACATAGGAATAAATTTAACGAGACATGTGAAGGACCTATATAATGGAAAGTACAAGACCCTATTTAAAAAAATCGAAGAAGATACAAAGAAATGGAAAGATATTCCGTGTTCTTGGATTGGAAGAATCAATGTAGTTAAAACGACCATATTACCTAAACCATTATACCAATCTCGTCGGCATTTCTTAAAGAAATAGAAGAAAAAATCATCAGATCTGTATGGAAACACAAAAGACCCCGAATTGCCAAAGCCATCCTGAATAAAAAGAACGAGACTGGAGGCACTACTCTACCCAACTTCAAATTATACTACTTCGAGGTATAAGGTAATCATTTAGTTTTCTCGGCTATAAAATGGGAAATAATAACGTAATATTGTTTAATGGCTGGCTAGATAGCTGACAAATTTATATATTTATGCTTTGAGCTCTGAAGGAATAATATTATCGCCTTTTTTTTTTATTTTCAATTTTTAAAATATGTTACCCTGGGGTAACATCGGTTAATACAATTATATAATTTTCAGATGTGCATTATAATTTGACATCTATATATTCTATTGTGTGTTTACCGCCCAAAGTCCAATTTTCTTCAGCTACCATATATTTGATTCCCTTTACCCACTTCACCCTCCCTCTACCCCCATATATTTGACCACCTTTATGCTGTCTACTTTCCCCCTCCACTTCTACCCCATACCCTCTGGTAACCACTAGTCCATTGTCCATATCTATGAGTCTCTGTTAATTTGTCCTGTTCATTTGTTGCCTTTACATTTATATCCCACATATAAGTGATATCATGTGATTTTCAACTTTTTCTGTCTGGCTTCTTTCATTTAGCACAATTATCTCCAGGTCCATCCATGTTGTTGCAAATGGCAGTATTTCATCTCTTCTTATGGTTGAGTAATATTTCATTGTATATATGTACCTCAGCTTCTTTAGCCAATCATCCATCATAGGACACTTCGGTTGCTTCCATGTCCTAGCCACTGTGAATAATGCTGCTATAGACTCACTTTGAGCCTATATTTGTCTTTAGGGCTGAGATGTGTCTCCTGAAAAATGTAATAATCAATTTTCAGTGCAAACAATAAAGTAGAAACATTTATAGAGCATATAGACCTGAGACCCAGCTGCATAGGCCAGTTCCCAGAACAGGTTAACTGCATCCTGCTTAACGCTCTCAAATAGATAGATTGCAAAGGCAGCCAAGCCATGAGAAACTTCCGCTTAGACAAACAGCCTTTGTACCTGTGAGAATCGAGGAGGGGGGACCTGTGAGTAATCGAGAAGGGGGGGGCAACTGGGGAGGATAAGGGGGTATATAAGGGTAACAAAAACTAGGTTCGGGGCTCTTGCCTTTATCACTGCTGCGACAGTGGAGGTTTGAGCCCGGATTCGAATCTGTAATAAAGTTTTTTTTTTTTTTTGATTCGGCTATCTGGCTTCTGTGTCAGTGCTCACTGAGAAACTTGCTCTATAACAAAAAATATAGTTGAGTTTGTTTTTTGATCCATGCTGCAACTCTATGCCTTTTTATTGGTGATTTCAGTCCATTTTCTTTTAGGGTGATTACTGAAATATGAGGTCTTCTTATAGCCATTTTATCTTTTGCTTTCTGGTAGCTCGGTGTTTCCATTGCTTCCTTGTCCTTGTGTTTCTGTTTTATTTTGGTTGGTTTTTGTGGGTTTTCCTTCCGGTTCTTCTTGTTTTATGTTCTATACTTCAGTTCTGAATCTTCTGTGTGTGGTTGCCATTACGAATATGTAAAGGATAGTTAGGTATATACAGTCGTCCATTTTCTTCTGTGCATGCCTTAACTCCATTCCCCTTTGCAAATTTGAATCTTCGAATCCTTCCCTTTTCAGTCACTGCTATCTCAATTTGCTCCTATGTACATGGAACTGTTAAAGGTGGAAAATTTTCAAGTGAGCCAACTAGCTAAGTCAGCTACAGGGAAGAAATATCTTTAGATACCAGAAGCTGTCCTACTTGCTTGGGTGTGGTTTTAGGAGATGTACTGTATAAGATATGAAGATGGCCAATGTCTGCTTCTGTAATCAGCTCACTTATTAATCAGAGTGTGGTACTAGGTGATGTATTGTGCTAATGACCAACTTCTGCTTCTGTAATCTGCTTGCTTGTTTGATGTAGTTTTAGGCTTTATAAGCTGCCTCTTTTGGGAATGTAAGGGTGAAGACTTCCCAGTAAATCAGTAACAAGGAGGTGATAACTCCAGGCACCACAGCCCCCAGGAGGAGGGCAACATTCCAGGATACAGATTACAAGACTGTCTACCAGGCTATGTTTGATCTAGCAATTCCCACCCCCCTCCCCCATACATTTATCTTTGTTAAAGGACATTAACAGCTAATTCTGCTTTTTGTAACTGTCTTACTTGCTTTGTTCTAGGGTATAGTGAGAGGCTTTATAACTGCCTCTCTGTAAAACCCCAGCACTGATCTCCTCCTACCCTGCGTGGTAGAGAGTCAGTCACTAGCCAGCGAATAAAGGCTCATAATTAACCTCGACTGGCTCCGTGGGTCTTAGATTCAGTCACGCCACAAAGGAACGTTCATTACTATCTTGTTATAACAATTCTCTTCTTATTATTTAAGCTTATAATGCCCTGTTCTTAGTAAGAGTTGCACTCTCCTCTGCTTCTATTTGCCTAATAGTCTCTTTACTCCTAATTATGTATTTTTTTTTTGGTCTTTTTGTTTTAGGTGAGCTGACCCCTTTCAGTATTTCTTGTAGTGCAGGCCTCATTGTGGAGAATTCCTTCAATTTTTGTATGTCTGGAAAGGTCTTAATTTCTCCTTCATATCTAAATGTGAGCTTAGCTGGATACATTATTCAGGCTGGTAGTTCCTTTCACTTAATAGCTTAAATATTCGATTCCATTTTTTTCTGGTATGTAAGGTCTGCACTGAGAAGTCTGATGATAATCTAATGGGTTTTCCTTTATAAGTTACTGGTTATTTCTTTCTGGCTGCCTTGAGATATATATTAACCAAGCCTATTTCCCTTTACTCATTTAATAGGTAAACCAATAATGGAAATTAATAGATGTATGATTTAAATGATGGTTTGTATCTTTTTCTTGTCTAGGGACTGAGATGGCACTTCAGCAGGAAACCCAAGACCCCACCCTGACTGAGGCAGAAAGGAAAAGGGCTCCATGAAACCCCTGTAGGCATGGACTACGGCCATTCTCAGCAGGAAGCAGATACGGAAGAGGAGACCTCCTGTCACTCAACATCCATAATAATAAGGGGGTTCATGGCTCTTAGAAAAGAGGTAGGCAGGAAAGTTAAGGGGTTTCGGGTCTGTCTGCAAAGACACTGAGGTCATCCTATCTTAGAAGGGTCCGCCCTAATCCGCCCACAATTAAGCCACAAGGCATTTTTTTTTTAACTCACACAAAGAAACCAGTAGGAGGAGATTTAGGTACCAGTTTAAGCCAGTCACTCACTTGCACCTGCGCAATGAAGACCCCAAGGACCTTCAACTCATCTGAGAGTCTCATTATACCATCATTATAATATGCATATGCCCAGAAGTTTATTAATACCATTTTAACAGACTGAATTCTGGGAACAAACATGCGCAGAAGGCAAAGTGATGAATCACTGAGTCCTGTCAATCTTAGTTGTCAATCAAGAAAGCCCACTCCTCTAAGAAAAGTAACCACCCACAGCAAAAAGGGATAAAAACCCTGAAGTCTTTGTTACCAGGCCTTTTGAACCACACTTATCTTGCTCAGGCCTACTTCCACGTCTGGAAGTATACTTTCCTTTCTAATAAAACTTTTCTTTTCTACTGTATTTTGGTGTCTTGCTCAATTCTCTGTATGAGACATCAAGAACCTGGACAATGCGCTGGGAGAGGACTCATCCTCTCCAGTAACACTGTCATCCCTCCCAGCCCTAGGCAACCACTAATCTATTTTCTGGCTCTATAGATTTGCTTACTCTGGACATTTCATATCAGAAGAATCATACAGTATGTGACCTTTTGTAATTGGTTTCTTTTACTTAGCATGTTTTTGAGATTCATCTATGTCGTAGCATATATCAGTAAGTTCTTAATTTATTTTTTTGCTAAATAACATTCTACTGCATGGCTATGCATTATTTAATATATCAATTCATCAGTTGACAAATCCACTTTTTGGCTATTATGAATAATGCTGCTATGAACATTCACGTGTAAGTTTATGTGCATATATGTTTTCACTTCTCTTGGGTATGTACCTAGGGATAGAGTTGCTGGGTAACATGGTAGCTCTATGTTTAACCATATGAAGAACTTCCAAACTATTTTCCAAAGTTGCGGCACCAATTCATATTAAAGATTTTAGTCACTAAGGATTTTCCTCTTTGCAGCCTCCCAAGAAGGCATAGATTACCCACAACAAGACAGTTGCACTGTAAATCATAAGGAAAACTTGTAATTCTTCAAACCAGGTTACTCCCTTTTCCCCAGAATAAATGATAGAGAAATAGTGGAGGGAGGGAGGTAATAGAAACATATGGTCTCTAGCTGGAACTCATATTTCCCAGTTTGAAATCCAAGGGTGATTATGCACATGGTAGGGATCCTAACTCCGTCTCATTTGTGTTTGGCTTTGGGATTCTTACACTTTCACATTTCCAGTTACACTGGATGCAGACTGTGCAAGTCAATTGACATTAGGTGAGAAGAAAGATGGTAAAGCATGACTCAAAGTCTGCTGCCCCCAGGGGCCGTGTTTGAGCTCTATGGAAAAAGAGGCTACAAAAAGAGACTGATGAATCTTTCCCTGAGGACTCAGGCTAAGAAATAATTAGTATGACTTGGAATCTAGACAGGGATGAGAGAAATTCTCGCTGTGTCATGGTAACTATTATACTTGAGAACATCTTTGGCAGGGATATCCGTGCTCTTGATGTGGCAATCAAATATAGGGAATGATGAGATGCATCAAAGCCATTTTGTGGGCAGAGACATTGACCGCTGTGAAGAAGGGCCCAGTTGGTACTCCTGTAGTAAAGGCCTCCCAGTGTCCCCAACTTCACTTTTCCTTGCCTTATAGCTTAACCATAGATTGTCTCCAGTGGCCTGACCCAGAGGTTGGAATGTCCTTTGCCATAGAAAGTTACTCTGAAACTTAAGATTAATGCCTTTATGCTTTCTGATCATAATTCTTCTGGTCTAGCATTCTTTCCAGACTACTCCCATCTTTGTTCCTGGGTTGCTAATGCCACTGGAGGACTACGTTGCCGGAGGAACGTCTCTGTGAAGCAGCAACAGACCCCCCTGGGATCATCAAGTAGCTCTTGGAATAATGCCCAGATTTTTGCTTAAATACCCTAAGCTGGACTGAGAGGGCAAGGCAGTTTTGAAGGTGTTAACCTGCTGCCTTTCTCAGATCACTGTGCTGTGACAAATGTTTATTCTAAATATCCTAACTCCTCTGTCTGTCTATTAGCTGAGCCATGCAGGCAGCGCAAGCGCTGAACTTGGTTGCCCTGCGGTTTAGATGTGGGTGCTGGAACGATATAAATAGCTGATATGATTAGATAATTTTAACAGACTAGTTCATCAACACTTAGGAGACACCTATTGGGGGCATGTTATTTACCTGGGTGACCATGTTAAGGGGAGATGTGGTTAAGAATCAGGGAATTACAAGTCATTCCAATTAATGTGGCCCCATTTGTTCCCTGGTTAGTGACATTTTAGGAAATGTGAGCTGTATAATTTTGTTTATTGTCTTTCAATCATCTTTGTTCTCTATAGTAGATTGCTGTTTATATGTAAGAATTTTATTGCTTATATGGCATATAATATTTATAACTATATACTTTATAGAAGTACAATATTAAAGTTAGTGGAATACAAACATTCTGTACATATCCTGGGAAATGTGCTGTCATATGAAATAAATATACCTGTCTCTACCAAAAAAAAAAAATCATTTTTGTTAGCTTTAAGTCCTCAAATAATTATAATAATATTATAATTAGTCAAAGTCCATGCCTTAGCCAAAGATGGCTTCTAAGCTGGAAAAGATCAGTTTTGGCTTTCCTTGTCAGGGCTAGAACAGAGGCAAGTCTGAAGCAAAAAAAAATTTCTGTAGACATATCCTGGAGGGGAAGGGGTTGTTCCTGGGCTATCTTTCCTGCCTCACATATACCTGGTGTACTTTCTTTAGCACACTACAGGTGTAAATGGTCTTCGCTCAAGGTCAGCGTCCATGCCCATCTTACTTTCCAAAACAGAACACACCTAGCTTTCTTCCCTAGACACCAGATCCAATAATGTTACTCAGGCAAAGTGAGATAACTTTCACCTGACATGTACACTTTTCCAATTCAGTCCAATAGAATGAGTTTACCTTTGTAGTTGGTGTGAATCATGTTTTCCACCAGAGGCCTCTTGAAAAATGAGAAACTTTAGGGCTTCACGTCTCTTTCTATTCTGTACTTGGTATGGAAATCTCCAAGATGCCTTTAGACAGGATGGGGCATAAACCAGAATCAGGCATTTCCTTATTTCTCATACTGGAGGTTAGGAGAGGACAGAATGTGAATGGAAGCTAAAGACATTAACAAGATTTAACAGAAAGGCAGCAGCCCACCCACCTTCAGTGTGGGGGCAGGGTATAAGCTGAAATCTTGGTCCCTCTTTAATGTAGGGAGGAGGCAAGAGAATTAAAATGTTAATCAAGCTATGTTTAGAGACTGCAATATGCTGGTCAGCTCTGCAGCCAGGCCACGAGGACACCTTCAGAACAAAGAAAGATTTCTATTGGGATTGCTAACAACCCATTCCCAACACTTTGAGGGGAAAACAGGAAAAACAGAGTCTTCAAGTGGCTGCCCTACACAAATAAAATAATTTATTCCCTGTGGCTAAAACCCTGGGGAACCTATGGATTAAAGGCCGGGAACTGTCAGCAGTCCTGTCCTGCTGCTGCATATTCTTACCTTTTTATGCTACATACTCTTCTCCTTCCCCCTTCCTCACCGTATATCCATATCAAAGGGAATGGGTAAACAAAGTCTTTAAACTATAACTCACAGGAACTAAAGAATGATATAGAAACTGAATTCCATAAGACTTGGGATCCCTCTGTAAAAGTGTAAAAGTACATTTCAATAACATCTTCCTTATTCACATCTCCCCTCTTTCTTGGGCAGTGACTACTTTGGAAAATATGTTGTTATGGGTTAATGATATCAATTCCTCAGTAAGCTAGTCCCAAGGACAGGACAGAGAGTAATATTTTCAGGCGCCAGCTGCCTAGGAGAAAATAGCTCCCAAGACTCCCAAGAAGAGAAACAAAAACAATTTGCCGCCGCAATACAGATAACCAAACTGTCCACTTAGATGCTAACAGCCAATATCTGCTCCTGTAATCTGCTTGCTTGCCCACCAAGCATAGTTTTAGGCTATATAAACTGACCCCTATAGAGGCTCGGGGCTGATTCTCTAGTGGGGAGAGTCAGTCACCGGCCGGCTAATAAAGGCTCATAATTAATCTCGATTAGCTCCGTGGGTCTTAGATTTGAACGCGCCGCAACACCTCTTACTCTCTGACTCTGAGAGGAGACCACGCTGTTTGTGGAGTGTTACACCTTTTCTAATAAATTTCCTTTTGACTCTAACTTTGGTGTGTGTGTTAATTTTTTTCAATTCTCTCTGCCAAAGGACACTCTTCTCTCAGTGAAGGGCTTGATCTTCCCCAATCGGGGATATTTGCCCTGTCCTGCATCATCTTAAGGAGGCTGTATAAAAAAAAATAAAAATAAAAAAAAAGGTTTGTTCTGTTGTAGCCACCAGCCCCTGAAAGACACACAGACCACCAGAACTCAGTGAGTTATAGGAAACACACTCTTTATTCAGCCAGCTGGGTCTGCCAGGGGTATGCAGACCCCAGATTAAGCAGCACCAAAATGTAGAGGTACAGGGTTTTTAAGCCCAAAATTCCATTCTTCATTCTGTCTAAGCACAAAGGTCTATTTTTCTTTTATTCACTACCTCTCAACCCACAGGTCGGTTGTACAAGCAAGGGTACAGAAGCAGAAAGCTTATTGTTAAAATATTATGTTCCTATGGGCGATAGCCTATGTTCCCATGGCAATAGCCATGTTCCCATGGGCGATAGCCAGGCAATAATTTCCTGCAAGTAATAAATTTCTAGCAGTCATTTTTCAGCCACCACAGTTCTATTCAGTGGCTACGATGTTAGACCAGTCTGGGTTATTGGAGCCAGTTTATACCCAGGATAATTGTAACAGGGTGGAATCCTTCTGCTTCTCTCCATCTGACTCTTACCTCAAACTGTAGCCTGCATTTTTTCCAGGGCCTTCAGGTGAATAATTCCTATTGCAGATATGCTAACTGATTTAGAAGAATTCTGAAAAACCAGCCTCCTGAATAGATGAGAAAAGATAAGTAAAACCATGACTGTTTTTCAAATGAGTTGCAGGAATCTTGGGACTCAGACTCTGATCAGCAGAGGTCAAGAGCCAACTGAGAAAAAAGAGATTTGGAGATTTTCCTGCTTTGCCTTGGATCCCACCTTTTGCCCCTCCTCTTCTCCCTTCCCTTGATACAAAAGAAACCTGAATTCTGGGCTCTCTTAAGACGGAGTTGAGAAGTCTAAAAATCTCCCAGCATCTTGTCATGGCGCCATTTCGATAAATCAAACCTTTCTCATTCCAAACTAATCTATTGAATATTAAATATTTGATGCACTGAACACATGAGCCTTGTGACTGCAACATAACATTTTATTTATCCATAGCTGAGTCTGGAAAACTTAAGGTCTAACAAAATTTCAGAAAAACCAGAACACTCCTTTATGCTACATCACATCTGTTATTTATTAATTAAATCTGTGACTTTTTTTCAAGAATCCATACCATGCACACTGATGATCTCAAGCACTCACAATATTTTTGATTAAAAAAAAAAAACCGCAAAAACCATTATTACAGTAGTTGGAATTTTTAATTTAAAAAGCCTTTTAATTTTATATAATTTTTAATTGCTTAATAAAAATGTTAATGTACACTTAATTTAAACATTTTATATATAACATTGTGTCAATTTAAGATATACAACACATTGATTTGACAGTTATATATTGTAATATGATTGCCATTGTTTGACAGCATCTCTCTCAAACCAGATAATTATTTCTTGTTTGTGGTGGAAAAATTAAAATCTAGTGTGTTAGCGAGATTGATGATTATAGTACAATATTGTTGTCTATATTCACTGCACTGTGCATTAAATCTCCAGGACTTCTTTATCTATTAGTCGCAAGTTTGTACCCACCCCCACCAGCCCTGGGTAACACCATTTAAATTTAAACTAATTCCAACAGGCAAATATTTTGCAACTGAGGCTACTGATGGCCTTGGTGCTGGGTCAGCGACTCTGTTTTGGGTCACACCAACCTTCACAGTCTATTCAGATCTACCTAGAAAATCCCAATTGCCCAAAACATGTCATTAATTTGGAGGCTCCATAAAAATTTTCAGGGTTAAAAGAAGTTTTGTATAACCTAATATATAACATTTCTAATGGGGGGAAAACTCTCCATTACTGATATCATTTCCCAAGACCTTTCACTAGATTCTTAGCCACCAAATGATTCACTGTTCTACTGCTTTTCTATCGTTTTGAACCTGGGCTCATCAAAACATTTTTTTTTTTTTAACAAAGCAAGTCTTCATCTCACAAAGAAATTTTCCTAATAGTGACTAAGAAGATAAAAATGTCTCCATATGATTACAATCAACAATTGGCAAACCAGCATCCCTTTCTCTCTCTTTTTTGCCTAGTCTGTCCCTATCCTTACCGCTGAGACATTATCTACTGCACAAGTTTTAAAGAAATGTATTATTTTGGTTTCTAGCATAGTGTACAGAATTCCCTTTTAAATTTTTCACAAGTTGTATTACAATTATAGGGAGAGCAGAGTGGAGGCGAATTCTCTCCATGTGCCTCCTGAAACTCTTAAACTGTGATTGCCTGACCCCATTGCTTCTCCGAGATATATCCTTTCTGGATTTGGGCTATTCTTGGCTTTTTCAAACTATGCTTCCATTTCACTTAATGGGACAATCGAACTCCTATTGTGTAGGACATTCTAGATTGAGAATTATCTGGAGTGGAGGAGGAAAGAAGCAGACTGAGAGAGAGGGGACACCAGCTTTATCTAAGCTTTGGTCCCCCCTCCTCTGTTTGGATGGGCAAAGCACTTTCCTGTGCAGGATCTCAAATGACTCCAAGGATAGAAAAACTTAGCAAAAATGGACCACGGTGTTATGGATGTGAGGTGTCTGGTTGCTTTGTGTAAACAGAAACAAACCCATGGCATCGCCCCACAGAGGATGACTAAGAGAATGTCACAAAGCAAATTGCTCCAAAGAAGTCTCTTGGGAAATAACCCCTTTATCAAGCCACAGGACCTACCCCCCAATCCAGTCCCTCTCCTAGAATTCCCTGAGCAATTCACTTGGCCCAACGGAGTTCTTCTGTAATCCTGATCCAGTACCGACTGTAGCCAGTCTTAGTCTGTGCCTATGCCATACCAGTTGTTAAATATTTTGAATACCAAATTGATGGAGAGGTTTCAGTTCCCTTCTAGCAGTAGCCATATGGGCACCATATCTTGATTCTTCAATCCTCAGCTAAAGATGCTGAAGGGACAAGATGTCCAGAGTCCAAACCCCTCTCAGAGTTTTCATCTGCTGGTTGCCTTTTTTTATTCAGCTCCTGAAGAAACGCCAAGACATGCAAAGCCTCAGGATCTGCTCTATTTGTAGAAAGCCTGGTTTCGGCAATTCTTTGCAGTTTGTTCTTTATCTTTTCTTTCTCCTTTGACTCCTTGTTTATTTTCACACCCTCTATAAAATGGTGGATGGCCTTGCCTTCACACTTCATTTGAAACAGCTGAAAGTTGCCATATCGCAGATGGAGCACTTGTTTGTCCACAGACGTGAGCTCTTTGTCGAATTCTTTTTGGAAGTAATACTCTGCTTCTTCATACTGACCTGCCTGTGCATAGAGGCAGGCAAGATAGGAGCAGACATGGACAAGATTTCCATTGAGCTCATCAGCTCTCTTTAAATAATACACAGCTTGTTCTATTAATTCCTGTAACTCTTCTCTTTTCTCATACATTGCATTCTCTTCTATTTTCTGACACTGGAGGACTTTTGCCCTATAGCATGCCCCAATATAGGAATGCAGGTAGGCATTGTTTGGCATGCATTCTAGAGCCTTTTTAAGCAGTTTTATAGCTTTGTCTGGGTCATCTTTTCTTCGATACAGCATCGCTGCACCACGAAGCACATCTGTCGCACACGGGGCTTTCTCCACAGCTTCTTCAACTAACCTCTCTGCTTCACTCTCTTCACTCATCTTTTGAAGTTGCAGAGCCAGGAGGACTTTTACATACTGGTTGTCAGGATTCAGCCGAATGGATTGCCTCAGAGCATCAGTGGGATTCTGAGATGGTGGCCATTTGTCCAGACGGTAGCTCGAGATTGCCAGTCCAGTAGCAAATTCTGGGTTTTTTGGGTTCTTTTCTAGACACTTCTCAAAACACACCTTCGCCTTTTCAGTGTGCTTTTTCCCACATTTTAACAGTGACCACCCTTCCTCACAATCCATCTCAGGACTCTCAATTCTATAGGGGCTGGAAAACTTTTTGCATACATGTTTCACCTTGTCTACATAAACCTGAGCTTCTGAGAGTCTGCCCATGTGATAGTAGACCCAGGCATAGTTTCCCCAGGTGACCAGACTTCGGATTTCTGCTTGGTCAGCGTGCTCTCTCTGGATTAACTCTTCAGCTTGCTGTAAGCTTTCCAGTGCTGCCTCACTTTGGCCTCTGTGGTGTTTTATGTAGGCCAGTAAGTTGTACATTGTAGCTTTGAATACACTGTTCTGAAACTCAGTCTGGTTACACACTCTGTTTTCAAAATCATCCAAGGACTTTTCTCCCTCTAACAAGTTCCAGGTGAAATGGCATTTTAGTTGCCGTAGGCTGCTCTCCAAGGAATTCTTTGTTGTCTCACTGCAGGGAAAAGCAGAAAGATGGACATTTTGAGACATGCACAGATTCACCTGGTAAGGAACAGGAGCATGGTGAATACAATTCTTCCCTCAAAGGGTGTGAAACCCAATAAAAAAGATCATACTGTTTGTTTCTTTTTTGTTCTTTCTACATTTTGGCGAAAAATGTTAAATGCGTAGGGAATTAGGGACAGGGTAACTGTGGGCAGCAGAGTTAGGGAGAGGGCAGTGGACAGGTCTCTGAACCTGAGACAGTTTTCCTTAAATTAAGGCAGTTTCGTTGCAGGAGGTGACACTCGATGGAGTGTTGGGAGCCGTTTTCAGGCTTGAGAGCCAAGCAGGATATTCACACAGTAAAACTAAGAAGTCTGCTGATACAAAAGAATACTTGGAGACGGGAACAGAGAAGTTGATTGTTCCTTGGCCTTAAAGAAAGGGATGTGGAATGCCGAGATAGCGTTAAGCTCCCTGTGTAACGTTAACAAGGTTATTGTGCATAACATTTTTTGAGCTGTTTCCCATGCTTGCTAGGGTATATCAGGATGGTGCTAAACTCGTGGCTGCAGCTTTGACTGTATGCCCTCCCGAAATCTTTTTCTCTTCTCTGTCTTTTTTCCTAACCCTCGCTCTCCCACTCAGGAGTGTTCAACTCTGTCCGGCAGGTTCCGGCAATGGAGGAAATTTGGAAATTCAGACAACTTTGTTAGAGGAAGGAGAGTGTATTAGGCAAGCGGAGCAAACAAAAGCACAAGCTCCTTCCAGTTAGCTTTCTTACAGCTTATAAACCTGGGTAGTGTACCATGCAAGGGGTGCATGATTCCTTTGTCTGAGGGTCTATGTGCACTTCCTGACTCAGGATGGGAGGGGGAGTTTCAGGTTGGGGCTGCAAGGAGGATGGAAGTCCCAGACCACCAGTCCTATCTATTTATAGATCGTTAGGTGTGGCAAGCGTTTCCAGAAGGCCATTTAAAGATCTAATGGTATGGTTATCTACAACCCACTGAGTAGGTCATTTCTGCAAGTCCTTTCCTTTGCATTTTTTGGATTCCTCCTTTCTCAGTTTGCCCTAGGCAGTGCTAGCCCTCTGCTTTCTTCTTGTGAGGCCCTCTGCAGGGGCAGCCAGATCTGTGGGAACTGATTTCAGTGGAGGTTTTCCGTACTTTTAAAGTAAGGCTAGCACAGCATAGGGAATGTAGTCAGCAGTAATGTAATGGCGATGCATAGAGCCAGAGGGAAGAGAGAGTAATCGTGGGATCATTTCATAAACTGTATACTTGAAACTAATCATAAAATAAAATGCTGAAATAAAAGAAGTAAGTTTACTTAATTACTTTCTATTTCTGTTCTTCCTCCTAATATTTACTTTTGTATTTTGAAATTTTCACTTCATAATTTTTTCTTCTTTTAGTATTTTGCCATCCTGTTTTTAATCTCTTTTTTATCCCTTTGATATTCAACACTATTTTGTCTATATTATTAATTCCTTAGTTGTCCTTAATTTTTAATCTTTATTACTTTTTATGTCCTCTCTAATTATTTGAGCCTTTTATATATCCTTAATTGATTTTTTGTTTATCCAAGCATTTTTATCAAATTGGTTTTGTTTTATCCTATTCATTATTTAGACGTTCTATATTCTTATTTTTTTGAACTTTTCCATTTTAACCATTTAATTTTTTTTCAGCCATTTAAAATTTTTACCAATTTCCTCCACTTTCCTGTTATTCACTTTTTAACTTGATTATTATATATGTTAGCGATGTCTTAAACTTTTATTTTGGGATAAATACAATCACCCCCCTCCCTTAGATTGATGACTTCTGTTCTTAACATGTCTCATTGAGTTGATTTATTAATAATTTTGCATTCGTTGCTTTAATTTTCTTTTGGAAACTTGCCTTTTAGGAGCATAGTTGCTCAGGATTTGCATTTCACAAGATTGATTTAGTCATTTTCAACAAGATCAGAGAATGCTTACCTCATGGTTGCCAAGCACGTCTCAGGTCTCCCGAAAGGCTGTATGTAGTTCAGGTTACTGTGCCCTTCAGAAATCTTCGTCCTCTGCCTCAAATAAATGTGAGAGAGACTTATATATAGAAGCGTCGCCTGGTTCCTTTATCTTAATTTTTGGCAACTGACTTTAGGAAAAAGAAAGTGAAACTGGAAAATGAAACAGGCAGGGAGGGCTCTTAGAGGAAATGGATCTTGAATAAGAGCCAAGCCTTTAGGCTTTACCCTGCTTCTGTGCAGTGAGTCAGAAAAACTTCCTCTTGCTGAATTGTATCGATGTTCTACATCAGCTGACATCAAGGGAGCCCATCCTAGGGAAGGATACTTTTACCAAGCACTCTGCTTCATTATTGCAATGGTAACCCATCCTCACCCTGCCCACTCTTATCACCAATATGACTCACAGGCCACTGTAAGGAGCAGTTATGTGACCTGCACAGGGCAGAGATTTTTCATCTGTTTCGTTCACTGCTGTATCTCTAGTTCCTACAATAATACCTGGCACGTGGCAGGAATTCGAAAAGTAACTGTTGGATGAATGAATACACGATTAGAACCGTGGATTCTGATGATGTCAGTGTCTGGATTGGAAACCAGGCTGCATTTACATGCTGTGACACTTTGGAAATTATTGAAATGTCTTCATGCTTTAGTTTCTTCTCCTGTGGAAAGGGGGTAACACTCTACCAAGGGAAATTTTCAGTGTTTGCTTTTTCCAGGGCTTTAGCTCCTCTGACATTCCATAATCCATCATGATCACTAACCTAAACCAAATAATTCCTAACATCTCCACTCATTCTTGGTTTTCCTGAGCTCCACGACATTTTAAATTCGTGTGGGTCATCTTGGCATTCGGCACCGGCTCATCATAATTGACAGCTGTAGTGGTTTGTTAGGATAGAGCAGGTGTACTTTCTTTGCTTTTTCCTTATTCATACCCTTAATCACAGAGGGATTATGATATACGTAGGCCCAAGGGGAAAAAAGGTACTATTGCCAGGTATCTGTGAGGACCAGATTTTACACAGAGCATAAGTAAAACATATGTTCCAGTAAAACAGAGATTGCTGAGACAGGTTATTCAGTTTTGGAGAAAGCTTTATTTATCATGGAGGCTATGCCTCTTGACAATCCTCTACCCTTTTATTAGGATATACGGCTAAGCCTATCCCAGTTGGAAATCCTTACTTTTAGGTCTCTATCAAGAGTTACAAGTGCTAATTCTATTTACAAGTTCTATTACATGTTTATAGAAATGTATGCTAAATGTGCAAGAAATGCTGAAATAGGAAACTAGGCAACATGGTGGGTTTTGTTTTTGGAATTTGCATTCAATAAAACTATTGAATAAAAATGGTTCAGTCTTAATAAAGGTACTGGTTGTGGAGAAGTACAGAGAAAACACATAGTCACTGTGTTTTGAAATGCCTAGAGGTATTGATTCACTCTTCAGAGATTTGTATTGCAAGTGCCTGCATATAATGCCATCACCTCAGGGAGGACTCAGATTATCTGGCAGCTGGGGTAGAGTGAGATAAGAATACAGGATGTGGTTGCAAAATAGAAACCAAAAAGGAAAACCAACTCTCTCCTGGCTATATTTCTATTTTGAGAAAAATGAAACATTGAGAGTTCTGATTACTCTGGTTACATATGTGTCTGTGTCCTAGTATAGGCCCAAGGCTGCCCTGTCTCAGCCTAGGCTAAAAGAGTTCTTGTTTGCTGTTCCCGGAATGAGGAAAGCCACGTTGAGGAGCTGCATCATCTGCAAAGTGGTATAACGCATTAATTCTTACATGTCATAAACAAGCAGTATCGACATCACCTAGGAAACTGCTAGAAATGCAAATTCTCAGGCTCCATCCTAGACTGAGTGAATTTGCAGTCCTCGGAGTGGTCAGTGGTAAAGCGGGAGAAAAAAAAAAGAAAAGAAAAAAAAGAAAAACTAAAAGACTAGATAAGATTAGATAACTCATGTGTACCAAATGCAATGGTGGCTATGGTGATCATGAAAAACACTTCCAATTGGAAAAAAGGAACATGAAGACATCTCAGAGGTCATGCGTCTGTAGATATGATGAAATTTACTGGATAGGCATTTTGGAGACCTTCTATCCTGGCAATGGTGGAAGTTTCTTAGTTAGGTCCTGATTCTGCTCTCTGATGGGAACTACCTTGCCACTGTTCTCCATATCCCTGGCTCCATCCTCTGGGAGATCCTTTTGTATATTCACTCTCTTAATTCACCTAATTCTCTTAATTTTCTACATTCACGTTTTTTGACATGAAGTGGTCCCAGAAACTCATATATTCATATAGAACCTTTGTTGATAGTATTATTTACGAGAGTATGTATTCAAAACATTAAAGTCCTTAAAGAATATCTCAAATACTTGTCAATGTTTCATTTTGAGAAGCAAAAGAGTTTTAAAAATAAATTATCACAGAAGCATTGGTAAGTAGAAGAGAGATAAAAAAGGCAAGGGAAGCAAGGTACAAGGGAAGCAAGGGTAGTCAGAGGATATGTGTGGATTAAGTGTTCTCTGCATGTGTATGAATTCCTGATTTTTTTTTTTTTTAAATTAGCTGTAGGACTATTTCCACCTCTTTCATCAGCTGCCTCACCAGGTCTCTGGAAGCAAAGCTTCTAGGTTACTTCACGGTTTCCAAGCAGACTCTGCACATTCGTTTAGACTCCTTTTGCACTTACTAAAGGGCTGTAGGCTGAGACCCCCCAAATCTTGCGAAGCCAAGGAATACAAGAAAAAATTGCCCCTCAACGTCAGAGAAGGTAAATTATCATCGTGAAATAAAAACCCTTGTCCCTGACTTCCTAGAGTTTCTAACCTGACTGCAAGATTAAACTTTTACACATCTAATAACAGAGACGAAAGCCTTTCAAAACTACAAAGAACATAAAATGGAAGAAGCTGTTATTGGGAAATGAGAAAACTGAAGAGTGCATGTGTTGTCAACAGAAGCACAATATTGTAGTGTGAACTGGCAAAAGATGTGTGCCTTTCATTTTGGTATACTCTCATATATCACATTACTTGACATCTAGTGGGTTCCCAAGAAGTTTATTGCACAAAAAGTAAATTCCCTAACAGATGGAGGAGAATGAATAGTTAGAGCAAACTTCCAGGAGGCAGTGAAATTTTGAAAAATCAGTTTTTATAGTTACAATTATAGATCAGCAAAAAGAGTTGGAGAATATTGTGATTGTTTGGGGGGGTGAGTGAGTCATAGTGGTGGTAGTAGAGATTAAGGCATGGGGAAAGACCTAGAAATAGAGACTAGTAGATTATGTACAGTTCTTGGTTTAGAGGCTTCTCTAGGGGGAGTATGTCCTTCCCCAAATATTCTGTGCATACTTGTGAAATGCTTTTTCTTTTTTCTTTCTCTCTCTTGCCCTTCCTTGCTTCCTTTGAACAGTGTTAGCATTCTGTACACACTCTTCTGCACTTTTATTTTTTTTATTTTTAAACATATCTTAGATATAGTGTTCTATATTTTAACACTTAAAACTGCCTTCTTTTCTACAATAGCTGCATTTTATATGGAATATAAAAACTGAATTAATAAGTCTCACCTAATGGACATTTGTTTTCAGTTCTTCGTTATTATAAACAAAGCTTCGTGACTATCCATGTGCATGTCTTTGCACGTATGTGCAAATACAGCATATATTAATAACAGTAGAATTTCTAGGGCAGAGATTCATGTATATCTAATAATAATCAACCCCTTCCCTCCATCTGTGCAATGTATAATCTCAACAGCAATGTACGGTAGAGACTGTTTCCCCAAATCCTACTTCCTACACTCTCAGAAAAGGTATTTTCTTTGTGGACCTGAGACAATCTTCCTTACAGTGTTTGTTTGCTTTGTTTGCTCTTAAAGGGAGTGACATTGGCCCTCATTTCATATGTTTAAAAGCCATTTCCATTTCTTGTCTGTTCCTGATATTTGCCCATTTTTCCATCGAGTTTATGTTTCATTATTAATGAACAGGAACTATTTTATTGTTAAAGAAATTAATCTTTACTCAGTAATATGTTGAAATAGTACTTTTAAGTTTGTCGTTTGTCTTTGGACTTTCTAAATATATCTCTTCTATACAGTATATGTTTTTAATGTAGTTGAATTTATTAATATTTTATGCTTTTTGTGTCTTATTTCATATGTACAACTTCTAGACCCCACATTCAAAAAGTTCTCTTAAGAATTATTGTAGTACTTCTATGATTTCCATTTTTTAAATATTTAAAGCTTTGATTTACATAGGATTCATTTTGTAGTTTAAGGAGCATGAAAAGAGGACAGTGGTCAGTGGCATTCTATTCACTCAGCAAATACTGAGTGTCTATTGTATGCCAGGCCATGGGAAAGGCACTGGGGAAGAGCTGGGAAATCTGGATGATGCAAACTGAGAGACCAGAATCACGTAGTCCCAAAGCAAGAGCTTTCCCACAAAGGAGCTTTTGCTCAAAATATCTGTATGACAGAGCAAAAGTGATTCTGAGTTTCCAGATCTGGATGAGAGAATTTTCAGAATCTGGGAAAAAAGAGCAAAACGAAAAGCCCAGCTTCTCTGTCTCTCCATTTCCCTCCCCTTTGTGACTGCCAAACCAGTCCTTCTACCGCTCTCTCCTGCTCTCCCTCTCCTCTCTCTGAAATTCAGAAACCTGGTTAGAGACCCTCTCTAAGGCCTCCTGCTCTTCTGGATGGCGGGTCCCTTCCAAACCCTCTACCATTTCCTTATTGCCCTTCTTAGCCAGGTGCCAGAGGGGACACATCTGCCAGCGTCTGTGACTGGATTGTTGACACGCATTCCAGTCTTTTCTCAGAGTTGTCAGCTGTTGGCTGCCCTTTTCTATTCGGTTCACGAATGAATCTGGAGAGTTGCCAACCCATAGCGTCTGAGGTGTTTTCAGGGTGTCATTTATTGGCAATTCTTCTTAGGTTTATGAACAGTTTTTCTGTCTCAGTCAATGTCCCATTGATGTTCAAGCCCTCCAGGTAATGGTGGATGGCAGTGTTAATGCACAGTCTTTGGTACTGCTGAAAGTTGCCGAACTGCAGATGGAGTGCTTGTCTCTCTGCAGGAGTGAGATCATTTCCGAATCCTTTCTGGAAGTAATACTCTGCCTCATCCTACTGATCTGTTATAGCATAGAGCAGGCAAGGTCAGAGCAGGAATAAGGGAGGTTAATTTTCAACTCGATAACTTTCTTAAAATGATTCACAGCATTTTTCATCATTTCTTATAGTTCTTCACCTTCATTAGTTGAACACTTTCTTGACCTCTGTATTTGTCTGACTTTTGCTCTGTAGCAGCATCCATTCTGGAGATGTTGATAATGATTTTAAAACCTTTTTAAGTAATTCTATAACTCTGTCTAGAGTACCTTTATTTAGGAAATATTAGGCTGCACTGCAGAGTAACTCTGTTTGTTGGACAAGGTGTTTTCTTCAAGGTTTCTTCCACGAGCTTGTCTCCTTCTGCTTCTTTTTGAAGAGTCAGAGCCAGGAGAACATTAATATACTGGTTGTCAGGGTTCATCTGGATGGCTCACATCAGAAGGCGAATCGTAGTCTCTGTTGGTGCTTTGTCACCCAGACTATATGGTGTGATCACCAATCCAAGGGAGAATTCTGGGTTTGTGGGTTTCCTTTCCACAGCCTTCTCAAAATACTCCTTAGCCTGCTCATAATACTTTTCTTTCCATTTTAAAATTGCCCACCGTTTTTCACAGTCAATCTCAGGGCATTCAATTCTGTAGGAACTTGCAAACCTCTGCACAGATTTCCCACCTTGTCGATGTAAGCCTGTGCTTCTGGAAGCCTGCCCATGTGGTAGTAGACTCAGCAGAGTTTCCCCGGGTGACCAGACTTCTGATTTTGCCTTGGCGGGCCTTCCTATGCGGGATAAACTCTTCTGCTCGCTGTAAGTATTTCAGAGCTGCCTCATTCTGACCTCTGAGGTGCTTAAACATAGGCAAACAGATTGTACATAATTGCTTTGAATTCTGTGTTTAGAAACTCCATCTGATCACGCACTCTGTCTTCCAAATTCTCTAAGGAACTTTCTTCATCATATAAATTCCAGGTGAAGCGACATTTCAGTTATGCTAAGATATTTTCCAAGGACTGTTTGGTAATTTCACTGTAGGGGAAGAAAAGTGAACATTTGGGGATGTGAGCAAGCAGATGTATGAAGTAACAGGTTTGGAACATAGCCATTTGACCATTTCTGAATAGCGGTTAAACATACAGATGTAAAGATGAGCAACTTTACAGTCCATCAGCCACTCTCAAAGACTACTAATGTAAGTCACGAGTCTTCTGGCCTCTTTTGCATGCTGTTTCAAGTTGCCTAGGAGGAGGTGGTGTGAGGATATTACCCAATGGATCAGACACGGGGGAAGGATAAGTCCTTGTTGTACTAACAGGGAAAGCTGGCACTTGTGCTGAATGATTCTGGCTAAGAATGAGCTCAGCAGTCCTGGTCAGGCCAGCCTATGTACAAGAGACCCTTTCTTTCTATCCATATTAGATTAATTCCTAGATTTGACTAAACAGTTAGTTCTTCCCACCAATCTTTCTAAATGTATGCATATCAGTTAGGGGGCAAAAGGGAGAGAGAGTATGAGAATGGGGAACAAACACATGTCCACACAGAGTTAGGAAGAGAGGAAGCAAAGGGAAAGAGGGAGAGAGAGAAGCATTTGCTTTTGGCAAGTGACCATCCCCTAAGGGAGCTGACATCCCTAAGGGAGTAAAGAGGAACAGCTCTCGAATTCACTCTACATCCAAATAATGATTTTGATTTTTAATGTTACATTTGAGGTAACGTCTACTGAGCTCTTATCACATGCCAGACACTGTTCTAGGGGCTTTACATGTATTAACTCATATAATCCTCAAAACAACCCTATGTGGCAGGAGCTATTATTATCCCTAATTTGCAGATGGAGCATTAAGTAACTTGTTCAAGGTCATTTAAACTGTCAGAGGTTGAATCTGAACCCAGATAGTGTAGTGTTACATTCTTAACTATTAGTCGAAATCTATAGATAGCAGCTATATAAATATAATTCACTTGTTAAATAGTTGAAATATATACACATATGAATGTGTATATGTGTACATAAACATATCTACAAGTGTTTGTTGAACAAATAAATAAATTTATGTATCTATATCTCTATCATTCCCTTGTTCAGTAGATATTGGGTCAGGTGCCATTTTATATACTAGTGATATAGCAATGAAGAACACAGACAGGCCCTTACTATCTCTCAGCTCACATTCCAGTGGGAAAAGACAGCAATAAACTACAAATCCTGGACCATACAAGAAAATATCTTTGTATGACACTGTCCAGGCATGATTGCTGCTATCCTGATAAAATTAAAGTTGAAAGTATTGGTCAGAGGCTGCCTGAGTATGTGATTGGGGGTGGAAGGTGGGCTAGAGTTACTTTTGGTAGAGTAGTTTGAAAAAGACTCTCTGATAAGGAAACATTTAAGCTGCAACCTAAAGGACAATAAAGAACTAAGTATTCAGTGTTCCAGGTGTTGGGGGAAAACCTTTCCAGGCGTACAAAAGAGCAACAGCAAATGCCCTAAGGCAGAAATAAACTTGACATATTTAAGAAAAAGAAGGTTGATGCAGCTTAATGCAAGAGGCAGAGTTATATGAGATAAGTTAGAGGTATAGATAGGAACCAGATCACATGGGGATCTGTCATATGGGTTAAGGGGCATGGATGTTATTCTAAGTGATATATAAAGCCAATAGGCAGGATGTGTGCTGGGGGAGAGTTTAAGCAGAGGAGTGACTTGATTTTAGTATGTTTGAACAAGATGATTCTGGCTGTGGCATGGACAATTTTAGGATTTTAAGAAGTCAAATGTGGAGATTGTTAGACTAGTTAAGAAGGTATTGCTGTGGTCCAAGCAAGGGGTGATGATGGCTAGGACTAGTATGAGAGCAGAAGAGATAGATATAAGTGAATATATTTTGGATATATTTTTGAAAGTATGGTCAACAGGATATGCTGATGATTGGATATGGGGTATAAGGTAAAGAAAGAAATTAGAATTGTGGTAAATTTTTGGCTTGAGCAACTTGCTGAGCTGTGGTACCACAGAGATAAAGAAGACAATAGGAGAAGTAGATTTATGGAAGCAACCAAGAGTTCTGGTTTTAAATTGCCAAAATAAGATACCTAGTAGAGATCCAAGAGGAGCTGCTAAGACAATAGTTTGATATGAGAGTCTATAATTCAGAGATCAGGCTGGAGTGATAAATCTGAAAGCCTTGAGCATATAGGTAGTTCTGAAAGCCTTGGGTCTGAATGTCATTACCTATAGAAGGAGTGTGGATGTAAGAGAGGGTGTGCCCAGGCAGAGCCTGGGGGTACCGTGACATTCAGAGATTGGATAGAGGATGAGGAGGAGCATAGGAGGCTGAGAAGGAATGGCCAGTGAAGAATAAAGAAAACCAGGAAGTGGTGCTGCTCTAGGAAACATTAAAAAAAAATGGTGTTTCAAGGAGAAAGTGGTGAAGTTAGTTCTTTGGTAACTTTGGTAAGACATAGCTATGAAGAATGATGGAGGCAAATGCTCAGGTGGAGTGAGTTGAAGAGAAAACGAGAAGTAAGGAGACAATTCCAGGAAGTTTTACTGTAATGGCAGAAACTTAGAGTGGGTATAGCTATAGGTAGCTGATGGAGCATTTATGAAACTGGATGATATTAATAAATGTTTATGTGTCAATAGGAATAATTCAGTAGGGAGGGAAAAATTGATGATACAAAAGAGCTGATAATTAATTGCTGAAGTCTTTGAGTAGGTGAAATGGGATGTAAACCAGGACCAAACTATGATGATTGACTTAATTTTTGTTTTGTTTTGTTTTGTATTGTTTTTAACAGTAGGACAATTCTTCCAAAATTATGAAAGGGAACTCAGGCTAAGGGCACAGATTTATGCAGGCTGAGGATTTGGTAGTGACTAATGAGGGTGGTTCTATAAGTTTGCTTCTTAGGGAAGATAAATACCAAAATGTTAGCAATACTTTCCATTTTTATTTCCTTCTTTGTGTTTCTCTCTCCTCTACCCCTAAGTTTTTGCTTTTGAGCATTGTCTCTGAGAGTCAAGTAATATATGTGTCATAAGTTTATGGAATCAGCACTAGGTGGTTTCCATATGCCCCTTCAGATTTATCCTCCCATCCTTCCCACCAGCCTTTATAGACATCAGTGAACTCCACTGTCTTTGGCTTCCCAGTCAGTTTGTCAAAGGCAGACACGACAAGAGATCAGAGAAAGACAGCAGTATCCTCAAGTATTTACTTCTGAGGCTTCTACCTTGCAGAACTTCTCTCTACTGAAGTCCACAGTTGCTGTCAGCTGGCCCCTGTTTACAACTCTCCTTTTAGTTCCTATAACTTCCTTTTCTTGCCCCTTTTGGGCTTAGTGTTATTAACCTCAGAATATTATAGCATCTCTTATTATCTCTAAACCCAACCCACTTTTTAATTCAACTTTCTTCAATTACTCAGCTTAAGTGTCACTTCAATTTCCTAATGGGAACCTGACTTATAAAGAAAAAGAAAGGAAACCTTAAAAATCAGAACCCAGGGCCTCAGGACTAATTGGCAGGTGAAATCAGGGCATTCTCTTTGTGACACTGTGTAAGTTATTTAACCTTTCTGAGCTTAAATTTCTCATATCTTTTGTGAGGCTTAAACGTGATAACATAGAAATTGCCGTAACATTGCCTGGCACAAAGGAATCATCTGAAAATGTTATTTATTAGTATTCTTATCATTATGTGTAACAGATTTCCAGTAATCAAGTGAAGCTATTCACAGGCATCATCTCATTTAATGTTCACAGAGCCCTAGGAGGTAGATGGTAAATATCCCCATTTATAGATGAGAAACTGAGAGAAATGGTTTCTTACACAATATCCCACAGCAAGGACAGTGCCGTATCAATTAGCCAAGTGTGTGTGTGTGACAGAGAAAAAGAGAGAGAGAGAGAGAGAGAGAGAGAGAGAGAGGGAAAGAGACTGTATTTCCTGATCTCTTAACTATTGAGACTATACATGGTATTTTGTGGTTAGTCAGAATGTAAAGGAGGTGCCATGGTTTGAATGTTTGTCTCCCCGAAAAACTCAGATGTTGAAAACATAATACTCAAAGTGATGTGATTAGGAGGGGGGACCTTTGGGAGGTGATCAGGTCATGTGCCCTTGTAAGAAAGGCCCCAGAGAGCTAGCTTGACCATTACAAAACATGAAGATACAGGGAAAAGTCAGTGACCTGGAAAAAAACCCTCTGCCGATCACTGCTGGCACCCCGATCTTGACTTCCAGCCTCCAGAATTGTGAGAAATGACTTTCTGTTGTTTATAAGACTCCCACTCTGTGGTATTTTGTCTTGATAGTCCAAATGGACTCAGACAGACGGATGGCCGGTAAATAAGGGGAAGTAGAGAAAATTTATTACCGAGGGCCACTCTGCTTCCCACTTACCTTAGAGAAGGATGTGCACAGAGGTCCTGAAGCTCTACTACAAAGAGTGAGCTACATCTCTCTACAGAAATGCTGTTGGAAAATGGTGCGGTGGTTGAGTTAAAATGTTTAGTGAGGTCATTTTTTGTTTCTTCTCTGAAGCATGGAAACCAGTGTTTCCATGGACTTCTGGCTGCCCAAACTAGTCAGAGGAGCAAAAGGAAACGCTGGGGTCAAGATGACAAGAGAAGATGAGCAGAAGATAGTTTGCAGCCAGATATGAATATATTTCCCTTGGGAGACCTTTCACTGGGATGGGGTCTGCATAGAGCATTAGTTCATTCAAGTTAGCCCATGGTGAGCTTTTTATCCACCTGAAGCTGGGCCAATAAGGGGAGTACCATCTGTGTGACTATCTCAGCTGATTTGTTTTGCTGAGCTGGCTCTTAGGATAGAGTCAAGAGTTGGAACAATAACTCAAATTCTCCCCACTCCTTATCTTGTTGGCTACTACCTGAGGCCATGGCCTACCACTCTTTTGCTTTGGTCAGTGGTCAAGTTCCCTACAGCCACAAAGACAATAGCCAAGTTCTCTACAGAGGTGGAGAGAAATCAGGAGCACATGAGAAACGTGACAAAAAGAGGCCACATTTAAATTTTGTTCACAAAAAGCAAAGGCCAAACTAGAAAAGAGAAAATAAATAATTGCAAGTATGACAAGAAATACCATTTTAATATGTAAACACTTCTAACAAATCAATCAAAAATATTAATATAAAAAGCTAGTTTAAGATTTACCAATATACATGTGAAAAATGGTCATTAATAATTAAAAATGCAAATTAAATCTGTAATATTTCAATACTTTTTAAAACTATTTAATTATAAGAAAACAATTTTTAAAAGTCAAAGTTGGCAAGAATATGGCAAGTTCGGCACTCTTATTGATACGTGTTTGGAACATATTTTGATACAAAACTTGAGGGGCATTGTGGCAAAACAAATTAGGGGATTTTGACATAAAAATTTGAATTTTAGGAATTTACAGAAAATCAGATATTCAAAAATTGTGATGGTTTTTTGATATCTCAGCTTGACTAGGCTGCATGCAGTGCCCAGTTACTCAATCAAACAGTAATCTAGATGTTGTTGTGAAGGTATTTCGCAAATGTGATTAAATGCCATAATCAGTTAATTTTAAGTAAGAGATTATCTTAGACAATCTGGGTAGGCCTGGTCCAACCAGTTGAAAGGCTTTAAGACAGAGGTGAAGCTTTCCTAATAAAGAAATTCTGCCTGTGGACAGCAGCTGCAGCCTATGCCCCAGAGTTACAGCCTGCTTTTTCTGATGGTTTGCCGTATGGATTTGGACTTGCCTAGCCAGCCCTCACAAAATCACTAGGTCAATTCCTTGCATTAAATTTCTTAATATATATCTCCTACTGCTTCTGCTTCTCTGGTTGAATGCTGACTGGTACAAAGGTCTGTGAACAAAAGATGTTCATTGCAGGATTAGTTACAACTGCTTAAAATTTTAAACAAACTGGATGATGGTTCATAGAAAACTTTAAAGGTATTATGGGAATATCAATTGAGCACAGGAGTCTTGTTTTAGTTTTCTCCTTAGATTCTACTAAAATGCCAGAGTTTGTGAAGGCTTAAATCCATTAGGAAAAGGAAATAGAGAACACAAAAGCAACAAAGTTTTGGTAACTCTGAAAGAGCTAGACAAGTGGTAATTTCTTAGGCTGTACTAAACCTGAGAAAACTACATCTGTCAGCAGTGAGAGAAATCCAAGAATCCACCCAATTTATAATGCAGAACTTCTCAAGGTCTAAGGAATTAGCGGCACAGAGGTGTTGCATAAGTGTGTGTGTGTGTTTGTGTGTGTCTGTGTGTGCATGTGTTGTGGTAAACTGGAGCTAAGATAGGAGGATCAATTAATAGTTTAAGAATCTGTACCTATAGACTCTGCCTCAGATCCTTGCAACTTCCACTTCCTAATCTAGGTAGAAGATTATAGGTTTATTCTATAAGGAGGATAAAAATAAAAGTGCCTGGACTGGGGCTTACAGGTACAGCTGAAGTTTGGGGCACTAGAAGGAAAGTATAAGGGTTAAATAAATGTTTGTATATTGAATTTAAGCTCCAAAAATACTACAGCCAAATTTGTTCCCTCCAGGGAAGAGATTAGCAGACAATTATGGAAGGAATAAAGAAGTCCAAGAGATAAAGCTTAGATACAAACAACAAGGGTTCCCCTTAAAACAGTGCACTGAGATCACCTTATAAGGAAGCTCAGTCATCAAGCCCCACACATGTGTTCCAAGCTTCAGGTAAGCTTTTTTGTGTTTCACTATTAGTTCTCAGATGGCATTCAAGTATCTCCAGACAGTTTAGAAAAGCCCCTAACATGGAGGGCACCAGCCAAAACAAGCAAATGGCAAAATGGACTCAAAGAGAGAAGAATTAAAAGTGACAATGACAACAACGGCAAATAAACTGTCATCAATAAATTGAGATATTGGAAAAGTCATTGGATACATAAAATAGAAACAAATGCTATGAAAAAAATGAACATCAAAGAACTTAGAAGAACTCTTAGGAATTAAAGCGATAGTAAAAGAAATGAAAAATTAAAAAATATATATATATTTGAAGAAAAATTAGAAAAAATATTTCAAATAGAACAAACAGATAAATACAGGAAAAATAGGGCATATAAAATAGGAAAAATTAGAAGATCAGTTATAAGGACCAACATCTGAATAAAAGAGTTTTAGAGAGGACAAAGAAAATGAAAAAGAAAAATACTCAAGAAACATCAAATTAAAAGGAAGAAAAATCTAATAAAATTTCCCTGAGCTTAAAGCTAAACGTTTTCAAATTGATAAAAATAAGCTTTTACCAAGCACATGATGGCAAATTTTTATAACACTGGTGACAAAGAAAATTCTGCAAGTTCTAAGGGGAAAGAGGATTTATATATTAAAAAAAAATATCCAAATGTTATTGGACTTCTCAACAACGATACTAAAACTTAGAAGGCAATGGAGATATGCCATCAAAATACTGTGGGAAAATAATCTCTAACTTAGAATTCTAAATATAGGCAAGTAATTATTTAAATGGCAGGAAAGAATAAAGACACTTTTACACATATAAATACAGAATTTACGTGCATCGTTCCTCAGGAAGCTGAGAGGAGACATCCCATTAAAAGTAGGAGTAAACCAGGTATATAAAGAAATGGGATTTAGGAAACACAGGATCCAGTACAAGAGGTCTCATACAAGAGGGAGGTGAAAAGAAAACCCTGGATGAAGGGGAAGGGAAATAAATACTTGTTATTTTGTAACAGGCCTAGAGAGCAATTAGTGTAGACAGGAGTAGGCCAAAAGTTCTACTCCTGCAATTTCTATAGAAATGTGGAAATTACAGCTTATTTAAAACCTGAAAATATGGAGTGGAGATTTGTTCAACTAGAGGAGAGTTCGAGGATGAGATAGAGATAAATGCTTAGAAAACTAAGAAAAAGAAACAAAGAACAAAACCACTTTTTGGTTTGTCTCCTTTAACTCAGAAAAAATGAAACGAAATATAGAAGAAAGGTTATTGTGGAACAAGATATGGCTTGTTGTGAATAGCATTTATGTAGTTGTAATAATTTAATCTAACCAAAATTACAAATGATATTGGGATGGAAGGATGTGGGAGAAAAGGGGTGTGTGTGGGGGGGAGGGAGTTCTAGGGTAGAAAGCCAATGGATACTGCCTAATAATTATTAAAAATCAAGAATTTCCAATATAAGCATATCATTTAAGTACATGGCAATAAATAACATAATAGTCACTAACTGAATTATAAATAGTTGCCCTGCAGAGTGGGAAATAAGGTGAGACGGTGGTGGGAGACTGCTAGCTATTCTACCTTGTAGATTATGTTGTCTATTTAAATGATATGAATGTACAAATTTGACCAAACTATAAAAGAAAAAATCAGAGAAGAAGGAAGGGAGGAAAATAAGAAGGAGCAAAGGAAGAAAGGAAAGAGAAAATGAAGGATGAAAGAAGAGAAGAAAGGAAAGAAGGAATGAATAGAGGAAGGCAGAAAGAGGGAAGAAAGAATAAAAGGAAAGAAGGAAGAAAAAGAAATCATGATATATTCATACTTCTCAACTTTATTATAAAACCTCAGTACTTATCATATTGGAAAATTTTAATAACATGGGGAATTTCTCACAATATAATGTTAAGTGAAAAGAAGATGAAACTATATGTAATTTATACCCTCAACTTAAAAAAAATTTTTGTCCAAAATCTGTTTTATAAAGTACATGTAAGTCAAATGTTGAAATATAAATCTATTTCTGGTTGGTTATATAATAGTATGAATTTTCCCCTTATATTAGCCAATATTTTTCCAAGGTTTTTAAGTATTCTTATAGTATTTTTATCCTGAAAAAAGTCCTTCATGATTTTAATTTAGTTAATGTTGTATATGTGTTCATTTTTTTTTCTTTTAAAGATCACTGAGGTTTAAAAACATAACAGAAAATGCAGGATTGTCACAGCTTCTCTGGAGGCTTTGGGGGACCTCAAAGATGTGTTATGAGTTAGTGCCTGACAGTTGTTCTTTGGGGAGAAATTAGCTACATCCAATCCATCCTTTACTAGGACATCCACTGCCAAGCTCTGATAAAGACATATGCTTCCTTTAAAAACTATAATTAAATAACCCCAAGTTCCTGACTTTTTCTTTCACATAAAAAAAGATAAAAATAAAAGCCCATAAGAATGTTTCTACCTGGTTTGCATCTCCTTAACTGATGAAAATTTGCCTGCCATGGAATGAAATAAATTTGCCCCTCCCCCACCCCCAAAGCCCAGCTTCCTTCCTGGGCCAGGTTCTGGCCACTTCCTGGTTAGGATTTCTAAAAGCTTCCATTAGAAAGAGACTATGTGAGTCTGGAAATGCCACAGAATTTAAAATGCTGGAAACAATCCTTCTCTAGATTAAGGTTTGTTAAATATTAAAGCAGATGTTGAAATCTAACACTTAAGGAATATCTGCCTTGAGATTTTCAGACACTAGACATGATTTCAAGGGATCAATACCAGAAATAAGAGGCTTTACCTCATGGTGTTGGCCAAGTGCTGCCCAACTGCCCTGTAGTGTCTGGCAAAGGCTGATTTGCTGCTCAGAGTCTGGCTGAGTTGACTGCAGATTCCTGAGGATGAGAAGCATAGAGCTGTTGATGAAGGGTACCTTTATGTGTCCTTGCAAACATGCCATGGAAATTTATCCTGGCAAGCACAACTAACTTGCAGCTACCATAGTTTCCTGCTTTGGGGAGAGGAGACTTAAGCAAGAAGAGCTTTTATCTTTCTGGCTGGGAACTTGACTAGAATTAAATGTTTTGGAGGAAGACTGTGTAAGGAAGTTCAAGGTAGAGGAAAATTTACTAGAGGGAGGACAAGAAATGTAGCAGATAGAGAACTAGAAATCTAAATGACTGCTGGACTTGTGTGGCTTCAGGAGAGCTGCTGTCACCAGTAACTAGCTAATATCGATTGAAACTCTTTGCTTAGGGCTTTATAGGACTCGCCTAATTTATCCCATTTGACATCCAGGTGAAAGAAAGAGGACCATTTACCTTAGGAATAAAAGAAGACTCAGAATTTAGGCAACATGCCCAAGGAGGTAAATCCAGGTCTGACTGACTCTAGCATCTCACTTGTTTAGTTGTGGGGCTTAATAGCAAGGACTGTCTGGATCTAAACTACATGGGTTCACTTATATACTGTCAGTAGGAATGTAAATTGGTACAGTCATTATGGAAAATAGCATGTAGGTTCCTCAAAAACTTAAAAATTAAACTACCAGAAGATCCAGCCATTCCACTTCTGAGTATACATCCAAAGGAAAGGAAATCACTATGTTGAAGAGATATTGCTGCAGCATCATTTACAATAGGCAAGACTTGTCCATCGATGAATGAATAAATGATAAAGAAAATGTAGCCTACATATAGAATCAAATATTCACCTACAAAAAAAGGAAATGCTGCCATTCATGACAACATGAATGGAACTTAAGGTCATTCAGTGAAATATCAGACAGAAATACACAAATACTGTATGGCTGTATGACATATTTGAAAGTTGCTATGATAGCAGGTCCTAAAAGTTCTCATCACAAGGGAAAACAAGTTTTTTTTGGTAACGATATGAGTTAATGGATGTCAACTAAACTTATTGTGGTAATCATTCACAGTAGACATGTATGTCAGTTATTATGCTGTATACCTTAAACAGTGTCGCCTGTTAATTATGTCTCAATAAAACTGAAAGAAAAAAAATAAAAATAAAGACATTTATTAAAAAAAGAATTTATAGCACACTTCAGAGTCTGTATGATTTGTTCTTTCCCACTTGATTCGTATGCTTTTGCATTTTGAATTTGGCTTTTTTTTCCTAGAGTAGTTTCAGATCTGGTGAAGCAGGTAGTTATTTTTGGTAAGAATTCATAAAACTTTATAAATAACTCAGAGCTATATCCATATTTCCTGTTCTATGTTAAAATTTCTCTGCTCTATAAAGTTTATCTTGTGGTTGTGGAATTGGCTTCAAGGCTTCTATTAATGACATGTCTACTTTGTTTTTTTTTATGCTTCTGAAGTTTCAAGGTCAAAAAGTTTTAAGTATTGTTTGTCAAGGTTCAGCTCAGAGCCCTTTCTCAGGAAATGGATGGATTTCTCTGTTGCTTGTCTCTATTATTCCTTGTGCTTTGGTTGGAAGCCCTGGTCACGGCAAGACCTTGGCTTCTACCAATGTATTTGGAAATCTGAAATATTTCTTGAAGATGGGATCCTTCTCCACTTCCATCTTGTTCTGTTTTCTACCACCTGGCACTCAGATAGAGAAGCAATCCCCAGATACTGCTCCAAAACTCTCACTCAACCTCATGGCTGTTCAGGCTTCACTGCACTCTTTATTCATCCTCTTATAGAAAATAGTTGCTTTTAACTAAATGTATTGGAGGTTAAACTCTCAATAAGCTAAGAGGAAGGGGAAAAGGTGTGATATATCATAGGAAAGGGCACAGACGGTGGTGGGAGAGCCAGGTTTCTGTTCATCCTTAAAGGACTTGAGTCTCAACTGGACATACCACATTAAACAGAATCTCATGACCAGTGAGCTTAGAACACTCATCACTTCCCTTTTTTGGTCTACTCTACTTCTTTTAATGTAGCCAAAGGGTAACTGTTTCTCTGGGGGCATATCATCTTATCGATAACAACTGATCTTTCACAGAAGCCATTCTCTCGAGTATATTTTATATGAGATGCAGTAATACAATTGGTGACAAAAATTTCTCCCATTCTATGTGTTCCCATTATATATGTATATATGTATATTATATAATTTATTTTACTTGTTATAAGATATTTATTTAAAACAATTTATATATTCTTTTAAATTATATTCTATATAATATATAAAATTAATGTTATTTCATATTATATGTTACATAGCATAAATATCTATGTGTAAATATAATAATACTTGAATATTAAATATAAATATAAAAATTCACACAAATATTAGTTTTATATATTGTAATTATATTTTTTTCTAAATGATATATAAAAGTGATATATTTTTATGATATATTACATAATATTCTATTATATATTCTATATAATTTGTCTGAGTGTATATATCAGTATTATATGTTGTGTGCTATTATTACTTTTTTTAATCTAAACTTAAGACTTTCTGTTTTTCACAATTCAATTATATTTTATGAGATTTCTTCCTTTTTCCAAAGTACAAAGAACTATTTGGAGCCTATCTTTATACTTCTATTTTTCTGCCTAGTGTTCCAAACTAACAATTTTAATTGTTGAGACCTCTACCTCTGAAGTCAAATGAGGTAAATTTCTAGCCATGTGGCTTTGAAAAGTTACTTAACCTCTCTGCCTCTGCTTTCTATCAAATTTGTTTGTTGTAAGGCTTAAATAAGTTAAATCAAGATAGGCCCCAACAATGGTGCTTGGCAAATTGTAAGCTGCTAATAAATGTTAATTACATTTTATTATTGCATAGTCATTGCTTGGGCTCTTCGCCATACCTCTCTGACACACTGAAGCAGAGAGATTTATCTCACAAGTCTTGCTTGTAGACCTTCTGGGCACAGTGACTCAAATCCCAGCTGGTCTTGTTTTATACTTTAGCATTTGGATTCTGTTCAGCTATGGCCTCTCTTGTTTGTCAAAAGTCTTATGTAAGAGGAGTACTAACCTTGTCACCTATTCTTTTTCCTTCAGCATAGATATGAAGTCATTAGAACTGGGAAAATGAAACTGCCCTCGTTATACTTCCCAAGAAAGAAACTTATTTGAGTAAAAATTTTTCCTTCTCCTGTTCTCATTCTCTTGTTGATAATACTGGCTCTTGGCCCTGGGTGGGATTCACACAAAGAACTTATTCTAATCAAAGGGCTGGAGGAGGGAAGAAAAGAGACAGTGTTATGTAACAGGTTCAAAAACTGTTCCTCACATTTATGTATCACTCTGTATTGTCAAGTTACCTTTTTAATATAGCTTAGTTAGACTGGAAATCTTAAAAAAAAACAAACAAGAACACAACAACAACAACAAAAGCTCATGCTCCCATAAGGAGAGTAGGAAGGGGGT
Organism: Eidolon dupreanum; assembly: GCA_028627145.1. Lineage (NCBI taxonomy): Eukaryota > Metazoa > Chordata > Mammalia > Chiroptera > Pteropodidae > Eidolon > Eidolon dupreanum. The sequence continues at coordinate 25,103,351 of CM053506.1, forward strand.
TGTTATTTGTGTAAAGATAACCACAGAGTAGAAGGACTGGGGAAATTCAAATTGCAAGTTGTGCTCTTTTCACTTGGAAAATGAATAAATGAATGAAAGGGCACCCTACTGCCACTGACACAGCTGTATCCCTAGACCCAGTCATGAGCAGCAGAGGTCATTTTAAATAGTTCCTACCACTTAAAAATAACACATTTGTCAGTGATTGTTCCCTCTGTTTGTCTGTATTTTTCCGAACAGCTGAGGGGAAATTCAGGGATGCTGAACTCAGAATAAATATTTTGCTCATCCATCTATCCATCTCTATTCATTCATTAATTTACTCAAATTTATTGAATTTCAGCCAGGTGTCAGACACTGTTCTACACCTGTAATGTTTGAATGTAATATAAATAAAATAAAGATAACTAACATTAATTGATCCTTAACTATATGCCAGAACTGTTTTAGCCATTCTTTGTATACTATTGTGTTTAATCTCTGAAACAGCATTTTGATATATTTTGTTATTATCCCCATTTTAGAGAGAAAATGGACTCAAAGAGATTAAATAATTTGCAAAAGATTGCACACTAGCAAGTGGTGGATCTTTTCTTCAAACACAGTAGTCTGTCTCCAGAACCATGAATAGTACTAAAGTGAGGTGAGTAAGGCACTTAGGGTATAAAATTTCAGGAGACACTTGCTCTCAGTGTGGTATAAATGCTGGCCCTGCACTCACGTGATCCTGAGAGTGTCTCCTCCAATGATGTGCCCTAGTTGTCTCATTCCCTTTATCCCACCTTGTCTTGGCCCTGTTCAGTGCCTACATGTTTAAACCCTGCCTTTTACAGATTGACATTCTCTACAAAATTATACTATAAATAGACTGGTAACACTCTGACCTGAGCTGGCATTGCTGTCACATAAACTGTATAGTTAAGTGTTGAAGATAATGTAGAAATAAATAAAGTCAAAATATAATCTTGATACATTGCTGTTAGAAAGCTATTTATGCCTGGTGTACTTTGGCATAGAGTCATCAAGTCATTTGATAATCCCTGAGTTGGAAAGGGATGTAAGTTGATCACTTGATAAAACTCCTGTACTTTAAAGAAACTGAGGCCTAAAAGGATAAAATAATTTTCAAAAAATGACAGAACCAGAATTGACAGAAATGAAACTAGATCACTAATTTCCAAATTCCTAGTTTCACGAAGTATCTCTAATTGTGTATTAAGGTTCAGTGAGAGAAGAGCCATTAAGAGGTGTATAAATATATCTCTTCTAGGAATTTGATTTTAAGCAATTGTGGGAGTTGGCTAAGCAGTATCTGTGAAGCTCTTGTTTTCATGTCTGATGCTGGAGCTTAAAGTCCATAGGCAGGTAGTAGAGAAGGGAAGATGGATGTGATGTGGGGAGAGCAAGGACATCTGGAATCGCAGCACGTACTGCATGCATCTCCACAACAGTGGACTGGAATTCAAGTCAGCTCTCAATGCCCCCAACTCTGATGATGTGGGTGTCCTGTAGGGGAAGCTGGTGCCCTTTGTCATGGAGCTAAACACACACCTGGCCCGGGACTCAGAGACACTGAAGGAAGATCCAAGGGGAAGTGGAGAAGTTGTGGGCCTGGCACACCAAGGAGTTGAGCCAAGAGATAAGCAACTGTGTTCCATGATCTATAAAAACACCTGCTTAACTGACCTCTTTCCTGGGTTTCAAAAATGTTAGTCGGCGCTCTGTTTTCTTAAAGTCTTTATCAATACTTTAAAGAAGCATGAGTAAATTGGGGAAGTCATGGTTTCCTAAACAGAAAACAAAAAGCACTTCATATAAGAAGTCTTGGCAAAACACCTGCTCGGTATGATTATAAAGTGTGGGGTGCTGCGAGGATTTAAATAAAAAAGCAATCACAGAGAGGAAAAAAAATGGCGTAGATGATAGAGGCTCTTTTTATCCCTCTAGTGACCAAATCAAAGTTATGACGGAAACAAGGAGCAGCAGCAAGGAAAAATCACCTGAGATCTAGATGAACAAGTCATATAACTAGAGAGAAATCTAAGAAATCACCCTTCAATGGCAGAAGGTAGGACAGATCGAGGATACAGGGCTGCCAGGTCTCAAGCAAATGAGTGAGACAGAGGCTGTGGCAGCAGCAGAAGTCTCTTAAAGGGGCTGCATCTGTGAGCGATCTTCTTGGTGACGGATCTACTGGCTCTGAGCACCAGTGCCGATTCGCCTGTGCTCAGGGCGCACCAGGGACTTACAGGGAGACATTGTCAGAGTGAGGGCTAAGTTGAGACTTGCTAGGTACAGAAGTGCCGGCGGTATCCATTGTTCCCTGTTGAGCCCTCCTCACTCCCAGTGCTCTTGATATAGGGTCACCATAGCTGTGATGTCATCAAACTGGATAACAGAGGTCCCTCTGCCCAGAGGATTCCCTGAAACCCTGCTTCCCCCAACTTGCGGCCCCACCCAAGCCAAATCCAGGTGTATTCTCAGCGAGTCAGGGGCTCCTTGCTGAGCAGCATCTAGACTCACACTGGAGGCATCTGGCCTCGGTTTCTGGTGTGTTTTTTTGAGGCAACTATAAGCACAGCATCTATGGATTGCTTGCTGAATCTTAACAGGTGGTCCTGGAGGAGTAGAGGCTTGGGCCACGTTTGGCCTGCAGCTGAACCCCTCCTAGGACTGTGCCAATGGACACCTACCTCACAAATCCACACTAATAATACCAGGAGACTTAAGAGCTTTGCTTGGTACATAGAAACAGACATAGAAAGGCAGCCAAAATGGGAAGATAAAGAAGCAGAAACCATATGACAGAACAGAAGAGAGATCCAGGAATAATGGAGTCAAGTAATTAAAGATGCTCAATGAGCTTTTGAGAAATGTAGATAAATTCAGTGAGAACTTTGATAAAGAGATAAAAAACATAAAAACAAAAATGGAAATTATAAAAGGGAACCAGCCTGAAAGGAGGAACACATTATCTGAGATGAGAAATATATTAAATGGAATAAACAAAAGAATAAACAAAGTGAAAAAGGATCAAATGCCCTATCTAGAGGATGGGAAAGCCAAGAACACACAATCAGAATGGCAAGAGATAAGATGCCAAGACATTAAAAATAATTTAAGGAGTATGTGGGACACTATTAAGGGTCCAAATATCTGTCTGATCAGTGTAACTGAAGAAAATCGAGATGTTGAACAGCTGTTTAAAGAAATAATAATGGAAAACTTCCCTAACCTGGTAAAGGAAATGGACATACAACCCAAGGAAGCTCAGAGAATTCCAAAAATCAGAGATCTAAAGAGGCTCACAATAAGACAGATTGCAATTAAAATGTCAAAGTTTAAAAACAAAGAAAGAATATTAAAATCAGCAAGAGGAAAACAGATAGTTATTTATAAGGAGAACACCCATAAGACTGGCAGCTGATTTCTCAAAAGAAACTATGCAGGACAAAGGGCTTGGCAAAAAATATTCGACAGGATGAATGTCCAGGATCTATAATCAGGAATAATTTATCCAGCAAAGCTATCTTTTAGAGTTGAAGGACAGATAAAGAGCTTTCCAGATAAAAATAAGCTAAAAGAATTATAACCACCAAGCTAGTATTACAGGAAATTTTGGAGGGACTTCTTTAAGAAGAAAAAACATGTATCAAAAACAGGAATAAAGAATGGTAATAACTACATTTCTATCAATCAGTACTTTAAATGGAAAAGAATTAAGTGCTCTAACCAAAAGATGGAGTGGCTAAAAGAATAAGAAAACAAAACCCCTACATATGAAAAGGAAGGGTATAGAAAAAGATATGGCTTTGATGGACCTAGAGGGTATTTAATTCAGACAGAGAAAGATAAACATTATATGATTTCACTTATATGTGAATTAAGGAATAAAAAGAACAAATGAATCAAAAACAGACTCACAAATATGATGGACAATTTGTTGACAGACAGAGGGGAGGGGAGTTGGGAGGCTGGGAGAATGGGGTGAAAGGTTAAAGAAGTACAAATAGGAGCTGATGGATGGTCACAGGGATGGGGAGCACGACATAAGGAATGAAGTTAGCATTAATACGTTGGCTAGGTGGAGGGTTAGGAGAGGGAGGAAGTAATCGGGGAGATCGTTTTATGAACTATATCGATGTCTAAGCATTTGAAACTAATTCAAATAAATAACTTTTTTTTTTTAAAGCGATCACATAACATTCTATAAGGCACGAATGGTTAGTTGGAAGACTTTGCTGCAGAAACAGCTTTTGGATGTTCATTGAAAGAATGCTGGAATGTTACTGGGGAGACTTCCAAAGGTTTACATACTAATACAAGAAAAATAAAGGTTTTATTTGAGGACCAGAGAGCATTTCATTAGGCTGAACTTCCTGGTACATACAATTGTTTGCAGCTAGAGAAAAAAGTTGGAAGCAAATGTGGGAGGCCTCGAGTCACCCACCAAAGGCATTATAAGAGAAATTGCCTTCATAGAGTGGGTAGTATGACTAAGCCAGAGGAGCAAAGAAGTTTTATGGATTGATAGTGAATGACTGGTATGGTTTGATGGAAAAGATTCTGAGGTCATGTCTGCACAGTGGGAAAAATGCAATCAGTTAGTGATGTCTGCCATGGTCACTGGAAGGAGTAGTGGGGTACATTCCCCAAGTGTTTCAATAAGTGACTTCCATGGACCCTTACAGCGACAAGATTCTAATAACTGATACAGCTGAAGAACATATGTTGTAGAAGACATTATTTATTTCTCTATTCTTAATGTTCGTTTCCATTTTTATTTTGTAGAGACTATGACAAGGTGATAGAGAAAAGAGCTATTTGCAAGAGGCCAATTTGAGTTGAATGAATTGTCTGAAAGCACCTGTATTTTTCTTTGAGCTTACTATATATCTATAGCATTATCTTCAGTAAATGGTCTAGGTAGAGAAAAAAAAATCATGTTGTCCAGTGACCATTGCACTTATTCTATTTGCCACTGAAAGAGACCCATTCTGACACAGGCACCAGGACTCACATTTTCTTAATGAAAGCTACTGGCAAAAAACAAACAAACAAACAAAACAAAACAAACAAAACAAAACAAACAAAACAACAACAACAAAAAAACAAAGTAAACACCTATTTCCTCCTAAAAGTGTATGTTAGTTTTGGAAAGTATTCTTTCTTCTCAGCTGCCAATAAAAGGAAGCCTATTTTTCAGTTAACAGCTGACTTCTTCAGGTATCAGAAATGTTAGAAACAATAAAGCCTACGAAATTGTAAACTGGGTAAAAATGTACACACAGGTATTCTTTCAACCATTCAAGTTCAAAATAGCAAGACTAGGTTTTCGTCCTCACATTTTTCCTCTAGGGGTATTAAGTTCTTTCAGAACTGAAATGTGATCTTTAAAATGTCTACCTACCTAAAGTCAAAATAATAATAGTCAATCAAAGCATGCCAATGAAAAACCTCTGCTTGTCCTTTCTTTCCCTCATATCCTACACCCCTCCCCAAACTCATTTTGAACATCAGAAAACAACAGAACAATGGGCAATACAAAATATTCTTGGAAAAACCCATTGGGTGTCATGCATGAAAAGAATCTATGTAAGTCCAGTTACCTAGATGCAGGAATCATGAATGCTCATCTCCTTTGGGGTTCATCTAAGCAGTGTGGAGAGCAGATTTAACTGTCAGCTTAGAATTCTGCTTCACCCTCATGGCAGAAGCCCAATGGGGATGGGATGTGAGAGCCCCAATACCTAATTACTTTGTATATGTCTGCTCAGTGTCTCAAAATGGCATGTTTATTAAAAATATACTCGACCTGTACAGCATGCTTGACACTGCGCTGAAGATGAAACATGCAGTCTCCGAATCTCTTTTGTCAGAAGAACTGGCCCCCACACTCCATCTCTCCTTCCTATTCCAAGGGACAAGATGTTCTCCCACACTGAACCCAGAAAATGTGTCAGTTTATAGTTCTTAAAAAGAGAGAGAGAGAAAAAGAGAGAAAGAAATGAATATGAAAAAGAATTCTCCCCAAAAGAAGAATCATAATGCCAGCTGTTACTTCAATTAAAAACAAAAAGTTCTGCACTAAAACAAAAAGTTCTGCTAAAGGAATCCTAGGGTTCCGAGACTGTGGATAATTTTTGTTTTTTTCTTTTTGGTTTTCGATATTTTCTTAATTTTCTATGCATTTTTTTCACATAAAAAACACAAATTATAAATGGTACTGTTTTTTTTTAAGCACTCACTTCCAGAGACGATTTAGAAGGCCTCTGGGGATGCTGAAGGTAGAGCTGCCGCCACAGATCAGCTCAGGAGAGGCAGGTAAATAGACTAAGCACGCCCCCTGGTGGAAAAGCCTGTTAACTCCCTCCCCTCTATAGTCTTAAAATTGCCCTTGCGAAAAAGCTCCTTGACATCCTTCTTGGCAATGACTTTTAGATTTGATACCAAAAGCAAGAGAAAATCAACAAGTATACTACATCGAACTAAAAAGCTTCTTCACAGCAAAAGAAACAATCAACAAAGTAAAAAGTGAACTTATGGAATGGGAGAAAATATTTGGAAACTGTATATCTGAAAAGGGGTTAATACTCAAAAGATAAAAGAAATTCATACAACTCAATAGCAACAAACAAACAAACAAACAAACAAACAAAGAAGACAGATGGCCAATAAATACACAAAAAAGTGCTCAACATCAGTAATCATCAGGGAAAAGTGAATCAAAAATTACATATCACTTCACATCTGTTAAAATAAATGTTGTAAAAAAGACAAGATATGATGCCAGTGTTGATGTGAAGAAAAGGAAACCATGGTCTATTGTTAGTGGGAGTACAAATTGGTATATGATGCAGTAATCTCACCATGTTCATTGCAGCACTATTCATTATAGCCAACACATGGAAACAACCTAAGTGTCTGTTGACGGATGAATGGATAAAGAAAATGTGGTGTGTATATATGTGTACACACACACACACACACACACACACATACATAATGGAATATAGTTTAGCCTGGAAATTCTGCCAATTGTGACAACATGGATGACCTTGAAGGCATTATGCTAAGTGAAATTAGTCAGACAGAGGAAGGCAAATACTATATGATCTCATTTATAAGTGGAATCTAAAAACATCAAACTCGTAGAAACAGAAAGTAAAATGGTGGTTGCCAGGGGCTGAGGGATGGAGGAGATGGTGAGATTTTGGTGAAAGTGTACAAACTTTCAGTTGTAAGATGAATTAATTCCGAGGATTTAATGTACAGCATTGGTGACTAGTTAACAACACTGAAAGTTGCTATGAGAATAGAGCTTTCATGTTCTCACCATAACTACAACAACAAAATGGTAATTATGTTAGAAGAAGGTGTTATTACTACACGTAGACCCAAAAAAGGTCCTGAGGTAGAAAATCAACCTCTGTAAGTGAAAGGCAGAGAAAGACTAAAGAAAGAGGCTGGCTACTCCAGTTGTTAACTAAGCGAGTTTATTAAGGAAAACTTACCTATGAGGCACACCTTAGGCCGCTACAGGACAAAATGGATCCCCATGCTGTTTGTCAGGGGCAAAATTACCTAGGGCAAAAAGGAAATCGTCGTGGGTACTAGGAAGTGAATGTTACCAGGTAAAGATACTGGACGTTACATGCTAGACCAGATCAAGGCAACCATCTGTTCCAGGAATCAGCACACAGCAGGAGGCAGGGGAAAGGTGCTGATTTATACGGGAATGAATATCAGTTTCAGTCAGATGGTCTCTAAGACAGGTTTGCAGTAAGTAATCTTTTTTTCTGGCCGGGGTCTAGCTTGTGGGTCTGGCAGCGGTCACGTCATGGGACAGTTTCCTCCACAGATGTGTTAGCTAACCATATTGTAGTAATTCCCAATGTATATGTGTATCGAGTCATCATGCTGTACAGTTCAAACTTACAGGATATTATATGTCAATTATATATTAATAAAGCTGGAAAAAATAAGTTACCCTTGCTAAGCACCAAATCTCCCTTTTCAAAAGGCAACAAAGGACTTTTTCTCAGCTTTATCCTTCTCAGCTTGCCCTTGCTGACAGGAAAGAGGGGAGGCCTGCCCAATCTGTTGTAAAAATCGCTACCCCGAGAGGCGCCCTGGTGACTACAAGCCGCTGCGGTGTGGAGCCCGCTTCTGCACAAAGGGTCCTAACCCGGTGCGTTCACGACCTGAGCTGTGATGAGTGCAGCTCCAGCGTTTGGCTGCCGCTCATCATCACAGCTCCTTAATTGCTGGAACAGGGCTATTTGCCTATTTGGAACTACAGGTTAGAAGGTCTGTTGCAGTGTGTGTGTTTCCTAAATTTTAATTTAATTTGCGCAGTAATCCTTTTCGGGATTCACTGGCACAAACACATGGCTGTTTAGTGGCTCTTTGCTAGAGCAAGCGGCACCTCCTGCGGCCTCCCCACCTCTGGCTCAACAGCCCAGAGCAGCCTCGGATTAGTTGGGAAGGGGAGGAATACTCCTCCTGGTGAGTCCTGCTTCAGGAAAATATCCCCTCCGCCCCTCACCCCCCACCAGCCACCTTCCACATGGCTCTTGGCCTCCAGTGGGCTCTTCTCTTCTCCTTTCATCACAGTCGCTTAAGATAGCCCTCTGCTATTTTACAGTTTGCATCAAATCTCTGCTCTAGCTGGTGGGGGGAGGGAGGGAATGTGGCATTTACCCACTTTTCCCTGGGCACCCCCCGAACTTTCCAGCCTCTGGGCCTTGGCTCTCCCCAGGCTCTGCCCTATCCTTGCAACTAGCCCCTGAAAACCCTCCTGCTCTCCTGGGTCTGCAGGACTCAAGTCACACTTCTTTAATGAAGATTGCCTTCCATTGTTCCCAGGCCTGGCACTTGGTGATGTCCTGATGACACTTTGAAAGCCGTCTCATCTGTGGGATGGCAACTTCTCTCAGCAACCCCACCTGGTGGCCTCTTGATCTCTAAATCTCTTTCCTCTAGTTAATTCCTCCAGGAATTACTGCCTTATTGCTATTGGTAATAATAATCGCTACCATTCAGCATGTGTTAGTAGCCATGCTAATTGTCTAGATGTTTTTCATAAATTACCTCTTTTCATTTTCACAACAACTTAGGAGCAGATATAGGAAGGTGAAGGGCCCACACCCCAGTCTCACAGCTCAGAGAACCTGTGCTTATTTGAAGCAACTTCCTCACCCTTTTCTAGGTCTCTCACCAGTGTCTGGTCCTTCACCACTGCTGGGCCCGCAGCTCCCTTACACAGTGTAGGGTCAGACCAAGACTCATACTCACGGGGTCATCCCAGGGCCACTGGCCTGACCCTGGCTCTGGAAGGGTGCCTAGTGAGCAAACCCTTCCCACCGCCCAGAGTGGTGTTTCTTTGATAAGATGACATGAGATTGAATTGCTAGAATGGTCCTGGCTAACTTGTTTGGGAAGAACCAAATTGTCTGTATAGACAGGGAACCCACAAATTTGTTTGCTTGAGGCCTGTACAGCCTAGGAATGACCCTGCCTCTTAGGCAAGTATGGTTATGATTATCATTTTATAGATGATAAAACTGAGGCTTAAGGAAGTTAAGAAACCTTCATTTACCAAAGTCCCCCAGAGGAGCTGAAATTTGAATGCAATCTTTGACTTCAGAGCTCAAGCTCTTAGCCCTTATGTGACATTGGCCTACTGATTTTTTTTCTTTCTTTGCTAATTTCATTGTATGTTCTCTGTCCCCAAATACTCCTAGGATGGAGGCAGTGTGCTGAGCCCCGCAGGTCTCCTGGCTCTGCCCAGCACAGCGCCTTGCACGTGGCAGCACGGTCACCACAGTCCTCGATTGAAAAGGTGGAACATTTCCCCGCAATTAAAGGTGACCCAGTGAGATTCCCTGTTCTCTGGGGTTCCCAGTTGCTCCTGGAAGACAGCAGCTGCTGGGTGAATGGAGGCCTGAGTGGAGATGCTGAAATGTTCCCAGGCACAAGGTCTGAGATGGATGAGAGAGACCCAGGGCAGCGAGGAGGGCCATACAACCATAGTTTATGACGGGAATAGAAGAAAGGATGTGATACCCATGATGGATTCTGATCCTGGAGATCTGTTTTGTAATTCCAATTTATTACCCACATCAAATTCACTAATTTATAATGTCTTACAATTTTTTTCATTAACTTTTTAATTTAATTTTTTGAACAATTTCTATGTCTTTATTTTGTTTCTCTTTTTAAAAATAATTTTTAATTTTTCAATTGCAGTTGACATACAATATTATACTAGTTTTGGGTGTACAACATAATAATTAGACATTTATATAATTTATGAAGTGATCACCCCAATAAATCTAGTACCCATCTGATACCATACAAAGGTTTTATAAGATACATAGTCAATATTATTTTTTAATTTTATATCATGCATAGTTATTACAATATTCCTTATGCTATACTTTACATCCTCATAACTATTTAGTAACCATCAATTTGTGCCTCTTAATCCTGTCCCTTTTTTCACCCATCCTCTCAATCCCCCTGCCATCTGGCAACCATTGAAATATTCTCTGGAGCAGCAGCATTGGAAAGATGGCAGAAGGAGAGCAAAGAAAAAAGATCCTGTTGGTTCCAGAAAATCTCCTGAAAAAGAGGAAGACATATCAGGCCCTCAAAGTCCCCAGGCAAAGCAGGCACTTTTGGGAAAGAAGGAGCAGAGGGAAGGAAAAGCGATTGGAATGGTTCCAGCATGATGTGTGGTGGCAACAACATGACAAAGTATGCCTCAGATGACTAGGAGTGAAACCTTGTGTTTTAGAAGTGCTGGATGAACATCCTTTGGACTTTGTTGTACGCATCCAAAGGATCAATGGGGTGAGTTTAATGGTGAAGAGCACCATTGCAAGGCTTCACCTGAATATTTTCAGTGGTGTTTTTGTCCAAGTGACACCCCCACACCATAAAAATGCTACGTGTAGTGGAGATATCCAAAGCTGAAGTCTGTCTGGGAACTCATGTTAAAATGTAGACAAGAAGAGTACCTGGAAGTTTGGTGTCATTTGCTTGGAATACCTCATTCATGAAATTGCCTTCCCAGGGAAGAATTTCCAAGTGATCTCAGAGTTCTTGTGCCCTTTCTATAACTCAGTGGTCCATTATGCTACCAAGAATAGAGTGTGCTTCCTTGAACAGGTGGCCTTACCTGGTTATCAAGGCGAATGCATCAATCAGCTCATACAGCAGCCGAACTAAACCCAGGATATCGGAAAGCACAATGCATTGGAAGCATGTGTTTTTGTTTTTTGGAACTATTATCCAGTATCTTCAGAGAAGATTATTTTCTGCTGTATCTTCAGAAACTAGAGGAGAAAGTTTAGGGAAAAGATAGTGATATTCTTTGCAGACACTTCTCATCACAGCCCAGTTCCAAAGGAAAAGTCTCAATGTTTTCCATGATGGCTGCTGCTGCCACCTCTGAAATCAGCAAAGGACTCATGCCACAGAGGAAGGGCCCTGCTTCATCACATCTATCCAGGGGTTTAATGTTGGTAAATGGATACCCAAGCATGAATACAAGATGGCAGTGGGCCAGGCCTAGGGCATACTTGAACCTAGGAGTTGCTAAGGCCTTCTTTTGGAAAGAACTTTAAATACAGTTACAAGAGCACAAAAACTGTGCTCAGTTGTCTCTGCTCTGAAAAAAAATGTTATCTGTATTTATGAGTTTGTTTCTGTTTGGTTCGTTTGTTTATTTTGTTCTTCAGATTCCACATATAAACAAAATCATATGGCATTTGTCTTTCTCTGTCTGACTTACTCCACTCAGCACAATACCTGCCAAGTTCATGTATGTTGTTGCTAATGGCAAGATTTCATTCTCTTTTATGGTTGAGTAATATTCCATTGTACATATGTACCACCTCTTCTTCAATCATTCATCCCTTGATGGACACTCACTTTGCCTCATTGTCTTGGCTATTGTAAATAATGCTGCGATGAACATATGGATGCACATATCCCTTTGAGGTAGTGTTTGGAATTTCTTTGGATAAATGCCCAGAAGGGGGATTACTGGGTCCTTCTTAGTCTCTTTTTATAGCCAAAGTTTATTTTGTCTGGTACAAATAATGCTTCTTCAGTTTTTTGTTTGTTTCCATTTTCATAAAATATCTTTTCTCATCTCTTTACTTTCAGTCTATATTTGTCTTTCAATGTGAAGTGAGTCTTGTAGGCAGCATATATGAGTCTTGTTTTCTTATCCATTCAGCTACCCTATATATTTTGATTAGAGCATTTAATTTATTTATGTTCAAATTAACTATTGTTAGATATGTAGTTATAGCTGTTTTATCATGCATCAATAGCTTATTTATTTTTTACTGCTGAGTAATATTCCATTGTACGGATATACCACCCATTGTTTATCCATTTACCTGTTGATGGACATATGTATTGCTTCCAGTTTTTGCCTGTTACAAATAAAGCTGCTAAGATCATTTATGCACAAATACTTTTTGTTTCTCTTGAGCAAACACTTAGGAGTAGAATGGCTGAGTTATATGGTAGGCATATGTATAACCATTTAAGAACATTTTAAACTGTTTTCTAATGTGCTTATACAATTTTACATTTCTGCTTAGCAATGCGTGAGATTTCTAGCTACTATGCATCTTTGTCAACACTTCTTACTTTTATTCATTCTGGTAGGTAAAATAGTAGTATCTCATTGTGACTTTAATTTGCATTTCTCTGATGACTAATGATGGCGAGCATATTTTCATGTGATTATTTGCTATCCATATGTCTGCTATGGTGATGATGTATCCAAATCTTTCGCCCATTTTTATTGGGCTCTTAATCATCTTATTAAATCATAAAGAGAATACCTTATCATTTAAATAAAAGCAGCTTTATTGAGATATATTCATATACCATACAATTCACTCATTTAAAGTGCATAATTAAATGGCTTTTAGTTTGTTCAGAGTTGTGTAATCATCACCACAATTCATTTTAGAACACTTTCATCATGGAAAAAAGAAATCTCACCCCCTTTAGCCATCAACACACATTCTCCCCATCCCCTGCCACTATCCCTAGGCAACCATTAATCTACTTTCTATTTCTATAGATTTGCCTCTTCTGGATATTTCTTGTAAATGAAATGTTGCACGTGTGTGTGCGTGCGTGTGTGTGTGTGTGTGTGTTTGCCTGTTTTTTTCACTTAGCATGTTTTCAAGGTTCATCCATGTTGTAGTATGTATCAATACTTAATTTTTTTACTATGCAATAATATTCCATTGTATGGATATATTACACTTTATCTATTCATCAGTCGATGTACATTTGGTTGTATCCCCTTTTTGGCTATTATGAGTAATGCTTTTATGAACATCCATGGAAAAATTTTTATGTGGACATAAGTTTTCATTATTCTTAGATTGATACATAGGAGTGAAATTGGTGTTTCATATGGCTACTGTACATTCAGCTTTTTGAAGAACTGTGGATTGTTTTTCAAAGCAGCTGCACTATTTTACATTCCCAGTAGCAGTATATGAGAATCTTGATTTCTCCATATCCTTACCAACACTCGTCATTATCCATCTTTTTCATTATAGTCATCCTAGTGGATGTGAAGTGGTGTCTCATTGTGGTTATAAAGTGTTTTTGAAAAACAAACTTTTCAATTTGAAAATGTCCAATTAGTTAAGAGTTTTTTTTTT
>CM053506.1:25117559-25380921 GCA_028627145.1 Eidolon dupreanum
TGTATGGTGAGCATCCTTCAGTCCTGCCACAGTCATCCTCTCTGATTGTATGTAGAGCCTCACTTGAAGATTATTAGAGGTTTCATGATCACACGGCTTAGCCACATGGCTCATCTACCCATGCCAACTGCTCTCCTTTCTGTCTCCCTCCCTGTTCTCGTCCATCTTATGTAGTTTTGCAGGATTAAGCTCTTTAGAGCCCAGGCATCATTATGTGATATTGCTATTGAACAATCTTCAGGAGCCTACACATGAAGATACACATCCTTCCTTGATATTCTGTCCTAGCTGTTGTCCGTACTGTTCACTCCGTTCTGTACAGCAGTAGGCCTTTGAAATTCATTGTAGTGATCTTCACTGTGCAAAGACCTTCATGATTCTCTGGATTAGTGGGTATAGTCATAGGCTATGTCTATGGTGTCTTCCTTTGTAGAATGGGGTAGAATACCTCTTTCACAAGGTTTATGAGGAATACTTGAGAACTGTTGGTTGCCCATTATCTAAGAAACACTTATTTATCTGCTGCACAAGTTTAAAGTGGCACCATAGCCAAATTGTGAATGATGATGTAATTGAAAGTGTGTGTGTGTGTGTGTGTGTGTGTGTGTGTGTGTGTGTGATGTTGATAAGCACCAAGGAACTGCTTTCTGACACTTGCAAATCCAACTGAGTTATTTCCTTTTTGCTAAAGTCTCTCTTGACTTCAGCTGGTGAATGCAACCTCTGGAATGCTGCTCATCATGCCCACCATCTTCATTTCCATACATATTTTAAAAATAAATTTTTCCATCCTTCCAAGCCCAGCTTAATTGCCAACTCTACATGATTACTTGAGCAGGAAGGAGACATACACTTCTTCTGAACTCCCCAGTGCCTTGCTAACCCCCTTCTTAAGGTGCTTTTCTTATTCTGCTTTGGGGTTGCCTTATTTTCATACTTCCCTCTCACCACCATCCCTCCCTTAGCCACTCTTTGAAGGCAGAGAGGCTGTGTCTTCTTATCTTTGTATCCTTCATAGCAACCAGCAGCACCATGTCCTCTGCATGGGCACTGAATGAGAGTTATATCAGGACAGTCTTTAGAACTGGGGTACATAACTGAGTGAAGGCAATGGGCCTTCTCTCTAGTAAAATAATACAAACACTTGTACACACACAAATTTTATATGTATTTGTAGAGTTTATGGACCCAGTAAAGAATCTCCTGCTTTAAACCATTATTTACCTGCCTGGTCACACCTCTACTAACTAGGAAGCTTGGAATGCATATTTAGAAAGCCCTTGGTGACCTGCAGAGTATGTGTATGCTGTTTTTCACTGGTAAGCAAACTTCTCCATCAAGTGTTGAGCTACTCCTGCTTTGCACTAATTCCATAAGGGAATTGAAATTCAGAAATTCACAATTTATGGAGAAGTGGTTCCCTTTTTGTCTGCTTAGCCTTATTTCTGAAAGTCATGGGATGTTAGCCCTAGAAGGATCTCAGTGTCCTGCCTGGGCCAAGGATTTGGAGTGCTTACATTTTTAACTTACTCCCCTGTGGATTTCAAGGTAAAATCCTTGGTTTTGGGACTGCATTATAGATACACACCACTTTTTACTGGGTGAGACAGCCAAGTTCAAAGAGGGAAAGGAATTTGTGTTAGGCCAAAGGGTAGTGGGCTGGCCACTCTGATCCCAGAGTCAGTGTTCTTTAAACTGGAGAACATGGCCTCATGTAATTAATATTGAGCAAGTTAATCCCATGACAGTCAAAATGTTAATTTTATTTGTTTAAAAGGAAATACATCACATATGTAGGTGTGACTAAAGTACGAAAACAGCAACAACAGGGCAGATTTATCTTCTGCCTAAATGGGAAATAAATTGTCCCGTAAACAATCATCAAATGTTCTATATCTGATGGCGTGATCTGATGGTGTTCTTGGATTTGAATAATTGCCATCAGCGTGCACCAACAGGCATTGTGAACTTTGCTTTGGCAAAGAACCCTCAGGGGCTACCGTGAATCTGTATCAGAGAGCCAAGGGAGCTTGTGGAAATATTTCCAGGCTCTATTCTTGGAGTTCCCAATTCCCTAAATCAGGATCAGGGCCAGAAATGTGTGTTTTCTATATGTCCCAGGTGATTTTTATACACAGCCAGTTTTGGGACTAGTGTTAAATGGCTGAGTACAAGTGGAATATATATGCTCACACTTCCTCTCCTCCACCACTTTGATTTCTAATTTTTTTTTTTCTTTCTTAGGAGTAGTAGTTAAAAGCAAGGGCTTTGGAATGAGGCTGACTTGAGTTTTAATTCTGGCTTCCTGCTAGGTGTGTATTCTAGGACAGGTTACTTAATTTCTGTTTCTAGGCACCAATTACCTTATCTTTAACATGGAATGGATCTTAACAACTCTCTTGTAACAGTGTAATTTATGTAAAGGGAAGTGTGGGGCACACGATCAGTAGCCATTATGACAAATACTAGTACTAATAACAGTGAATCAGCTAGGTGCCAGCATGCTTGCTAGGATTTATCTTAAGTATCTCGGTCAGGTTAAGGAAACCTCTCAGGCCCCAGAGCTTTTAGTGATCTTAAGCCTGTCTTAAAATAGTCCAACCGGCCCTTAGATTTTGGGTTTGTGCAGTGCTGAGGGCCGATTTTGCTGGGCCTTGAGCTTCCTTGAGTTATTCAGTCTTACAGATAATTACAGAGAGGCGTAAAGTGAGGGTGATTCTGACTTTGCGTTAGTCACTATGGAGCGGTGAAGATGCTTATGTACTATAAGTCCTTGATGTCGTTTTGCCTTGAACCTACCATTGCAGAAGAAGAGGGGTTCCTTATGCAACTTACAGCCTATCTTCTAAGCAATTCTGAAAGATTTTAGATTATGCAAGCTCCTCCCAAACTAGCAAGGAGCCAGGTCTCTCTCTTCTTTAGGCCCAGGAGACATACTGCCTGCCTCTGAGTCCTGGTTTGGGATTGGTGGCTAAGCAATCGTGTGCAGAATTTTTATCCACACTGTACCTCAGAGTCCTTATCTAAAAAATTGGGGTAAAAACTTGTCCCCAACAGTATTAGTTTCCTATTGCTGCCATAACAAATTGCTACAAAATTTGTGGCTTAAAATAACATAGATTTATTATATAGTATCTTGCCTTTTCCAATATCTAGGAGGTGCCTGTATTTCTTGCCTTCTGGCCCCATCTTCAAAACCAGTAGTGTAGCAGCTTCCTGACTCTCACTCTGTCCCTCTTACCTGTGCTTGTGTTCTAATAATATTTTATTACAGTTATACATTTATTATTTTTTTCTGAGTCACTATTATTTATTGAACTTTACTGTCTATTAGTCACTGTATCATTCCCACTTTAGAAAAGGAGAGAGATTGAATAAATCCTACAAGGTTTCATAACTGGTAAGAACCGAGGTCAGTTTGGACACCCTGATCTTTGTGACTTCCTCTTTATTCTTCTGTTGGTTCTTCCTTGGATGTCAGCTGATTTCTCGTATCATTTTAGAACATACTGCGGGCCTGTCCAAACACTTCCCTGGTAGAGAAGGCCAGTGCCTTGGAGGTGGGAGGAACTTCCCCGTCTGCCCGGTTATCTTCCTCTTGTGAGACTGTGGGCTCAGCAGATTCATTTTCGGAGCCTGAGTAATCCCCTCTTCACTTCTGCCCACGCTTGGGCCTAATCGGGCAGGCAGCACCACAGTGGAACATTATGGGGCTGCTTTTTGATGGCTCTTTGCCAACTATTTAGGTGACCATGATAACATCACTTGCCCTCTCTGGGCCAAGGTGCTCTTAGGCCTTTCCCTCAGGCCCCAGCCCTCCTAGAGCTAGTTTGGAACAAACAAATCAATTATAGAGCACAGCCAGTGGAAGTAGTAGCCCTTGTCCTGTTGTACTGGTTTGTTGCTCAGACAAACCAGGCCTCAGGTGCTGTAGTGCATGGACCACGTTGCTCCTCGGAAGAATTGCCTGATTAGGCAAGGTCGAGTAACATGTCCCTGCCTCCCATTCTCCTCCATCTACTAGATATAGCTTTCTTCCAAGGACTTGGTCCAATTCCTTCCAAAATAGCTTCCCCATTTTGGGCTGTCACTCTCTGAGGGCTTTCCATATGGTCTAGAGTGACTTCTCTCTGGCTAACCTTTCCCATAACAAATCAGTTATGAGCATGGATTCTGGCATTAGACATTCCTGGGTTCATACCCCAACTCCCTCACTTACTAGCTCTCATTCAGCCTTGGTCAAATTACTTGACTTCTCTTAGACACAATTTCCTATCTGTTAGATGGGAGTAGTACAAGTTCATAGGATTTTCACCACAGGACCTTAGAGCTTATAAGCACATAATAATAGCTAGCTATTATTTCAATCAGCTTCTCTCAGCAAGTTGAAAAGATATCCAATTAAAATCATTCATTGAAAGATGTTACTGACACTAGGTTTAACCACCCCCAGAGTGAAACTTATTTTGCCAGTAAATGTTTAAAGCTTTGATTGTCAGTGAGGTGGGAAAGAATGACATAATGTTTTCCTTTCTTCCCCCTAGTGGAAGCAGGTGAGAAGGTAGGTAGGTGGGTAGGCCTGTTTCCAGTGTCCTTGTGTATTTTGGTACCCTTTTGTATTCACTGAGTGCCAGAGGGAGAAGACAAGCAGCTTAGCACCCATTTTTCACTGCAGGCCAGGATTGTTAATATTTTCTCTTTGTTAATGACCCATCATGTCTAATGGAATCATGGAAGTCTGGTGTGTTATGTCCTTTGCTGCTCCCTCCTCAGAAGGGCCCTTTTGTTCTGAGAGGAAAGGAAATGGGCCCAGCCTGGAAGGATGTGCACCCCATGAGGTCCTTCATATTCCTTCTATCTATCCCCAGTCAGACAAGGCACTGAACTTTACCAGTAATTCCCCATCTGCCTGTGCGTAAGACTCATGCAGGAGAATTTAACGTCTACTCTGGGTCCCATCCAGCTGAGGCAGTGCTAGTTCTCTTCACATCCAGGATCCCACTTCCTCACCAGAACCCTCTGTAGGGCAATCTGTCTCTCATTTAAGATCCATCTCAGATATTCCTCCCCATGGCTGAGTGACTTGCTTTTTCCTCTGAGCTTCTGGTGGTGGTCTGGCCTTTTTCTTGCTGAGCTGAAAGGTAATAGTGTCTATCTCCTTGACTGTAGTGGAGCCGCCTGTGAGAGGGAATGTGGCTTACCCAGTTTGTGTCCCCTGCATGTAGCACAGTGACTAATACATCCTAGTTATCAGAAAGGTTTATACAAAATGTAATGTGCGTTCTGAATCACTTCTTAATTTTTTAAGTTCAGTGCTCTGCTTAGTGTACAGCAGGTTCTCTGAAAAAATTCTTCAGATGAATGAATACGACACAGCTGAGTGCCTCAGTTTACTCTTAGGCCATGACATTTGTCAGCCATTTACCTCTCCATGTCATCCCTTTTCCTCACCTGCTGGCATTTCCCATGCAAAAGCAGTGGAGTCTGTGATACACTTTACCATTCTTGCTCCAGGTCCTCTGTATTTGAAAATATCTAGCTTTTAAAGAACAGATTCATTATTTCCTCCCTATTTGGTGCCATCCTTTGTATCTGGTTGTAACTGAGCATTTGTATTCAGCTTGGAGTGAGAAGTGGAGGAACTCCAATAAACAAAAAGAATGAGAAAAACAGTGGCTTCTATCTGCTCCCTTTTCCTATTACAGTTGTCTTAACAAATCAAGTTTTTTCTACCATCGCCTCCCCCTCATGCACACTGGACAGCTTTGCTGTCACTCCGGGGTCTACACAAGAAGGTCTGTTTTTGTGTGAGCATGTGTCCACGTGTGCCGCTGTGTTCTCTTTATGTCTCCGCACAGTCACTTTGATTTTGTAGCCACCCAACTGTGGCATAGAATTGGAGGTCATGAGTACTCACAGATGACCCCTTAATGTAAATTTCCAAATTCCAAAGTAACTGAGCTGTTATTTTCTTTGTTTCTTTTTCTGTTAAACACAGACTCTTTATAATCTGGATTGCACTAGTGGTTGTTTTACGCAAAGCCAAATCCACAGAAATTTAATGTAGGGGGCAAATATAGGAGCTTTGGGAAATCCATCTGCGGAGTGTAGAGTGTGGGGCTTGGAAATATTTTAAGAAGTCCCTTACAAGGATAGGTTCACTTCCTGAAATAACTCTTGTGCAGGAGTGAGTGGTAGGTATGCACTGAGATAGGAGTATTTATGGATATTGTGAGAAGCCTCTGAGCTATCTTAAGTGGCACAAATGTATGATGAGCACATGCGAGAGTTGGTGGCCTGCAGTTCCTCAGATTTTTACAAACTCCCAGGAATGTGTCAGTGGTTTCTAGATGCCCATGGGAATCTAGGACTTACGTAAGGGTGGTTTTTAAAGGCTTTCCTGCTATATCTTCAACTTGCCGACTCCTATATTTCTCCTTTGAAGCTCCTGGGGATTTAGGGAGAAAAGTACAGAAAGATTTCAAGGGAAGTTTAACATTCTCCATCAAGAAAAGCTGACTGATGCCTGGTCCCCACAAACTGGTACCTGCCTCTCCTTCCAGCCTCAGTCTTGGCTGCCTCACTCATTATTTTCCTCTCTCCTCTGCAGCTCTCTCTCCCTCACTTAAGGCATCTCTGCCTTTCTCAGCACTCTGCCCTGAGATGTCCACTAAGCGGCCTCAGATTTTCCACTAAGGAGGCACAGGTTGGAACAGGCAACAAGGAATTTGGCCACCTGCCATGCTTTCCTTGGCTTCACTCTAACTCTCCTTCTCCCAGGGGAGACCACTGCAGGGGCAGACACATGGTTATGTGTCACCAGTGACCAGTAGGAGTGCTTCTTGGAACAAGGAAGTCCTACCCCAGTGGTCCCCATATGCTGTCACAATCTTTCCTTGGTCATTCTGACTTTCTGGTATTTTAAGGTCATATCTTCCTCGTGTTCTAGCCCCAAAGCACCTTCGATGAGTGAAAAGTGTTTTAACGTGCTGAAGGAAGATGTTAGCACCATCGCCCAGCTCCTGGGTGCCCTTTGCCTGGTGTGGTGTGATGTGATGCTTCCTGACGTCCAATGAGGCAGCCTGGCTTAGGAAGAACTGTCATTTAAAACACATTTCACCAACTACAATTGGAAAATGAATTTATTTCAGTAATTATTATTGTCACTTGCACTGAAGTTTATAATTCTGAACTTTTTACGATTATTATTTCTCTAACTGGATTAGCATCTTCTTCATGGAAAGCAGGGGGCCTGCTCATAGTAGGCCATATCTACCACAGTGCCTTGAATGTAGAACTTTCATGGTCAACGTAGACTTGTAAAGGTAGCACTAAAACAAATATTTGATGACAAAGAAATGCACATAAATCTGCTCCAATCTTGGCCTCTGCTTTCTATTCTCTTTCCACTAGTAGAAGGTCACTTACGTGGCCCTGTCAGTACAGAGAACTGCCACTTTGTGATTAGAAAATCATAGCCATTTTGGACCTTTGCTTGGGAGTCTCACTATTTTTACAAATGAGAGGAGCAGCACCCCACATTACATAGCTTCAGGGTTACCATCCATGTTGTCAAGCACGTGAACGGTGCCTTCTGGAGCTGTCTGTAAGGGCTACCCTACATCAGAGGGACAGTCATTTAAAAAGCAATTTATTGATTGCCAAATCCATGTTAAGACATTAACAGAAACAAAAGTTTGTCAGTTCACTTGCCATCTGACTATCCGACAAATCATTCTTTCCATTTTTCCTGAAATTTTACACTCCTCATTTATGTACATGATTGATACATAGCCATAGTCTAGATAGCCTATCATTTTATACTTTGTTCTTTTTTCTCCTTCAAGGCTACAGTATAAGTTTTTCTGTGCTGATGTAATCCTTGTCATTGTTGATGGCTTAATTATTGCATCAAGTGGATTACAATTAATTATTTGACCACTCAACAATTAGCTTATTTACAATGTTTTTACTATTATAAAGAATGGGCAAAAAGCAAAGGAAACTCTAATTTATTCATTTCAACCTATGGGTCAGTTGCTATGCCACATAATTATCTCATTTGTTCCTCTTAACAATTATTTATGGAACTGAGACTTAGACTGCGTAAGTAACTCAGTAAAATGAGCTAATGTTTATCGACCATTCAGACACTTTGCTAAGAACTTTTCATGTATTTTAATTTGTTTCTGTTTAATTATTTGCTTTGGGATCTTTTCTGTGTTATTTGTAGAGCAAAGTATCAGGTTTGTTTTGAAGCTAAGTGCTGCTAACTTGTAAACACGGATATTTTTTTAGGTCCTAAACCAGTTGTGTTCCTGCAGCATGGCCTTCTGGCAGATTCCAGTAACTGGGTCACAAACTTTCCCAGCAACAGCCTGGGCTTCATTCTGGCAGATGCTGGTTTTGATGTGTGGATGGGGAACAGCAGGGGAAACACCTGGTCTCGGAAACACAAGACCCTTTCAGTTTTTCAGGATGAATTCTGGGCCTTCAGGTATATATGAATTAAACTATGACAGGGGTGTATTTCCTTGGTTCTTAACGCAGACACACAGGGAGGCAGACAGATGGGTAACTCAAGATCATATGAGTTGGAAAACTGATGTATCATGAAAGGTTTTAAACATTTTTAGGAATTTAATAAATAGAAGGAAGGTAAATTATAAGTAAATGAGTACATTTAAGAATTAGATTCAATTAGGAATTTTTAGTTATTTTGGCATTCCCGGTGGTGTGGGAGCTGCTGGGTAAATTGAGTCCTATAACCTTCTTCCTTCCTCCATAAACATGTATTCCAAATGTTCACGATTCGATATCCAGAAATTTTCTTTTTCTTTCTCTTACTTCTGGCTCTACCTCTTAATCACCATGTGAAATTGGGTACGTTGCATAAATCCTCTGTGTTTGTTTTCTTTATGTAAAATGGGGATAATGGATACCTATCTTATAAGGTTATTGAGGGATTAAAGAAGAGGATGCAAGAAAAGAGCCTGGTGCATCATAAGTGTAACAATTGGCTCATCCATCTCCTGATGACAAACATGCACACACTCACATGGGTCTTGGTACCAGGTATAGAGACCATGCTATGGATCCTCCACACTTGCTTTCCATTTGTAATACCAGAGCCTACCTAAGGACATGAAATACAAGAATGAGAGCTTTTACCAATGACATGTACAAGAATATATTTATTGTCACATTATTTGTAATGGTGACAAATTAAAAACTACCAAATGTCCATCAGCAATGAATGGACAAGTAGGTGTGAGATATTTACACAATAAACAACCTACAAACTATGCACAACACTTCGAATGTAGCCCAATAGAGAAGAATACATTGTGCTTGATCCCATTTACAGAAAGTTCCAAAATCGGTAAAACTAGTTTATGGTGTAAAAAATGAGGAGAATAGTTATCCTTGGAAGGCAAGATTAAAAGGCGGCTCAGAGGTTTCTGCAGTCTGGTAATATTCTGGGGATTTTTTTGTGCTCAGTCATGGTTTTCTCAGCTGTGTTAGTTTGTGATAACTCGTCAAACTGCACACTTATTATTTGTGTGCTGTTTGTTGTATTTGTATGTAATGTCTCACTGAAAGATTTCCATTTTGGGGTTACAGTTATGACGAGATGGCAAATTATGACTTACCAGCTTCAATTAACTTCGTTCTGAATAAAACTGGCCAACAACAATTATATTATGTGGGTCATTCTCAAGGTACTACAATAGGTATGTATCTAATAAAGATTGGAAGTTTCTATAATGTATGATTACAGAGTTTGCATTTGTTCTGAAAAGTGAAATATAAAGAGTAATGTTAGCTCAAATATAGTTTTATTTATTATTATTTTTTTAATGCCAAGCAGAAATAACGGTTAGGGAAAGGACAAGGAATTTTGGTAATATTTCATCTTCTCTGGAAATTCTGACTTTAATGTTGTATGGTTCTCTTGAATTTAAAGGACTTGACATAAGCCACAGCCTATTATGTATTTTTCTAGTTCAGCAATATGGGGATGCGAGAGGGTGGAAAACAAGAAGATTTGTAAGTACAGGGACTTCCAAAAAGCAAACAAGAAAGTACACTGACTTTCAAAGTTAAGTGGAATAAAACTAACTACAAAGATGTCATGTTATAACTTAAATAGTTGTTAAAAGTCATATGCATTTTTTGTTTATGCTGACTATAAAAGTAATGTGTGTTCATTGTAAACAAAAGTAGAAAATTTGTCAAAGTTTAAAGAAAATAAAAATTACCCATAATTCTAGCAAACAAGATTTCCTCCGAATAGGAACTAGGAACCTGTCACATAATTTATGTAATTCCACCTTTAGTGTTTACTCTGACTAATACCTTTGTGTTCATATCACATGATCTCCTTAGTATACATTCTTAGAAGGAGAATTACTATATGAGATGTATAAATGTTTTTAAGCATCTTGATATATCTGGTTACATTGCCTCACACCCTTTGCCAGTTTGAGGGGCCACAAACAAAAAGTAACATGGATACATTTGCCTTTCTTATTCATTGAGTTTAGTATTTTTCTTCATTTACATTCCTTCTTGTAATTTGCCTACTTAATGTCCTTTGCCCCACTGCTTTCTAAACTGACATCCTGGGGCCAAGTTTAAGACAAGAAGAGAGGAAGAGAAGAGATAGTTTGATGCTAGGGCTCTCTAAATCTGTAAGTCTCTTGAGTCTTTGTTGATTGATTTGGATACCTCTGTAAATTGTTCTTAGGGATGGAGGAGGAGCCCTGGGGGAATGGGGCTGGTGGGGTGAGCTGTTAGGAATATAATCTCTCCTTAGCTTGGTTTACATTATTAAAGGAATAGGAGACATCTAGTTTTAGCAACCTAGATTTTTTTCCAGTGCGTATCTAGGTTGAAAATGGAAACAAGCACTTAATAAATACTTGATTTACTATTTAGTAAAACTCAGAATTTCTGTGCATAGTTCTGAAGCCCCTATTTCAAGTGTTTGCTTGCATGTCTCTCAGGTTGCCACTAGAGGGCGACACGCACAACAGCCTTTGCCTTTTCAGAGAAAGTCCCAGAAGATGGAATTCCTGTTACCTACCTTTGTTCTCACAGGTTTTATAGCATTTTCACGGATCCCAGAGCTGGCCAAAAAGATTAAAATGTTTTTTGCCCTGGCTCCTGTGACTTCAGTCCAGTTCTCTACTACCCCTATAATTAAGATGGCACGAATACCGGATCTTCTTCTTAAGGTACTTGAAATTGCCTCCCCTGCTCCCATTTTCTTTTTCAGATTTGAAGAATTGGCCATTAGAGGGAGAACCTGTGCTTTCCTCCTCTTTACTATCAGTGGAAAGTGGAATTTCTTCTCTCTATGGTTTTTGTTACCCTCTTCACTCCTATTTCCAGGGGAATCAAGGAACAAGTATTATTAATTCTACACCTGAGCTCTATGTTCACATGGTTAACATATCAGTGCAGATCTCCACTCATCACGCAAAGGAGCACGAGAAAGTCTGGGAGAGGCAGTTTAAACCTTCTTGGAGTTGCCTTTTATTCTACCTAGTGAGTTGGAGCATAGGAGCGGGCAGGAGATGGGAGACAGGAGGTACACCATTCCCACATGCTGACCCTGACCACACTGACACTGATCTAAAGACACCGTTACTGTACTTTACAATACACAAGCCAGTAACTTCTTTGGGGTCAGCCCTAGAGCTAGGTGATCCCAAAAGAGCCATGTGACCCCCAAGTTCTGTTCAATAAGGAAGCCGTTTTTATGAGGAGTTGAGAGCCAGCTGAGGCCATGTGGTTCATTATGTATGCACTATACATGTTTCATGTATGATATGTTTGTGCAAACACACACATACACAGTGAATTCCATACAGGAATATATACTTAAAATCAGGTATAGCATATCTACTGGTCATTTAAGAGACTTTCACAGGAAATGTAAACTGTACTTCGATATCAGAATCTGACTCACCTAAGATAGTATTCTCTGCATACATGGCCAGACATGCAGATAAGATGTGACCTCCTCAAAACTAATTAATGTTTAATGCCTTGGGTAATAGAAGCATCTAATTTCATTATAAACAAATCAGAGATTACAAATAAAGTACCCTTTAACTACAAGGGCTTCTCTTAGTGCCTTCCTCAGAATCAAGCACAGCGCTCAGTTTGAGGTCTTTTCCGATAGACCGCATGTGTGAATTTACCTACATATGTAGATCTGGAGAGAAATGTACTGTTTTGTTTTAATGTAGATGGCATCCAGCTATGTATATTGTTCTTCGGATTGCATTTTTCACTCTTGGAGAGCTATCATGTTAATACATAAAACTCTATCACATTTTTTTAAACTGCTGCATAGTAAGTTTTCCATTACAAGGAACCGCTTGAACCAGACACCTATGACAGACATTAAGGTTGTTGCTAATTTGCTGTTGCTGTATCCTCGTGCTCTTTTTTATAGAGAACTGAAATTGCTATGCCATAGGAATGCTTTCAATTTAATTTAATCCTTGCAGATTGTGATTTAGTAACTTTATAAAGCTACAAACTCCTGCTCCTCACCTTGGAGATGGTGTTTTGTTAAATCTGGAATGGGGCCCAGGATCTGTGATTTTACCAAGCACCCTGCACGATTCTAATGCAGGCCAAATAGATTGGTATTTGAGAATCACTGTTCCAGACAAGCATTTTATAATATCCTGGGAGAGTGACAAAGTGAGAGTAAATATTCATAAAACCTTTGAATTAGCTGCTCCGGGAAGTATATGTTGCTTCCATGAAAGCCGAGTATCTTCTTTATCAGAATGCAAAGGTATACACTATAAAACATCAAAGCTGACACAAGCAGACCTGTAAGTGTGAAAGGTGAATTTTTCTATTTCTGTTATACTGTTCTCTTTTGACATAATTTTCCGTGGAGTTTGCCACTGTAGTGTTTGGGTAACAGTTATGAAGTACCCACATCTTTTGTCAGACTTATTATGATTTAAGTCAGTGAGGCATCATCCTCTTAAACTGTTTTTAGTAAAGAACTTAAAAAATATGTACATTTATTACATGTAACCATAATGCAGATTTAAAACCTAGAATTTCAGAAACCATTGCCTTCTCATGTCATGTGATCTTCTTGGTGTGGTATTTTCTTTCTGGTTCTCCCTGGCTAATCTTAGTGCAATTAGTCTGTAGAAAAGCAACATTCAAGGAGACCTGGTATCTGTTTTTAGATATTGATTGTCTTCAGAAGACAAATAACAGGCTATATGTAAGTGGACCAAATTTACCCAAAGAAGTGTTGAATATGGTCCACGCAACATTTTAAGGTTAAATTAGTTGCATCTTTTAAAAAGCAGGATATTTAACATTGAAATCTTGATAACATTATTTTTTGGGGGGAAAAGGAAGCTGTGAACCACAGAGCAGTTGCACGCATTAGGCTGAGCATAAGCTTTCCAGTGCTCCAGTTCTCACCATTCCTTAATCATCACTTTGGTTTGGACAAGGAGCTATTCTCCATTTCCTGTTTTAGTTATTTACATTTACATGCCTGTCTGTATTAGTTTGTTAGGGCTGTGAAGAAGAATCTATTCCATGCCTCTCCATTAGCTTCTGGTGGTTTGCTTGGAGTTCCTTGACTTGTAGAAGCATCACCTCAATTTCTGCCTTCATCTTCACATGGCATTCTCCCTGTGTGTCTGTCTCTGTGTTCAGATTTCCCTTTTCTATAAGATAGCTAGTCATATTGTGTTAGGGCCCACCCTAATAACCTCATGTTAACTTGATTACCTCTGTAAAGACCCTATCTCTAAATAAGGTCACAGCTGAGATCCTGGTGATTAGGACTTCAATGTATCTTTTTTTTGGAGGGGTGGAGGTGGGTGGGTGGACATAGTTCAGTCTATAAAACTGCCTTTGTAGATGTTCGAATTTTTCATTCCTGCTTGTCCTTTTAGTGGGTAGATATCAGCAGAAGTGTCGATTATAAGGGGGCAAATTTAGATTCAATATAAGGAAGATCTTTTTCTTCTTCCCTGTTTCACTAGTATGTGAAGATCTGCCTTGAGGGCACAGTATACAATGTGTAAAGAAATGAGTGTGACTGTGTTTTAATAAACTTTATTTGTAAAAATAGGCAGCAGTGGCAGAGGAGAAACAGAGTTATTGTTTAAGGGGACAGAGTTTCAGTTTGAGATGTTAAGAGAGTTCTGGAGATGGGTAGTGGTGATGGTTGCACAACAGGGTGAATGTACTTAATGCCACTGAACTGAACACTTAAAAATGGTGACAGCGGTAAATTTCAATACATGTTTCAGCGGTGTTATGTGTGTTCTACCACAATTTTAAAAAATATTAAAAAAACAGTAGACATTGGGCAGGATTTGGCCGACTGGCCATTAGAATTACATTAGATGTATATATCCTAGGCAGACACATTGCAGACCAACCACAGTTTCAAATCTTTCTCAGAAGTCACTACCAATCCATCCAAGTCAGATGAAATTCTTTGGGGATGGCCCTGGGCTGAGTAATCATGAAGGCCATTTCCCACTGTAAAAGTCTGCTGTCAACTTATTTGATTTTCTGTCTACTTTTTTTCATTTGAGGCTTTATACATCTGTAACATTTGCTTTTGTCTTAGCAAACATACTGCGTAAGTACCCTAGTGAGAACACCCACTGGTTGCCATTTCTTTCCTGAGACCATCTCTGGAGACGCTTGGCACATGTCTCTGCTTGTGAGGTAGGTCATGGAGGCTTGTGTACCAGAATGAAATACTGAGATATTCTTGGGTTTCTTTTCGTTTGTAGGACTTATTTGGGAAAAAACAATTTCTTCCCCAGAATGCAGTTTTAAAGTGGATGGCTATCAATGTTTGTGATCACGTCCTTCTGAAGAAGCTTTGTGAAAATATCTTTTTTCTTGTGTGTGGATTTAATGAGAGAAATTTAAATATGGTATGTATGTTTTTAATAAGACTTGCTTTAAACTTCCTGTGATTTCATTTTATCTGCAAATGTGCTTATCTGTGTTGGAGAGGTGCCTGGAATACCTATTGTGTTATCCTTGGGTGAGGCATTGTCACCTTGCTACATTGTACCTATATGGAAACTATTGAATGAGGAGATGTGTCATAACTTAAGTCTCAATATTTATATTTGTTCTAGTGATTTGTTTCTTTAAAAAATTATGAAGTATGTTTAAACTTGAAATGGCCATTTACAAACGTGCAGACGCACATGCACACGTGCACACATTTATTTATTTAGCAAAATGTAAACCCTTTGCCAGCAATATGCTGGTGTTTCTAAATGTATTTGTAATTGTAATGTTGCATTTTGAGAACAAGTTTTAAAATTCTGGAATGGATGCTCTAGGGAATTTTTAAAAGTGATATTAATTTTTCTTGTTTCTGATGATAAAAATAAGTTATGATTGTTGTATAAAATTTTGGAAATTCAGAAAAGTATAAAGAAGAAAATAAAAATGAGCTGTAATCTTAACCCAGACAATCCCACAGTTACTGTGTTGCTATATTTACTTCACATGTTCTCTCTGTGTGTGTAGTTGTACATATTTTTATAGGACATATTTGTAGTCAAAGAATGTTTTGCGCTCTTGATCTCATATTTGAGATGTGGCTCTGTAGTTTTTAATGCTTTGAAGTGTAAAATTTGTTTATTATCAATGCCTTTTTAATGCTTTTCTTATTCTTTATTTCAATGTATTTGCAGTCTAGAATATCTGTGTATATAACACACTCTCCTGCGGGAACTTCTGTGCAAAACATGATACACTGGGCTCAGGTAGGCATTCCAGTAGCGCGGTTGGGGTTTGTGTCAAATCAACGTTAGAAAGAGCTGCGCATCCTGTGAAGCACCTCTCTGTGAGCTCTTCCCAAATAGAGAGTACAAATTTGAACTGGTGTCCTTTGCCAAAACCCTGGGTTCCTTACATTGTGTGTGTGTTGCTTTTGTTATCCCCCCTGGGACAAATCATACTGTGTGTAAGTTTACCAAACAGCTACTGGCGGTTGACTTTCCTTTCTTTCTTCATCTCAGCCTTCTGTCAGTTTTTCATTGAGTCCTAGATTTATTTTATTTCTGTGTTGCTTCATAAAATAAGGTTCTAGAGTAGCTTTGGAGAAGGTGCTCTTTCAACATTAACGCCTGAGAATAATATGCCTGAGACATCAGTGGATAAACCAGAGCTCAACCAATTATGGATTTAAATGAGAGTCACAAACTTTTAAAATAGAGTTTGGTTGTTTTATCACATATCACAAAAGTAATGCGTGTTCATTCATTCTAGAAAATTTAGAAATTACACATAGGCAAAAAAATAATTAGAGTTATCGTAAGATTAAAAAATAAAATTATTCTGTAATCCTACACAGACTTAGAAAATGTGTCCTCAGAAATTGAAATGTCTGTGCGTTCTACTCTCTACCTCTTGCTGCGTGTCATTTCAGAAAGAAGTCATTAAAGGTAGAGATAGAAATAATAGTTGTAGAAACAGATTATTTTCTTTTACTTAGTCTTTTATAATTTACTTTCTAAAAAAACCTAACAATATGTCAAAGACTTATTTCCACCTCAGGACCTATTTTTGTACAATTTCTCCCTTCCTCTCTTATTAAATGTGAAATAACTTACCATTTAAGCTCCAAACCAAGATGTCAAGGGTGTCTTGGATAACAATTTCCAAACATTGAGCAGTCACTGCCTGTATTAGAATCACATGAGTTGCCTTTAAAAGTACACCTTTTAATAAAATATTATTTAAGAAAAATGAGGGGAGTTGGGTTTGTGGCAGAGCTGCTGGATTGGCTATAATTTGGGCTTTTAAAAACAAAGACTCCCGTGTCTAATCCGTAGAGATTCTAATTCATTTGTACTGGAGAATCTCTACTTTCATTTTTTTAAAAACAACTTTATCAAGGTATAAGTGACATACGGTATTTAAAGTATATGATTTAGTATGTTTTGACATAGGTATATGCCCGCGAAATGGTCACCACAATCAAGACAGTGAACATATCCCCCAAAGTTTTCTCGTACCCTCTTTTAACACCCTCTTCTTGACCCCTCCCCCTCCATCTCCAAGCAACCACTAATCTGCTTCCTGTCACTATAGGTTAGTTCGCATTTTCTAGAGTTTTATATAAGTGTATAGTATATATTACTTTTGCGTGGCTTCTCTCATTCAGTGTAATTATTTTGAGATTTGTCCATGTTGTCATGTGCATTAGTAGTTCATTCCTTTTTGTTGATGAGTGGTTAGGATTTGCATTTTTAAAAAATTCTGCCCCGTAGCTTCTTCTGCCTAACTGGTTTTGGGAACCACTGATCCAGGACATTGTTGGCACTGTAGTACCCTTCCTCAGTTGTCCCAAGAACTCTGTCTGTTGGGAGTGCTGAGGTTCGCCTCTCCATGGGCTCATCCCTAGGGAACCAGACAGGATGGGGCCTGAGGCTTTTCGCCCTTTGTAGTGGCCATAAGACCCAGTGTTAAGTGTCAGCAAGTAATTGCAAGAGTTTCCTATGGCTTAGACAAGGGGCACCTGGAATACAGGTAGTTCAGGACACACTGAAGAACACACCCTTCCTTTGAAGGAGTGTCCTGGAACCTTCAACAAATCCTCAAATTCACAAATGTTGATTCAGACCCCTGCTTTTCTCCTTAGCCACATTTCTGTTTTCTTTGTATGCTCTGTCACCAAAATAGCCCTACCCTTTTGAGCATTTTTTGCCCTTACCTAATGGACATTTTTCAAAAAGGCCCAGTTTCTGTCACTGCACTTTTGCATGGAAGATGGCAGAGCCGAGTTGAAGGCAGATACTGAGCTACCACCAGCTCAGTGACCATA
The DNA here is from genome assembly GCA_028627145.1 of Eidolon dupreanum. Classification (NCBI taxonomy): domain Eukaryota; kingdom Metazoa; phylum Chordata; class Mammalia; order Chiroptera; family Pteropodidae; genus Eidolon; species Eidolon dupreanum. The sequence continues at coordinate 25,135,432 of CM053506.1, forward strand.
GCAGCCCACGTGTCATATGCCACACGCCTCAGCAAAATGCAAATAACCACCAGGCCCCACCTTTCAGAGGCCTTTGGGAATGCGGAAGCCGAAGCTGTCACACTTCTCCGTTGTGTGTTACAGGATGGTGTTAGCTGACACCCCGGTATGGCAGGCCTGCACTGGGTGTGTGGGATCTGCAATAGAGCTCTTAGATCACTGCCATCTGGGCTCTGCTCTTGTTCCAGCTCCTTTTATCTAGCAGCTGGCCGGAGTCAAAGGCCACAGGCTGAGGTTCAGAGTACCGCTCTCGAGGCCGTTATGGTTTTAGGTTCTAATCACATTGGAATGTGCCTCATGCACAGTTCTGAAGTCCAGACTCACTGCAGAAGGCATTCTGTACTTTTCCTCTCACTATGTCACCCCCTTGTCAAGAAAATAGTTACTTTGTGCAGCTGTTTCATAGGATCTTCTTGATTCTCCCTCCTCTGGGCTGTTGGCTGGGGGCTGCCACTCTCTGCCTATCAGGGACATGCTGATGTAGGCTGCTGTGGTGCCTGCTGGGGGAGGCTTCTGCTAAAGGTGTTCAGGCCCTGGGCACTGGTAGGCTGAGGGCTGCCATTCAGGTGTGAAGTTTAGGGGTTCCTGTGGTAGAGATTAAGGGGTACCCTTCAAGGCCATTTTATTCGTAGTACAGTCAGAAGTTTACTTTATGTTTAACTAGAAGGTTTTATTTTTTTTCTTTTTCATCAGTTCTAAAACCTAGTTCTTTACAGGGCTTTTAAATTTAGTTTACGAGTCCTATTCTCCTTATAAACTTGACAAGTTTCAGAGATAGCCTGCCCCCGCCCCCAACGCCCCAACATCCCCACGTCCCCCAGGATTCTTATTACTATCTCTAGCACCCTTCCTGGCCCTGCCCAGAGCCCAGGTACTCGCTCCTATTTGAAGAAGGCTGGTTATAATATATTGTTACAGTGTTGTTCAGAAAAACTTAGGGTGCTATAAAAAACTGCAGGATCTTGGGCCTACCCATGACCTATGGAAAATTCAAATTCCTGGAGGTATGTCCTTGAAGTCTGCATTTTAATAAGTTCCTCATTTGATTCTGATGTTCTCTATTGTTTAAAACCTACTGCTTAAAAAACATGTGCATTAGGTAGGCTCTTTAAAACATTGTAAAAAGACATTTAATATAATTTTTATTATACCTGTAACATTTGCTATGAAATTTAAAAAAATATGTGAATACAAAGAAGAAAATAAAGTACTCATATGTCCACCACCAGGGATAACGACTATTAGTATTTTGGCATTGTAGGGGAGTTTAAAATTTTCCTTTACCCTCTTCAGGTTTCTCACTGGGACTGACATATGTCAGATTAGTAGGAAAAAAGCATATGAATTTTATTTACGTGTACATGGTAGCTCTCACAAGAAAAATGGAGACCCAAAGAAGTGACTAGGACTAAGTGCTTATATACTAGGCTGAACAAAGAATGACAATTTTGGAAAAGCAATTAAAATAAATATGAGCAACTAAAGTAAATGAGGATATACGATTTTTTTTAATGAGGTCTTTTTGTGCATATTTCTCTTGGCCTCCCATTTCTAGTAACAAGAATGTTTCTTCCTCTTGGTATAGGAATGGCTTCTTTCACATGGGAATTTTATCCGCTTTTACAAAGAAAAAGGAAGGTCAGAATGCCTTCCTGTGTCTGCTGTTTTTCAGATGTCTCTGACTCAAAATAATCAATATGGCCCAAGCTGCATATTTTGTGGTGGCATGTTCTAAACTCTCCTGGTGTAATCTTATAAATTTCTTTGCATAATTGTTTCCATTACCAAAGTAGGATCATACTACATGTATGTTTTGGTAACTTTCTTTTTTGTTAGATATAGGCTAAGTTGCTGTATCAGAGATATAATTAGAGGCCAAAACACAGGCTCTAAATAAGTAGTTTGTTTTTCTCATAACAAATACAGTCCAGACATCAGTGGCACAGGATTGTAGTGGAGGGGTCACAATTCCCTTCACACTACACTGTAGCTCTGCTGTCCCTGGCTTGCTGTCCTCTTCTGCCTGGTTGAAGCTGGGTTGCCTCTGTTTGTGTTCCAGCTACTAGGAGGGAAGCACACCTGGCAGCCATGTGCTTCGTGAAAGTTTTAGGGATTCTACTACTAAAAGGAAGAAGGCAAGAATGAGCACCGAGGAGCAATTAGCAGTCTCTGCCACAATCAAAAACACCTTTCCAGGTCAATAACTAAATTTTAAAACATTTTATAACCAAGGATAGTTTTCCTTTCCTTGAATTATTATTACTTACTTCATTTTTTACCATGTTAGCACTTTCTTTTTCTTTTCTCTCTCTCTCTTTTTCTTTCTTCCTTTCTTTCTATGCAATAGTAAAACATTGTGTGACAAATATTCTTAATTTAGACATCTGTCCTTCTACATTAGACAAATTATTTTCTTATGGTACAGTGTAGAGGTAGACTTAGTGGTCAGGGGTAGGCATATCTCTATGACTTCTGATAACTATTATGGTGTAGAAAAGTTGAAACTTTATTAAACTTTATTAATAAACTTTATTAAAAAGTTGAAAATTTTTATTACCACTCAGTACCTAAAAATAATTTTTAAAATGTCACTTTAAAAACCATCTATTTTAGTATCATAATATTGTAAGCATTTCTTCCTGTCTTTATGCACATATGATTATTCATGTAAGTGTAACCATAGAGCTAACTCACTTTAATTTCCTGACTTTTTTCCACTTTATGTTATTTACAAACATTATTCATAAACAGTTTTTTCTTTCTGGTTTATTATGTTTATGATTTATGAAAGTGGCATATTGTTGTGTACAACTGATATAACATAATGTATTTAACCAAATATCTATTATTGGACTTTAGCTTATTTCCATGTTTTTGTTACTATAAATAATCATCTTCACATTTCCCTACTTCTGAGATTCCCTTTCAAATAGGTAGTTTGAAATCCTATGACTCTGAGCACAAAAGTCAGGTTTAAAAGTTCAGTCTGAGCTCTAAGCAAGTTTCTCCTTTGTATTCCATACTCAGTCTGCGTGCTTTATATAAATGCTGAAAGGCATATGTGAGAAAGTGATAAACTGTCTGCAGTGACAGAACAGCTTGCGTTGATATATTTTCACTGACAGCTGGAGTACGAGCACAGATGCACTAACAGGTGCTGTAAATCCATATGTTGTTCTGCTTGTTAAATATGCTTCAGATATTTAATATCTGTTCTTTGCAGTGGCAAAAGCAGATGCTAAATATTTCTCCTGTAGCAATCTCCTGTAGTTTCTAACCTCACACTGTCTTTTATTACATTAGACAGTAGAATTTTATGCAATTGATAAGAAAGGAAACCTCACAGATAAGAAGTTCTCATAAAGAATGTCTAGGTTTTCCCTCTCTACCAGACGCCACCCTCTAGGCAAAGCTTAAACAGTTTCCAGTTATTTTTAGCTTGCCAATTTTGGAATTCATTCTTGACATATTTTTAATTTAGGAATATAGGAGGTATAAATTTACATTATTTCAAATTTTAAAGATAAGTGACTTTTTGATGTATACATTCTAAATATACATCAATTTAAATTTCATATACAATGTTATTTCGTGGTTCTAGTTAGAATTGTGCTGGTGTGCAGTACAATTTGGTGATTATACTGATGCTGGTACTGAGGAAAAAGCATTAAATCGATAAAATCATTAAAATATTAAATGATATAACTACTCAAATAGAGTTGATATATAGAAATATGGAGATTATATTTAAGCACATATAAATATGTTAATCCCAATATAAATATATAATATTTACATTAATAAATTATGAACATATAATGATTGTCATAATACAGACCTATTAATCCATATAAATATATATTAACCAATAGTATATATAATATATATATTTCTTTCTCAGGTAGGAGAGTTAACTCTTTGAAAAAGCTTAAGATTTAAATTTCAGTAAAAAAAAAGTCAGCATAAAGTTTATCCAATAGGTGTAACCATTGATCTAGTATAATTGCAGCATGTGTGTGTAGCTTCTTTATTGTGTCATGCAGTAGCTACTTTCCAATTGTGCAATGAGAAACTGAGTCATTTAGTAAAGAAGAACAAAATAATGCCATTTATTATAAATTACACTGGGTATTGGTATAAAATGGATATCTGAAGAGTGGCTAACTCTAGCAATCTGTGATGTTATCTCAAACATCTGTGTCAGATAATTTTATCCTAATTATTTTCTTTTTAGAATCATCGATCGGGAAAGTTTCAAGCCTTTGACTGGAGTAGCAGTGCCAAGAATTATTTTCATTACAACCAGGTAAAGTCCTCAAAGTCTTTACAATTAAAATGGGCCCCAAAAACTCATCAAGGAAGCCAGCCTGAGTTACTGGCATCCGGGCAGGGCTCACATGCCGTGGAAATGTTTGGGAGAGTTAACTAGATAGTGTCTCAATTCCAGAACAACCTAAGCTTTGTGGTTGGTGTTGTGGACTAGGCCTCCCCTCCTTGTCCTTTCCCAGGCTCTGTGTAACAGCTGTCACTGTCGTACGCCATTCATAGTGATCAGGAACACAGACTTTAGAGTCAGACAAACTTACCTAGGTCTGTGATCTGATAGCCGGAGGGCCTTGACCAAATCACATTGCTTAAGTCTTTTCTCCCACATACCAACAAATTTACCATTTTTTGAGTGCTAAGTGCTCTAAAGTATAAAGTACTTTGCTCATGTTTTTCTTATTTCCACAGTCTCCCTGTGACATAATTGTGATTATTTTCATTATTAAAGATGAGGAAACCGAGGCTTAGAGAATTTCTGTGACTTGTATCACTCCCCACAGGGAAGGAAAGTAGGAGGGTAGGGACCCCAAAACCCCTTCCCAACCACTTGGCTCTGCTGCTTCGCACTGACTACCTGGGAGAACACTGTCCTCCCAGGGGATTAAGGACTTTTCACAGTACCCGGAGTGTGACTGTATACAGTTAGTATTCTTTCTTTGTGGGTTTGGTTTCTTTTTGTTCCAATAATGATAATTTGAAAAGCCAACTGAGAATGATTTTCAAAATTTAGTTTCTATTTTCAGATCAGATTAACTACTCAGTGTTTAATTGTCGATTGTGTTTTTGTAAATGAAAATAACCACAACAAAGCTTTCTGTGGGTTTTTATTCTAGACTTACCCTCCCACTTACAACGTGAAAGACATGCTTGTGCCAACTACCATCTGGAACGGGGGTCATGACTGGCTCGCTGATCTCAAGGACATCAGTGTCTTACTGACCCAGATTACCAACTTGGTGTACCACAAGTATTTTCCAGAATGGGAGCATCTGGACTTTATCTGGGGCTTGGATGCCCCTCGACGGCTCTATGATGAAATTGTGAATCTCATGAAGAAATATCAGTGAAAGCCAGACTGGAGAAATTTACCATCAAGTCGAGGATCGAATCATGTTAAAATTTGTTGGCCTAATTTCTCTAAAATGCTTGTTTTTCTTTCCCAGGCCTTCTGTATTTTTATATCCAAAAAAATTATGGCATTGAAGATGCCAAAATCTCTCCAGTTAGGATTAGAAATGTACTTGTTTTTTTTTGTTGTTGTTTAATCATGGCCAAATATGAAGCTAGTGTCTCAACCATCATGTAGTTTCTTTAAGTCTTTTAAAAATATCACTAACTGTGGAAGGTCATAACCATTCTGTTTAACCATACAATTTTAAAATATACTATGTTGCTTTTTTACCCCCACACAGGACACACTGACCTATGTGTTGGAATTTTTAAACTGTGTCATTCATTGGTTTATAATTTGACTCTGACTGGAGAAAAGCTCAGTGTATAAGTACCCAGTTCTCATCTCTTTGCCTTAACAGGCTCTCCAGTGGAATGGCCATGTATTTAAGGGTCAAGTTCTCATGGAGTAGGTGCAGAGTCAAAGTCAGTGACATCCCAGCTGTGTCACTTATGAAGATTCTATAATGAATTTTATCAAATCTGCCTGTGATAGCTGTTATTTAGCAAATGTTTAAATTGCTCAGATGAAGCAAAATGATTTGCTGGAGTCTTCAAAACCAAATTCCACTCACTGAAAAACAACGACTGTGTTTTAAATGGCTTGAAGACTAATATATCCAACCATCTCTATTCATGAACTCTGTGGCAAGCCATAAATCTACTTGTTTGAGAAGAAAAGTCCTGTGGAGAGATGATGCCACTATCCGTCCTGAAATTAATGTACCAGCTGCTGCAGCTCAGCTGAGGAGTGTCCTAATTCATTTTCACATAAAAGAAATGTGAATGTGAACGTTTTAAGACTGAAGCTCAGGAAATCCCTTTGTTTTATTTTGTTTTGTTTTGTATGTATCCATGTTTCTAACACTCTCGATTTGCATCTTTGTGTCAGGAAGCCCATATTCACTTGCTTTTCTCATGGCATTGTCTCCTTATAATACTGTCAGATGGACAGAATGACAGTTGATATGTTTTTCTGATATAGTTACTTTAGCTGCAATAATAAACAATATTTTGTTTTGGCTAATACTCAAAGACAACATAATACTTCTTCGTAACATTTGAAAAGTCTTATTCCAACTTTTCAATAAAACTCAGTAAGTCTCATAGGCTTGAAGGATTGTGTGTATGTGTGTGTTCTCCCTTATTTAACAGCCATTCTCTACTTCCTTTCTCTTTCAGCTTTTCTTTCTCATCTTCTTCCCCTCCTCTTTATTCCCTGTAAACCCTATAGCTACTGCCCTTGAACTTTTGATCTTCTTAGGGGAGCAGAGAATGGTTTTAATCTGAAGGAAGGTTGGGGAATGTTTTGGAAACACTGGCCTTCAGCCTTATCCTGCAGGGTTCACTGAGTGAGGCTGTGAGTGGTGACTAAGCAGTGACTAACCCCATCTGCACGTAGTGGCCATTTATAGGCAGGACCATGAATTCAAGAACTGTCCATCCAACTCCCTCCTTGAACAAACAAAGCAGCGAAAGCTGGCAGAGTCAAGTCACACCACAGGACCCCCAAATAAATCTAGGTTTGGGGGTCTCATACGATCTCTCCCACCGCTCTCTGAGCCTGAGGGCAGAAGATATATATTATTCATTTTTGTATACCGAGCATGTAACACAAAAGCTTAGAATATGGTCAGCAAATATACATGGACTGACAAAATGTGTGAAAAATGATAGACTTTTGTCATTTAAATGAAATTAGATGCACAAATAAAATCTGTTTTTTGTTTGTTTTTTCACTACAACCACAGAAATGAGTAAAATTGTACTGGGTGCAAAGTATATACATCCTGAGGAGGCTGCCACTTTCCTTGCTGGCTTTATGTACCCCCCCAAAAAAGAACACTTCTTTTTCTTTTGGCCAATGGGGAAAAGGGACGGTGAGTGGTGGTTTTGTTGTTTTCTACCAGAAGTGAGAGAATGCTCACTGGAGAATGGCTTCAGTGCTATAGGTGACTTGGTTTCTCTTGCTTTGGTTGCTCCAATGGAAGTTCTCAGAGATACTCTTGAGAGCTTGTCATTAAAAGTTCCATACACCAGACTGTAGCAATAATCAGGAATTTCATTCTATAGAGCCTACCTTTTATCAGAGTGTGTTTCTTTCACCTCCTTTCCAAACTTTTCTATGGGGACATCTCTTCAGTACATGGGCCAATCTAGAGGTGGAGATGTTGCAATGCTGTTCTTGCTGAAGTTGTTACATTGTACACTTGCCTTTGTTGTTGGCCTCTTGATCCTGACACAGCTGTGTAGGCTCGTTACATTATTATTTTTAAAATACCTTTATAACTTAAGCTGCTGTAATATAGTTTTGTTTCATTGTTGCCTGAGAGTGTAGAACCGATCAGAGCTTGTGCCTCACGGAGTCCTATGACAAGTTTGTAGGAGTTTTCACTCTGTTCTCTTCAACTAGGTTTGATATATGTTCTATTGAGCAAATTGCAAGGATCTCCACAGATCTCTAGGGCAAGGAGAAGGCTAGTTAATATTCTGCCAATTTAGAAGTCTAAGATACTGTGTTCACATGATGTGGGCAAAGACACCAAATGAAGTAACTGAGGACGAAGTTATTTTTTCATTCGCCATAAGAGGGCACTCTTGGCTTTGCTTCCAAATCTTCATGAGGAAACTTTCTCATATCTCTGGGACAGGCAGAGAACTTTGTTGATTTAAGAGCCAGTTTGTAATTTGAGAACTGGTAAAAACAAGTGTCTATGCTCATTTCTAGGATTCTGGCTAATTCTGTCTAATGCATAACATCTGAAAAATTCTCAAAGAATAGCTGTTATGCAAGTGCGACATGAAAATAAACATTTATCTAATAGAGTGGCCAGAACTTCAGACATGGGGGAGGGAGTGGAGATGTCTTTATCCTAGGCCTCACACTAAGGGCGAACATTTAGACTACTGATATTATCTCCAAATAATGAAGATCATTCTGTTTTTGTGGGTAATAAAGGTCTTAATTTGTCAAATGTAAACATTTATAATTCACTGTCATTTTAACTATTGTCATTTATATTTTAATGTACGGAGAGATTTTTAAAATGTGACCCCTGAAAGGCAACATCAAGTTGTAAAAATTCTGATTTAAAAAAATTTATCAGGGATTCATTCAAGAGTATTTATTGAGTATTTATTGTATTGTACTAGGTGCAGATTTCAAGTTCACTTCCAAACTAAGCAGAAAACTCTTTCTCTGCCCACATGTTTTAGTAGTATTAACATGAATACTTTGCATTTTACATTGTGCCTTCTGGGTTTTTAAAGCCTTTGATCTTTGCAACAACCCCTTTGACAGGTGAGGCAAGTATCTTCTCTGCCTTAAGGCAATGCTATGCCTTTTAATGGGGATGATTTTATATGCTTTAGATATAAAGAGTTCGACAAGAGTTTCAAAAATATCAGCAAAAGCACTCACATGTGACCCAGATGGATCAAAAATATAAAGTAAAAAGTGTTTAAAACCAAACATGCATCAGCATCTGTATCAAAAAGGAGTCTCTTAGGGAATCTAATATCCCCCATACTCTTCATCAGCATCCCCTGTTTTGGCATGGATGATTATGCTGAGTCTTTTGTAAACTGTCCCACAAATGCAACATCAATGCTCCCTTGCAACACCAAACTCCTGCTCTAGAGCTACCTACTTTGAAAATGACACTGACCAGGTTCTGCTCTCAGTCTGGCTTTGCAATTTAACCCTAGCTAGTCTTGACTTTTCTGAGGCTGAGTCTTCATCTTTACAATGAGGGATTAGAGTTTGATCTTTGAGGTTACTTCACTCTCTGTGACTATTACCTATTACAGTTGTAAGATGTTACAACTTCTTACCTCTGATATCCAGTAATGATTGTTTTATTTAAATAGATGCTAAGGCAGTCTCACCTAATACTGGAAAGAAACAGTCATAAAGGTGACACAGAAAAAGAGATTATGTCATAGGTAATGGGCTCTGTCAACTAAATGTCCTGTTTTTTTTTTGTTTTTGTTTTTGTTTTTAAGGGGAGGGGTAGTATTCAAAGTCTTTTGGTGAGTTGAAATGAAATAACTTTGAGATTGTGTTAAACCTGCATAGACTTAATTTTTACTCTCAAGAGATTGATCCAATCTCTGGGATGGCTAGAGAAGCAAGTAATTCCTGTCCTCCTTCCTTGTCAGAAAGACCATGCCAAGAAAAAATGATACACAAGAAGTCAAAATCAACTGGAGAAGCACAAGAAATAGTGTAGCCAAAGTCCTAACACCATGAGAAATCAGTAAATGCTACCTTTTTTGAAAAATCATCCCGGTGGATAAGTAGGCCTAAACTACATAACCAGTGCTTAAAAAATATCTTTTAAAAGGTACACTGAGCCCACAAACATCTCCCAAACACTCATTACATGCCAGTTACAATGCTTGGCACTGGGGGGGGGGGAGTTTTAAAAGATAGACTCTGTGCCCTAAAATGACCTATTCATCTAGCAAGCTGTTAAATAAATTTTATGTAAATTAAAAGTGTTTAAAGGTGCACATTTGCCAATTCCAGAAATGACACACTTTAGTCAAGACTACATAGGGTTCAATTATATCTGTGTCCATATATTGATGCTATTTTTAGCCACCCAATAACTTATGTCCACTTTTTCAGCATCTTCCATGACATGGAGTGAACAAGTGATAAGATTTTAAGTGACCACTTCCCTTGAGATAGTTGCACTTGTATACTGAACACAAACTTTTGCCCTGGGTGGCTGCATGGGTTAGAAAGGCAGAGAAGCTGGTGGCTATGAGTAAGAGGTGAGAGCCTGGGCCAGGCAAGCTGAAGCCATGGCTTCCAGATCTTGCTGCACAGGGCTTTGGGTGGAATACTCTAACAGGCTTAGTAATAGAGGATGGAAGAACCATAGATGAAAAAGAATGGGCTGGTTGGGGCTGGAGGCTTGAAGGACATAGTCCTGATAGCAGTCTAACAGCTAAGTCCAAATTAAGCAAACTTGCCAGTGCCACCCACTTAAAAGATCAGTGAAAGCACCCAAAGCATCCAAGCATGGTAGCTGAAATCACAAGAAAAGGACAGCATGTGCTGGATGGAAATTTAAAGGTTGAATTAATTTCTGTTGAGGTCAAATCTAAGAGATATTTTACTTCTGAACAGAATTCATTTGTAGGTCTGAGAGAGTGAGCTTTGATGTTTCCTTTGGAGCACTGAGGAGCCCAAGAATGAAGGCTTAGTAAATGGTATGTGATACCTTCGATAGTGTGGTATAAATAATTCTCAAATAAACCTTTTTTAAAAAATTCATAAAATAAAAGAGTGATGGAGAAGAAGCCCTTACTCTTCTCTCTGAGACGCTGCTTGAGCCATACAAAGTTCAAGGGCAGGGTAATGTGTGTCAGGAATGGGAAAGAAAAAAGTTCCTGGGTTGCACTAAAAGTGAATTGGAAAGAGCACTGGAGGATGGGGAAGATTGAATAGGAGCCTTGAAAAGACAGGTTGTTTAACTGGAAGAAACTCACCAGCAGTGAGGCCAAGGGCCTGCATTGCACCTGTCTCTGCTTACCGTCTAGATAACCAAGACAGAAAATCACCTTCTTACTTTTTTTTGCATTGGCTATCAAGAAGCTCAAAGTATTTCTCAACCTTTATCTCATTGAGACACAAGCAGAACATTAAAATCTTGTGGCACACTGAGCTTTTCTTTTTTTTTTCTTTTTTTCAAGGTTTTGGTAGGACCAAAGGCTTGCAGCTCCAGAGAATGGGCATCCAAGGAATATGCATATTCCATCCATGGCAGTTCGGGGACACACACCCGTTGAGAAGTTCTGAATTATGAACTGGCCTATTATAGGTTTGTGTGTTTATGTATGTGTGTATGTGTGTGTATGTATGTGTATAAGTATATAACACCCTATATATCCCATATATATTTTATGTTATATATTAATGTATTATTATATAGTATGAATTGACATTTATATATATGTATGATATATAGATATATGTATTAGGATGTGTACATATCCTATATATTATTATATTTCTAGCCCCATATAATGGTCTATGTTTTTGTTGTACTTATTCTTTCTTCACAATATATGGCTTTATATCTTTTATTTCTTTTTGCATAATTTTAATTGATTTTAATTACAAACTTCCTCAACTACTCTTTAGGTAAAATATAGAGTGTAAATTTAAAATAATATGTCTTCTTTTGTACATTTACTGTGTGCTAGGCACTATGCTCTTACTTCTGTGAGACCACAGCAATAATAATAACCCCTACTTCTTGGCAGCTGGGGAACACAGCTCTTATAAGTATTGGGTGAAATCGCTTCAGGTAAAACATTTAGCTAACGTCTCGCAGGCATTACATGGTAGCTTTGTCATTAATATTATTATTTTCCTATTTAATGCTCAAAATAGATTCGTGAGATAACTACTATTATTATTTCCCGTGGGGTGAGAGTGGACATGAAAATGCAAAGCTTGGAGGAATGAAGCACGAGGCTCCAACCTCATAGACACAAAAGGTCTTAAAGCTAGGATAAGGAGTGGTCTCCGGCTTCAAAGTTTTTGTCCAAAACTTCTGTCCTGTAAGAATCTCTTGTGTTGCGCGTCAGCGACGCAGGTCAAACGCGGGGGTTGTTTGTTTTGGTTTGTTTGATTATTGTTGGTCCTGGGGTCTCCTCAGAGCTCTCCTAGTACCAAGCTCCTCACGTTCAGTCCCTGGGCCGGTCAACCTCGGTTTGATGGCAAAGACGCAGGCAGGGACGGGGCCGGCCTCGCAGTCCCAATCTACACCTGGGATGGTTTGAGGGGATGGGCCGCAAGGACTAGGGGCAAGTTGGTGCCGCGAAGCCAGCCCAGGGAAGGGCAAGGTAGGCGCGACATTATCTGCTCAAACAACAGCTCCGTGAGGCTTCAGGAACACGCAAACATTCCCTCAAAGAACTAAGCGGGTGCTTTACAGATTTCTTTGCTTTCACCCCACATTGAGATGCAGCGTCTTTTCAGCCAGATCTAGGAAGGCGCTGAAAGGAAACCCAGCACTTTTCTTTCTTTTTTGTTTTCTTTCTTTTTCTTTTCTTTTCTTTTTCTTTTTTTTTGTAAAGCGAAGCCTAACAGTCGCGGTCCCCTCTTGCCGCCGTGTCTCCCCACTTCTGTCGCTGATATGCGCTTTCTGGACGCGCGGCGGCGGGGACCATCCGGCGTTCCAGGTTTGCTGGCTGCTGCGGAAGAGTCTGTGTGCGGTGAGATCCGGAGTCTGCCTGGAGCCAGCGGGCATAGATCCTCTCCCGAGACTAGAACTAAAGGAAGTGCCCGTGCCGCCGCCCGGTCGCGTCTGATTTCCTGCGCTGATCTCCACCGCGCACAGCCAGGGGGCCCCGCGGTTCCCTCTGAGAAAGGTTAGTAAGCGCTCGGCGCTGGTTAGGTCGACACAGTGTGCAGACAGAATAAGATCCGAAAAACAGAAGTCATGTCGCTTTAAAAAGTTTTTAAAAATGCAGTTATACTTGTGTCTTTATGAAAATACATAGACGCAATTATACATATGCATTAAAAAAGACAAGTAATTCTACACTGATTGCAAAGGAGCTCGCTCTTTCTGGCAGTGATGGAAATGTTTCCTATCTTGTTTGAAGGTGGTGATGACAGATGAAATGCATTGTCAAAACTCGTAAAAACTACACTAAGGATGTATGCATTGTATAGTTTATAAATTGTATGTCAGTTTTTTAAAAACAACATAATTCTTCATGCATATTAAAAGTGACAAAGTGCTATAGCATATCGCATATACAAAAGCCGATTAAATGCAACTGCAGACATGTATTTCAGCATCTAGGAGCCATTCTGTGGGGTTATTTATTTATGCAAGCTCGGCGCAGCCGGGAACGGGAGCGAAAAGGCGCTGACGTCACTCGGGGAGGGGCCCAAGTCCTAAGAAAAGGCTGTGGGACCTGAGCGGCAGCAGCTGCCAGGCACAGCCTCACCATGAGCGGCCGCAACACCTCGGAGCTACACATCCTTTGTAGTGCCAGCCAGCTGTTCCTGCAGCCCCTCTGGGACCACCTGAGGACCTGGGAAGCCCTCATTCAGTCGCCCTTCTTCCCGGCCATCTTCTCCATCACCACCTACATGGGCTTCTGCCTGCCCTTTGTGGTGCTGGACGTCCTGTGCCCCTGGGTGCCTGCGCTGAGGCGCTACAAGATCCACCCAGACTTCTTGCCGACCACGCGGCAGCTGTTGCCCTGCCTGGGGCAGACGCTCTACCAGCACCTGATATTCGTGTTCCCTGTGACGCTGCTACACTGGTCCCACTACCCGGCCCTCCTGCCCCCCGAAGCCCCTGAGCTGTTCCAGCTGGTGTGCCACGTCGTGTTCTGCCTGCTGCTGTTCGACACCGAGTTCTTCGTGTGGCATGTGCTGCACCATAAGGTCCCCTGGCTGTACCGGTCGTTCCACAAGATGCACCACCAGAACTCGTCCTCATTCGCGCTGGCCACGCAGTACATGAGCATCTGGGAGCTGTTTTCCTTGGGCTTCTTTGACATGGTGAACGTCACGCTGCTGAAATGCCACCCGCTCACCGTCCTGGTCTTCCACGTGGTCAACATGTGGCTGTCGGTGGAGGACCACTCCGGCTATGACTTTCCCTGGTCCACGCACAGACTGGTACCTTTCGGGTGGTACGGGGGCGTGGCGCACCACGACTTGCATCACTCTCAGTTTAACTGCAACTTCGCCCCTTACTTCACACACTGGGACAAAATATTGGGAACTCTGCGGTCTGCTCACACCAAGTAGCACGGCACTCCTCCCGGTTTGGTGGTGTGGCTGCAGCAGTGATGGGTGCCCTCAGACCCAGGACTGTCGGGCGTTTCACACTTGAACCAGGAGAAACACACCTGAAATTTTTAAATTTTTATTTTTTTAGTAAGTAATTTATTACGTAATGGAAATTTATAGATGAAATCTGATGTATTTTTGCAATCTGGTAAAGTAATTTATATAATTTTTGTATATCAACAATTGTATTCTTGGTGTAGAATTTCAGCTCACTTCTATATCCTTGGTTCCTGGATGTAAAGTAGGCACTCATCACTGGCATATTTAAATCATCTCTTAAAGGATTTGTTTGAAGGACAAGAAATTTCCTAAAAGAACATATTTTTTTATGAAGATCTCTGACTCTATAAACAATGAAATGTGTTCCTGCTGGACAGTGACTAAGATTATTGTATTTTTTTCTATTTTTTTTTGTAAAACTATATATTGATATTGAAAGAAATGTTATTTGTGTTTAAACAAACAAACAAACAAACAAACAAAAAACAGAACATAAACCAAACAAGTATTGGCTCCTGTTTCACTGACATTTTCCCTGCCAAAAACTAAAACAGGAGGAGGGAGCTGGGAGGGCAGGTATCATTCAGAGCCTCCATCAACCCTATCTTGTGGTGGTGGGGTTTTTTGTGTGAGGTAGTAGAGAAGTGGGTGGGAGAAGGGGTCTATTTGATTGTTTTGTTCTGGAGATTTCACAGAGGAAAAAACACTATTCTTCTGTCAGGATTCAGCTGATTTTGCATAACAGGCAACTGGAAGAATTACCCTGTAAAGTTTTAGAGAGATTAACAATGAGCAACCATTTGATTATTGGTGGTGGCCAGTGTGTGGGGGGGAGAGGTGATGTTGGGGGATTTCTGGAGTGCTTTGCTTTGCAAAACTGGTGAATCAAATGTGTGCAGAGGGACAGACAGAAAGTGATTCTGAGTATCCTCCCATTTTCATGAAGCTATTTAGTGTAAATGACCATTATACACATCACCTCTGCAATTTCAGGTTTTTGTATATTCACTTTTCTTAAGACAAACATGCTGACTGCATACCCCTTTCTCAAAGAAAAAAAAAAGCGAAACTTGACTCTAGACCCCTGGTTCCTCATCTGTAAAAGGAGATTGTGTCTCAGATGTTCTTGAAGATTACTTGTGATAATAAATGTCCCTATTACTGACCACACACCTGTCACCCATCATGTACCCCATCCAGCTGCTACCTAATTGTTTTAATCTTTGGAGTGGAGTTAGATAGGGTGAAGTTAAAAATCAAGACAATTTGGATGGTAAAATATAAAGAATAGCAGCTTTGCATGTAATTCTAGGCTTACTACTATATATGAACTAAACTATTTTGTTTAAAGGTGAAAAATCCATCTAAAAACCTGGTCGCCACAGTCTGCCAGATGAGACCCCTAAGAAATGTGTTCAGGCCCTCCAAATCTTTGGGAAAATGCACTCGGAATACCCAGCTGCTCCCAGGCATTTTCTCATCTTCTCTCCCAATGTATGTGTTCTCTTGGCTTCTTCGCTAAAGCTACTTCCTCTTCTATCTGCAGCAAGACCATTCTGTGACTTAAAGATTATATTGATGTATAAAAGTGAAATCCACAAAAACAGGTTGTGAAATGTAAAGAGGACATGCTCCATTGTAGATAGTATATTAATATGATTAACTTGCTGAGTGGGGAAAGAAGAGAAGGGTGAACAGGTAGGTGTGGAATTTGATACAACAAGCAGCTTCAGGCACCCCAAATCTGCCTGGAAATCTTGGTTAATGACAACTGATCACAGCTCAGTCTCTGAGAATTTTAAAAATATGTTATATTGCCTCCCTGTATGAGGAAATTTTGCACTTGGAGCAAATTGTACACATGGAAATTATTTGGATTTAGAAAGACTTTCTCAAAATCCAATGTCTTATTAGTTTTTAATACCTTGGGAAGTGAAAGTGGGGGAGTGGAGAGAATGAGCAATTTCTCAGATAGTTTGAAAGACTGATAATAATAATAATAATAATTAATAATAATAATAATAATGAAATAGTTCACATATGCATGTGCTTTCAACACACACTGTTTCACCTACTCCTTACAATACTCTAAGGGATGTAGAATAGTTACCATTATTTTTTAAAATTTTATTATTCTTATCATCTCGTGTTATAGATGGAGAATTTGTACCTTCACAGGTTAAGTAACATACGATACATATTATAAAATACTAGAAGGTGGAGCCAGTTCTCACACTTAGGTCTTGTAGTATATACATACTATGCCTCTCCTCTGATGATGCTTATGATAATCTTCACAACTGCTAGAAAGATGCAAACTCTGCAACACCAACAAATAGGCTCCCTTCATTATTTCTCCTCAGCCCTGGCACACTACTTTGATGTGGCTGTCTTTGGGAGAAAAAACCAAGAGAAGTAAGCCTAGGCTGGTCTAAGCAGAACTCGGTAAACCATGAGGCAGGTCAGGGCCCTGTGTTCCCTCACGGCACATCTGCTAAGAGCACACATTCTGAAGGTAGATTGCCTGAGGGGAAACTTGACTCTGAAACTTAAGAGCTGAATGACGCTGGACAAGTTATTTAACCTCTCTGTGTCTTGGCTTCCTTACCTGTAAAATCATAGAACCCACCTTACAGAGTCGTCGTGAGAGATTTCGAGCTATTATGTGTGAGGTGCTAGATGGCTGGAGGTCTTGGCCATGTTGGCTGATGGATGCTTCCCGACATGAATAGCGGGACAACAGTTCAGGGCCATAGCCTCCTGTTCATAAATGTGTTTTAACTCTCTGTCTTACAGGGAACCAAAGAAAGCTGAGGTGTTGATTCTGCTTCCATCAAAGCTGTTTCTCCTGTCATCCTTTCAAGTCCAAAGTGTTGGAAAGAGAGAGTCTGTGTGTGTCTGACTCTACTTCCTCACCTTGAGTCATCTCACCCTACTTCTTCCTGAAACTTTCTCCCCCTGTTCACTGCCATCTTCCTAATTATCAGGTCATTTATGTATATATTTTCCCCTTGCTTTTCCACCTCCTAGGCTTTTAAAAATGTATTTGTTTTAGCTACGCAGCCTCTTAGAGTATGGTTCCTGCCTTGTTCTAGTGAGATTTCTCTAAATTGTTTTCCTTCCTAATTCTCCAGCTTTATTTTTTTCCTTCGGGGGCTCCTCTCTTTCCTGAGCAGGGAGGCAAACCTCCAGGTTCTTCTATATATACAAATATATATATATATTATATATATAATATATATATAATATATATACACACACATATATACATATATATACACTGTGTAATGAATGTTTTTTGTATCATCTTCAAGTACACCTCTAAATCTCTGCTTGCATTGCATTCTAGTACACACACACAAATTATATGCACACATGCCATGTATACGTGCATATATCCAGTATGTATGCATGTACTTTATATGCTATTTATGTACATACCACACACAAAATACATGTCCATACACTGTATGTGCACAGGCATGTGTGTGTGCACTGTATATGTATATATGCACATGTGCTATACATATATATACAGTACATATGTACAAACACATTTTATACACACTAAACATGTATTATGTGTATGCGTTATATATACATGTGCTATATGTATAAACATATATATAGAGAAAGTATATACATATGCCCACTATATATATATCCCTACCGTCTCTCTCCACAAAAACACACACACACACACACACACACGCACTCACACACACACATGCTCACACATACACACATAACCATTTATCTCTGCCCCTAGTACCATGCCTCATTCTTAATAAGTATTCGTTCAGTTTTTCATGAATTCTGGAAGCAGTAGAAATACACCTTTGCCATTAATCATGTCTTTCTTCATCTGTTTCATCCCCCATCACTAGTTCATCCTAGCTTTCTAACTCAGGCCATGTTCACAACCTGTAATATCTGTTCTAGAGAAGGTCACGGTCTACTGTAAAAGTGAGTCAAGCAAGCAAATGCATCTAATCTAATGTAGTCAGTGCTATAATGCAGGGTAGTAAGAGGTTGTTAAGGAAGCCCAAAGAAAGATAGGTCAGTTGAGCCATAGAAATCAGGATTTGTATGTGTCCGCCAGGCAGGGTGAAGGGCATACCCAGAAGAAGAAACAGAGCTGCAGAATCAGAGAAGAATGAAGAAACTTGACAAGCTTTAAACATAGTGTGAAGCTCAGAGTACTGAGAGAACAGGAAGGAAAGTCAAGGTATGTTTTTTTGCCTCTTGATAAGTCATTCAAACTGCTTAGAACTGTTTGCTCACCTACTTATGTCACATGGTTATTGTAAGATTATATATAAAATTGCTTTGAAACAATTATTAGGGCTTGCCATTATTTGTTGATTTATAATGAGCACATGAATAAACGCATTGTAAACTGGACTTAGAAGTGAAATGTTAAGAAGCATAGGTTATGTTCTCAGGCCAATAAAGGGGGTGGGGTGGGAGTGCCCCAGATTTTAAGCAAAGGAGTGATGAGATTCCATCTTATGTAAAGATAACTGGCAGCAGAGAATGGTGGTAATGAATCCAGTTAGGAGACCATTGTAGGTTCTGCCTGGATTCCAATCCTGGCTCTGCCACCTGTGAACTTTGTGATCCTGAGCAATTTAATCTCTCTGAGGCTCAATTTCCTTATCTGTGAAAAGAGGGTGGTAGTACCTACCCCTAGAATTGCAGTGTGTAAAAGGAAGATATTTAGAAAGTCCGGCACTCTGCCTCACACACACTCTGTAATAGAAACTCTTATGAGCTGTTACAGAAAGGTTATCAGAAGAGAAAATATGCCTATCCCAAAACAAGTGGATATGAGGTGGAGAAGAAGACATGCATTTCTCTTTTATTATAAAAGTAAGACATGCTCATGGAAAAATTTTAAATGCTAGAGAACAGTATAAAGTAAAAAGTAACTTTCATCCCCATTCGATGAATTTATTCCCACATTAGATGTAATCAAAGTTAACCTTTTTTTGGGTATCAAACCAGAGGACAGTCATTCAGTGTGTCTTTCTTTCTCCCTTTCAGGTGAGATGCATTAATTTGTTTTGAAAAGTTAAAAAAAAAAAAAGAAGCAAGTTAGTGTGAACAGAAATTCTTTAGACAAAGGCCCAAGGGCATTCCTCCCCTCCCCCAAAATATCTTTTGCTTATTTCCTTTTTCTAATATCTTTTGATCATTACTCAAAAAAAAGAAGAGAAACTTAAGTTATCTTTCTTCCATAGCTTGCTTTGGTGACTTGCTTGGGTGACTGTTCTGTACCTGAAACAGCAGGCCAAAGGCCAAGCAAGGTTTTCCTTGCTCCTTGCAGCTGGAGGATTTCTTTGCTCTCCTCTCCTCATACCTACTTCATTGACACTTCTTACATTAACTTCACTCTCTGCCTTTTCTACTAGAAGGAAAGGTCCCTGAAGGAAGGGGCCATGTCTTATAGTTCTTTGACTTCTTCAAGGATCTTACACTTGGAAAGAGCTCAATAAATGTCTCTTGATGTAGGCTCTAGGGTTTGGAGCCTGTAATGGCTGGGTTTGAGCTGCTCAATTTTTTGTTTTGGGTTAAATCATTGAATCACTCTGTGAGCATCAGTTTTCCTCTCTGTGAAATGAGTGGAATTTGGGGTAATAATAACTTGCCTGCTTCCTCAGGCTGCTGTGACCATCAAATGAGATAGAGCAGTAGGACGCTGGGTGGAAGAGTGAATGCTGACTGTGAGCATGTGGGCCTTAGGAATCTACAACGACAGAAAGGTGCTATGTTTCCTGTCTCCGCCTGTCTCTGCCGTGACAGTACTCCTTCATGGCTTCCTTCATCCAGCCACTGCCTCTCAGGCTCCATACCAGCCTCCTTTCTTCTATTCCTTTCCTCTGCACTTCTTGGTTCTTGCTTCCCTGCTGAATCTCAGGAGAATATAGGAGAAGGCAGGGGACACCTCAGAGAGACCAGGGTTAGAGAAAGCTGGCCCCAGGACAATGCGGTTTGCAGAAGTAGCCAGAGCAGTAGTATTCGTGCCAGTCAGAAGCAGTGTCAATCTGAGACATGCCAGGAGGGGGCTCTTTCTGTTCCAAAAACTGTCTCCAAACCAAGAACTGGCTCCAAACCAAGAACTGGCTCCAAACCAAGAACTGTAGCCTGCTACGTAAGTAGAATTTGTCAGCAAAGGGCTTTTTAAAAAAGGAGACTTTTGCAATTTGACACTAACTAGGAAAAAGTCACCCTCTACTAGGCAGTCTGAACCCCCCAGTTAAGTGAATGAAAGAAAGAGTGGCTCATTCTTGTCAGTGGTTTTGATCTGCCTGAGATAAAGCATTGCTGAGGGAATACTACTCATGTACTAACGCTGTCAGAGATTTTATAAATGCAGAGGCTGAGACGCCACTGTCAAGTTTCCCTATTTTATGAATAAGGAAACGGGGTCTCAGATGAGAAGTGGCTTCCCTGAAACACACAGCTGGGCCAGAGCTCAAAGACCTATGTATGTTCTCCCTGTTGCTTCCCTCCCTCCTCTGGGTCCTCAGAGCCAAGGGAGGCTGTCTCTTCATGAAATTCAAAGATGTGGTTATGGGACACTGCTTAGAAAATTTTGCAGGCCATATTTTTTGTTAATCATTTGCATGAACACAATATAAATTGCTCTGCTCGTTTTGTAGCAACTTGAGAGAAGTGTTAATTTGAAATTTTGCTAAGATCTATCCTGCCACATAATTTGCAGGTAATTGGTGTCAACTTTTATTTTATCCCTGTGAACTGTGAAAATCTCTGCTTAGAAAATGGTTTAAAAAGCATCCATGTGATGGAATACAACTCAGCACCAAGTAGGTATGAGCTGCTGATATGTGCAACAACAAAGATGAACCTTAAAATAATTATGCTACATAAAGGACACTAGACCAGAAATGTGTGGACTATATGGTCTATTTATAGGGTGTGTGTATGATATGTTTCCATTAATGTAAGATTTCAGAAAATGCAAATAAATCCATTGTGACAGAAAGTAGATCAGTAGTTCTTTGGGAGAGGGCGAGCAGCTTCAAAGATGAATCACCAAGGGGCATGAGAAGACTTTCATGGATAATGGATGTGTTCATATCTTGATTGTAGTACTGACTTTATACATATATACATATGTGAAAATTTACTGAATCATACACTTTAAATGTGTAGTGTATTGTTTCTCAATTATATTAAATAATGGTGATGATGATAAGTTGATCTTGGACCTCATGTTCTGAATTTTAGCTTTGGGCTGCTATAAAAAACAAACAAACAAACAAACCATAAACTAGGTGGCTTAAATAACAGGCACTCATTTCTCACAGTTGTGGAGTCTGAGCAGTCTAACACTGAGGGCCTGACAGATTCAGTGAGGGTCCTCTTCCTGGTCTGTAGACAGCCATCTTCTGGTTACGTCCTCACAGACAGAGAGAGCAAACCCTGGTCTCTCTTCTTCTTCCTATAAGGACACTAATTTCATCATAAGAGCCCCAGCATCATGACCTTATTTACATCTAGTTACCTTCCAAAGGCCCTACCTCAACCTCTATTGTGGGGTAAGGCTTCAACATATGAATTTGGTGGGGGGTGGGGCACAAACATTCAGTTCATAATAGTACTTGTAAAGAGTTTTTATTCTGTTGGATGGTGTGTTCTATAATTGTCAATTACATCAAGTTGATTAAAGTGTTATCAAAGTCTTCCATATCTTTATCTTCCTTTTACTTGGTCAATCAATTAATAAAGAGGGCATCTGAAATCTCTGACTATAATTGTGGATGTGTCTATTTCTTCTTTCAGTTTTATCAATGTTTGCTTCATATATTTTGAACTCTGCGACATGAGATATAGAAATATTTAGGATTGTTGTGTACTAATTTATTTAGCACCTACTATGTGACAAGAATTATACTACATGCTTTCCATATATAAACTCCTTCATTGTTAAAGGCTTATTCAATATTTTCTATCTTAGTTTTAGAGAGGAGAAAGAAACTGGTACACAAAGTTGTGAAGAAACCTGCACGAAGTTTTACATAGCAGGATAAAACCTGAAAGAGTTAAATTTCAGAGGCCTCAATTTTGACTAGTTTGTTATTTTAGGTGTGGAGTGGGGATTCAAACCTTGGACAGGGTCAGGGTAAGAAACATGGTTAGATCGTAAGCTCCTTTAAAAATTTGGCCTTTTGTTGTGACTGTTGAATTGGTTCATATCTTCCATATCATACACATCTGTTTTATCAGATGAGAAAATGAAACACATTTCCTGCCCAAATGGAATTAATTGAGGTTGGAGTCAACATTTAAACTCCATATGTTTTGGTGCTTTGTGTGTGGCCTGAGAGCTGATTGCTTTCTTTTTGTCCATAGGTTGTACTAAAGCAGTTCCAAGATGACTGATGAGAAAGAAAAGAAGCATCTTAAGTATTAATGAGTCTACAGAATCCATTGCCAAAGAAGCTCAGTAGCCAACCCCACTTTTCCAGTAGAGCTTCATTCAAGTGCCTCCTCCAGCCCCCTCTGTTTCTTGCTGACTCCCTCAGAGATAGAGTATTAGACTTTTAATAAAAAGAAGAAATTTGAGGAGGGAAAATGGCATAGATGATAGAGGCTTTGTTCATCCCTCTTGTGACCAAATCAAAGTTGTGACAGAGATACAGAACAAACAGCAAGGAAAATCACCTGGGATCTAGATGAACAGAAGCACTACAACTAGGGAGAGAAATAATTAATCAACCTGCAACAGTAGAAGGTGGGAGGGGGTGAAGATGTGAGGCTGCCTGGTCCTGAGGAGCAGAGTGGAACAGAGGCTGTGCCAGTGGCAGCAGCAGCTGCTGATGCCTCTTATAGGGGCCGTGCCTGCCAGCGGACTTTCCCAGTGATGGACCTGCTCGCTCTGAGCACCAGTGCCGGGTCGGCTGCACAGAGGGCACCAGGGACTTACACGGGGACACTGAGTTGTCAGAGCGAGGGCCAGGGGCTAGGATTTCTCCCCGGCAGAAGTGCCGGTGGTATCCATTGTTCCCCTGTTGAGCCCTCTCTGCTTCCAGTGTGTGGACACAGCGCTGCCATAGCTGAGATGTTATCAAACTGGGTAACAGAGGTCACTCTGCCTACTCAAACTCGCGACCCCACCCAAGCCACATCTAGGTGTGTCCTCAGCGAGTCAGATACTCCTTGCTGAGCAGCACCAAGATTCACATTGGTGGCAGCTGGCCTCGGTTTTGCCATGGCCTCTTGAGGCGAATATAAGCACAGCATCTGTGTTTGCCTGCTGAATCTTAACAGGTGGCCCCAGAGGGGCACAGGCTTGGGCTAAACTTGGCCTGCAGCTGAACTCCTCTCAGGACTGTGCCACTGGACACCTACTTCACAAATCCTCACTAATAAGACTGAGAGACTTAGGAGCTTTGCTTAGTACATAGAAAAATACACAGAAAGGCAGCCAAAATGGGAAGCCAAAGAAGCAGGTCCCATATGAGAGAACAGAACAGAGATCCAGGAATAATGGAGTCAAGCAATCTAAGAGATGCAGAGTTCCAAACACTGGTTATAAAGATGCTCAGCGAATTTAGGGGAAGTGTAGATGAACTCAGTGAGAACGTTAACAAAGAGATAAAAAACATAAAAATGGAAGTGGAAATTATAAAAGGGAACCAGTCAGAAATGAAGAACACATTATCTGAGATGGAGAGTATATCAGAGGGAATCAACCTAATGGATAAAGAAGAGGATCGAAATACTGATATTGAGGATGGGGAAGCCAAGGACACTCAATTGGAATGGCAAAAAAAAAAAAAAAAAAAAAAGGAAGCCAAGGCTAAAATAATAATTTAAGGAGCCTAAGGGACACTATTAAATGTCAAAATATCTGTGTCACAGGGGTACCTGAAGGAAAACTAGACATTAAAGAGCTATTTGAAGAAATAATGATGGAAAACTTCTCTAACCTGGTGAAGGAAATAGACATACAACCCCAGGAAGCTCAGAGAGTCCCAAGAAAGAAGAACCAAAGAAGCTCACACCAAGACACATTATAACTAAAATGCCAAAGTTTAAATACACAGAGAGAATCTTAAAAGCAGCAAGAGAAAAGCAGTTACCTATAATGGAGCACTCATGGCAGCTGATTTCTCAAAAGAAACTATGCAAGACAGAAGGACTTGACACATACTATTCGATGTGATGAAAACCAAGGATATACAACCAAGCATACTTTATCCAGCAAAGCTATCATTTAGAGTTGAAGGACAGATAAAGAGCTTCCCAGACAAAATTAAGCTCAAGGAATTTATCAGCACCAAGCCAGTATTGCAGGAAATGTTGGAGAGACTTCTTTAATAAGAAAAAACATGTATCAAAAACAGGAATAAAGAATGGTAGTAACTACATTCCTAAAAACAAGGACCTCAAATGGAAAATAATTAAGTGCTCCAACGAAAAGATAGAGTGACTAAATGGATAAGAAAACAAGACCTTTACATATGCTGCCTACAAGAGACTCACTTCAGATTAAAGAGGATTAAGAGGAAGGGGATGAAAAAAGATATTACCTTGATGAACCTAGAGGGTATTGCACTGAATGAAATGAGTTAGATAAAGACAAATATTGCATGATTTCACATACATGTGGAATCTAAAGAACAAAATAAACAACAACAACAAAAGTGGAAATAAACTCATAGATACAGAGAATATTTTGAGAACTACTAGACAGGAGGGAGAATGAGGGGATGGCAAAAAAAAAAGCAAAGGGAGTAAGAAGTACAAATGAATAATTGCAGAATAGACATGAAGATGTAGACTGTAGCATGGGGAAGATGGTTAATAATGTTGTAATAATTAGGTAATGGGGAAGAAGAGTACTAGATTTAGTGGGGTGATCACTTTGCAAGATATATGTATCTCTGATCACTATACCGTGCAACTGAAACTGGTATATTGTATGCCAACTTTAACTGAAAAAAAAAACCTAACTGAATTGTACAATGTAAATATGAGCAACTAATTGTCTATTATATTTCAATAAAGCTGAAAAAAATATTATTCTTCACTATAGAATGATTTTTTAATAGACCCTAAAAAAAAAAGAAGAAGAAATTTGAGTTTTGGCTTTTCCACTTACTAACTGCATGACTTTGAGAAAGTAACTTAACTAATCTATAAAATGGATCTACTAACAGTACTTACAAAAAAAGGTTATTTTGATAACAACACATAACACTACTTAAATGTGGGGTATTATTATTATAATTAATATCTCTTCTTATAAATAAAGGAGGCCTTCTTCCTCCAGTTTCTGCTTGGCATACTAAATCAATGCTAATACTGGCATGCACTGCATGATGACATTTCTGTCAACGACAGACAACATATACAATAGTGGTCCCATAAGATTATAATGAAGCCGAGAAATTCCTACTACCTGATGGTGTCATAGCCATCATAAAGTCATAGTGTAAGGTTGTAGCTGTCATAACATTGTAGCCATCCTAACATCACAGCACAACATGTTACATGTTTGTGGTGATGCTAATATAAACAAATCTACTGAGCTACTAGTCCTATAAAAGTATAGCGCACGCAATACAGTAGTAGGCTATCCCATCCAGGTTTGTGTAATTTTAGTCTATGATGTTTGTACCATGACAAAACAACCTAACGTTGCATTTCTCAGAATGAATTCTCCATTGTTAGGTGGTGAGTGATTGTAATTGTCAGTTACTGAGTCACTTCCATGTATCAGGCACTTTTTATCTACATAATTTCATTTACCCTTCATTTATCCCAGCAACCTTGTAGAATCTTTTCATTATCACTTTTTTTTAAAGGAGGAAATGGAGACTCAGAGAGGTTATGTGACTTGCCCATGATGATGTCCAGAGTGTGTGGAAAGCAAGATATGAATTCAATCTAAGTAAAGCCTCTTTCTTCCACACACCTCTATTCCCTTTTTCTAATCCCTCCCTCAAACGATAGAGAGAGAAGCTCTCCTAGGCCTGCCATGCATAGCCATGCAGTTTGTACACTGAACAACTCCAAGAAGTGTCATTTTCATAGGTATCAATGTGAATGGTGCCCCCTAGAGGTATGCAAAGCATAAAGCATAACTTGCAGTCATATATGAGGAGGCCTTGGTACAGCTAATGTGTTTTATTCAGAGAGGAGAGAAAATTTTGCTGACAGTCACATTGTTGTCTCTGCATTCCTCCTTTCAATCATTCTCAGAGATGCTTTCTATGCTTTTATACTTCTGAGTAAATGATCTGAAGAGACCTGACCACATCATCTCTCACTTTGTGATGTTACTTCCTCAATAAGATGGTAATGAATATGTATGCATTTGTACTATTCTTTAGGTATTTTCCTTTCTTATGCCCCTACATGCCTGCCACCTTCCAACAACTGCTGTGAAAGAAGTTGCATAGCTGGATTTGGCAGTATGGTGCAATGACACAGATAAAAATGAGCTATTTTATTTGAGTTCATCCTGGAAGATTTCCTGCATGTACCTGTGAGTGCTTAAGCCACTAAAAGTCCTAGAGGCATAAAATAAATCCTTTCATGTCTCATTTTCCAGAAAATGCAGCTTAGCGTTGCTCTTGCCTTTGGTCATGCCTTTATCCACATATGAGAGGAAATGTGAATTTAGGAATATGTTAGAGCACATGAATAGTCTTTCATCTGGGCTTGTTTCCTTCTTCTCTAGGCCAGCATCCTAAATGCTATGGTTTATAGAGGTCTTTCTCTAGCAGCTAAGCTTTAACCATGATATTTGTACTCAGAGCTGGAGGCAGTAGAAACACTAATTTTTGGTAGATCTGAGAAGGGTCTATGATCTTGGCCAGGCCTGGTTAATAATTTCACTAAATTACCTCGGTAATAGTTACAGAAAGTTTATTGTATTTTTCTTACATTTATATAGGGTTTTATAGAAAGTTCTCAAAGTCAACAACTTTGCTTTATATCATAACCTTGTGAGATTGATTGAGTAGATAATTTTATGTCTTGCAAAAGAGAAATATGTACTATGAAGCTAGAGATGTTAAAAGAGATATCCAAGCTCACAAAGCGAATATGAGTCTGAAACTCTATTTGAGCTTTTCTTCCCAGAATTCACATAGCCATCACTGCATTCATTTGGAAGTCATAGAGACTTAGATCTTTTGCTTTTCTCAACCTCTAAACCCAAAGATCCACTACAAAAATGTGGGAACATTTAAAACCAGTCCAAATTATTATAGTGATTTTAGACTAATTAGAGTTGAGTGAGTATTCCAGCAGAATAAATTCATGCCTTGTAAATTGTCTCCTCCAGAAGTGCTTTTTCTGTAACCCTAATCAGCTACAAGTGCCAATATAAATAGTAAGGGGCAGACCTCCAATTGCTGTCTATTAAGAATTGTTTCAACAAGAACTACCCCAAGACTATGCAGTTATTTGTACCCCTATATAAACATGTGATCCATATTGACCTACAGAGGTGTAGGGAGGTAAAGTGCAAACAGCCCAGTTTATTGTCAATTGGCCAAATTATGATGCTATATTCTTTCTCAGGAACTCGGAAATAACTTTATCCTTTTAGAAATCTGTGCTTACACTCCCAAGTGGTCTCTCTACTACTTCCTGGCTTAAAATGTGGTCTCTGGGACAGGGGGGGCACATGACTCTTGTGTGTAAATGTGTATGCTGATTGAAGCATATACATTAATGTACATCATTCATTGATGACAAATAAAGAAGTCTTTCTTGTTCTCATTCAACATCTAGGTCCTTGTGAACAATTACACTACCTCAAAGTTAGGCTCTTGATGTGAAAGACAGATACTAGTTTAGAAAATAGAAATATCTTTGAATTAAGTGGAAGTAGGCACTAATCCACAGCTCAGTGGGGAGCTCAACAAAGAGGTTAGCTTAGACCAAGTTGGAACGAGAATTCAGGAAATGGGAAAGTTAAGGCTTGTGGTTTAGAATTTCCTTGTGTGGCTTGATGTAGTTTTCAAAACTTCTTTTTCCAAGAAAAATACCAAAGCAATACTTTCACTGAAAGTTAGTGTTCCTAACTGCCTCCAGTTCCCCTGAAGGCAAACACCTTTATAACATAACAGCTGGTGGAAGTTTATGACATGTCAGCACCAATTCGAGGTGTTTTCTCTGATTAATTAGAAACATCAAAAGAAGGCAGAAAAAAGGGGGGCGGTTAGAATACAGCACTGAAAACTCTTTGTTGGAGATAAATACTTTGAAATATATCTATTCTAGGGTGATACTTTACAAACTTTCCTTCTTGTTCTGAAATTTCATGTGGACATGTAATAATAAGTAGGGAAAACTGGACCTGTTATGGTTGAACAGGAGGTAGTTACACGGAGCCTACTTGATCTGCCGCCCACACGTCCCCTGGGGAACATCAGAGACACTTCAGAGCTCTAAGGAACACAGTGAAAAATCAGTGGACTAGGAAATTTCTGGAATTTCTTTGTGGTGAATGAAGTAGTTGGTCTGTAGCAGTTGCTAGAGGAGACTAGGAAGGAAAGATTAGGCTGCAAACTCTTTGATGGGCAGGATTCTAACATGTTCATTTCTCTGTTGTTGACAAGCATATGACCTGTCTCATGGCAACTGCTGATTAATTTAACAATTTGTTAAATAAATGATTGTATTTTTTAAAATCTATATTTGAATGACAAAAGTACTTAAAATCAAGAGAGCACAAGAAAATAAGTATATTGAAGAGGATGAATGTCGGCCTTGTGTATCCTGATGTCCTCATAATTGCCTATCTGGAGAGGTACCTCTTGCTATTTGGTCCTAATGAGGAATGAAGTATGTAACCCTAATGAATCTTCCAGCTTAATGAAGCTTTACCTTGATATGTTGTCAAGTCTAGTTTATAAGCACCCTAGAGGTAAGCTTTAAGAACCTATAAAACCATGGTTCTCAAATTTTAGAACACATAAGAATCACTCCAGAAAACTGTAAAAACCATAGATTTCTGGGCTTTACTCCAGATGTCCTGATTCAGCAGGTCTTGGGTAGGGACTTGGAGTCCTTATACAAATGGTTCATGGGCCATAAGTTTGAGAAATCCTGATGCCCTGGATGAAAGGTGCAGGAGAGGAAAAGTAACTGCTTGTTCTTGGAGGTCACAACTACACTTCCTGATTCTAAGCAAACTGAGACTCTCAGCACCAATTTTGAAGGCAATCTTAGTCTACCCCCATTCCTCAGAGGTTCCCAGAGCAGTAACTTCTACTCATAGGGCTTGCAGAAATCAAGGCCTGGAAAGATGACCCCAACTGTAGCTAGCCTGAATTTGCTCTTCTGACACATTTTTAAAAAATTCCCATCTCCCTATCCCCTTACCTTTGGCAATTATCAGTTTGCTCTCTATATCTATGGGACTGTTTCTAGGTCCATTCATGTTGCTGCAAATGGCAAGATTTTGTGCATTTTTTTTTTTTTTTTGCTGAATAATATTTCTATATATATCACATCTTCTTTGTCCATTCATCTATTGATGGACATCTAGTTTGCTTCCGTATCTCGGCAATTACAAGTAACACAGCAATGAAAATAAAGGTGTATATGTCTTTTTGAATTTGTGTTTTTGTTTTCTTCAGATAAATATCCAGAAGTGGAATTGCTGGACCATATGGCATCTCTGTTTTTAATTTTTTTAGGAATCTCCATACTGTTTTCCATAGGGGCTGCACTAATTTACAATCCTACCAACAACATACAAGGGTTCCCTTTCTCAACATCCTTATCAGCACTTTCTATTTGTTGATTTATTGATGATAGCCATTGTGATAGATGTGAGGTGATATCTCAGTGTGATTTTAATTTGCATTTTTCTGATTAGTGATGTTGAGCATCTTTTCATATGTCTGTTACCATCTGTATGTCATATTGGTCCTCTGTCCATTTTTAAATTGGATTGTTTGGGTTTTTTTGATGTTAAATTGTATGGGTTCTTTGTATATTTTGAATATTTACCTTTTATCAGATATATCATTGGGGAATATCTTCTCCCATTCAGTAGGTTGTCTTTTTGTTTTATTAATGGCTTCCTTTGCTTTGTAAAACCCTTTTAATTTGATGTAGTCCCAGTTTTTATTTTTCCTTTTGTTTCCCTTGCCTGAGAAATATCCCAAAGGATATTGCTAAGAGTAATATCAAAAAGCTTACTGCCTATGTTTTCTTCTAGGAGTATTATGGTTTCAGGTCTTACATTTAAGTCTTTAGTCCATTTCGAATTTATTTTCATATATGATATAAAAAAGTAATTTAATTTTATTTTTTGCTTGTATCTATCTGGTGATGTTTTCCCAACACCACTTATTGAAGAGACTGTCTTTACCCCATTGTATGTTCTTGCTTCCTTGGTCTTAGATTAATTGACCATATAAGTGAAGATTCATTTCTATTCTCTCTATTCTATTCCATTGATCCATATATCAGTTTTTATGCCAGTACCATATTATTTTGATTATTGTAGCTCTATAAGATAGTTTGATATCAGAGAGCATGATACCTCCCACTTTGTTCTTTGTCAAGATGTCTTTGGCTATTCAAGGTCTTTTGTGGTTTCATATATATTTTAGAATTAATCATTCTAATTCTGAGAAGCATGCCATTGGTATTTTAATAAGGATTGCATTGAATCTACATATTGCTTTAGATATTTTAACACATTTTTATTCAAAGTCTGGAATAACCCCAACAGTATCAAGTAGTAGTCAAAACGTGTTCAAAATAATGTGGAAAGAATGACAGAACACAATGCAAATCTCTATAACGACATTCTTTCAAATAAAGCCATCTTATTAGCAGAGTCTATTGATATTAATCATCAGGACAGAATGGAAAAAACAAATTACTTTGTGATTATGATATTTTGCTAGTTGCTAAATATTATAACTATAAAGGCATGGCCTTATAGAGTAGTAACAACTGACATTTGTATACGATAAATATTTATAAAGGGCTATTCTAATCAATTAGTCCACAAAGAATCCTTGAGAGGTAGGTATGGAGATTTGATTTTTGAATATTAAGTGATTTTTTAAAACAAAGAAACATAATCTTAAATGATGTTGGTTCCATAATCAGTTCCAATGTCAAAAAAGTTTATTGATACCTAGAGCATGGTTGACATCATATGTAGCAGACAAAAGCCTATGAAGGCAGGTTGAACAGGGACCACCCCCTCATACTTCCAGAATGTTCTAAGCAACAGTGACATCTTTAAAGGAGGTGAAACTTAGTCCCATTGTGTCTCATTGGAATAAATCAGTGATGGTATCCTTCTTTCAACAAAATACTGAACCATCTGTCCTTTACAGTCAAAATATCTCCAGATAATTGATGAGGTCTGTCACCCCAGCTACCCCTCAGTTTTGTTAGCTCTCAGCAATAGCTAAATGGGAAACAGTACAACAAAATTTATAAAATCTATTAATATAATTTACACAGATTTCTAAGGGAACCAAAGATGTCTATTAAGAAGCCTCTTGATACTTAGAGTTCTCTTACTAAAACAATGTTTTTCAAACTTTTGGAAATATATGCCTGTCTCTGTATTAACATTAAAATCTCAAATTACATTTTGCTCCAATACAATGCCCCCTTCCTTCTTCCTTTGAGAATCACTCTTCTTGGATGAAATCTTATGTTAATAGGTATCCTTAAAAATAATATTCTGCAAGTAAGGAATAGAATAAAGCTGTTGATAAATAATTCTGGAGTAGTTTAAAAAATAATGGCTTTTATTTATCTCCATGGCCCTACCCCACCATAAATAACCTCGTATGATTCACTTTCTTCTTTGATTTTTCTCAATTTTCATTTATGATCCTCAATCTCTAATTTCCTTCCCATCTCTGATGAGTAATAATATAATCAGAAATACAACCAAGTTATAAGTTGTGATCATGACTGATGGGAAATGTAAAGTAGCTAGCTTGTTTCTGAGTCAGATAATTTTCTCAGATGGGACTCTGGAGAGCAAAAACACTACATGTGAAGGAGCAGAGAAAAATATCAAGAGTCAGAATCAGTGCTAGTTTCTTATCTAGATAAGATCTAGTACAGAGAACACAGGTGCAAGCATATCTAGATAACTACAAAGCCAAATTTGAGCTCTGTTCAACTAACTGCTTCTAATAAATTCATCCATGATGAATGGGAAGGGCATGGAAGTGTTTTCTTTCCTTGGAACATAGGTTGTGGCAGTTTGCAGCAGTAGTCTTTGAAGAAAATAAATGTGCATGTGTGTTATGACAGGGATGGAGTGGTTCTTGCCCTTTTGGGAATGCCAGCTCGAGTGTCATCCTGCAGCTGTCTGATGTGACAAATTGGAATTAAGCAAGGGGAGCATAGGCTGAGTGCTCTGTGGAAACTGGAAAGTGACAAGAGTAATAGGGCTAGAAGTTCACTCTAAATAATTGTTGACACATGTATGAAATTTGGCCTTGGCTGCACCTGCCTTCCAATTCTTACAATCAATACTCCACAGAAAAACAACACTTCTTTCAAATATCTACAATAAGAAATCACTAGGAACCAATTATTTTCCTCATCAAAGAATTTCATTATATGCTTTTTACCACTAAAATTACATACAATGTCTACATTTGTAGATATTATTTTAAAAGATAGAGTTTATAATAATATATTAAGTCTAAAATATATACACTAAAATTTTTACAGAGGTAA
The DNA here is from genome assembly GCA_028627145.1 of Eidolon dupreanum. NCBI lineage: Eukaryota > Metazoa > Chordata > Mammalia > Chiroptera > Pteropodidae > Eidolon > Eidolon dupreanum. The sequence goes on from CM053506.1 coordinate 25,168,532, forward strand.
TCTCTGGGTAATAACATTAGAATTGCTTTTTTCCTATGTATTTCTTAATTTCCAATTTCTCAAAACATTATTTTATATTATACTTTATATTTTATAATTATTTTATGTTAAGAGAAATACAAATGGTACTCAAAAACAATGTAATGATAATTGCTAACAATTATGGGACCTTTTTCTATGCTTAGTTCTGGGCTTGGTGCTCTGTATGTATCATCTGTTTTAATTCCCCTGAATACACATTGAGAGTGGAACTTGTCTACATTTAACCCATTCAGAAGTAGGCTTATCTCAGTTCAGTGACTTACTCAAGGCTGTGTATGGCAAGTGTATGACATAACCAGGATTTGAACCCAGGTGCTTTGTGACTCTAGGACCTTTGGCCTAAACTGCATTAGAATCAAGATAACCCTTCAACTTTCCATTGCTGTCAAATCCTAATATCTCAATGAAATCTAACCACTAAAATAAATGGCAAATTCTGGATTCTTATCTCAATAATCAGATTTTTACTTTACTTAATTCCATTTTATTCTATAACAAATTTAGAGCACCAGGAACAAACAGCAAGAAACAGGATTTTGAAACTTTTGTCAGGGCTCTAGATGGCCTAGAACATCGGCTGAAAATTCATAGATGTCAGAAAACTAGCTATAGTCACAGAATTTTAATTCTTATGGGTTGCCTCTCTTTGTAAAAGTAGAGAGCTCATACAATTTTGACTGAATAAAAGTTCTATTGGTGAATTTTGCTAAATGGTGGACTTATTATATTCCTCATGGAAAGCATAGGCACCAACCAGTTAGAATGGTACTCTTTCCTATTATGGAGTGCCCTGCTGGGCCTTCGATTAATAGATAATGGGGAAGTCTAGAAAAATAAGGGGAGGAAGGAGAGGACAGGTCAGCCAAGGCATTGGAAGGACACTCAGAGTGTAGGACTAGTGGCTATTTACTAGAGAATGTGAAAGTACAGTTGATCCTCATTATTTGTGGTGGTTACATGCTATAAAGTTGTCAGGAAGACTGAATTATCGAGCAATAAATCATTACTTCTAAGAGAGAGACTCTAGTCATAACATTTTTATCAACTGATCTATAGAAGCCTTGTTTTATGTGTGTTTCTGTTTAAAGACACCTTACCTAATATACATTGTTGATTCATTAACATTAAACACTAGGACTCATGCCTAAAGTAAGTTTATTTTCTCCGTTAGTCACACTACAGCGTTTTTATGATTAGGATTAGTAGACAGCACTGATTTTGAAACAGTGAAATAGCCTACAAAGAGCACAAAAATGTGAGAAAACGTAGCACTACGTGCACTATGAAAAGGATACTTGTTTATAGTATGAGAGCTGAAACAGGAAGACAGCATGTCACCTTGTTCAAGCTTAGCTGGGAATGCATGTGTAGGTTGACTCAAATTTTTTGTTGCTTTCTAAATGTCCATGAATGACTATGAAAATGCCATGAGAATTGATTTTGGAGTTACAAATGAATTTTAACAAGTAGGCAAATTCTCAATTACAGAATCTGTGAATAATGAGGATCAACTATTTCAATATTTGAATGTCTGGTAAGACCATACTTGTACATGGAGCTTGAACACCGCAGTAGTATATAATTCTATGGCTTTGGGCAATGTAGCCTTGCTCTGTGAGGTTGCCCTTCTCCCTCTCACCTTATTCTACCATCTGTATCTCTGTTCTAGCTAGTCCTTCAACTCTGGCAAATTACTATCTCCTTTTTTCCATTTAAATATCCTGTAAGCCTGTCAAATATTCTGCTTCTTCCATAAGATCACCCCTAATAATCTTAGTCAATATTAGTTGCCTTCCACCCTTGCCCCATCATAAACATCACTCCTCGATGATATCTTGCTTCTTAACACTAGGGCTCTTTCTATTCTACATTCAACAAAGGATTACTTAACAGAGTGGTTCCTTTGGGACTGTGGCCCGTCCCTTCCATGTCTTCACACCCTCTCCCACTATAAACTCTGTTTTCATAGAGTCATAGAATGCAAAAGCTCTTATAGGCCACTGCAGTAAAAGTTATATACATAGATTAAACTTTCATTTACTTGATCTATGCTTAATATTTTAACCCTTAAGTCATTTTCTTAACAGATCAAATTCAGTAGTACTTCAGACTACATTATTCCTCAAGCTCTGAATTTTGAAGTTGCTTAATGTATATTTTAGATGCTTATATTGATATCTCCAATCCAGGTTGAAGCAACTTTCACTATAACTAAATAGAGGACTTATTATATTCCCCAGGGAAAGCACAGGCACCAGATAGTCAGAATGGTAGTCCTCCCTGTAATGGAGGGTCTTGCTGGGCCTTCAGTTAATAGATAATAAAATAATCTAGAAGGATAGGTGAGCAGGGAAAGGACAGAGCAGCCAAGGCACTGGGAGGATACTCAAGGAGTGGGATTAGTATTTACAAACTTCATACAAGGAAAGACCCTATCTGATATATTCAGCACTGAATCTCTAGTGACTTGTGTAGAATTAATGAATATAGTCACTTTAACTCCCATAGAGAGATTCTATTCTCAGATCAGTCCGGTCTTCATTAATTAAATCTAAGCCTACATTCCTTGGCACAAAGTGACTAGCTATTTCATCAAACATTCTCTTCTCAAGTCACCTTGTAATATCTCTTTTCCTCTCTTTGCCCTGTTATGGCACTCAACACATACTGCCTTGTGTTATAGTGATTTGTGTTCATTTAACATCTTTTCTTCAGGAATATTAACATCAAAGACAGAAATTGTGATTCAGTGGCCCTTTATTTCTACTCTAGCCCTCAATACCTAGCAAGTATGTATGTACGTTTTCATTAATTAATTAATTAATCAAATGAGCACCTATCATGTGCCAGAGACTAGGTGCTGGGATGTAGTTATGAGTGAATAAATAGCCCAGTCTTCATGGAACTTACATCATAGTAGGGGAGACAGACAATAACCAGGATGAATAAGTAAGCTGTACAATATGTTTGAGATTCCTGAGTGTTAAGGGGAGTAACAAAACTAGAGTAGAGGACATGTTGTCTGGGATGGTGGTGGGAGTTGTCACACAATTTTATGTGGGGTAGCCAGGGAAGGCTTCACTAAGAAGGTGACTTTTGACTAATAGCCTAGAGGTAGTGAGAAATCCATGGGCTTAACTGGAGGAAATTCCAGTTAGAGAAAATACCAAGGGTAATGGCTTGAAATGGACACATACTTAGAGCTTGTGAGGAAAAGTAAGGCTAAAGGCTAAAGTGGAGTGAGTGGCTGAGAGTATATAGGAGGGGAGGTCAGAGGCCAGACCACGGAGATCCTTGTGGGCTATTATGAGGATTCTGGGCTGCACCCTTCCATGAAAAGCCATAGGAGGGCTTCACACAGAGGAGTAACATGTTCTGACTGTTTAACATGCTCACTCTGGCTGCTGTGTGGAGAATAGACCACAGAAGTTGGAGTCGAGTAGAGAGTTGGGAGATGGTTGTGACCTGGAGCAGGGTGCAGCAGTAAAGACAGTGAGAAGTGCTTGGATTCTGGATAAATTGTGAAGGTATAACAAGACAGGATTTATAGACAGGATGTAAAATGTGAGGCAAATAGAGGAGTTTGGCTTGAGAAGCGTGAAGAATGGGGTTTCGGTTTACTAAAATGGGAACGTTTATGGAAGCAGCAGGATCTGGGATAGAAAAAGAGGGTAGAAGCTTAGTTTTTGATATGTTAAGTTTAAAGTGTCTATAGAATCTAGATGAAGATGTCATATTGCAGATGGATATGTGAGTTTAAGGGAGAAATATGGGTCAGAAATATAAATTTGAGAGTGATCAGCACATAAAAAGCTTTAAAATCCAATCCATGAAACTCAATGAGACTCATAAAGAAAATAACATAGGTAGGAAAGAGAAGACGTCATTCCAATATTTAGAGAGAGGAATAAACAAAAGAGACTGAAAAGGAATGGCTAGAGAGATAGGAAGAAGACCAGGCAAGTGTAGTGTCTTTGAAGCCAAGTGAAGGGAGAGTTGCTAGGAGGAATGAAGCTACTGTGTCATATTGACTGATAGTTCAAGCGAGAAGACAATTGAGCACTTACCATTAGATTTTGTAATGTAGAGACATTGGTGATCTCAACGAAAGACATTTTGGTTAAATGCTCAGAACAAAAATCTGATTTGAGTGAGTCCAAGAGAGAATGGGAGGAGAGAAATTGGAGACAATGAGTTTAGGCAATTTTCGGAGTTTTACTAGAAAAGAAAGAAGAGATATGAGAAAAGTAGAGCCAAGAATTTTTTAAAAATAAGTGAAATAACAGCAGATTGTATGGTTATGGAAATTATTGATAGAGGAAAGTGAATTGCTAGAGCCACATCCATGAGGTGAGATCCAGAGTATTTGTAGAGGTGCTGGCCTTCACTAGAAGCATAGGAAAGTCTTTTCCACACAGGAGAGAAGGCAGCCTGGTGGACATTCATGCAGATATATGGGTAGAGGTAGTGGTCAGAGTTTTGGAAGTTTATGATTGCTTCTATTTTCTCAGTGAAGTAGAAATCAAAATCATCAGATGAGAGAGAAGATATCAGAAGAAGTGCTAGAAATTTGAGGAAGAAGAGAGGGAATAAAATAACTATCTAGGAGGGTGGAAAAGTAAACAGATTAGGGGAAAAATTGCCAAGCAACAGGAAGGTCCTATTTGGGGTTTATTGTCATGAATTTAAAGTATGGCCAGTCAGAACGAATATGTGTTTTTCTTCAATCCGAGTGTTTGTGTGGGAACAGGTGCAAAGTAGGTGGAGATTTGGGTTGAAAAAAGCTTGGGGTTTTGCCAAACAACTATGCCAAACAATAGAGGGAAAGGGAAATGGGGGAGAAAGCAAGGGAAGGGTTGTAACAACTGACCATTGCATTTCACCTAGAGAAAGAGGAAAGTGAGAATACGACTGGGCGAGGCTATTGAAGAGTGGGAAAAACCTGTGGATTAAAGATCTTGTTGGGGTCAAAGGACCAATGGAGCTGGGCCGGGAGAGTGAGAAGCATAGATAGGCAGTGGGTAGTCAATAAATGGGATGGCTGAAATTAGATTTGGGTGGAAAAACAGTTATTGGTAGCGACAATGTCTAGCTTATGACTGGAAGTGAGTGACTAAGGCAGTGTGGTGGGCAAGACCATTGTAGGACTGGAGGTCGTGAAATTCAGAGATCAGGGAATTGGAAAGATGATTTTTTTGTTGAGATTTGGAGAGAATAACAGTTATCTGGGAGTTAAAAATCTTCAAGGAATGCATGTCCCAGGAATCTTTAGATGACTGTAACAATATTGAATAGAGGACAATATAATCTAATAATATGAGAATCAAAGCTAGTTGATTTTAGGGTGGAGGAAGGGGATATGCTTGAAAGTAGGAGGAAGAAAGGCACCTACCCACTCATCTTTAGATCCAGTATATGGGACTGGGAGGGCAGCATAAGTGGACAGCAGGGGACACAGTATTCTCAGGCAAGAGCCAGGCTTCAGTTAGGACATGGAGGTGAATAGAATCCTCACCAAAAACAGGCTGTGGAAAGGAGATTTTCCTGAAGATATATGATGAGTCCACAGCTGATTTTAATTTTGGTTTACAGGGGATATGGGGATGGGTGATAGGAGATGGGGTCAGAATAGGTGGTGAGGATTATGAGCATCATGAAGACATGAGAATCTTGCTTCTTTTTAGATTATCCCTAAATTATTCTTCTTGCGACATGCCATTTGGCCTTGTTTTGTTCTAAGTCTCCTGCTCCCTATTCAATACACAAAGCTAGAACCTCAGTCTCCACATGGATGATGTAGCCATCAGAACCAGCATGAGAGATTCGAGATCCAGAAGCACGACAATGAGTGTGAGAAGGGAATTTATACATGTGCCAAATGCAAACCTCATCCACCACAATTTTCTCTGTAGAACATACGCACAAAATAATGACAAGACATTGATATTTCTGGAAAATGTTTTCCCTCCAAAAAGTACACCAAGGATTGTGAATCAAGCTAAAGAAAATGGATTTCTGACAAACTGTGTAAGAGTAACAGAAATGTTAGATAAGCTTGGTGTACTTCCAAATCTTCCACTGTTTATTATGAAAGATAGCAAATGGCTTAAAAACATTTCCCCAAGAGCATAAGCTAGATTGTGAGAATGGATTACAGATTGCCCCAAGAACTTTCCGATAGCACTGTCTGGAGAGGTTAAGCCAGTGTTGCCAGTGGCCAGTCTGGCACTGTCTTCTTAATTTCTCCATGGGTGGTCAGGGGCCTGGAGCAGTGTTAGCAATTGGATCTCTCCGTCTCCTTGTGTGAGCCCTCTCCATTCAGCTTCCCACATATAGTCTCTCTGTGTGGGTCTCCCCCTAGGGTCCATTGGTGAGCACTGGCTCCCAGAACAACTTAGTTACACCTGGGTTACCTGAGCCAGGTTCTCCACCCCATCAACAGCGCTCTCTCTAGAAGAATTTAGATATGTCCTCACAGAAGCAAGTTTGGGAAGGAGTCAGATAGCCCTGCGTTGGATCACAATTCTCACTGCCCTCAGCAAACTTTCCCTGGCTCTGATCTGAGTTTCCTTCTCTGAGAGTTGAGGTTACCTCTCCTGACACTTTGTTCAGGGTGACTCTCTTGTTTCCTTGGTCGCTGTGCCAACTTCCCTACAACTGATCTTGGGATGTGTGTGTGTGTGTGTGTGTGTGTGCGCGCGCGCGCGTGAGTGCACACTCTATCTGACCCAAGGGTTGAGGGTATAGTGCTGGAAGCTTTATCCATGGCCTCTTCATGTTCTTTCCCTCTGGGGAAACAAATGGAACAAATATGTAAAACAATATCGGAACAAGGACCCTCTGTACCAGACTTTGAACTGGCAGTCCCTTAGTCCCTTTGTGCTATTGTAACCAATTCCACAGGCTATGTGGCTTGTAAACAACAGAAATTTCTCTCTCATAGTTCTGGAGGCTGGAAAATCTAAGATCAAGGCATACCAGCATGGTCAGGTAAGAGCCCTCTTCCTGGTTCACATACAGTGCCTTCTTGCTGTCTCCTTACGTGGTAGAAAGTGTTAGGGATCTCTGTGGGCCTCTTTTATAAGAACACTAGTCTCATTCAGGAGGGCTCTACCCTCATGACTTAAGAACCTCTTAAGCACTCACATCCTAATACCATTATCTTTGGGGGTTAGGATTTCAACAGAGGAATTTTAGGAAGATACAAACATTGAGATCATAGCAGGCAGCATTTGACCTTAAGTTTGCTGGAACGCCATTCTTTCTGTTCATCCATGGAGTAGATCTGAGGTTGTGATCTCACACAAGTTCTCCACATTTCTCACCGCAAAGGATCAAGCCTTCCTAGGAATGAAAAAAATAAAGCGTCATCCTGGTGCTGGTAATTCACTCACTTTGTGTGGCTTCTGGGAGATGACTACCATTCAAGGCAGGGAATTTATCTTGACAATTCCAGCTGTTAATGGAAGAAATAATGAAGGTCATAGGAAGTTTACTAAAGATAGACCATCCTGAGTCAAAGAGCAAGATTCTTCTTGTCCTAATACTTCTTAGTGAATAGAATCGCAAGCCACACTTCTCTGATGAAATATAAAAAGATTTAGAATGAATTTAGCAGAATCAGCAAAATTGATTTTGCTTTCTTTAGCCCTGTCTTTGGAAAAAAAAAAAAAAAAAGACGTGCAGAAAATAGTTTCAAATACACAGAAATGTACGAGGATTTTTGCCTTAAAATCTCCTCTTGTTGAAAATATTTGACTGTTGTACACAATTCTCCATGAGGCTTTTATTCCCATGACCTTTTTATTAATTTGCATATCACTGCTCTGCAGTGCACAAGCCTAGAATATATTTTTCATGAGTAAGTCACAAGCAACAAAGCACACTTGGCATTTCTCAGGCTAATGCATACTTTTCATTACTTGTTGAGTTATTGTGATTTTTCTTCTTTCAGAAATTATTTCAGCTCATTTTCAAATGAAGTTCAGAGGTTATACTGGCTGGCTTCTAAAGCTCCTGATATCTTTTGCAAACTAATAAAAATAGCTAACATTTATTGGGCATTCTGTGTACACTAGGGAGGGTGTCAAGCACTTTAGTATAGCACATTATAATACTTAATCCTGACAACTGTTAAGGGAAGTTACTGTTAATATCATCATTGTTTTGAAAGTGGAGAAAAATGAAGCTTGAGGATATTACTCAGCTCACTCAAGTCCACATGATTAATAAAAGGCCAGAACTGTGATTGAAATCCACATATACTGCATTCTAGCCTCTTATCTATATTCTCTACTATTATGTGGTTTGTCATTTTTATCTGAGGTTATCTTTATATAACTCAAGATGAATGGATTTGGGAGGCAAAACATCTATAAACCAAAGAAAATATTAATTAACATTAGGTCACACACAGACAAAGATATCTCACCTTTAACTTTCAGAGCAGCGGTTGCTAAATTTCAGCCTTTACTGAGGAAAAACTAAGCCCTAACCAGCCATATGTAATTAGGTGCCAAGAGGTCATAAAGATCAAAGATGAGTCAGACAGAGTGCTTGTCTTCTTTGAGTTTATAATTAAGAGAAAGACACATAAACTGTAAAAGGCAATTCTCTCTTGTGTATATGTATGGTGTGGTGCGTGTGCATGTGGGTGGTGTGTTTGTGGTGTGTGTGTATGTGTGTGAAAGAGAGTAGTGTGTGTGTTGTGTGTGGGGTGATGTTTGAGTGGTGTGTGTGTTGTGTACATGTGTGTGTCCCTCTGCACATGTTTTGTGCCTGTGTGTGGTGTGTAATCTGTTGCACTGTGTTTGTGTGAGATGTGTATGTGGTGTGTGGGTGTACGAATGTGTGCTCAGGCATATGGGCATACTCATGTGAAATTGTGTCCATTGGAGTATTATGCTAATGGTGGCAGAGTGCAATTATCCCACTAAACGATTTTGGGCTTCATTTTCTTCTTAGCCTTCAGACTAAGCTTAAATTTTGAATACAAGTAACAGAGAAAACTGGATACATCTTGAAGGGAACAATCATCGTAAAAAATTAAAGGAAACACATGTGATGAATACTCACCAGCTTTCCAGAGAAAGTAATGGTAGAGTCACATAGTTTACAAAGAAAGCTTAGCTCACAGGGAATGTTCTGCAGCCAAAAAGTCTTTAGTTTGTGTGTATAATCAAAGAGGAATCTGATGGTTTTTCTTTTATTGGGAAAGCACTAATGAAGTGATATCTACTCAGTTTAGTTGGCTGTGCTTTCAGTGATAGCTCTCCCTGAATTCTGAGGGTGGCAAACTGGATTACGTATAGGACTGGCGTGACAGTGCACAGTAAATGACTTTCACAGCCTCCTCTTACAGACATTAATAATTCATCACAAAATGCTTTCCAGCCCAGTCAGGAGCTGGCTGCCAGTTTCTGAACACTTGGCTCCTTGACCTTGACTTCAATTTAGCCTCTGGCCTTTCAGATTTGCTGTTCTTTGCTGTGTATCCTGGCATGTGAACAATGAACATCTCTTATACGCTGTCTTTATCTACTCTTTTGTCTAAGCATCTTCCATTTTCTCACATTAGAAGTTTGTACTCCAATCTAAGAACTTGGTGGAGCATTACAAATTTTGGGGTTGGCATCACTTTGGGTCAATTCTGGCTTTCTGAATATTTGGAGACCTGACCCATCATGTATCTGGTTGGTTATGTCCTACCTGCCTATTTCTATCAGTAAGCCCCTAAGGTAGTTGTAAAGCTTCATATTGTTTCAATTTTCTAAAGTGTTTATTCAGCCTGGATCCTGTCTTACAGGTATTTGTGCTCCTCATAGCAACTGGCAGAGGTATTGGCACATCTACACATGTACAGATACTCAGTGGCTGCCCAATAAATGTTAGTTCCCTTCTAGTTCTCTGGCTGTTCCTTAGACCTTCAGGGTATAGTGCTGTAATACTCCTTCTACTCTGAATTTAATTGTTCTGCATTTCCCTTCTGCAGGACCAGGATTCTGCCCTCTACGGTGACAAGATATTCATTTAATTCAAATATATATTGGGCACAACTGAGTATTAGACACTCAGCTAGAAAGCAAGAAGGACACACACAAGCTAAAGACACTTTGTTTGCCACTCAGAAACCTACAATCTACTGGGTCAGTCAGTTGTTTACATGGAACTTGGCAAGAGACTGGAAACTAGGAACATGATGAAACTTGTGATGGAAACAATAGCACAGCGAATTTTGGAATAAGATGCTACATCTTGTATAAAAATGAAGGAAAATAAAAATATATACATATGTATGTGTATTCACACACACACGCACACACATATATATATATGGTCATGTTTACCTATATATCTATAAAGAAACTGAAAAGATTCACAAGAAAAGAATAACAATGGTTATCTTTATTGGAAGGACAGTGGGTGGGAAATGGTCAGATGGGGTAGGAGTGGTTGAGAGATTTCATTATTAAATATTTTTTCCAATAATAATTACTATTTTTTTTCAATTTTCTTTTTTTATTTAATTATTTCAAGTATACAGTACATTGGTTAGACATCTATATAGTTCATAAAACGATCCCTCAACTGCTCCCTCCCTGCCCTGACCCTCCACCTAGCTAACCTATTAATGTTAACTGCATTCCCTATGCTGTGTTCCCCATCCCCATGACCATCCATCAGCTACTAATTTCTACTTCTTTAACCCTTCACCTCATTCTCCCAGCCCCCTCCTCTCTTTCTATCACTAAATTGTAAATTGTCCACTATATTTGTGAGTCTGTTTTTGATTAGTTTGTTCTTTTTATTCCTTAGATTCCACATATAAGTGAAATCATAAAGTGTTTGCCTTTCTCTGTCTGACTTAAATACCTTCTAGGTCCATCAAAGCAATATCTTTTTCCATCTCCTTCCTTTTCATATATATGGATCTTGTTTTCTTATCCTTTCAACCACTCTATCTTTTGATTGGAGCACTTAATTCTTTTCCATTTAAGGTACTTATTAATAGGAATGTAGTTCTTAACACTCTATTCCTCTTTTTGGTACATGTTTTTTCTTCTTAAAGAAGTCCCTTGAACATTTCCTGTAATACTGGCTTGGCAGTGATAAATTCCTTTAGCTTATTTTTGTTTGGGAAGCTCTTTATCTGCCCTTTAACTCTAAAAGATAGTTTTGCTGGATAAATTATTCTTGGTTGTATATCTTGGGTCTTTATCATGCTGAATATTTTTTGCCAAGTCCTTTTGTCCTGAATAGTTTCTTTTGAGAAATCAGTTGCCAGTCTTATGGGTGTCCCCTTATAAGTAATTATCTGTTTTTCTCTTGCTGCTTTTAATATTCTTTCTTTGTATTTAAACTTTGGCACTTTAATTATAATGTGTCTTGGTGTGGGTCTCTTTGGATCCCTGATTTTTGGAATTCTCTGAGCTTCCTGGAGTTGTATGTCCATTTCCTTCACCAGGTTAGGGAAGTTTTCCATTATTATTTCTTCAAACAGCTGTTTAACATCTTAATTTTTTTTAGGTATGCCAATCAGACGGATATTTGGACCTTTAGTAGTGTCCCATATCCTCCTTAAATTATTTTTATAGCCTTGGCATCTTATCTCATGCCATTCTGACTGAGTGTCCTTGGCTTTCCTACCCTCTAGATAGGGCATTTGATCCTTTTCTTTATTTACTTTGTTTATCCCTTTGTTTATTCCATATAATATACTTCTCATCTCAGATAATGTGTTCTTCATTTCAGACTGGTTCCCTTTCATAATTTTCATTCCATTTTTATGTTTTTTATCTTTGTTGAAGTTCTGATTAATTCATCTGCGCTTCCCATAAGTTCATTACACATTTTTATAACTAGTGTTTTGAACTCTGCATCTGTTAGATTACTTGACTCCATTATATCTGGATCTCTGTTCTGTTCTCTCATGTGATTTCTGCTCATTTTGGCTGCCTTTCCATGTGTGTTTCTATGTACTAAGCAAAGCTCCTAAGTCTCCCGGACTTATTAGTGTAGATTTGTGAAGTAGATGTCCAGTGACACAGTCCTGAGAGGGGTTCAGCTGCAGGCCAAATTTAGCCCCAGCTTGTGCTCCTCTGTGGCCACCTGTTAAGATTCAGCAAGCAATCCACAGATGCTGTGCTTATAGTTGCCTCAAAAGGCCACTCTAGAAACCAAGGCCAACTGCTTCCAGTGTGAGTCTAGGTGCTGCTCAGCAAGAAGCACCTGACTCACTGAGGCTATACCTGAATGTGGCTTGGGTGGGGCTGTGAGATGGCAGGAAGCAAAGTTTCAGGGAATCCTCTGGGCAGAGCAACCTCTGTTATCCAGTTTGATGACATCAAGGCTATGCTGGTGCTATGGCAGCTGTGTCCGGTGCACTGGTACGAGGGGTGGACTCAACAGGGAACAATGGATACCGCCGGCACTTTTATATAGAGTGATTCTTGCCTCAGCCCTCTCTCTGACAATGTCTCCCTGTAAGTCCCTGGTGCCCCCTGCAGGCAGCCGACATGGCACTTGTACTCAGAGCAAGCAGGTCCATCACTGCGAAAATCTGTTTGCGGATGCGACCCCTTTAAGAGGCGTCTGCTGCTGCCGCTGCCACAGACTCTGTCTCTTTCAGCTGCTCCAGACTGGGTATCCCTGCATCCTCACCCCATCCTGCCTTCTGCTATTGCAGGGTGATTTCTTGGATTTCTCCCTAGTTGTATGGCTTGTTCATCTAGATCTCAGGTGATTTTTCCTTGCTGCTGCTTCTTGTTTCCATGACAACTTTGATTTGGTCGCCAGAGGGATGAACAGAGCCTCTATCATCTATGCTATTTTTTTTCCTCCTTTGCACATTGTTTTTAAAAGACATAATGCTATTATTGTACACTTAATAGACTACAGTATGTGTAAATAAACATTACTTTTACATGCACTGAGAAACCAAAATAATTGTGTGTTTTGCTTTATTGCAATATTTGTTTTATTGTGGTGATCTGGAATGGAACTGCAGCACCTCTAACGTATCCCTATAGAGGGTTCGATATGATCCTCAATTTCAGGCATCCACTGGGAGTCTTGGACGATATCTCTTGTGGATAAAGGGAAGCTACTGTATTATGGTAAACCAACTTTGGAAAACTGGCCTATTTAGTAAAGGTGAACTTATGAAGATCTTATGACTCAGCAATTCCACTTTTATATATATGTCCTAGAGAAAAGTATACACACATATGCATCTAAGGACAGTGTAATAGGATGTTTATAGCAGCATTTTTCAGTAAAACCTTAAAATGGATATAACTCAAATGCCCATTAACAATAAAATTAGTATACAAGTTGTGGTATATTTATGCAATGTATATTATGAAGCAATAAAAATGAACAGACAATAGCTACATGTGACAACAATGTACGTATCTTACAAACTTAATGTTGAACAAAAGAATAAATATAGTAACATTCCATTTATATAAATTTTCCAAAACAGGCAAAACTGCACTATATTGTATAAGGGTGCATGCATAGAGAGAGAAATTAAAAACAAGGAAATAATAATAATAATCAGAAAATGATTACCTCTAGGGAAAGGGAAGTTATTTTGGATTGGAGTAACTATTAAAATAGCTCTCTGTATGTTCTTTACATTTTCTTCTGTCCATATGCTTCCTGTTACAATTAAAATATTTTTAAAAGAAAACATGTATTCTTCCGATCCCCGTCCCTCATCCCTGGTCCCCCCAAGAGATAATCTTTAGTCATATTTTTCAGTATTCCTTACCTTTTCTCTTTTACTTGTTTCTAATTCTCATTTTAAATGATTGTTTTTCCCCTTTAGTTCTAATACTTTTGTTTTCACTAATATATGTTATCCAGTGTATTGTTTTCCTTTTCTGGTAGTGATCCTGCTCTGATGTCTCACTTGCCTGTGAGTTCAGGTGGGCCACTCGTAACTCTTACTATGGTAGGGCCAGAGGACAGACTAGTTCAATGGTTCTCAACAAGAGGCAATTTTGTACCCATTTGGCCATGTCTGAAGACATTTGTGATTGCCATGACTCGGGGGAACTACTAGCATTTGTTGGGTAGAGGCCTGGCTTGCTCCTATACATTCTACAATGCATAGGACAGCCTATTGCAGCAAAGAATTACCTGGCCCAAAATGTCAATATTGCTGAGCTTGAGAAACTCTGCTTTAGTCTGTGTCCACTCCAGTAAGTTCAAGGAGAGATATGAGCCCTGGAATTTTAAAAACCAGTTAATCAGTCTCTTTTGGAATTACCCACCTAGCAATCATTCAGTAACTCTGATTACTATCAGGGCTTCATTTTCAAAATCTCAGAGAGAATGGAGGTGGGAGCGTGGGGCAGAGAGGGGTTTTAGAACACCAGCACTGGGTGCTTACAGGAGGTATGGTGGTTTCCTGAAGCCATTCAGTCTCACCATTTTCTTCACCTCCTCCCCCAGCTGTCTTCTGTTCTTCTGTGATTTTATTTCCAAGGACTACTGTATCTGGGCTCTGGCTGCAAATTTCTGCAAAGAGGGAGCAGGCAATGATTATCCCAAGAGAATGGAGGGGTGAGGCAAGAGCAGAATTTATGCTGCTTTTCTCCAACTTACCCTCTTACAATGCCAGCCACCCTCCTTCCTAGGCTGCAGCCATCACTCACTGCACTTGCCAACACACACACACGCACACACGCATGCACGCATGCACGCATGCACGCACACACAAGTTCAAAATAGGTTTCTATCCAAGGGGTTTCTTGTCTCTTTCACCCTCTTGCTCTCTGCTCCTCCCCTTTCTTATCCATCTCCGTGTCCTTTTCCTCCTCTTCCATTTTCCTTCCCTCTCTTTTTTCCTTCTTTTCTTTTTCACTTCATTTCCTTCCTCTTTAACTTTTTATCTCTTTCTTAATTCCTAAGGTCTATATATTGTTCTATAGTTTCTTTGGGACTGATTTTGCTAAGGGAGCCAGTATCCTGTTATAATGCACTGTTTTTGCCGGCATCCTGGCTATTATGATGACAGCACTAATTAGGCAGGTTATTTTGCAGTGTTGTTAATTTTAGTGCATATCATACAATCAATCCCTTGAAAACCAGAAGTGTTTTGGGCAGTGTCTATGCAAACAGTAAAAACACAATTATGTTCTGTTTTTTTTTTTTTTTTTTCTGGCTGACTTCGCTTGTTTCATTTTCTGAATAAGACCCTGAGGTACACTTGACTACTTAAGAGGTAATGATAGTTAATTTTATATGTCAACTTGGCTAGGCTATGGTGCCCAGTGGTTTGGTCAAACATAACTGGTCTAGATGTTATTGTCAAAGTGTTACGTAGATATAATTATTATAGTCAGCTGACTTCAAATAAAGATTACCCTCAAATATATAGGTGGGCCTCATCCAATCAGTTGAATGTCTCAGGAACAAAAACAAATTTTTGTTGGAGTTTCCAGTAGCCATCCTGCCTTGCAGATATAAGATTTATCAGTGTCTACAATTATATGAACCAGTTCCTTAAAATAAATCTCTCTGTAAATACATACATATTTCTATTGATTCTGTTTCTCTGGAGAATCTGATGGAGGTCATACCACATCTTTTCTGGGAAGCGAAAAAGGCTTTTCAGTGAAAGTTGTTCAAATGAGGTTCTCAGATATCAGTTTACCAGGGGTTAGAGGAAGCAGGTGGTAGTTGATGTTTGTTTCAATCCCTCTCATTAAACAGAAGTACCATAGAATAGCTTCCTTTGTAGCAGAACTCAAAACAAAATTTACCTGAGATAAATTGACACTTTGATAAGAAATAGTGAAATATATGTGTGTGTGTGTGTGTGTGTGTGTGTGTTTGTGTATATTTGCCAAAGCTAAGTGCACGCCTCCTGAAACATAGCCAGTAGCCCTTGAAGCCCTGCATACTTTTAGTTGTATTTATTAATTCCTCCATGCATCTATTCATGAAACATTTATTGAATAGAGTAGAGACTTTCTCTATCCCGTTCACCACTATATCACCAGCATATCAAACAGTGCCTGGGATGTGGCAAACATTCATTAAGTACTTGTTGAATAAATGAAATACATCTTAAATTGCTTTTTTTATGTGTCAATTGAATAAATAAGTAAACCAGAATATCTGCAGAAGGTTTTTAGTTTGCATCAGGTCAACTTCCATTGTAGGTATTTATGGTGAACTGCCTTGTTCTTTGCTCCCACACTGGAAACCCTCCAAGTGGAAAGCACTTAGGTCCTATCTGCAGACTAATCCTGACTCCAGATTTGGGATCAGTGTTGTTCTTGAAAGGCAGGAGTTAAGAAGATTTAACTCAGCAGCTTATTCCTGGGGATGCTCTGATCCTAGGCTTCTATGCCAGTGAGCAGACACTTGTATTTCACTTGTTTAGAATATGCTTCCACTTTTTACCACTGATGATTATGGCCATGGTAGATTCCTCCACTCCCAAAAGGCAGTGTGGTACAGTACAGTGGTCATGAGCTCTGGGCTCCCTTGAACCTGGATTCAAATTTAATCTTGCCTTTTATTAGCTTGAGCTCTAGTTTCCTCATCTGAAGAAAATACACATGATAAGGCCCTTTTGCAGAGCTGTTTTAAGTACTAAGTGATGATAGAAGCTTTAAGCACTGAAGGATCACTCAATAAATGTTGATTTCCTCATCTTTGTTCTGGGATTTGGCTATCTTGCTTTTTTTTTGTGCTTACAATGAATGCCATGACTTGGGCAAGCCAGTGTACGTCTGTGTGCAAATATTTTCCCACCTCTACAAGAAAAGGTTAGAATTAGGTATTATATTTCAAACTATATTAAATGAAACCGCAGATAACTATTCAACAATTTAGTCACAAACGCTTACTGAATACTACATTTGCATGAGACGTTTCTTCACTGGGGATTCAATGATAAAAAGAAAGAAAAGTTTATGCTTACGAAAAGCTTACTTAACATGCAGAAAATTAAAATATCTGTCACTAATATCTAATAGAGTGGGCTTGTGGTTGGCTTAAATTTGGTGGAAAGTTTCTCGGTAAAGGTATTTAACTTGAGATGCTAATAACAAGAAGGAAGCAGTCATGTGATGATTAGAAGGAAGAGGATCCTAGGCAAAGGAAGTGGTTTATTCAAAATCCTAAAATATGTTGGTGTGGTCGAAGTCAAAAGAAGGCCATTCTGAGTAAAAGTAGTAAATGAGGGAAGAGCCTTACTTTACTCTTGTGAAATGTGAATCTTCAAGGAGGTGATTTAGTTTGCAATGTTTCCCAAGTTTAATGGACAAGAGAACCCTTTTACATAGGGTATCTATTAACATCTCTTGGAAAATAATACTTCAACATCAGTTTCTAATTTATTTCTTCTTTTAGACCTCCCTGCCCTTGTTTCAGCTACAATTCCAACTGAACACTGTCTGGAGAGAAGTCATGTGATGCCAGGCATTGAACAGATTTTCTGTCTCCATTGGGAGATGCGAGATCCAGTTCCCCTAGCTGAGTGTTCTGAGGTTCTGCTTCTAGTCCAGTCAGGAGTTTTTGCAGGGTCCTTCCACAAATGCAATGAGAAGGCATTCTTTTCTTCAGTGACAGCAGCTTGTTAAGGCTTTCTTTCCTAGTGTAGTTGCTGTACACATTTGGACTCCTCTGCTTAATTTGATGGACTGGTGGAGAAAGTCTCTGAGTTGAGAGGTTTGCTTGAATCTCTGGCTGTGGTCATCTACCTCCCTCTCTATCTCAACCCCATACAATTGTCCAGACTTATTCTCACAGTGAATTGCCCTGTCTAACAGAGAAGTAGGCTTATTGTTATTCTCGTGTAAGTTAAATGGTTACTTCAAGTTAGGTACAAGATATTTCCAGATGAAGAAATCCTCAAGAAAAGCTATAGTAGCACAGTGAGTAATGATGGAGCTGGGCCCTAAGCCAGGACTTTTAATTCTAAAATTTATTTTCCTTTATTTTATACTCTATTGCCTTCCTAAAACTTAAGAATTCTCTTACCAATCAGATTCATGTTCAGTCCCTAGTTTACCAAGTCTTTTTTATGCCTCTACATTCTTTGTGTGTCCAGCATGTACCCAGCAGTAATCTTTTGTTATCTTCATTTTACTATTATCATTTCACAAAATAAAGGATGAAGGTATGCCTTCATGGTAGGATTGTTTCAGAACCTCAGTGAGAACAAACCTCTATTGATAATCCCTGGTAAATGCTGTCCAGTATTTCATTCCTGACACCTGCGTTAAGAGATGTTTGAAGAGAGGGCATACTGTGTGTCTTGAAATCTACCATCAGAGGAAGATCCTGTTTCTCCCTCATCCCCTATCCCACCTGACTACAGAAGTCTCTTATAGCCTAATCATCCAGGATCATGTCTAATACATTTATTTCCTTGAATCTCTTCTTGAACCAAGTTATTTTTTCTCTGTGCCATTGCTTAAGGCTAAAAAAAATCATACATTTATTACTTGTCATGTAAAAGAGCTCTCTGTGAGGTAGAAAAAATATAATAATCTGGCTGGGTCATCAGTGCCCCAGGAAATTTTAACCAGATTTGACAACTTTTTGGGTCTGAAAGAAGGTGCTTAGTATTTGCAAGGTTGTTGGGGAGGCAACTGGCTTCCATAAAGAAATCCCACAGGATAAAATTGGATCACATGCTCCATGAGAACAGAATCTTGATTTGTTCATCATTCTGTTCTCTGAAAGTGGCATGATGCTGGATATATGGAGCTTAATATTTTCCAAACCAAAGTGAATCACTATTGCACAGCATCAGGATCTCAAGTCTAGATTCTTATAACTACTATTAATTATAGGAAAGCATGTCTAATATTCAGGAACACAAGACTCACATATGAGAACAGGGTGTGTTGCTTTATCTTCTGCATCATTTTGGCTATGTTGTGCTGTTAACAGCCTGAAGATATTTGGAGAAAACAAAAGAGATCATTTCTTCTATTTGAGTCTTCAGGCACAGACTTCATTTTACTTTTCTTATAAATTTAAACTCAAGCTAAGGTGCCAATTTCATGTAGTTGTGTTTGACTAAGAGCTCAGGTTGTATACAAATTAGTTTACATCATATCAAAAATCTAATTTTCAACTTGAATTCAGCAGATATGAATGCATAGCTTTTTCTGGTTTCCAAATTATGCATGTAAATGGAGGACCAGAAAGGAACCTTAGAAGCCTGTTCTCCTTAAATGCAGAATAGAGCAACAGGATAAGTCTCTTTAGTCTAGGTATGACATTTCTCTTTACATGCTTTAGTTGTTGGAGCCAGGTGTGGGAGCTGATACTTACTCTTTTATATTGCATCCCTTAAACCTGACCCTTTCATCTAGCTCATTAAGATCTTTTTAGATTCTACTCAACTTAGTTTTTTTCTCTCATACATTTTAATATGTAGGTTCTCTCTGACTGCACTTAGGTCATTGGAGAAAAAATATAAAACAGAATAGCATTGAGCAACCTCGCAAGTACTAAGCACCAGTGTTCTCCTGCCATCTGCAGAGCAGCTGTTCCCTTCCCAGACTGTTATTCTTGAATCCCAAATGTCTGTAAGGAGAAATTAAAAAAATAAACCCTTTGTATCACCAAGAAGAAGAAAGGGAACAAATATTTGTTGAGTGCCTGCTACATAGTAGAAACCTCTTGGGCTGGATATTTTACGTCACTTATATGTTGTCTTATTTAATCTTCATTACAACCCAAACAGAAGGGTGATATTAAGGCTACTTTATAGGTAGGGAAACTGATCCTACAGGAAATGCAGTAATTTAGTCAAGGCCATTTGGTGAATAAGTGAGGGAGCTAGGTCATTAGGTGGCATGTTGATTCTCTTTATATCTCTTTAGCTCCTTCAGTTTCCTTTATTCAAGCTTTATTGTCCCTCAGACTCTTCTGAGGATGTTATCTGACTTGGCAGATGAATGCAGAGGCCTGAGAACATGGTAGCTTACATGAACACACTCCAAGAAGCTATCTGAGTGGTCATATCCAATTTCCACATAGTTGTCACTGTTTCCACAGCAGGACTCTGCTGATCAGGACCTGGGAACACTTGAAATCCCCCTTACTGCTCTGTATCTTTTCTCCATCTGAGGAGTGAACCTCATAGCTATGAGACAGAGTTGGCTCCTGCTTCTCTTCTTTGAAGCAGTTTTTCCTCCTTTTTCTTCTCTTCTCCTCTTCCCCTTCCTACTCTTTTTCTTCTTCCTTTTAATCCTTGGCTTTGATGTTCTTTAATGGTGTCATCACTATTTTGTGTAGCATGGGGACCTGCTTCTTTTATACAATGAATGATAGTAAACAAGGTCTGAATCTGCTCTCATGAATTTTTCACACATGTAGGGAGAGAGGCAAGAAAACTGATGATCTCAATATCATACACTAAATATTATAATAGGAGTAAGAGAAGTGCTCCACCAGCATACATAGTGGCTCTCTGAGTTAGTGTTTGGGAGCAGAAAAAGTTTGGAGAGACTTCCCTGAGAAGCCAGCACTTAAACTAAACCTGGAAGTACAGATGTGTTCACTGTGTGTGAAGAGCCTTGTACTCACCATTAGTTCTAAAGATGTGGCTTTTCCTCTGCTCCTTCTCTCCTATACTCTTGTCCCAGCTTTGATTCCTTCAACCTTGTCAGGCTCTTGCCATCGAATCCAGCTGGGGTTTCTTCATCCTCTCTGAAGAAGTTTGGAGAAGCATTCCTCTGTCCACTCTGCCTTCTCCTTAAATATAACACACAGTTTGCATGGCTGCAAATAGCAAATTTTGACTTCTCCCATGCCCACCCACCACCTATTTTGTTTTAGTTGGTCAAAATCTCTTAAAATTCGTCTTTCTTTTAAGTATTTATCATCTTTTCTAGTTCATGCCAGCTTCAGATATGGATAGCAAGCTCTTTGTGTTGTCATCCAAGACAATAGCTGAAAATATTGACCAGGGAAGGCTTGAATATGATCATGCAGCCAGACACTAGAGCCCTCTTTCCCAATTCATATGCATCTATCATTCAGCACAAATCCACTCCTATGGACTATGGTTCAAAATGTATGAACTCTTACCAACCCCTAGTTATCACAAAAGTCATTATCAAAAAGCATAGAATCCTGAGCTGAAAAAAATTTCAAAGGTCTTTGAATTCAATTTCCATTCAGTCTTCTAGACATCTAGTTTCCAATGATAGGGACTTTGCCTATTATGAGCTCCCTATTCTAGTGTTAGGCTTCTCTAATTAGAAAGATCTTCCTTCTTTTCTGTCTCTCAGTGTGGTACCAATTTTATCTTCTGAAACTACGTGGAAACATTTTCTCATTTGGTCAGTTTGTCAAGCCTCTCAACAAGCATTTTCTTAACATTTACTGTGTACTCAGACAATGTTCTAGGCTCTGTGATTAAAGTAGTAAATTAAAAAGATTAAAATCTCTGCCCTAAATTTATTTTGTAGTGGGGGACATAGATAATGAACAGGAAAAATAAGTGAAATATAGAGTATGTCAAATCATATTAAATATTAAGAAAAGAAAAAAAATAAAGCAGGCAGAGGGGGAAGGGAGGAGTTAAGGAGTTTGTAACTGATCTAACCCTTTCTATTTGATAGCATTTCAAATACTTTAAAAAGCTGCCAAGTCCCCCAGTTCCTTTACCTAGACCGTGGCCTCTTCTGAATATATCCTACCTACTGTAAATTGAGGTAGACTATATTCCTGATCTGCTGTCTGGTAATGTATTGAATTACATGACTTGTTTTGGGTGAACTAACACAGCTCTGGGGATTGTCACTTTCTCTTGTATTATTCATTAAATACCTGTGAATAACTGACTTCTGACTGACCCATTTTCAAAGTCGACAGAGTTTTCAAATTTATCTTGTCTATTGTCCACTCTCATAGCATTTCTTCCACTCTACATGATTTCTCAATGATTTATAGATATAGTTCAATAATTAAATTTATACTTTCTCTTAGCTTCCTAGGACCATTTCAACTTCCGTAGAAGACCTAGCTTATTTTGAATATTTATATGCTTTCTAATAGCCTTTGACTTTCCTTTAACCATTTTTCTTCTATTTTTCTTCTCCTAAAAATCTTTCTCTTTGAAATAGATAAGCAAAATCAGTGTTAACAGTTTCGTTGTCCCTTTATAATCTTTTCCTATTATACCATTGTCTTCAGCTGAGGGGCCCACCCTTCCTTGAGCATCCTCTTGTTCTAAGAACAACTTTAAGTCTCAGCTGAGGACCCAAACTTTCTGGAATGTATTTTGGCCCTTCAAGTATAGTTCGTCCTTTGATCAAGCAATATCACTTCAAATGATCTTAATGAGACAACTGCACATTTGACAAGTTTTCACTTCAAGGATGTTCATTACAACATTGCTTACAATATGCCAATATTAGAAACATCTCAAAAGTTCAATAGTAGAAGATTTGTTAAATAAAATATGCTAAAGCCATAACACAATAATAATCAGTAATTAAAATTCACATTGCTGCTTGATGACAAAAGATAAGATATACAATTTGTTACTGAATGAAAAAGAATTTGAAAAGCAATTTACAGTATGAGAGGGGGAAAATGGTGTAGATAATAGAGGCTCTGTTCATCCCTCTGGCGACTAAATCAAAGTTGTGATGGAAACAAGGAGCAAGCAGCAAGGAAAAATTGCCTTGGATCTAGAGGAACAAGCCATACAACTAAGGAGAAATCCAAGAAATCACCCTGCAATGGCAGAAGCAGGATGGGGGAGGACACGGGACTGCCCATACTAGAGCGGCTAAGTGAGACGGAGGCTGTGGCAGTGGCAGACTCCTCTTAAAGGGGCCGCATCTGCAAGTGGATTTTTGCTTTGATGGACCTGCTTGCTCTGAGCACTAGTACCAATGAGGCTGCATGCAGGAGGCACCAGGGACTTATAGGGAGACATTGTCAGAGTGAGGGCAGAGGCAAGACTCACTCGGTACTGAAGTGCCGGCAGGATCCATTGTTCCCTGTTGAGCCCTCCCTACTCCCAGAGAGCCAGACACAGCCTCACCATAGCCCTGACATCATCAAACTGGATAACAGAGGTCCCTCCACCAAGCCCAGAGAATTCCCTGAAACCCTGCCTCCCTCAACTCATGGCCCTACTCAAGCCACATCCAGGTATAGCCTCAGTAAGTCAGGTGCTCATTGCTGAGTAGCGCCTAGACTCACACTGGAAGCAGCTGCAGTTTCTAGAGTGACCTTTTAAGGCAACTATAAGCACAGCATCTGTGGATTGCTTGCTGAACCTTAACAGGTGGCCTCGGAGGGGCACAAGCTGGGGCTAAATTTGGCCTGCAGCTGAACTGTGCCACTGGACACCTACTTCACAAATCTACACTAATAAGTCCGGGAGACTTAGGAACTTTGCTTAGTACATAGAAACACACATGGAAAGGCAGCCAAAATGAGCAGAAACCACATGAGAGAACAGAACAGAGATCCAGATATAATGGAGTCAAGTAATCTAACAGATGCAGAGTCCAAAACACTGGTTATAAAGACGCTCAATGAACTTATGGGAAGTGTAGATAAATTCAATGAGAACTTCAATAATGAGATAAAAAGCATAAAAATGGAAATGGAAGTTATGAAAAGGAACCAATCTGAAATGAAGAACACATTATCTGAGATGAGAAGTATATTATATGGAATAAACAAAGGAATAAACAAAGTAAATAAAGAAAAGGATCAAATGCCCTATCTAGAAGATGGGAAAGCCAAGTACACTCAGTCAGAATGGCAAGAGATAAGATGCCAAGATATTAAAAATAATTTAAAGAGAATATGGGACACTGTTATTTGTCTGATTGGCGTACCTGAAGAAAATCAAGATGTCGAACAACAGTTTGAAGAAATAATGATGGAAAACTTCCCTAACCTGGTGAAGGAAATGTCCACACAACCCCAGGAAGCTCAGAGAATTCCAAAAATCAGAGATCCAAAGAGACCCACACCAAAACACATTATAATTAAAGTGCCAAAGTTTAAATACAAAGAAAGAATATTAAAAGCAGCAAGAGAAAAACAGATAATTACTTATAAGGGGACACCCATAAGACTGGCAACTGATTTCTCAAAAGAAACTATTCAGGACAGAAGCGCTTTGCAAAAAGTATTCAACAGGATGAAGACACAGAATATACAACCAAAAATAATTTATCCAGCAAAGTTATCATTTAGAGTTAAAGGGCAGATAAAGAGCTTCCCAGACAAAAATAAGCTAAAGGAATTTATCACCACCAAGCCAGTAGTCAGGAAATGTTAAAGGGACTTCTTTAAGAAGAAAAAGCATGTATCAAAAACAGGAATAAAGAATGGTAACGACACACCTGGTCTTGTCCAATCTCGGAAGCTAAGCAGGGTTGGGCCTGGTTTGTACTTGGATGGGAGACCACCTAGGAAGACTGGGTGCTATAAGCATAAAAAAGAAAAAAAGAATAATAACAACTACATTCCTACCAATAAGTACCTCAAATGGAAAAGAAGTAAGTGCTCCAACTAAAGGATAGAGCGGATGAATGGAAAGGAAAACAAGACTGCTAAATGTTGCCTATAAGAAACTCACTTCAGATTAAAAGACACACACAGACTAAAAGGAAGGGGATGGAAAAAAGATATTGCTTTGATGGACCTAGAAGGTATTTAAGTCAGACAAAGATAAACACTATATGATTTCACTTATATGCAGAATCTAAGGAACAAAAACAAACAAACTAATCAAAAACAGACTCACAAATATAGTGGACAATTTGGTGACAGACAAAAGTGTTAAAGAAATACAAATTAGTAGCTAATTCTGATGGTCACAGAATGGGGAGCATGGCAGAAGGAATGCAGTTAGCATGAATATGTTGGGTAGGTGGAGGGTTAAAGGTGGGAGGGAGCAATTCGGAGGATCATTTTACTAACTATATAGATATTCAACCAATGTACTGTATACTTGAAACTAATTAAAATAAATAAATTTAATAAATTAAAAAAGCAATTTATAGTAAATGTACATTATTTGTAAAAACATAAAGAGAAGACTTGTAGGAGAGATATCAAAATGTTAAATGTGATTACTGATGGGTGACAGGACTGTGACTAGATTTTGTTTTCCATTTTGCTTATATGTATAGCCAATTTTTTTTACGATGAACTTGTATTGCTTTAAAATTAATAAAATTGCTTTTAAATTCCTTTTTTGATCCCAGATTTTTTTCTGAGCTTTTTTAGTCTTTTGAGACTGTTCTTAAGAAGTCTATTATGTACCTTAGACATACATTTTCCTTTCATATTATCTACTGGCCCTCTAAAAATCAGTACATAGTAAAGAGCTTCTTATCTAGCCCTTTACTATGTCTCTCTTGTCTGTCTTCTCCTTAATTTCTCACGTCCCTTTATTGTCTGAATTCCTTTTAGAATGTTACATCTTGCTAGACCATCTTACATTTTAGATTCTCAGATCATGGGATCTCCATATATATATATATATATATATATATATATATATATATATTTATAAATATATATATATATAGGCTTTTTTTTAAACAGACTTTAATTTTTAGAACAGTTTTAGTTCACTGAAAAATTCAGAGAAAAGCACAAGAAGTTCCCCTATAATCCCTATTTCCTCCTCCCATCTCCCCTTCTTTCAACATCCCATACCAAAGTGGCACATTTGTTATAGTCAATGAATCTACAGCGACATATCATTATCACCCAAATTTCATAGTTTACATTATGATTCACTCTTGATGTTGTTTATTCTATGTGTTTTGACAAATATATAATGACATGTATCCACCATTATAGTATCATATGAAATGGTTTCACTGCTCTAAAAATCCTCTGTGCTTTGTGCATTTATCCCAACCCTCACCCCATAATCCTTGGTAATCACTGATTCTTTTTACAGCCTCCATAGTTTTTACTTTTCTAGAATGTAATAGAGTTGAATTATACAGTATGTAGCCTTTTCAGACTGTCTTCTTTCATTTAGCAATATGAAATTAAGGTTCCTCTATGTCTTTTCATGGCTTGATAGTTTTTCTTTTAATGCCGAATAATATTCTATTGTCTTGATGTACCACAGTTTACCTAGTCACCTACCAAAGGATATCTATCTTGGTGCTTCCAAGTTTTGGCAAGTATGAATAAAGCTGCTATAAACATCCGTGTGCAGGTTTTGGTATGAACATGTTCCCAGCTCCTTTGAGTTAATACCAAGGAGCATGATTGCTGGATCATAGGATGACAGCATGTTTAGTTTTGTAAGAAACAGATAAATTATCTTCCAAAGTGGCTGCGCCATTTTGCATTCTCACA
Organism: Eidolon dupreanum; assembly: GCA_028627145.1. Taxonomy (NCBI): domain Eukaryota; kingdom Metazoa; phylum Chordata; class Mammalia; order Chiroptera; family Pteropodidae; genus Eidolon; species Eidolon dupreanum. The sequence continues at coordinate 25,194,920 of CM053506.1, forward strand.
AGCAATGGTTTCTGTTACCCTACATCCTTCTCAGCTTTTGGTGTCTCAGTGTTTGGAATTTGATCATTCTAATAGGTGTGTAGTGGCACCTCAGAGTTTAATTTGCAATTCCTTAAAGACATATGATGGTGAGCATGTTTTCATAAGCTTTTTTTGTCATTTGTATAAAATCTTTGGTGAAGTGTCTGTTTAGGACTTTTTATTTTCTTTTAAAAAATATTTTAAATAACAATACTTTATCAGATATGTCTTTGGAAATATTCCTTCCAGTCTTTAGCTTGTCTTCTCATTCTCTTGATAGTGTCTTTTGTAGAGCAGTTTTTAAAATTTTTTAATGAAGTCCAGTTTATCAATGATTTCTTTCATGGATTGTGCCTTTGGTGTTATATTCAAATGTCATTACTGAGCCAAGATTATCTAGATATTTTCCTCTGAAATCTAGGGGTTTTTTAAGTTTTGCATTTTATATTTAAGTCTATGATTCATTTTGAATTTTTTTGTGTGTGCAAGGTGTAATGTCTGTATATAGATTCATTATTTTTTGCTATGTGAGTATCTAATTGTTCCAACACCAGTTATTGCAAAGATGATCTTTTCTTCATTGTATTGTCTTTGCTTCTTTGTCAAAGATTAGTTGACTATATTTATGTGAGTCTATTTACTCTGTGGAAAATAGCTTTCATTTTTTTTCTACTTTCACTATTTTTGAAGCCAAATTTTTAAAACTTAAGGTCAAAAATGTATTTAGTTCTCTACTTTTACCTAATTTAACCATAGGAGAGGTTTTCTATTGCCACAATATTTTGCTCTGTGCTGGTTTAGTAATTTTTATCAGGAATATATTCTTACTGAATTCTAGAATTTATTCAGTTATCATTATTTCTATACTTTTCTCATTTTTTCTTGTTTTCCATCCTCAGATTTATGCAATTCTTCTATTTATACAAACATTTATAAAAACAGCCTGTCTATATATTAGTTTCAATGTCTTTCAGAGATTGAGAGAGAGATCAAGCTATTTTTAAAAAATTGAAGTCAGTGGATTATTTAAAAATAATAAAAAAGTTAAAATACAGTGCCAAAAATTATGATATCTTTTAACTGGCTATTTTTAAAAATACAGTTTTTCATATATAGAAAAAATTATTTTGGTAAATAATTATGAGAGTTGTTTAAAATATTAATTTCTATTGTGATCCTCAATGTCCTTTTCCTTTTTCACTGACATAATAATTTTTTTTACAAAGTAGAAATGAGACCAGCTGAATAACTCCGTTTCCCCAACAGTAAAAGGTGGTCTATGACAATCCTCTGTTCAATGGAGATAGCAGATGCCCTTGGGGAAGGGAGACTCTTTTCGAATAAAATAAGCAACAACTTTGGCTTTCTGCCCATTACCCTTCTGTTTCTTTTTACCTGAAATGTAAACATGAAGGTTCCAATGATTGTTTTGTCAAATATAGTGGAATGGAAAAAGAGATAGATTCTAAGAGACAAATAAAATCCTCAATTGTTTAAAATACTGTTCAGTTTTATATTTGCAGTCAAACACATTTTTAAATTGAACAGTGAATATACTGTGTGATAAGGGTCTTTTGTTCCTGGCAAGTATTTTCTGAGACTGTTCCTGTAAACTCATCTCGGAGACCCTGGCCAAATGGCCCTCTATCTCCTACTTCCAACAAACTCGATCAGATCTATGCTTTTGGAAAAAAAAAAAATACCTTCTATTACATCTTGATTGTGAATTCCATTTAATAATATAGTATTGATATTTATGATATTAGACTTGTCTCTTTGGGTTAAGAATGCTATTTATGTCCTTCATCCTGTGCCTTAGCAGATGGGCATGTGCAGTTGGAAGTATATGGTGTCTAACTCCATTTATATCCATCCATTAAATGCTTCCCAGTCATTTTTTTTTCTGTTCTGACTTTCTGGAATTTCTTTCATTAATAACCTCCTCCTCCATGACTAATTCTTAAAGTTCTCTTTACCATCACCCTCATCTTGGATTGTACAGCTTCTTTTTCTGTAACATAGAAGATATGATAACCAGAATCTGCTTTTTCTCCCTGCTCCCTTTTTTCTTTTTTTCTTTTTTTGGCTCTTTTTTCTTTAAAATTATTCTCTTGTTTTGCCCTGTTGAATTTCTTTTCCATTTGTCCTTTACTTCTGATATCCATTTATAGCGGTCACTATATCCCTGGCATAATTCAGGGAAAAATATTCTAGGCTCAGTGTACTCAACTCAACTCTTAACTTCCACCCTCTATATTCTTGCTAGAATTCCTCTTAGTTCTTCTTTCTCCATCTGGTTCTACTTGGCTGGTACCCACGCCCTGTCCTCTTTCTCCTGTACTTTCCCAAATGTGTCCAGGAGAGTCACTGGCAGCCATTTGCTCTCTCTTAATCATCATGAGTAGCCGTTCTGCCTTCTTTCCAGCAAGCATTGTTGTCTCATGTAGACAAAATTTATTTTTCCTTAAAACTGTCAATAAGGTTGGCTTTGTAGACTATATAATTCCCAGAGAAGTTAAAGGGCTCCTAATACCACAAAGTTACTGGAAAAACCACAAGTAGAATTTCCAATTAAGAACTCCTACTAATTATAAAAGCAAAACTTAAATCTACCAATTCAAATCTATATCCATTTCAGAAACAGGCGATTACATAAATTGTGATGCTAATAGAGCAATGTTGAGACATGCTATATGGAAAGTAACCTCTCCTGTTTGGTTGCAAGTTTCAGTTTCCTAACAAATCTTGTTTTTCAACCCCTCTGGTACAAATGCACAGTAGAGAGCCAGGACAAGCAGAAAACCTGTAGATACAGGAAAAAATAACTCATCTTGCAGGTGATGCATGTTTCTTCAGATACCTACTCACTTTTTCCTTTTTGAAACTGGGTTATAACCTATTTGTCACTGGAAATTGACCGCCAGCCAGACTGGAATTCCAATCGAATTTGTAGAGGGTAACTCTTGATCACAGGGAAGATGAGTGTCTATTTTAGACATGTATAAAGCTTGTTGTCTTGCTTGGTACAGACCCAGTTTTACTTTATATAAAAGAAACTACTAAGACTGGATTTATTAGAAAGTATAATGGTCAATGATCCCTGAGAAGTGCCAAGCTAAGACCCACACTTACTACACCCTGCCCAAGGCCAGTCATGCCTCTGCTACCAGCAGTAAGAGTACCAAGGCTATGATTTAGGTCATGCATCTTCAGTTTATTAACTCTGGGTTCGATTTATTCATTTGTGAAATGGGAATACTACCATATATCTTACAAGATTGTTCTAAAAAATTAATCATTTCAAAATATATGTTAGATTTATAACAGATATTCCATTTATTATTCATGGGATATTTATTGAGCATCTACAATGAGCCAGACACTGTGCTGGAGATCATGTCTCTGCTCTTAAAATGCTTATAGTAGATTAGTCGGGGAGACAAAAAATTACTGGTAACCTTACAAATAATGCTATGATTGCAATAAAAATTAAGAAAATAAACATGGCACTGTGTTAGTTTCTGCCATCACTTAAAACTCTAAGTGTGGCACTATATTGGAAATCAACAGTTTTTAATGAGGCAAGTAGCAAAATATTGTGGCATTCATTTCTTAGCAGAAAATCAGAGCCATTACATAATTAGTATTATGGTATATACCAGCAAAGTTGAAAGAATTGTCTAGTTGGTGACAATTTGTTTTGTCTTAATCTTTTCAAACAGAAAATGGGAATTAGTCCAATCTAAGCTAAACAAAGCAAGCCAACTAACTCAACAGCAAATCAACCAGCCAAGAAACATAAAATGATTAAACAGTAAGAGTAACAGAAAATGACTGCAGTGACACTTATTTCAAAATCAAATAATAATAATGAGAATAGCTGATATTTATTAAGTCTTCTTTGTGTACCAGTCCTGTGTTAAGTGCTTTAATGAATGTTCTCATTTATTCTTCGCAAGCCTTGCAAATATGGGGTTTAATATCTGCATTTTACAGATGAAAGAACTAAGAGAGAATAACTTGCCAAGAGTCATACTTTACAAAAAAGTCAGAGTTAGGTCTCCAGTAAAGATATTTGTGACTAAAAATCCCTGTGCTATTAGTCACCACACAATAAAGCATTTACCTGAAAATAAAATTATTCATGAACCAATTTTGGAAAGAACTAGATTCTCAGACCACCCATGATAAAATCCAGGTGGATAAATGTATTTGGTTCAACCAAATTCACTTGGTTCAATCCTGTTTAATATTAGTAACTTAGATAAGCTCATATAAATTATGATAATTGAGCTTATGTATGACATGAAACTGAGAAGTCCATTGGTAGAAATAGTATTAAAATTTCTCTCTACTGCCTGACACGATGGAAAAGGCAACCATGCTTGATGTAAGTTCTGCTCTGAAATACCAAAAGGTGCATGCACAAATTCAGAGTGGAGAAAAATGTGATTTAAAAACAGAATCTACAACAAAGTATTATGATCAAAATGCTTCAAAAGCATGACGTGTCTACCAATAGTTAATGATGTCTTGGGCTGCATTAAAATAAATATAGGTACTAGTTATAAATGTTTTTAAATTGTGACACACATTTGAATTACATGAAAGCTTTAATCAAAGTCTGATTTAATTGGTCGGGGTGGAGCCTGGGCATGGGAATTTTTAAGAGCTTTCCAGGTCCGTGATCCTAATTAAAAATTTAATTGCCTTTATTAAAGGGAAGAAATGTATTAATGATATTTGCAGATTGTTTTTCTTCTCAAAAATGAAGTTAGCAGGACCATAAAATCTTTAATACTTTGGATCTTAACTACTGTACATATAATATATTAGAAGCAAGGCATCCAGGGTGAATTATAGATATTTTTTAGTATTAAATTATTAAAGTATTAACAGCATACAGGGAAATACTGTATGTACAGCATATAGTAGTTAGAGCATCCAAAAACTGAAGGAGGTAGACTAGTAGTAGGTAATTGTCCCATTCCTGTAACAATTAAGAAAGAAAGACATTGGCGTAAGGCAGCTTAATTCAAATCTCGATTTTGTAATTTTGCCACATGACTTTGAAAAAGTTATTTGCCTTCTCTTAGGCTTTATCTTCAACATTGAGATGAAGTTAATTTTAAATGCTAGTCATGGAGTCGTGATGATCAAATTATACAATATATAGAAAATACTTGGTACATTGTAATTTTTAGTTTTTAGTTTTTATTACTCTTGCTAGTTATCTTTGATTGGTGAGTTATAGCCATGAAAGACTGAAAACTCATTTCTACCTATTTCTAAATCATCTTTCTTCTGTCTTATTTCTAGCTGGACTTCCTTTCTTTTCTTTCCTTTTTTCCTTCCTTCCTTCCTTCCTTCCTTCCTTCCTTCCTTCCTTCCTTCCTTCCTTCCTTCCTTCCTATGAACAGATATCAAGTTACATAAAACATTCAAATTTTTTAGTGTATATACGGAAACTGGCCATAAGCATGTTATGGCTTACTCAGATCTATTCAGGTCAGTGTGGAGAGTGGATTGTAAACTGACAAGGTCCTTACAGTCTGCAAGGGCAAACTCCCTTTGAGAACAAGAAAGTACAAATGTAGCCACAGGCAGGAAAACAAACTGAAGGTCATGAAAAGATGTGGCCTTGGTGAGGTAGAAGAAATAGTGTTGCTATGCCTACCAGCAATTGTATGTTCTTATGTAAAAGCAGCTTGCAAAAATAAAACTGCACCATTGCTCCACCATCAGTGGACAGTGGACCTCCCAATCTCAGCTTTCTGTCTTCTTTGTTTTCTTCATCTCCCATCGTTCCCACTCAGGTATATTTTCCAGAGCCGCACTGGACGTGGCAGGATTTACCCTTTGCTGGATGTAGCAGGTCAGGCAGGCCATACTTTTTTTTGAAATCCTCTTTCACGTTTACCTAAAATCCACTTATTTAAATCATATAGAAATGTTCTTGAATGTGTTGTCTAAACTCCCTGTCTCCAATTCTTTTCCTTCCTTCTCTCTTCAACTCACTCATGAAGGCTTTGATCTCTACCCTTCTGCCAAAACAGTGCTTTTCAAGGTCACCAAAACCCTCTACATTGCCACATTCAAGGATCAGTTCTCAGACTTCGCTTTAGCCGACATACTGGAAGTAGTGGAGTATTTCCTTCTAGAAACATATTCATCCTTGGCTTCCATAACTTGCTCTCTCATAGATCTTTTCCCATCTCACTAATCTCTCTGCCTCATTCTCCTCTATTAGTTCTTTATTTCTTCAAACTCTAAACTTTGAAGTGCCTCAGAGCTCCATCCTTTAATCTCTTCACTTCTCTATCAACACAGACTCTTTAAGTGAACACATCTAATCCCATAGCAGATAACTTCCAAATTTGTATCTCCAATCTGGAATTCCCCTCTGACTTATATATTCAAATATTTAATCAATATCTTTACATTTAATGTCCAGTAGGCTTCTCCCACCATAGAGTATCCAAAACTGAACTCTTCTTTGCCTTTTATTCCCCGACTCAAGTTTACTTCTTTCCATGATCATAGCCATTTTGGTAAATGATACCTACATTTGACTTTTTTATTTATACGTATCTAACCCTTCAGTAAATTCTATCAGCACTTCCTTCAAAATATATCCAGAATCTGACCACTTCCTCCACTGCTACTACCTCAGTCTAGCTTACTATTATCTTTCATATGGGCCCTTAACAATTGTCTCCTAATTTGTCCCCTTCTTTCCCATTATGCCTGATGTGAAAATATCTCAATAGCTTCTCATTTCATTCATAGTAAAATTCTAGTCTATTCCAGAGCATACAAGGCTCTACATTATCCTGCTCCTTGTTCCTCTCTAAACCATTTTCTATAACTCTGCCTATAGACTTTCCTCCAGTCACACTAGCCTCTTTGCTATTTCTGAAAAACATCAAACATACTCCTACCTTAGAGTACTTCTTCCTTCTGTTTCTGGGAATCTTCCTCCTCTGTATAATCCCATGACTTTTTCTCTCATTTTCTTCATGTCTCTTATCACATTGCACCTCATCAGAAAAGCCTTTCCCATATACTAGTACCTCTGTCGTTATCATTCCCCTTCCTTCTTTAATTTTCTTCACTGTATTTATTATGTCTTAACATATTAGATATTTATTCGTTTTGCTCTTTATTGCTCATCTTTTTTATTATAATATAAAATATTCCTTGAATTCATAAATTATATTTTGTTTCTGACTATATCTTTAGACTCATAATAGATTCTCAATAAATAAATACTGAAGGAATGAATAAGTGAATGATAGCTACCAATTTTTATGCAATTGCTATGTGATAAATACTATACTATATTTACATTATGTCCTTTAATTCTTTCCAGAAAGTCCTGTTGGTATCCTCATTTTATAGTTGATTAAACTGAGGTTTAGGAAGATTAAGGGCTGCTCTGTAGCAAATGGGGTCTGTCAGCTATAGAGTCCAGGCCTTAAATTGGATTCTTTGTATCATCCATTTATTAGAAATCATTCTCACGCACATTACCTTATTTTTATTTTGACTCTCAAAAGAACACTATGAGAGAGGCAGGAAATATTTTATTAACCTGGTTTAAACAGTGAAAAAATGTGGCTGTAAGAAGATATTTATCTAGAGTTACAGAACTAATAAATTTCACAGTTAAGATTTTAATGATTGTATTCCAAGCACAACAAAGAAGTTATTTAAACTTTGTGAATTCATTTCATGAAAATATTGCAACATTTTAAAAATAGTTCACATGGAATCAGTTACTTTTATAGATAAAAATGCAATTTTATTACAAAAAATACTATAGAGCCTTGTGTTAATAAATGCTTGTTAAATATAATTTCTAATTTTTTTTTCATGTTTATATGGTCCTAGCCCTCTGTAACAAATCTTCTGCCTTCCACTAATGGAGACTATTTTATACAGTGTTAACTCCCAGGAAAAATCATTGGGCTGAGGTGAGCTGGTTTGTCTCTTCCTCCTTCCTGTTCCTCCCTTATCTTTTAAAGAGTATTTTATCCCCTAAGTTCCCAGGGTCTTCTCTTACTGTTCCTTGGCCATTTCCAGGGCTTCCATTTTACTCTTATTCTAGTTTGTAGAATCAAGTCCAGTCAGGTCTCACACCTCATCCCATATCCACCTTCCTCTCTTATTTTCAGCCTTTCTTCCGATTCTTTTTCTCATGTGATCACAGAAAAACTAAAAAGTAAGTGAAATAATTTCTTCGGTTCCTCATTTCTCCTTCTGAAGTAACCTCTTGCCCCATTTTGATTACCCAGTGACCTGATGGTCTTTTTCCCCAGAACGGCGGAAACAATAATGGCTTCACTGAACTACATGTCATGTCTGGGGTCTGGGGAATAATTTAAACTCTTTGTGCTTCAACTTCCTCACTTGTGAAATGGTGATATAAATAGCACCTACTTCATAAAATGTCAGCACTTTGAATAAAAACTGATAGAAAATCTTTGTACGCAATTGAATGAATCACCGTGTCACAAGTGATTGAATTATTTATTACAAATGGCAGACGAACAACTAAAATATGTGACAAGCATTATCAAGAATACATTATAATGATGAGTGAACATATCCGGAACTCATTTTTTATTGCACAACCATATGTAACACGATGAGAAAAGCAAATAAACCCGAGGCTTTGTCTGGCATTTAATTGAGTGCTGGGAAATAGCATGTAGTATTGTACTCAACTAGTAATTTTAAATGAGCAGATATGCATCAGGTGAACTTTTTGAAAGAGCATAAAGCTCCTTTCTTAACAATGACACCTTTTCAAGAAATATGAATACATTCATGAAGATAGTGGGAGGAGTTTTATCTTAAGACTTGCAAAAAATAAAAGAAATCAGTTTAGCTACATGATGCAAAAGGAAAAAAAAGCTAACATTTATTGACTACTTGGCATATACCAGGGACTGATCTAAATGATTTCTACCCATTCTCTAAGTTTGTTCTCAAAACCACCCTAAAAATAAATACTGCTTTTTAAAATCTAAAAGATAACACAAGGATCTCAATTTTTTGTTTAAAGTATTTTATCCTACAACTCAATAACAATAAAACAAATAACCAAATTTTAAAATGGACAAAGGACTTGAACAAACATTTCTCCAAAGAAGAGATATATATATATATATATATATATATATATATATATATATAGTCACTAAGCCTGTGGAAAGATGCTCAAAATCACTAATCACCAGGGAGATGCAAGTCAAAACTACAATGAAATATCACCTCACAACCATTAGGATGGCTACTATAAAAAACAAATAAGCAAACAGAAAATAACATTTTGTTGAGGGTGGAGAGAAATTGTAACCTTTGCACGCTGTTGGTGGGATCATAAAATAGTGCAGCTACTATGCACCATTGGAGAGTCTTCAAAAAATTAAAATAGAGCTACTATATGATCTAGCAATCCTATTTCTGGGTATATATTCAAAAGAATTAAAAACAGGATCTCAAAGAGATGTTTGCGCACCTGTTTTATTGCAGTATTATTTGTAATAGCCATGATGTGAAAACAGCCTTTCACAGATGAACGGATAAACAAAATGTGGTGAATACCTACAATGGAATATTATTTAGCTATATGATGAAAGAAATCCTGTCATATACCACAACATGAGTGAACCTTGAAGACATTATGCTAAGTAACATTCATTAATTCCCAAAGACAAATACTGCCTGATTCCATCTACACGAGGCATCTAAAGTAATCAAACTCATAGACACAGAAAGCCAAATTGTGGTTGCCAGAGGCTGAGAGAAAGGGAAAATGTGAGTTGTTAAATGAGCGTAGGGTTTCAATCATGCAAGATGAAAAAGTTGTAGAGATCTGTGGTACAACAATGTGCACATAGTTAACAATACTGAGTTGGGTAAATACTGAGTGGGTAAATTTATGTTATGTTTTTTATTGCCATAGAAAGGGAATGGGAATTTAAATTAAATAATTTGAAAACCACTAGTCCAGCCTAGATTCCTCATTTATTTTTGAGGAAATGAGATCCGAAGAGAAAAGTGAATTGGTTCAGTTCACATGGCAAAATAAAGATGAGGTGAGGGAAAGAATTTTGTTTTGGCACCTTATCAGCTACAATATCAAAACTAAGTTAAGTCAGTGAGCATTCAGCTAATCCAATAACATTAGATTTAACAGTGCTAACTGATTAATGCATCATCAACCCATAACTTCCTCTATTCCATGAATTCCTGAAATGCACAGGTACACAAAACAGTGTGATTGGTCCAACTTGGTACCATCCCAAAATAAGGATTCAGGACAGCATATAAAGTCATGGAGTTGGAGTTTGAAAGGTTAGTGTGTGTAAAGTAGGAATGTTCACGTGGCTGCACCTGTGTATGTGCATAATTATCTTTATTTTCTTTCACAGACATAAAGGTATCACATGTAATAATAGCTCTTATCTATGTCTGAACACATCAGTATATGCTTATAAATATGTCTATTTATTACATTGTAATAAAGGACAGATAGTACACTGTAAATATATATCTTTAGACTAGTAGTTCTCTGTCTAAATTTTACTAGTTGGAAGGGTCCCTAAATTCTCTTGCACAGACAAACAGGCACAAGGGCATGAGCCAGGGGTGGATCCCTGGGTAGGACAGAGTCAAAATTTACCTTGATGGTTCATGAACTGGAGATGGAGAAACAGTGATCTCAAACTTGACTTCCTTGTGAAGTAAAACCCATGCTTTAGATTGGAAAGATCTGTATTCAATTCCCAATCATGCTTTTTATTTGCTGTGTACATTGAGCAGGTTACTTGATATCTCTAAGCCTTATGAGGAAATCATATGAGGAAATCATATAGGAACCACAATAAGTTCTGGTGAGATCATCGGGTGAGTTCTATGAAATAACACATGTAATGTGCCAATCCCTGTGTTTGGGGCCCACAGGGAACACTTAATAAAGCAATACAAAAAGTGACAGTTTGACTTCTTCATTCCCAGTTTTGATGTCTTTTATTTCTTTTACTTTCCTGATTGCTCTAGCTAGGACTTCCAATACTATATTGAATAAGAGTGGTGGGAGCGGACAACCTTGTCTTATCCCTGATCTTAAAGGGAAGGCTTTTAGTTTTTTAACATTAAATGTAATATCAGCTGAGAGGTTGTTATATATGGGCTTTATTATCTTTCAGTACTTTCCTTCTATATCTTTTTTATTAAGTGTTTTAATCATAAATGGCTACTTTGTCTTGTCAAATGCTTTTTCTGAATCTATTGATATGGTCATATGATTTTTATCCTTTTTTTTTGTTTTTGTGGTGTATAGCATTAATCGATTTGCCTATGTTGAATCATCCTTGTGCCCCTGGAATGAACTCCACTTGATCATGATGTATAATCTTTTTAATATGTAGTTGTATTTGATTTGCTAGTATTTTGTTGAGGATTTTTGCATCTATCTTCATCAGAGATATTGGTCTATCGTTTTCTTTTTTGTGTGTTATCTTTACCAAGTTTTGGTATCAAAGTAATGTTGGCCTCATAAAATGAATCAGGAAGTATTGTCTCTTCTTCAATATTTTGGAAAAGTTTGAGAATTACAGGTATTAAATCTTTTTTGAATGTTTGGTAGAATTCACTAGTGAAGCCATCTGGCCCTGAACTTTTACTTTTTGGGAGGTTTTAGATGATTGTTTCAATTTCCATATTGTTGATTGGTCTACTTAGATTTTCCAGTTTTAAGTAATTCAGTTTAGGAAGGTTGATTATTTCTTCTAGGTTATTGAATTTGGTGGCATGTAATCTTTGATAATATTCTTGTATGAAATACTTTGTATTTCAGTGATGTTTGTCCTAACTTCTCTTTCATTCTGATTTTGTTTGTGTCCTTCCTCTTTTTCCCTTGGTGAAGGTAGGCAGGAGTTTGTCAATTGTCACTTTTTGCAGATTACGTGATTTTCTAATGAAGAAACCTAAAGACTCCACCAAATTACTATTAGAAACAATAAACAAGTATAATAATGTTACAGAATACAAAATCAACATACAAAAATCCATAGCATTCTCATATACTAACAATGAGTTTTCAGAAAAAGATGAAAAAAATAATTTATTTTGCAATTTCAACAAAAAGAATAAAATACCTAGGAATAACCTTAACAAATGATTTAAAGGACCTATGCACTGAAAATTATAAGACATTATTAAAAGAAATTGAAGAAGACACAAAAAAATGGAAAGATATTCCACGTTCATGGATTAGAAGAAGCAACACAGTTAAAATGGCAATGTTACCCAAAGCAATATACAGATTTAATGCAATTCCTATCAAAGTCCCGATGGCATTTTTTAAAAAGAAATAGAACAAAAAATCATCAGATTTGTATGAAATCACAAAAGACCTCGAATAGCCAAAGCAATCTTGAGAGAAAAGAAACAAGGCTGGGGGAATCGCACTGCCTGACTTCAAATTATACTACAAAGTGACAATAATCAAATTAGCATGGCATTGACAGAAAAAGAGACACACAGACCAATGAAACAGAATTGAGAGCCCAGAAATAAACCTCCATATATATGGGCAAATGCTTTTCAATAAAGGAGACCAAATCATACAATGGAGAAAAGAAATCCTCTTCAATAAATGGTACTGGGAAAATTGAAAAGATGCAAAAGAATGAAACTAGATTGCTGTCTGCCATCATACACCAAAATTAACTCAAAATGGATCAAAGACCTAAATATAAGACATGAAACAATAAATTCCAAAGAAGAAAACATAAGACTAAACTTATAGGCCTTGGATTTAGAGAGGATTTTATGAACTTGACCTCAAAGGCAAGGGAAGTAAAGGCAAAAATAAATAAATGAGACTATATCAAACTAAAAATCTTCTGCATAGCAGAAGAAACCATCCACAAAACAAGGAGGCAACCAACTGAATGGGAGAAGATATTTGCAAACACCACCTCTGATAAGAGGCTAATATCCAAAATATACAAAGGACTCATACAACTCAACAAGAAAAAACAAACAATTTAATTAAAAAATGGACAGAGAACCTGAACAGACACTTCTCCCAAGAAGACATACAAATAGCCAATAGATATACGAAAAGATGCTTAACTTCACTAACTATTAGGGAAATGCAAATAAAATCACATTAAAAGCCATGTCGCACCTGTTAGAATGGCTATCATCAACAAGACAAATAATAACAAGTGTTGGAGAGGTTGTAGGGAAAAAGGAACCCTCATACACTGCTGGTGGAAATGTAAATTGGTACAACTACTATGGAAAACAGTATGGAGGTTCCTCAAAAAATTAAGAATAAAATTATCCTATGATCTAGCAATCCCTCTTCTGAATATCTACCCCCAAAACTTATCCATAAGATATATGCACCCTGATGTTCATTGCAGCATTATTCAAGGTGGCCAAGATATGGAAACAATCAAAGTGCCCTATGATAGATGTTTAGATAAAGAAGATGTGGTACACATATACAATGGAATTTTATTCAGCCATAAGAAAAGGTGAAACACTGCCATTTGCCATAACATGGATGAATCTTAATATTTATCATGTTTATCAAAATAAGTCAGACAGAAAAAGTTTAGAACCATATGATTACATTCATACGTTGGACATTAAACTGAAAGTAACAAATGAACAAGACAAGCAAACAAAAATTTATAGACACAGAGAACAGTTTAGTAGTTACAAGAGGGAAAGGGAGGATGGGGGAAGTTGATAAGGTAAAGGGGGTCAAATATATGATGATGAAGAAAACTTAACTTATATATGATGTATTATTGAATTGTACACTTGAAACCCATATAATTTTATTAACTAATGTCACCCCAATAAATTTAAGTTTAAAAAACGATATAATTATTAGCTCTTGGTTATCTTTCAATACTTCAAAGTCATTTTCACCCCAAAATAAACCACTAAACTTAAAAGCTAAGTGTGCATAAGTAAAATCAATTTAATAATTATTTATTGAGCACTTTACATATATAACACGCTATCATGTGGAATTAACAGTATTGCCTAAGAGTTTTTCTCACATTTTCTAATTATTTATATAAAGTGTGTGGTTGATTCTTTTCTCTGTCTTGTCATAAGAATTAATTCTCCCTACGAGACAATTAGCATTTTATATGACTCATGTAACAATCTGTTTGAAACTCACCCAAAGGCACTGATCTCATGGCAGATTCATTTTTAACTCCGGCTTCCTCTTGCTTAACAAGATTAGCTGCATCTGCTCCTTTCTTATTTTTTCCATCAGTTCAATCCAATTCAAATCTTTGCTTAATCTTGCAAAAAAATATCTTAAGTGTGTTTGGAATATATACAGATCACAGCAATATTTCCTTAAAGTTTTCTTGGGTCATCTCTCTCACCCTTGATGTTTCTGTCTTCAAAATGATCCTTTTTCCTTCTTTCCCAATTTTTCTAGATCTCCAGTAAGCACGACATTTTTCTGCCTGCCTGTATTCTTTCTTTCTTTCATTATTAAATGCAAATTTCACCTTAGTTTTAATTATATAAATAAAACATATATAATTCACATTATATAAATTTAAATAATTCAAATAATCAAAATGTTCCCTGGAGCACCAATCCCTAATCTCACTCCCCTTCCCAGAGATAACCACTATTATTAGTTGAGATATATTCTTCAATATCTTTTCCTCTACAATTATTAAGTTGGAGCATATAAAATTGTTGTTTTTGTAGATCACAAATGGCCAGATATAAGCAATTTTATATGATATTACCTACTCTCTCCATACACACACACAAATACACATTCACACAGAAGTATAGAGTGTTATCGTATGACTTTTAAGAACATAAATAGAATCATATCATACATATTTTATTGTAATTGTTTTCACATAGTAGTACATCCTGGAGATCTACTCTATTTAATTTTTTTAATTTAATTTATTTTTAATTAAAAAAATTTTTAAACTATTTCAATTACAGTTGACATACAATAATATATTAGCTTTAGGCATACATGTAGAGACATTTCTGTACCTTAAGAAGTGATCACCCTGATAATTCTACTACCTATCTGACACCATACATAGTTATTACAATGTTATTGACTATATTTTCCATGTTGTACATCCCCAAGACTGTTTTTATAACTGGCAATCTGTACTTAATCCCTTCACCTTTGCACCCACTACTCAACCTCTATCCCATCTAGCAACCATCATAATGTTCTCTGTATCTATGAGTTTGTTTCTGGTTTGTTTATTTATTTTTCTTTTTAGTTTCCACATATAAGTGAAATCAATTTTACCCTATTTTTTTAACTGCTGGTAAAATTCTTTAGTATGGATCATTTATTTAACTTTTCCATTACTCGATCTCTCTCTCTCTCTGTCTTGCTCTCTCTCTTCCACATTTATTTGTTGCTGTTACAAACTCTACAATACTTGTACATGTCTCTTTACTTAATGTGAAAATATTAAACATTTATTTTCTAAAGCAAAGATTTATTTAAAGAAATAAATTAGAAATAGGTTAGGTATTACTACCTATAGAATTAGTTCATAACATGGGGTAAAAGTAGTTAATATTTGGCCCACTTTTTACTTTTCCAACTGGGTGTGAGATTTAAGCTTGAGATTGTAGTGGTCAAGTGAGTGATACTTTTCAATTATCTTTTCCTAACAGTGTCCTACCTGGGTTCAACATTTTTTGTCTTTGAAGGTCTTCCAATTCTGGGTCTATCCCCTAGAGTTGCAGGTGAGCCATCCTTTTCATAATAAACACAGAAACAGAATACCAACAGCCTGATTCTGTGTTTCTTAATTTACTAATCTGTTCCAATGGGCCATGGAGTTAAATGCTTGAACTGCATATATCCCAACTTTTCTAATATCATTCTTCCCCATTTGTATTTTTTTTCTAACTATGAATACCTCAAATTCAGTGGATTTTCTTTTGGCTACCAAATAATATTTATTAATCAATACATTTGATTTTATAAGTATTTATCACAGATAGAGAAATAGATCAATCATTCTGAGTCACATGCGTGTACAGGTATCGTTTCACTGAGTTACCATGAGTCCAGTTCAGAGTCAGAAAATTTGAATCTGTCTCAGACCCTTTCTTAAGGTTGATGTATCATTTCAACAAGCTATTTGAAAGACTGAAAAATGCTCTGTGACTCTCTGTTACTCACATAAAGTAAATAAAAGCTGGGGCATCACATGGTTTAGCATAGAGTCTCATTCAAAGAAAAAGTCTCCCAAGTGAAAGAAATCTGAAGCATTTCAAATGTTTATTAGGATCTCCTCTAAATCATCTATGAGGACCCAATTTATATTGCATGGTAAAATTCTCATTTCTCATTCCTTTATAAAATTCTTGTTTTCCATTTTTCTTGCTCTCAAGATCTCTCTCAACCCATCACTACCATAAAGATTTTCTCTTCACCTCTCAGTTGCACTTCAATAAAAGCTTCCTTGAAATCCAACTCTTTGTGCTTCTTGACTTTCTTGTCCTTCGTCCCACTCTTGCACTTATTTTTTCCCCCCTAAAAGTTGTCCTTTCTCTCCTGTTACATGATCATCTCAGAATTCTAAGGCAAGAAAGCACCTGATGTAGAAGATTATCAATCAGGAATAGAGGAATATTGGCTTGTCCCTAGCTTCAGAGAGAAAAGAGAAAGATGGCTCTTCTATCTCTTCAGGAAGTTACTATTCTTTTATCAGGAAAAGGAGCATTTGAGGGTATAGTGATTCCTTAATTTTTAGTACCTGAAAAGAATATGTTTGTTAAATACTTTTTGATCATTCTCTAGGCACTTTGGAAAAAAAAAACAATAGCATAGAATTCCATGTGTATTCTCTGAAGATATATAATTTTCTTCCTTCTTGATATCCCTTCCGCAAATGCCTTTGGGTTCCCTATTAGGGGTACGGGAGAAGAGAGTAAAAGGATTGGAGACTGTGGAAGCTTAAGTTTCTGGGCATGGATTGCCACAAAGCTAAATAATACTTTGGGGCCACTACTGGTATATCTCTTACTCCTGCCTCTGCTCCCTGGAAATCCTAGGAGAAAACAGTTGGAACATGAGAAAACAATATTAGAACTTTTATTCTTACTTATTTTTTTTATCTCATTATTTTTAGTTTCCATTTTGGTATATGTTTTCTAGTGTATATAATATATTAATAAAATAGTACACAAATATATTAACTAAATATATTAATGTACATATACTAGGTATGCTTACTCACAATTTTTTGCTCATAATGACATGTTGTCAAAAAGTGCATTTGTCCTTTCATTCATTTAATCATTATTGAATTCCTGCTAATTGCTAGTATTTTCTATATGATGGGAGTATGACAATGAAAAGTTTGAAAATTATTGCTCCATAGGGATGGTTCAATCACTGTTTCATCAGTAATACTGATTAATAGTTCAATCAATAATTAATGAGACTCTTGCTTCAACTGCCTTTTTTCCCCCTTGGTTGAAAATATATCTCATTTTTAGAGGAGCAACATTTAATTATATAAATGTTAAACTCTCCAAAGTGGGAGATATTGAATGTTTTCCTGGAGCAGGGGTGATATTAGACACTGACCCCTCTCATCATATCAGCAGCTAGAAACAGAGGTACAATCAGAATGTTCTTCAAAGCCAATCAGCTGTGTGTAGGTGTCATTACTTTGTTTCCTTCATTCTACTAGAGCAGCTTCAAGTCATGATAACCAGTGGGGATAATTGACATGAAAATGCTCAGCCCAAAATGCCCAAGCTTTCCTCAAACATTTGTGGGATTGTTCTAGGACCTGTTGATGCAAAAAAAGTCACGCTGAGAAATTTTCCCCGTAATTAGCAAGCAGCAGCCTGTCAAGCCATTTAAGTGGTTTTATGTGATGAAATGAATGAGACAAAGCAGGTTTTTTTTCTTCTCTGGCAGGGAAGACAGTTGGTTTCTGAGTGGAGCTGACACTTCTGTAAAGGAAACTAAGTGAATTCAGCTTCCATTTCACACTCATGCTTTCCAGATTGACATTGACTCTATGAAATTCATCTTTTAAGCCTGGTTTCCCGGTACTCAGCTGATGGGACAGTAAATTCTTGATGCAGGGAAGGTAATAAAGGCTGTTGTAAGCCTCATCTGCTGTATGCCTGAATAACACTTACTAACCTCTGGGGATTCTCCAAACAGAGAATGCTTTATACTTTCTCAACACTGGAAGGAAGTTCAATATGTGATAATCTTAACCTTAACAATTTTTTATATTTGGGGAAATTTAAAATGATGTAGGATGAAATCAAAGTTATTCAGTTTTAGAAGAACGCCATTCACTATATACCTGTGATTAAAGTCAATGTAAATTTTATCTTTTATCTGCATTTAATAAAAACATACACTTGTAAAGAGACATTTTGGAATAGTGCAAAGAGCAGCAGCTGAGGAGAAATTGGGTAGAACTTGTTTAATTTCTGTGGGTCTCAGCTCCCTCACCTGTAAATCGGGACCATTCATTAGATAATCTTTAGAATTTTATCCAACTCCAAATATATATGGATTGATGAATAGTGTCCTTTACTAAATATTGCAGTGTATATAGTAATATTCTTAAAATGGTTTAAGAAAAATTTATGTCTTTATATGCTAATATGTTTATATGTATATTTACATGAGCCATGATAAAGCTTTATGGACGCACTGATGCATTAAATATTTTCCCATATACTCATACCAATTAGAAATGCATATGAGTTCAAAATATGACTGTTACATTCCTGAATAAATGAGAAAGGAAATTCATTTACTCATCATTATATACTGATATTCAAATAATCATTGTTATTAATATAATTATACTATGATAATGACTATAATATAATTAATGAAATAATTAAAAAACAAAAATTCGAATTGTGTTAAAGAAACTATGATGGAAAATCTTTTTTTTTAAATTTTATTATTAGTTTAAAGTATACAGTACATTGGTTAAACATTTATATAGTTTATATATAGTTTATGAAATGATCCCCCTGATTGTTTTTTCTCTCCTCTGGCTCTCTACCTAGCCATTACATTAATGCCGACTGCATTCCCTGTGCCATGCTCCCCATCCCCGTGACCATCTATCAATTACTAATTTGTACTTCTCTAACCCTTCACTCTTTTCTCCCAGCCCCACTTGCCTCAACTGCTTTTGATAGATGGACTAGAAACAATTGGCCAAAACATCATGAAAATTGTTGGAATATGTGAATAAAGTCTCCATGAAGCAAACATCTAAATCTAAACATCTAGATTCAAATAGTGTAAACAGATGATCATTCTCCTTCTCAGAAGAGGAGTCTACGAGTAAATGGAAGGGAAAATATTCAGAGACTTTCAAAAGGACATAAACTTTTGGGCTGAAAAGGAGGGTTAACTCTTCCTTCTAAATCTCTTGTAACATCAAGATCAAAGTATAGAGCAAATTTAGATAAATTATTTTTCCAAAAAAGCATTTGGTGTAGGCATACTAGGTGAGAAGAACAGTGTTAAGCTTTTTACATTTGTCATCTCACTACCAGGCAGGTATTATTATTCCCATTTTCTAGACGAAAACGCTGAGATTCAGTTAAATAAATTTCCCAAGGTCACGGCAGCTAGTTAGGGAGACTGGATTTACACCCAAACCTGATGCCAAATCCATGCTCTTGTCCATTATGCCGTATCACCTGAGGGGCAGGAAAAAACTGGAGGGATTAGAGCAGAGATCAAGATGGAAATTCAGAAGAGGCAAAATTAGGAGTATTGTGATTACTGATCCTTTTCCTTCTGAGATATCCTCTCATAAATTCTGTCATTGTTGTCGTTGTTGTTGTTGTTGTTGTTGGTGGTGGTGGTGGTGGTGGTGGTGGTCTTTACAAAGAAACACATAAGAATAGTATTCAAAAAATGTCTGGGAATACTCAGAGTTAAGTTTGTAGTTAGCATGCCATAATAATCCACAAGGAAGACTGATCCGGAGAGGGTTTTTTTTTTTGAGTCTGTAAGACGATAGAGGTGCTGTTTTGGTACAAATAATGGGCTCCTTGGAGTTAGATTTGAGTTGGAATCCTCAGTCTGGTACTTACTGACCATATGAGCCAGAGACAGTCCTATACCATCTCTGAACCTGAGTTTCCTCATCTCTGAGGTGAAGCTAATTCTACTTACCTTACTGAATCATTGTGAGAACTAGAGATAATATGTGCAAAGCGTTTACACAGTAACATGGCTCAGACCAGGGTTCTATAAAGCTCTTTTCTTTTTCCCCAAGGAAGCCAATCCATCTGTTTTACTGATGGATTGAAAAATCAACAAAAAATCTTACAAATCAGATCTTGTTTTACTATAGTCAGAAACAAGTAGACTTTCATAACAGCATGTAAGCCTTGCCCTAAACTCTTGTGTACATTATCTTTAATACTCACAGTAACCTTCCAAAGTAGTGCTATTATTTCCATTTTAGAAATAAGGAAAATGAAACCAGAGAAGTCTAGATTACACTGCTGGAAAATGGCAAAGCCAGGAGTAATACTTTTGCAGAAGTTGTCCTCTCTTTTTACCAGTTCTAGTCCTGTGGATGCAGTGGCAGAAAGAGGCAAGAACATTTCATTTTAACTGTCGAGTCAGAGAAAAGAAGTAAGTTTCTTGATATTCTAAACCCAACTATTTTTAGGAGAGCCACAGAAAGTGACAAATCTCTACTTTCTATGCTCGTTCTGTGGGAAGAATATCCTAAAACTGTTTGTGGTGGCAGAGGAAAGAGGGAGTGGCAGGAAGGAATAAAGCAGAAGTTTTACACATTTCCTTTTTTCTCTGAATCAAGTTCTTTGAAACAGAACATTTGAATATAGCATGCCTCACACAAGATAACATCCTGACACTTTCTTATTGTTTGACCGTGGTTTAACATGTCTTGGTAGAGAATGCAGTATTGCTCAAGAGGATAGCACTGAGTCTTCCCAAACATATCATTTACTCAAATGAAAGCTGAAGAATTAAAGTGACCATATAAAACTCCTTCCTACAGAGGCAGTGTATGATATTGATAAATACTAAGAGATTTGGTTTTCAGACAAAATAGCATTTAATTCAATTTTGCAATTTACTAGCTCTGCGACCGTGGGAATGTCCATCCTGAATTTGTGTTCCTTCAACTATAACATGGGGTTATACATTCATTTAGTGATTGTTGAGCAACAAGTATATGCCATGCACTATTCTAGGGGATATGGTAGAGAACTAAGGAAACAAAACCCTTGCCTTGTAGAACTGACATTAAAGCTGGGGGAGAGAAATAATAAAGATATATAAATAAGTATGTGTGTGTGTGTGTGTGTGTGCGTGTGTGTGTGTGTATTAGATTAGATAGTGATGAGTACTAAGAAGAAAAAGTAAAATAGGAAAAGGAAATGTGAATTGTTTAGGGGAGAAGAGGAATTGAAACTTGAGGGCAGGTCTCACTGAGAAAGTGACTTTTTGAGTAAAGGAATAAAGGAAGTTGAAGGAGCAAGCTATGCAGATCGCTGTGGATGACAATAGTCAGTTGTCTACATGGGTTTGTTGTTTAGAAGAAAAGTTCCAGTCTAGAGATAAATTGAGAAGTCATCACTTAATAAATAACATTAAATTAAAACCAGTAGATTAAATGAAGTCACCAGGTAGTGATTATAAAGGGGAAAAAATGTGAGCTCTACAGTACACCAATATGTACAAGTATAAAAGAGAAAGTAACAGCCAAAGAGACTGAGAAGGAATAGGAAGAAATGTAAGCACATAACCAGGTGGTCCAACCAGGTGGATCAAAATGAAACGTATCTCAAGACAGAAAGAATGCTGCTGATACAGTAAGTAAACAAGATGAGGATAGAGAAATGACCCCTGGATTTAGCAGCACAGTAGTCACTGATGTCCTTGAGAAAAACTGTGTTTGGTGGAGGATAGGGAATGAAAACCTACTTGAAGTGCATGTAAGAAAAAAAGGATGGAAAGAAACAAGGAGAGTGTGTCTGGATAACTCTTTCAAGATGTTCTGCATGTGAGTATGACAAAGTCAAAATGGGATGAGGAGAAGGGTTTATTTATTTATTATCCTAATGAGGAAAAAAAATCCCAAACATACTTATATGTTAGTCAAAAAAGATCCTTAGAGCAGGAAATACATCCAGATAATGAAAACTGGGTTTTTAATACTAGCAACCATAAAATTGTAATTGATTTTTTCTATTAAATACCTACTTTGAGTCAGGTTATGTGACAGGCCCTTTGCATTTATTATCGTCCTCTAAAATGCCCTGCATATTATTCTCATTTTATAGACAAGGAAGCTGGAGCCTGGAATGTTAATGATAATGCTTTAGACCAAAGATTCTCAAATTTCAGTGTGTGTACAAATCACCGGGAAACTTGTTGAAACACAGATTTTGATTTAATAAGTCCGGGCTAGGTCTTGAGATTCTGCATTTGTAACATGCTCCTATGTGATGCTGAGGCTGCTGGCATTAGACAACACAATGAGTAATGAGTCTAGACTATATTGTGTGAATAGTATTGAGCTTCTGGCTTATCTAATAAAAAACCCAAGTTCTTTCGACTGTGCCATGTGTCCTCCCATGCTCTTGGTTGGGCCACAGATTAAAAAACCAAAGTGAAAGAGAAACCCAAAAAAACAATGAAGGAAGAGAAAAAACATCTCTTCTGCTCTCTTTCAAGAAGAAACAAGTAGATGGTGAGGCAAAATAAGTTTGTAGCACAAAGCACATGCTATCACAGGCCCATCTGAATAACTAAGATCCTCCCACTGAGCCACGTCAGAGTATCTGGGTCAGACACACTTTTCTAGCCTCAATGAAATGTCATCTCATTCTAATCCATTCTTATTTAACCTCGCTATGGTCCCCACCTCTGTATCAAAGATATTCCCATGTGTAGACCCAGAACGGAGAAATAGACAACTTACCTCATTATAGGTAAATCTGAAACTTGCTCTTTGTATCAATGAGGCATGGTGCAAGACACAATACCCAGATTTGGAGATTATACACAGTTGAATTTAACCACCAGTTTGGCTATTTATTAAATGTGTGATTGAGCACATTTTGAACCCACATTCTCATCCCTAAAATGGAGATAATGTTCCCTAAATTGCAAGGAGACAGTATTGCATAATAGTTAAAATTTGGCCATTGGAAAGATTAAGTTCACGTTTTAATGCCATAACTTCTAGTTGAGCTCTTAACTGCACTAAGCCTCAGTGTTTCTCATCTGTAGAATGAGGAGAATAGTATGCCTATTTCATATAGCTGATATGAAAATCAAATGACATAATCCATGTGGATATCAGTAAATGTTAGCTCTTATTAATATAAATGCTATTATTATGGGGATTTTGTAAGGACTGATTGAGCTACAGATGTGAAAATGCACAGTACAACACCTTACGCAGAAGAAGCACTCCATATGTATTTGTGTTCCTTTTCTCCTAACCTACAAACTCAGCAGGCAATTCCGGGGTTACTGGCTGAAATATGTTAATGGAAAATTTTTTCAACAGAAAAAAAAGGGAAGAATCTTAAGTATTCAAGATTTAGCAATATCATTTATTTAGAGTGAGGCATAACTAAAGAATAAAGGGAGTAACAGAAAAAAAAATTCTATCCTGAGCAGTAAGAAAAACCAGAAAGATGAGATGGTGACAATCTCAGAAATCCTGGGAAGCTTATGAAGAAAGACTCTACTGGCTTCTCAGCTTCTCACTGCTAGTGGCATTACTGAGTTGTGAGAGGCTCTCCAGGAAGCATTCACCTGGTACTGGAATAACAAGCTACACTTCCTGTAATTTCAAGATTGATGTGACACTATGGCCATCTTTGCAGAAGTGTCTACTAATGGATTTTATTTATGCTATCTTGAAAGCCACTACTTCAACTCTTAGGTTTTCAAATAGTATAGGCACAGATATATTTTTTAAATTTTATTTTTATTTATTCTGGAGGATACCAAAATCATTAAAATTCATGTAAAAGCATAATCTAATTTTACCATTAATAAATGCAAGCAAAATATCATTTAAAAATGATCTTTGAAAGAGTAATTTGCAGAAAGTGCAGCAACTATTTCATCATGTTAGTTCAAAGTGTCCACCAATTATGTGCAAGGCAGTGGGTTTTGTGTTGTAACTAAAAAAAAAAAAATTAACCTGGGCTCTGTCTTTCAAGTAATTGCAGAAGTGTCAGGGAACAAATAGAAAAAGAGTGAGAAAGAAAACTGAAAATTTCTTAAGCCAAAGATAAATATACCAACAGCTCAGAAGAAAAGTTTATTCAGACAAATTTACGGAGGAGGAAACGGGTGAGTTCAATCTGAAGATTGGGTAAGATACAGAAAGGAATCATCAAAACGCGCTCAATTTGCAAATTTGAATTTACAAATTTATGTATACTAAGTAACTGTATGAACTACTTGAGTAACAGGAGTATTTGAAAATGAAGATTCTTATTTAACAATAACTGGTAACTTCCCATATGGATTGATTCCACTGAGTTAGGCATTGACCTCAAAATAATTCTCTTCTGGGATTCTGTACTACTGAGATGGAGAATAAAATGGGTTGCTGAAATGAAGATGTAAAAGAATCTATCAGTCCATCATGTATAAAAACTTACATCCCCCTCTAGTAATGTGAAATTGTTTATCCCTAGAACAGAGTGCTGTTTCTTTCCTCCATGCTTTTGCTCAGGCTCTATCAAGAATAACCGTTCCCTACTTCTGAACTCAGGTAATTCAACTCAGCAGTGACCTTCACCAAAACATATGACTCCACAGAGAAGATCATGCCTCTCTTGCTTATGCTCCTGGAACACCCCATGATGACCTCCGCTCTTGAAATAGCTCATGGTACTGATGATTGAGTAACCATTTGCCTGACTTCCCATTTCTCCATAAGCTCCTTATATTTCTATCCCTCCTGCCATGCACAACCCTCAGCACATGGTAGGCACTCCAATTTGACATTATCTGTCTTTTACTGGGCAAATGTAGTCCATTTACATATTTTGCAATTTATTGATGTTTTGGTATTTATTTCTACTGTCTTTCTGTGCTTTACTTTTTAAAAATTTTTCTTGCATTCTTTTGAATAGATTTGAAAAACAATTCCTTTTATCTCCCTTTGTGGTTTGAAGTCATACATTTATTTCTATGGTATTCTATTTCAGTAGTTAAACTTAACATTTTTAAAAAATGCATACTTCAATTGGTAGGAACACTTTGTAAGGTATATAAATGTCTAATGACTATGTTGTATACCTGAAACTAATGTAATATTGTATGTCAATTGTAATTAAAAAATAAATTTTAACAAAAGTACATTTTAGAAAAGTAAAATAAATTAGTATTTGTATTCTCTATCTAACCAGTATAATGACCTTAGAATGCTTTAAATCTTATACCTCTAATTTTGTATATAATTGTTCAATATTTTAGTTAATCTTTATTATATTGTTTATTTTAAAATTAAATTTACTTTTGCTGAAGAGCAATTAACCATATATGAATGGGTCTAATTCTCAACTTTCTATTCTGTTCCATTCATCTAGAAGGTACAATTTATCTACAATTAAATTCACCAATTTTAAGTATAAAATTTAATGACTCTTTACAAATGTATGAGTCAAGAAACCACCACCACAGACATAATAGAATACAGTCATCACTCCACACAGTTTCCTGACGCACGTTTGCAGTCAATACTCACTGACTTTCTTAGTCTGTTTGGATAGCTTTGTTGGTAAGTACAACAATTTACTATAGATCAGATGGCTTAAAAGACAAAAATTTATATCTCACACTTTGGGAGGCAAGGAAATCCAAGGCCAAGATGCTGGCAGATCCAGTGTCTGGTGAAGGCCTCCTTCTTGGATTATAAATGGCTGTTTTCACATTGTATCCTTACATGGTGGAGAGCAGACAGCAAAAACAAGCTCTCTTATAAGGGCACTAGTTATTCGTGAGTGCTCTACCATCATGACCTAATTATCTCCCAAAGGCCCTACCTCTTAATACCATCATACTGGGATTTAATATTTCAACACATGAATTTAGGCGAAAGGACACAAACATCCAGACCATAGCACCCACCATGGTCCCAGGAAACCATCGATTTGCTTCCTACCACAATTGATTAAAGTTGTGTTTCCTAAACCTAGAGTTTTATACAAATGGAAAAATGCATTATAGATTGTTTTCTGCCTACCTTCTTTCACACAGTATAATATTGTTAAGATCCCATGTCGTGTATGTCAATAATTAGTTCTTTTTTATTGATGAAAAGAATTCCATGGTATGGAAATGTACAACTACTTTCACTCCTTAATCAATTGATAAGTGTTTGGTTTATTTCCAGTTTGGGGCTATTGTGTATAAAGCTGCTATGAACATTGATATACAGTTCTTTGTGTGGACAAATGTTTCAGTTATCTTGGTAATTGCCTAGGAGCTAAATTGCTGAGTCATATTGTTAGTGTAAATTTTTCTAAATTTTATCATATAATTCTAATCAGTAAGCATATTAATATCCCATAAACTTTTTAAAAAATATTCTTAAGAACTGTGATATCATTATGATATCAAAAATGTGGGGCTGTTGAGGGTAAGTGTATGTTTCTTTTTATAAGAAATGTCTAACCTGGTTTCCAAAGCAGTTGTACATTTTGCTATCCGTCTGCAATGTATGAGAGCTCCGTTGCTCCATATCCTCACTGACGCTTGGAGTTATCATTCTTTTGGTTGCATCTCACTGTGTTTTCAAAATAAAATTTCCTCAAGACTAACCATGCTGAGAATCTTTTTGTGTCTCATGGTCTTTCACATGTTTTCTTTTATGATGTGTCTAGTCAAATTTTTTGTATATTTAAAAAATTTTTGGTCTTATCATTGAGTTGTGAAAATTCTTTATATATTTGTATAATTTTATTATAAATATATTTTTTGCTATAACTGGCCTTTTAAAAAGTCTATATTTTGGTGAAGTTTATTTTATTAATGTTTTCTTCTATGGTTCATGGTGATTGGATCCATCAAAGAAAATTTAACACAAATTTGCAAAGATTTCCCACTATTTTTATTCTAGAAGATTTATACTGATAGAAGTTTGAGTTAATTATTGAGTATGACATGAAGTTAGAGTTGAAGTTCATTGTTTTCCATCCAATATTCCATGTTTCTGGCATCATTGTTGAAAAGACTATTCTTTCCTCATTTCTGCATTTCCTGGTTTGTCTATTGTCGATTGATAGTATATTTGTGTGAGTCTATTCCAGGATTTTTATTCTGTTTCATCAATCTATTTTTTTAGTCCTGACATCCATATCATAGGGTCTTTTTTTTTCTAAAATTTTCTTTTCAGGTCAAAAACGTATTCATTTTATATTTTAAGTTATTTCACTTTATTATTTTATTTGTTATTTATTTTAAATTTTAAAAAGTTAGACATTTATACAATCTATGAAGTGATCCCATTAATTACTCTAGAACCCATCTGGCACTATACACAACCATTACAATAATATTGACTATAACCCATGCTATACTCTAAACTCCTGTGACTGTTGGACATATTGTCTCAATTATAGTAGCTTTATAGTAAAGCTTTTAATCAGGTTGTATAAGCTTATCCGTTTTGTCATTCTTTTTCTAAATTTTTTTGAATCTCCCATGTCTCTTAAATTGCCACATACATTTTATGATAAGTTTATCAATTTTTACAAACCAACTACTAAAATTTCAGTGAATTTTTTTATTGAAGCAGGATCCAATTTTACTTTTTAAAAATATAGATAAAATTTTCAACACCTTTAAAAACATTTATCTCCACTGATTTTCATGGTCACATGTATCATATATATATATATATATATATATATATATATATACATATATATACACATATATGTGTATATATATATATATATATACACACACACACACACACACACATACACATATATGCATTTATTTCTAAGCTTTTTTGTTTCATTGATACTGTTTTCTTGTATTAATAATATGCTGTGTTAATCATACAACTTCATAATAATTCTGGGTGTCTGGAATAAGCCAGATAGGTAAGATTCATCATCCCTTCTTATTCTTTGATTTTAAGTATTTTGACCATCCTTAGCATTTTTATATTTCACATTAACTTGTTAGTTTCTACCAAAAAATAAAATAAACAAACAAAAACAACCTATTGGTATTCTGATCAGAATCACTTTGAATTTGGGGAGAATGAGCACCTTTATGATATTAAATCTTTTAATCCATTGAGTCTGCTATATTCCTTCATTCATGAAGTTCTTGTTAAATACTTTTGAGTAGAATTTTTAATTTTTCTCCATAAATATCTTACACATATTTTTTAGATTTTTTATGTACTTCACACTTCTGGAAGTTATTGTAAATGGCAATATTTTTTCTTAAAATCACTGTGCATTGTATAGAAATAAAAATGATATATTATTCTGATTTTATATTCAGATACATTCTTATAATTTAAAATAATTTTTAAAGATTCTTCTGGGTTCTGTAAGATTATAATTTTACCATCTAATTGAATAGATTTATGTTTAATTTTTTCCAATCCATACACTTTTTTTCTTACTGCATCGCCTAGGACTACTAATACATGTTAAAAAGAAAAAGTGGTGCTAGAAACCACCCAGTCTTAATGTGACTTAAAAAGGAAAGCTTTTCAGCATTTTACTAGTATGTTTACTTTACATATCCTTAGTGATGAACTGACCTAAGTTTATTTGGTCATGTACACAGTTTAGAACAGGTTATGTAAACTGTTTTAAATCTGCTTATAAATAAATATTTGTTTAATAAATATCAATAATTGTGGTAAAATTGGTCTAAGAATTGCTTTTCTTTGAATGGATATTGATTTTTATCAAAAGTGTTCTGTATTTACTGAGTTAATTATCTGATTTTTTTCTTTAATCTATTAATGTGTTAAATTACACTAATTAATATTTTAATAATCATCTATTTTATGGTTCTGAGATAAACTGAATCGGTCACCACATATTATTTGTTACAAATTACTATATTCAGTTATAGGAGAGTTTGTTTAGTATTTTTGCATCTACTCTTATGAGTGAGATTGGCCTATAAAAACTTTCTTTTAGCACTGTCTCTTAAATGTCAAAATCTGGCTCCTCAAACATCACCAACACAACCTGTTGGTGAGACAAAGCTGACAATGTAATGAGACAGTTGCTTGTGGTCATAACAGAACAGTAGCTCTACAGAGCTTTGACTTCTCATAGGGTCTATGAGAAGGGGAAGGCAAGGTCAGAATTTATTGAATTGAAAGTTTGATTTAAAGGTAGGATTTTTAAAGAAGGCAGGACTGATTAAGACTGAGTAAGTATTTGAGATACAAGAATTCAGGAGTGGTGGAAAGACAGTGAGGGATTCAAAAATCTTCAAGTGTAAATTGTCTGTTGGTGTTTACCACTGAAGAGTTGATGAGTTTTCCAAGAAATTCCTATAATGAAGAATCAAATAACCATTTGCCTTAACAGGAGACTACTGGAAGAATAAAGTTCTACTAATAAATACAAAGAAACAGCACAATTCATGTTAACACACACAGCAAGGTGTGATTTGATTCAATGTCCAGGCCGAATGTGGAGATAAATGTTCTCAGAAGCTTGGTGTCAAGATTGTGTTAGATTCACAAAATGAGCTGTGGAGTGTTCCTTTATTTTCATGCTATAGCACGTTTTGTATGAGATTAGGATTATTTATTTTACTATGTGGATGTACTTTCCTTTTAAAATGGTCTGAGATTGGTGTTTTCTTTGTAGGAAAATTATTTTATCATTGACTTAATTTCACTATTTTTTCTTTCTTCTTTTTTATAATAGACTTTCTTTTTTACAGAAATTTTAGGTTCACAGAAAAACTGAGAAAAAAACACAGAAAGTCCCATGTACCCCTTGCCTCTGCTGTCCTACATAGCGTCCCCACCATCAACATCCCATATCAAAGTGGTACATTTGTTATAATCAACGAACATACATTGACATATTATTATCATCTAAAGTCCATATTTTATATTAGGAGTTGTTCTTTGTATTGTACATTCTATGTGATTTGACAAGTGTATAAATGACATATATCCACTATTATAGTATCATACAGAATACTCATACTGCTTTAAAAATCCTCTGTGTTCCACATATTCATCCCTCCCTTCCCCCAACCCTTGGCAACCACTGATCTTTTTTACTGCCATCATAGTTTTGGCTTTTTCAGAATTTCATAGAGTTGGAATTATATAATCTGTAGCCTTTTCAGATTGACTTCTTTCACTTTGCAATATGAAATTAAGGTTTTGCCATGTTTTTTTATGGCTTGATAGCTCATTTCTTTTCAGTGAAGAACCAAATTACATTGTCTGGATGAGCTACAGTTTATCTATACATTTACCTACTAATGTACATCTTGGCAACAATGATAAAGCTGCTATAAGTATCCGTGTGCAAGTTTTTGTGTGAATGTAAATTTTCAACTCATTGGGTAAATACCAAGGAACACAACTGCTGGATTATATGTTAAGAGTATGTTTAGTTTTGTAAGAAACTGTCAAACTGTTTTTCAAGATTGTATCATTTTACATTCTCATCAGCAATGAGTTCCTGTTGTCCCACAACCTCAGCAGAGTTTGGTGTTGTCAGTATTTTAGATTTTGGCAATTATAATCGGTGTGTAGTGGTATCTTAATATTGCTTTAACTTGTAGTCCCCTAATGACATATTATGTTGAGCATGTTTTTTATATGTTTATTTGTCATCTGCATATCTTCTTGGTTAGGGCTTTTGCTCACTTTTTAATTGGGTTGTTTGTTTTCTTATTGTTGAGTTTTAAGTTTTCTGTACATTTTAGATAACAGTCCTTTATTAGATAAGTCTTTTACAATGTTTTCTCTCAGTCTGTGGTTTGTGTTCTTGTTCTCTTGGCAGTGTCTTTTGCACAGCAGGAGATTTTAATTTTAATAAAGTTTGATTTATCAATGAGTTCTTTCATGGATCTTTGCTGTTGTATATATAAAGTCAAACCACACCCAAGATCATCTAGATTTTCTTCCATGTTATCCTCTAGGAGTTTTATAGTTTTGCATTTTACATTTATGTCTATCAACCATTTTGAGTTCATTTTTATAAGGTTTATATCTAGATTCAATTCATTTTCTTTTGTACATGGATATCTAGTTTTTCTAGCACCATTTGTTTTATTTTCTTTTAAGTTTAACTGTATATTTAAATGAATGTTTGTTTAATTTTTCCTGTGACTTCTAAGTATTTTATAATGAGATATTTTTCAGTGTATATATTCTATCATAATGCCAGGAAAGGGAGTTTCCTATAAATGTTTGTTGAAATGAGTAAGTCACATGACTAGGAAAGTACACTTAAAGTTGAGAGTCTGTTAGGAAAAAAAGAGATGAATTAGTAAACTCAGCAGTTTACTAGTTTTCTATATCATTGATATCCCAGATTTCATCAGTGTATATTCTGTTTTACATGAAACCACAGACATGCCATGATATTACTTAACCTTAGCC
The DNA here is from genome assembly GCA_028627145.1 of Eidolon dupreanum. Lineage (NCBI taxonomy): Eukaryota > Metazoa > Chordata > Mammalia > Chiroptera > Pteropodidae > Eidolon > Eidolon dupreanum. Next base: position 25,226,644 of record CM053506.1, read on the forward strand.
ATGGGCATGATTTTCCTGGGTCAGATCCAAGCCTAACATCTGTGGTGAGGTCAGATCCTGTTTGTGGCTGGACTGAAGCAGGTTGCAAGCATGGTATGAGATCAGAAAGTGGTAGCCATTTGTCCCACAGAAAGGAAACCACAAAATAAAAACACCTACCATGTTGTTCTAAAGAGAAATTTATCACTGTTAGGTTAGTTTTCAAAAAAAAAAGCATAAAATCATGACTCATAGAGATGGAAAAGTGCATATGTATAACATTTTATTTAACTTATAATGAAGAAACCACACTGACATTATAATTGGTTCAAAGGAGAAATCACAAAAGCACAAATATATATATGAAATAAATGAATGTTGAAACATATGTACATGGGGACACAACACTAGCCTCTTCCAAGATGGAGAGGCAAGTTAACTGAACATCTCTTGGAAAGAACAGAATTTGCATGCCTATGGATAAGCATTCACTTCTATTGTTATGTATAATTTTCAGAGTTGTAAAATAGCTTCTATAGAATTACAAAAGGATAACCTGGAAGGGTATACTACAGAAGATTTGTAGTTTTTTACTGACGAAATGCCAAGTCTGAGACACACCCTTTGTCTTGGGGCAGTTTGTCCATGAAATGTGTCTAATTTTCTAACATATGACTAATCCACAAACCTGACCTTAAGTGAAATGGGAAAAAAAAATGAGAATACTGTCCCATCTACATATTTCTCCTGCTAAGACTCTTGACCACAGAATCTCATCCACCCAAATTAGTATTTATCAAACATTTTGGACCATAACAAGTGTATTTTGCATTGCAACACAGTACAATTACAAGTGCAAAACTAATTACACACAAAACTAAAAGTTTTACTAAAAAAATCTTACCTTTATTATGCAGAATACCATTTTTAATTTTATTTTCCATTCCATTCCTTATATAAAATGTTGGCTGTGACAAACGATTTTTAACTTTGGCTGTATATTACAGTACCCAAAGAGCTTTCAGAAATACTGATGCCTGGGTGTATATTACAGTACCCAAAGAGCTTTCAGAAATACTGATGCCTTTTTTCTCTAAAGATTCAGATATAAATGCTCTGGCTTGTGGCCCGGGCATTTGTGTTGCTAAAAATCCCTCAGGTGATTCTATGTACAGCCAAAGTAGAGAACTATTTTCCTAGACAGACCCACAGCTTTCTAGTCCTTTTGTCTGTGTGCCCAGCCTGCATTCCATGGCTAACCAGAGTGCTAGTAATGAATGGGCTGTGGTCATCAAATAAATATATCCTTGTTAAGAGGATGAAATAATCAATTTGCCTTAAGCAAGGAAAGGGAACATGTTCCTTAATATGGTCCATGTGGAATAATATTAATTATTAGAATTTTTGGTATCTAATTGCCTGAGGCAACCAAAATAAACCTGCTTTTTATTATTTTCTTCAAAGTTAAAGGATTTTTTTTAGCCAATCTTCTAACATGTTCAATTTCCATGATACATAATAACTGAAATTATGCTCTATTTGCCTTTCTAAATTTTATGAGTCTATGTCATGATTAGGTTTCTCAAATTTGCTTCAATCTAGGGAGTTTATTTTTGAATCTTCTACCTAACATTTTTCACAACTTTGGGCAAACACCCCAACTATCAGTTTTTACTTCAGAAAAATTATTTTAATTATTTCTGCCTTGTTTCTCTTATGGTATTGTTGGAAAAGATTTTAAAATTATAACAAGACATAAAACTGGTAACAGGATACCCAACCCTCTCGGAAGCTCTCTAGTTTAATTTCATAGATCTAGGTGGTGCAATGTTTATAGAACATTGACTGCCACAACCACTATTTTAGGAACTAGATTACAAAGGTAAATGGGTCACCGCCATTACTGCCAAGTTGTTCACAGAAAGAACAATGAACAGGAAAACAATATGATGCAAGATGGTATTTGCGAGACTCGAGTCTTGTTTCTGATGCAATGGAGTTAAGAGAATGTGACCTGAATTTCCTTGGCAGCATCTCTGAAGTTTCCAGGGAAGCCTGTGCAGAGGCGGAAAAAATTGATCTGAGCTGCAGTTGTTATAGTTTTCTTTTTTCTCTATTGTCTTTTTTCCTATTCTCTATATCTGATGAGGATATTTTTTTCTCCAACCACTGTGTTTTTTTATCAAAACCGCATTTCAATTCCAAAGCATTATCTGCTCTTTTAATCATAGATACTTTAAATGTCTTTCCTGGCAGGGATAATGACTTCTTAAACTAGAGGAATAAGGTGAGTGATCAAACACCATATCTCCCTTTTAAGACCATCTCATTCCAGGATGTTGTCTTTGGATTTTTAGCCCACTCTAAGAATGCAGTTTAATCAAGGCAGCTGTGCTTCTACATAATATAAGATGATTGGATTAAGTATGGCAGCTCAAATAGTACTAAATCTCACAGGGCTTTTAAAGACTTAAACTATTGCATAAACAGTTTTTTTTCTCCACAGAATTTAGTTTAGTTCTCCTCAGTATCTGTATTAGGCATAAAATAGTTTTCAGAAAACTTACCTTTCAGATATTGACTTGAGATTGAGGTCCATGAGGTGTCATTTGACCAGAGAACTCAGATATAACTACATCCTACCTTCTCGTCCATTGAGTTCACAAATAATGAAAGAGGTATTCATTCAATCAATAGTCAATCAATAATTTCTTGCTCTCCTACTAAGAGCCCCATGTCACAAATTTAATAGTCAATAAAATATCACAAAATTATGATGCAAAGTGTTAAACGCCACAATAGCAATATGTTAAAAAAAATATGAGAACATAGGGAAGGAAGGGATTGACTGTATCTGGATATATTCCACATTTACATTAACACTTTTTCTTTCCAAACTAGTTGTGTCACTGCATCTGAAAATCTTATGGGCTTTTTATCTTTCATGCCTTTTACTCTTTATTTGACCAGGTTTTTCTTACCTCATCTGCTTATTCATTAAGACTCAGTTAAAATCTGACCTCCTTTTAGAAGCTTTCCCTGACCTCCTCCAGGCCATAGTTCTATCTTCCCCTGCTGAGCTCCTGTAGCATTTACTAACTGTAAAATTCTCTTGAGTATTTTTTAAATTGTTAATGATGCACATCAGCATTAGTTGGAATGAACACACCACAACCAAAACTGACAGGTGAACAAGTTAATTTCAGAATTACAGGGTCATGTTATTTGAGACTAATTGAATAAAAAGGCTTATATATTTTTGCAAAGTTATACACTCTTTGTTTTAGTGAATATAGTATTCGATAGAATATGAACAAAAAATGTCAAGATATAAAATATTTTTTATAAAAGGGCTTGAGTGCTGAGGAAAGCCATATAGTATGGTGAAAAGAAGATAGGCCTTAGCCTCAGGTAAATGTGCATTCAAATTTCTGCCCAGTCATTTCTTAGCATATGACCATGAATGAGTTCTTTAACTTTCTTGAGACATTTTCTTATAACTGGAAATGAAGAATGGTACATCTGTCTCACATGACTAGTGTGAGGATTACCAGACCATGAAATCCTTGAGATTATAGACTGAATGCCATTTTTCTGTACTTCGTGCCTGGCAGTAACTGGTTTGCAATATATAGTTGTTAAAAGAAGAGAAATCAAAATGATGTGGATGATAAAGGCTTTATTCATCTGCTCTTACTACCACATCAAAGTTGTGACAGAAACATAGAGCAAACAGCAGAGTTGCTTGGAGTCTAGATAAACAAGGCCTACGACTAGGGAGAGAAATAAGAAACCATCCTGCAATGGGAGAAGACTATAGCCAAAGTGCCCCTGTGCCTGTTCTGGAACAAAACCTTAACAAGAGTGTGCAGCTTCTGTTTGTGTGCCCTTGGATGTGCTGAACCACCATGTAAGAAGTCCAGCAACTCTGATGATGAGACTATATAAAAAGGCCACATGAAGAAAGAGTGACCCAGCAAACTATTATCCCAGCCAAGACCAGCCACCTTCAGCCATTTCCATCAAGGTTCCAGGCTATGTAAATGAAGGTATCTTGTATGTTTGGCCACAACCATCATCTGACTACAGCCATATGAGAGAGCCCAACCAAATCCAACAAAAGAATAACTGGGCTGAGCCTAATCAATCCACAGAAACATGAGAAACAATAAAATGGTTGTTCTAAAAAAAAGAAAAAAAAAGAATGAGTCAGCTCTCAGTCACTACTATGAAGTCATTTAGAAATATTGCTACTTCTCATTGCAATGAAATAGATCCATGGACATTTTCTCCATCTATGTGGCCAAAATAACAACTTAGAATGATAACTTATGAAGGAAATAAATTAAAAAAAAAAAACCCTAATGTAAATGGAGAAGTGAAATTAAGTACTCAGTGGATTGGTTAGCATGACCCAATTCCTTCCTGTGGTCACTCACTTTAAATACGTCTGTACTGTTTCCTGGAGTCTCAGTGTTCTTGTTTTCCATTCACTGGAGTCTTGTCCTTCCTGTTATTTGTTCTTGCAGAGAACCCAAGTGCTAGGCCAATCTGAATTGCCTGTGTGTAGGTTGGGGGAAAGGGTGCATGTCCTAGACCCACAGTATTCTGCTCTATGCTGGTGCTTTCTCTAATTGACATGTACGTCTGAAACACAGAGATGTGGCAAGGGAAGTCATTATAAGGAATGAAGTTTTGTATATACTCCTGCTTAGCATCTTTGCATTGGCGTCATCTTCTAAAAGCTGACAATGTTTTACTAATTCGGGGCTAGGATTAAGCCACCATACGTACAATACATAGTAGGCAAAATAATGGTTTCCCAAAATTGTCTACATCCAATCCCTAGAACCTACAAATATGTTACCTTTTATGGCAAAAAGGACTTTGCAGATGTGATAAGTTAAAGATCTTAATATAGGAAGTATCCTCGATTATCTACGTGAGCCCTGTGTAAATATGATGTCTTTAAAAGATGGAAGAGAGAGGCAGGAGAGCTAGAGAAGATATAAAGATGAAAGTAGATGTTGGAGTGATGTGACTGCTAGTTTTGAAGATGAAAGGAGGGGCAAGAAGCTAAGAGAAGTAGGTAGCCTCTAGAAGCAGGAAAAGGCTAAGAAACAGATTCTTTCCTAAAACCTCCAGAAAGAATACTGCCTTGCCTAAATCTTGATTTTTAACTCAGTATGACACATTTTGGATTCCTAATTTCTAGAACAGAAAGGTAATAAATAAATATGTGTTGTTTTTAAGCCGCTAAGTTTGTGGCAATTTGTTACAGCAGCTACAGGAAAGTACACACCATATCTTTCTCTTAGCCAGTGAATTATAATGACTCATTGCTACCTGATCTACAAAGCCCCACTTTTATTCCTTGTCTTCTAGAGCCTATGTCATCTGAACCTAATTTTCTTTAAGAGCCTGAGAACTGTTTATTTCTTCTAGTCAAATTAGTGCCATTACTATCCCTGTGAAACCACCAGAACACATTATGTGAAGATATTGCACACACACACACACACACACCCCATCCCAGAATAGTCAGTTTCCTTCTCTCCACATATCTAAATAACCAAATTCTACCATTGTTTCAGCCTCATATCTGTCCCAAAAAGAGTTCCCTGGCTATTTTACCCTCAGTGACCTCTCCTGTTACTGAACATTTATAACCAATTCTATGCAGTTTGATATTTGATAACTGGATGTAGGTGAAAGGGATAGGACACATGCCTTACCTTTCTTTTACAAAAACTCTTCTTGCTACAGACCTAGATAAATAATCAAACTAAAAAACACTTGCTTCCTTCATCATTCCTCTAAATGTGCTGAGCCCTCAAATTTTGGTCTCGAGTGTTCCTTGTCAAACCTCAGTTCCTATTAAACTGTTACAGCTTCCAAGTGTCATTAAACTAAGTATTGTGGTTCTTAAATATATCAGGTCACAAAACTAGCATATTGTTTCTAAAGAACTTTGATTCTTGTATATAATTCTGAGTGGTTACTCAAACTGTGAGTTTCTAGCTACATCCAACATGGCTGAGGATTTGCATGATACCATGGGAAGTAAAGTCATGTGCCAATTCTGTACAGACAGTTTCACCAAAAATATTTATTCTCTGTTATGTCTAAATTGATTGCATCACTCTTGACATCTCCCTAAAATTGGTGAATAATTTTAGTTTGGTTTCGTGTTGTTTTGCAAGAGAGCACCAAATAGTTTTGCTTCTGTAAGTAGCGCTTTCCTTATTTGGAATGATATTCTGAATATGCTTGCACAGCTGGTATGTGCACTTGGGCTCTCTCTCTCTCTCTCTCTCAATCTCTCTCTTTCTCAAACCAAATATCATGTATTGTGTTCTTTACATCTCTTTAAAATCCAACATTTGCACAGGTGAGGCTTAACCTATTTTTTTTATTGCTAGATAAATCTTTATGTTAGCATTATTTTTCAACAAAGTAAAAGTAAATCAAGTGGAGGCAATGGCCACATTATCTCACTGCTGACTAACCTCAAATTATTATAGGAACCACTTCCTCAATGTGACTTACACAGTCTCTTTCCTCAACTTTAGCTATCACAATTTAAGATCATACTGTCTCCAAAAAGAGAAATAACTGCAGAGATTTGCATATTATGGTGGGACAAAACTCTCTAGCTCTGGCCTGATTAGATCACTCATCTTCAAAAAGCGTATACAAGGGAAGACGGATCTTAATTAATTAAAATAATTCTGATCTCTTTGGAAGGCAATAAATGTTACATTTTATTTAAAACAATCCCCGTGTTTAAAAAAAGGGGAAAAAAGCAAGTGAGAAAGTGAGCAATTTAGTCATACAGAGATGGGATGACTTAAAGACAGCTGCATCTCACAGGGCTCATTGAATACTCTCATGGAGAACAGAGAGTGTGTCCATGTCATTGAATTTGATGATGGAAGTGGGGAATAGAACGAAGAAATAAAATGGAATTGCCATAGTCAAGCTGCTAAATTACTAAAATCGAGTAGGTAATATGAGGAAACAATTCTATTCGTGTTATAACTATTCTGGGAACTTAAATGTTTGAACTTTCCGGTCCTGTGGCAAAAAAAAACTGATTACTCTCTGAAGGAATAAGAACAAAATGTTCTCATATCCAGACCACCTGACATCCATTATCCAGACCAGATGTCACCTAGAGGATTACCATATCAAACCAATCCAGAGGCTAACAATGCAGGACTTATTCTTCTCAAGAATGTACTTCTTACCAGAACTCTCAGCTTTTCTTTCTTATTTGATTTTGATTTGTATTTCCCTAATAGCTAGTGATGTTGAGCATCTTTTCATATATTTGTTGACCATTTGTGTGTCCTCTAAGGAGAAATGTCTATTCAGGTCCACTGCTCATTTTTTGATTAGATTGCTTGGGTTTTTTTGTTGTTATTGAGTTGTATGAGTTTTTTGTATGTTTTGGATATTAGGCCCTTATTAGAAGCATTGCTTGTAAATATATTTTCCCATTCGGATGGTTCTCTCTTTACCTTGTTGATGATTCCTTTTACTGAGCAGAAGATTTTTAGTTTGATATAATCTCATTAATTTATTTTAGCTTTTACTTCCCTTGCTTTTGAGGTCAAATTCATAAAATCCTCTTTAAGTCCAAGGTCCTTGAGTTTAGTTCCTATGTTTTCTTCTATACGTTTTATTGTTTCAGGTCTTATAATCAGGTCCTTAATCCATTTGGAGTTAATTTTAGTGTGTGGTGATAGACAACAGTCTAGTTTCATTCTTTTGCAGGTGGCTTTCCAGTTTTCCCAGCACCATTTATTGAAGAGGCTTTCCTATCTCCACTGTATGTTTTTGGCTTTTTTTGTCAAAAATTATTAGCCTATATAAACATGGATTTACTTCTGGACTCTCGATTCTGTTCCATGGTCCGTGCGTCTGTTTTGCTGCCAATACCATGCCATTTTGATTACTGTCGCTTTGTAGTATAATATGAAGTCAGGCAGAGTGATGCCTCCAGCTTCCTTCTTTTTTCTCAGGATGGCTTTGACAGTTTGAGGTCTTTTGTGCTTTCATACAAATTTGATGATTTTTTTTGTCCTATTTCTTTAAAAAATTCCAATGGGATTTTGATGAGGATTGCATTAAATCTGTATAATGCTTTAGGTAATATGGTCATTTTAACTATGTTGATCCTTCCAATCCAAGAACACAGAATATCTTTCCATTTCTTTGTATCTTCTTCGACTTCTTTTAATAGGGTCTTATACTTTTCATTATATAGGTCCTTCACTTGTTTTGTTAAATATATTCCTAGGTATTTTATTCTTTTTGTTGCAATTGCAAAAGAAATTATTTTTTCCACTTCTTTTTCTGACACTTTATTATTAGAGTATAGGAAAGCTATGGATTTTTGAACACTGATTTTGTATCCAGAGACTTTACTGGATTTGCTTATTGTTTCTAGTAGTGTTCTTGTAGAGTCTTTAAGGTATTCTATATAGAGGATCATGTTTGCAAATAGTGACAGTTTCACTTCTTCATTTCCTATTTGGATGCCTTTTATATCTTTCTCTTGCCTGAGAGTACTCATTAGGACCTCCAATGTTATATTGAATAACAGTGGTGATAGTGGACAGCCTTGCCTTGTTCCTGATCTAAGAGGGAAGGTCTTTAGTTTTTCACCATTAAGTATACTGTTGGCTGTGGGTTCGTCAAATGGCCTTTATTATATTAAGATATTTTCCTTCTATATTGGTTTTGTAAAGTGTTTTGATTAAAATGACTACTGTATCTTATCGAAGGCTTTTTCTGCATCTATTGATATAATCATAGGATTCTTATTTTTTAATTTGTTTATGTGGTGTATCATATTAATTGATTTGCATATGTTGAACTGTCCCTGTGTCCCTGGGATGAAGCCCACTTGATTGTGGTGTATAATCTTTTTAACATGTTGCATTCGATTCACTAGTATCTTATTTAGGATTTTTGCATCTGTGTTCATGAGAGATATTGGTCTGTGGCTTTCTTTTTTGTGTTTTCTTTACCAGGTTTTGGTATCAGAGTAATATTGGCCTCATAAAATGAATTGGGAAGTATTGCCTTCTCTTCGATTTTTGGAAGAATTTGAGAAGAATAGGTATTAAATCACCTTTGAATATTTGGTAGAATTCACTAGGGAAGCCATCTGGTACTGAACTTTTACTTTTTGGTAGGTTTTTGATTATCATTTCAATTTCCATACTGTTGATAGGTCTACCTAGATTTTCCACTTCTTCTTGATTCAATCTAGGAAGGTTGTATTTTTCTAAGTACTGGTCCTTTTCTTCTAGGTTATTAAATTTTTTATTATATACTTTTTCATAGTATTCTTGCATGATCCTTTGTATTTCTGCGATGTCTATCATAATTTCCCCTCTTTCATACCTGATTTTGTTTATTTGTGTTCTTTCTCTTTTTTCTTTAGTGAATTTAGTGAGAAATTTGTCAATTTTATTAACCTTCTCAAAGAATCAGCTCTTTGTTGCATTTATTTTTTCTATATTTTTTTGTTTTCAATTTCTTTTATTTCTTTCTAATTTTTATCATTTCTTTCCTTCTGCTGACTATAGGCTTCATTTGTTCTTCTTTTTCTAGTTTTTTAAGATGAAATGTTAGGTTGTTTATTTGGGCTCATTCTTGTTTTTGGAGACAGGTCTGTAATGATATGAACTTTCCTCTTATGACCACTTTTGCCATATCCCAAAAGTTTTGATATGTTATACTATCATTATCATTCATTTCTATATATCACCTGATCTCTCTTTTTATTTCTTCTCTGACCTAGTTATTCTTCATTAGCATGTTATTTAATCTCCATGTATTTGTGGTTCTTCCTTATTTCTTTTTGCAGTCTATCTCTAGTTTCAAAGCATTATAATCAGAGAATATGGTTGGTATGATTTCAACCCTCTTATATTTGGTGAGGCTACCTCTGTGTCTCAGTGTGTGGCCGATTCCTGAGAATGTTCCATGTGCCCTAGAGAAGAATGTATACGCAGCTGTTTTGGGATGAAATGTTCTGTAAATATCAATTATGTCCAGTTGGTCTAATGTGTCATTTAAGGATGTTATTTCCTTATTGATTTTCTGTTTGGATGGTCTGTCCATATCCGACAGTGGGGTATTTAGGTCCCCTACTATGATAGTGTTTTGGTCTGTTTTTCCCTTTAGTTCTATTAGTAATTTCTTTACATATTTCAGGGCTCCCTGATAGAGAGCATAGATATTAATAAGTGTTATGTCTTCTTGGTGCACAATTCCCTTTATCATTATGAAGTGTCCCTCAGTATCTTTCTTTACCTTTTTAAGTTTGAAGTCTATTTCGTCTGATATTAGTACCACTACTCTCACTTTTCTCTGAATGCCATTTGCTTGAAATATCATTTTCCACCCTTTCACTTTGAGTCTATATTTGTCTTTGGGGCTGAGATGTGTCTCCTGGAAGCTGCATATAGTTGGGTTTGTTTTTTGATCTAATCTGCAACTCTGTGCCTTTTTATTGGTGAGTTCAGTCCATTTACATTTAGGGCGATTATAGATATATGAGGTCTTCTTATAGACATGTTACTTTTGCTTTCTGGTAGCTCGGTGTTTCCATTTCTTTCTTGTCTTTGTGTTTCTATTTTCTTTATTTTGATTGGCTTTTGTCGGTTTTCTCTCTGGCTCTTCTTGTTTTATGTTATATACTTCAGTTCTGAATCTTCTGTGTGCGGTTACCATTACAAATATGTAAAGGATAGTTAGGTATATACAGTCGTACATTTTCTTCTGTGCATGCCTTATCTTCATTCCCCTTTGCAAATCTGAATCTTTGAATCTTTCCCTTTTCAGTCACTGTTATCTCAATTTGTTCTTATGTATGTGGCATGTTCATAACTATCTTGTTATAACAATTCTCTTCTTATTATTTAAGCTTATAATGCCCTGTTCTTAGTAAGGGTTGCACTTCTGTGCTTCTGTTTACATGATAGTCACTTTACTCCTAATTCTGTATTTTTTTTTTTTAGTCATTTAGTTTTAGGTGAGCTAACCCCTTTCAGTATTTCCTATAGTGCAGGCCTAAAGAAATTTATCAATTTTTGTATGCCTGGAAGGTCTTAACTTCTCCTTCATATCTAAAGGAGAGCTTAGCTGGATACATTATTCTAGGCTAGTAGTTCTTTTCACTTAATAATTTAAATATTTGATTCCATTCTTTTCTGGCTTGTAAGGTTTGCACTGAGAAGTGCGATGATAACCTAATGGGTTTTCCTTTATAAGTTACTGTTTTCTTCTCCCTGGCTGCCCTGAGAATTCTGTCTTTGTCATTGTTTTTTGATAATTTTAATACAGTGTGTCTTGGTGAAGGTTTTTTTGGGTTGAAATAATTGGGTGTTCTGTTGACTTCTTGAATTCTAAGTTCCAGCTCATTCCTTAGATTTGGGAAATTCTTGTCCTCTATTTGTCTGAAAATGCTTTCTAGTCCCTTTTCCTCGCCTTTGATATTGCCCATTATTCTCATATTTCCTCTCCTAATGGTATCAGCTAGCCCTAGCCTTTCTATTTCATTATTTTTCATTCTTCAGTTTCTCTCGTCTTCCTTCTGATGCATTTCTAGATTTCTGTCTTTGGTATCACTGATCCTTTCCTCCATTTGGTTGACTCTGTTTCTCAAACTTGCTATTTCATTTTCAACTCTTGCAGTGTGTGTGTGTGTGTGTGTGTGTGTGTGTGTGTGTGTGTGTGTGTGTGTTTAATCTAGAAGATCTATTCTGTTCTTTTTTAAGGGTTTCAATCTCCTTGCTCTGCTCATCTAGTTGTTTTTTCAGTTCCTGAAATTGTTAATATGATTGTTTTGGAACTCACTGAGTTTTTTCATAACTAGCATCCTGAAGTCTTTGTCATGTAAGTTGCATATTTCTATGTTGATGAAAGACTTCTCAGGTAAATTCAGAAAGTTAAATATTTCTAAGCAAAATTTAGCTTTTTTAACATTAAGAAGACTTGGCTTACCTAAACAATCAAAGATCTGAAGATACAAAGCATGAGAAATAATTTTAATAAAACACAAAATCTTTGTTTTTTCTTTATAATCTCTTATTAAGACTATATTTACTTTACAACTAGAAGTTTGACTCTTTTGATCACCTTCACCAATTTTACCCACCCTATACTCCTGCTCCCTGCCTCTGGCAACCACCAATTTGTTCTCTCTAACTATGAGTTTGTGGGTTTTTGTTTGTTTAGATCGCACAATAAGTAAGACCATATGGTGTTTGCCTTTCTCTGTCTAACTTATTTCTCTGAGTATATGCTCTCAAGATTTATCCATGTGGCAAGATTTTCTTCTTTTTTATAGCTGAATTATGGCTGAATTATATATATATATATATATTTTCATATATATTACATTTTCTTTATCCATTCATACACTGTTGGATGCTTAAATTCCTTCTATGTCTTGGCTGTTTTAAGTACTGTTACAGTAAACAAAGGGGTGTGTATGTCTTTTTGAGCTGGTTTTGTGGGTTTTTTCTTGGGTAAGTATTAAGAAGTGGAATTTCTGGATCATATGGTAATTCTATTTTCATTATTTTGAGGAACCTCCACACTGTTTTTCATAGTGGCTGCACCAATTTACACTCCCACCAATGGTACACTAAGATTATGTTTTCTCCATATCCTTGTCAACTAACACTAGCTATTTCTAGTCTTTTTGATAATAGCCATTCTAACAGGAGTGAAGTGATATCTCATTGTAGTTTCGATTGATTCACATTTCCCTAATGATTACTTATGCTGAGCACCTTTTCATATACCCGTTGGACATCTGTATGTCTTCTTTGGAAAAAATGTCTATTCAGATCATAAGCCCCTTTTTAAAAAAATCAGATTGCTTGTTTTCTGTTGTTGATTTTTATAAGTTCTATATATATTTAATCCTTTATTGGATGTATAATTTGCAACTATTTTCTCCTATTCTGTATGTTACCTTTTCATTTTGTGGATTGTTTCCATTGCTGTGCAGAAGCTTTTTAATTTGATGTAGTTTTACTTGTTTATTTTTGTTTTTGTTGCCTTTGCTTTTGTGTCAAATCCAAAAAAATTATTGTCAACTTATGCGAAGGAGATTACTACTTATGTTTTATTTTAGGAGTTTTATAGTTTCAGTTCTTATTTTCAAGTCTGTAATTCATTTTGAGTTAATTTTTGTGTATAGTGTAAATTAATGATCCAGTTTCATGTTTTCCATGTGGCTGTCCTGTTCTTCCAACACCATTTATTGGAGGAGTTGTTCTTTCCCCATTGTATATTCTTGGCTCTTGCATCATAATTTAATTGATCATATATGCTGATGTTTATTTCTGGGCTCTCTATTTTGTCCCATTGATCCGTGTGTCCGTTTATGCCAATACCATATTATTTTAATTAGTACAGCTTTGTAATATAGTTTAAAATCAGAAAGCATAATGCCATCAGCTTTTTTCTTTCTCAAAATTGTCTTGGCTACTCAGGGTCTTTGAAATTCCATACAAATTTTAGGATTATGTTCTATTTTTATAAAAAAAATGACATTAGAATTTTGATAGGAATTGCATTGAATCTGTAATTTTTTTTTTTTTTTTGGCATGGACATTTTAACAATATTAATTCTTCCAATACATGAGCACAGAATATCTTTCCATTTATTTGTGTCTTCTTCAGTTTCTACCATCGGTGTCTTATAGTTTTCAGTGGGTTTGATTTTTAAATACTCTAATAAAAGAAAAAATTTCATGGAGAAATAGATAAAATAAAACATTAAAAAGTTGATAAATTTTGGTGATGGATGCATAAGGGTTCGTTTAACTATTCTCTCCACTTTGGAGAATATCTAAACTTTTCTCTGATTGAATGTTTTTTATAATGAAAATGTTTTTTAAAAAGTTCTTCCACCTTTAACAGCCCCTTTCTGAAGTTTTTTTTTTCCCTCAAAATTTTGTCCTTTTTTTAAAAAAATCAGTCTACTTTTTGTGTCTTGCTGATTTCAATCATATTCACAGCTTCTACCATCAGTTCAATTCTTACTGGATTATTTAAGTTTCTAAACTTCTCTTCCTGTTTTTAATCTATATAATTTCTTTTCTGTAGCCAGAATACTTCTTTCTAAGATGTAAATCACATTCATGCACTTATGTTATCAGAAGTACTTCTCTCCAAATACATAATTATAATTATATTATATAAAATCTATATTATTTAGGTTTAATTTTCCACCCTCAAATCACAATATAAGGTGAAGCATGCATACCACTCCTGGAATACATAGTCTTGCTAGTTATTTCATTTGATTTGACTCTTTCCAGCTTTCTAGACACTATAATCTTTTCCTTGGATAAAACCTTTGTCTGGATCTCAGGAACTCTTTTTATTCCTAGATGTTACTCTTCTCAACCCAAAACTCAACTTAAATTCTTTTAATAGATTTTTTCTGACTCATTTTCCTTTTTCTCTAACTCTAGACATTTGAGTTCTTTTGCTCTTTACTCCTGTTGTTCTCTATTCTAGACCAAAAAAAAAAAATTAAAAACTTGAAGATTAATAGAATTTGGGAGAGGTCATTAAAAATTATTTCCTTTCGAATTTGACATGGCTTTTTATCTCCAAGTCCAGAAATGTTTAAATTATACTATTATGCTACTATATGTTTGATTAGCAATATGTTTGTTTATCTGTTTTTCCCACTAAACAAACCAATTTCCTTAAGGTCAGATGGGCTTTCATTTTCTATCTGTAGTGCCTAGCAGAATTCTTGACACAGAGTAGGAAGAGTTAACTGAATGAATAAATTCCATAAACAGTCAGACACATTCAATAGATATCTACTTGTTAGATTTGGAAAAAAAAACTGAAATAAATTAGTGAAAAAAAGTAGTGAAATTTTAATATGGGCAAATTAGACTTCAGTTAAGTACCAGTACTTATTTACCAGAATGCATTACTTTTTAATGCTTGGATTTTTATTCTGAAAGTTTCTCTCCAAATATCCATTTCTTCAGTGTTCAGCTCAAATGTGCCTTGATTATCCCTTGATCACCCAATTGTAGGTGATCTCTCTTTCTTCTTTGAACTCCTATTGCTCCTTGTGCTACTTGTGTGATAATTACCAAAATATTAATGAATATAACATACTGCCCTGGATTCCTGCCATTGGTGAACTCATTTTATCATAAACTCAAAATTGTCAATTTCTTGTGTAGCATACAGATCTATTTAATTTAATTTTTTATCTTGTGTCTCCCCAAACATAACACTTTGACCTAGGTTAGTGATGAGTAGATATTTGCTGAAAAAATATCTAGTCATATTTGTTTTCTTATCCAACTGCTCCTTAGGCAATAATATAATACCGCTTCCAAATGAAAAGCAGTGTTGAATTTGAGGAGCACTTACATTTTCTCTTACACTTTCAATTTCTGGAGATAATAGTGTATATTACATAGGTTTCTATATCCCTTGAAAAGTCTATTTTATTTTCTCAGGTATGACTCTGTCAGAGATGCATTAACCAGAGTTTTATACTCCAATTTGAAAATTTAGACAATGTCTGTCTAATGTTTGGCAGTATAGCCAAAGACTGAGTTTTTGACAGGTAGCTTAATGTCTTCTAATATACCTTACTGGTTAAGTTTTCTAATATTCATATCAATATTTGGTGTAGCCACAGGCTTAATGGACAGACCCAACTTATGCTCTTCCTTATCCCTGCAGCTTTTACCTAGCTACTGCAATCTAGAATGATATCTTTAGGGGATGGGAAATATAATATATAGATTAAGAGCACATGTTATTGAACTAGACATACTCAGGTTCAGTCTTCCTCTGCCACTTACTGGCTGTGTGACCATGGGCAAATTACAAATATCTTCTCATTTCAATTTTTACTTCTCTAAAAAAAAATAATGTAGTATTTTTCATGAAATTTTGACAATAAATTAATTAGATAGTTTATGTAAAAAGCATAGGATAGTACCTGGCACTATGTAATTAACTACCCAGTAATTATTAACCATTATCTTAGTCAATTTGAGGTAAAGGGTTAAAAATGAAAGTTTATTGAATGTCTACCACAGTCCAGCTAATACACCAGACACATGCATAGATGACTTCATTTGAAGTTTCATTACCAGAAAAAATTTTCAATTCCTGTAGATTTTTATAAAAGTTATCCTATTTGGGAATTTAAAAATCCTGTATCATTGACATCACATTTTTTTGGACAAAAGCACTTTCCTCTATTAAAGGCAATGTCCCTTTAGTATCTTCAATTTACTTCTTGTTTAAAAAATATTATTTTAAACTAATGAATTAAATTTTAATTTGAACATGTTGGCATTGACATCAAAAGAATTTCTTTCACTTTCTGTAACTGTAATACATGAAAAGAAATCCTCTCTTAAGACAAAGTCACGTGACTCATAGCCAGATTTCTCTTCTGAATTTCTAGATAAACTCTCATTTGTATGATATTAATTTGCTTACATTTAAACATATTTTTTCTTAAAAGTTTCAAAGTTTTACATCTTGGGTGTTTCAAGACTTTGTCTAGGACCAACAGAAGACCTGTTATATTAGAAACGGGTTTATGACAGGAAAAGAACTAACAGAAACTAACCATGACTCTCTGACAGGAAAGAAAGGGCACTTTACTGTGAGACTGCTAATCATTCCAAGCAACTAGGTATAGAAAGGCAGAAAGGAAATAGGAGAGCAATATCTTAACCTAATAAACGACCCACCATATCAGGTTAACAAATGCAAGCCATGGTATAGACTACTTTAATGATGATAATACCCTACCTCAATCAATTTGTGTAAATCTGTGTGTGTGTGTGCATGTGTGTGTGTGTGTATGTGTGTGTGTGTGTGTGTGTGTGTGTGTGTCTTGGGAATAAAACAAAAATTTCTTCTAGGAAATCTAGAGGGACTATAATAAGTTAAGACTATAGACTTAAATCTAATGATTTTGCCATCGATATTATTTTTCTGATTACTTTCAATTCAATAAAAAGCAAATAAATAACAACAAAAAACAATGATTGGGTATGATTTTGTGGCAGAAATTACAGAAAATTGAGGATACAAAGTTGAATAAGACATAGATATTCCTCTATGAAGGCTTGCAATCCTGTGGTGTAAGGATAATTCTCTCAAAGTTCAGTGGGATAATTATTTTCATAAGATATAAACAAAGTTTTATATCTTAGAGATATAAAAAAATTTTATATGACTACAGGGAATATTTCTGGAAAAGAACTTCAACTTCCTCAATGACAGAAATGGTATGTTATTAATCTGTCCTAAGACCAGACATAAAGAAGGCCTTTAAAAATGATCATTGAACTGAAGTGAACATTGGCAGCGAAGAATGGATATTTAGAAATTTAGGTGTTAGAGATTAAGGTTAAACTAAGATTTGAGTGAGTCTTTCCACTTATCAATCTTTCTCATGGAATACTTGATAGCTAAATGGAATAAAGGTGCTACAATATTTATTGCTTGTAAGCATATTCCCAGCAATTCTGTGCATACATGTTTTATGCTTTATCTTACAGAAAAGGAAAATGAGGCCCAGAGAAGGAAATGGCATACTTATTAAGATCAAACTTTCCATCATCCCCAACTCCTACAAAATTTAATTTAATCTTCTTCCTGATTTCCAGCTACCACTGAAAACTTATAAACTTTATATTAGAGTCAACCTTTTATTGCCCCAGACTGAATATATATACTGCCATGAACAGTTATACTTGTCTTGCTTTCTGCTTTCTGGTCATTAAGTTTTAATATCTGCAAGTCCACAGTCTATTAAAGCATTCTTATAGCCTGTATTGAAATCATGACTGTCATATCATTTTTCCATAATCAGCTTGAGAATACAAGCAATGTTTAATTTATCTGTATCCTTAGTTTCTAACACATGGAAATGTTTTCCAAATAAACAAAATGGGAAAATGTTAACTGTTCCTCAATGGAAGATGCCTGATTTACTGCCATTAGCTGTTCCATGCACTCACTTGATTCATCAGTATTTAATTTTTTTTACTCAGGAGTCAAAATTCTCTAAACTCTATGTCTCACATGTCCCCAAGCAAAAATACTCATTGTATTATTGAGTATACCAGAATTCAAGTTAGCTTTTAAAAAAAAAGATATAATTAGCATATATACCACTACATTATATTCAAGTATACAACATAATTATTTGGTATTTGTATATATTGTGAAATGATCACCACAATGTCTAGTTAACATCCATCATCATACATAGTTACAAATTTTTATTCTTGTAATGAAAATTTTTAAGCTCCACTCTCTTAGCAACTTTCAAATATAGAATGCAGTATTATTGACTATAGTCACTCTGCTGTACATGACATGCCTAGGACTCATTTATTTTATAATTGGAAGTTTTTACCTTTTGATCAAAATGTTGAAAAAAACAAACAAGCAAAAAGTGTGTGTGTGTGTGTGTGTGTGAGAGAGAGAGAGAAAGAGAGAGAGAGAGAGAGAGAGAGAGAGAAAGGAAAGAGAGATAGGAAATATGGCAAAATGTTAACAATTGCTGAATCTAGGTGAAATGCATATAGGAGTTTATTTGTATTTTTGAAGTTTAAAAAAATTAAAAGTTTGTAAAAACATGCAAGGATCTGGAAATTGATTTCTTTAAAACTACCCATGTCTACCTTATTCTTTGAGATGTTTCAAGTGTTCCCAGAATTTAATTTCTGCTTATACAGCTGTTTGCAGATCCAAGTTCTTAGGGAAGCATTTCAATTATCAAGGACCTCTAGACTAGAGAGGATGGAGAAATGATGCCCAGGAAGTGGGCAGTTTGGCCTTGGAAACATGTTACCAGAAAGTTGGTGGAAGCATCTGGCAAATGAGTTTTAACCTAGAAGACCAGCTTTGGCAAAGAGGTAGAGAAGGTAAATGCCTGGTCTATACTTTCTAGATACTTTCTCCTTCCATTTTTGCATCCTCTAATCAAATATTATTATTTTATTAATTTTATTCACTGAAGTTTTACTGAGCCCCTACCATGTGTCAGACAACATACTGGGTATATGAAAATGAATGAGAAGTGGTCTCTGTCCTTAAGTCATAATTTCACCTATTCTGAGTTTCCCATCACATTGCAAGGAGAAAAATAAGGTAAGACTTCTTAAGTGGACTCTCTGAGACCAGGTGGAGACAGATGAAGATTAACTGTAAGGAGTGATTCCAGTGGTATCATTTCAGGAATTGGTATGTAGGAGATGGAGGCTGCTCAGAGCAGGGTCAGAGAGATTTCTCAACACATAGTTGCCAGCTGTCCTCTGTTTATGCATTGTAATCAGGAAAAGAACACCAGACAAAGATAACAGAATCCAGCGACCTAATATCAGGATAAGGAAGAGACTAAAAGCTCTGGGAGGGAAAGTATCCCTTTGGAGAATGAAAGAAAATTTCATTTAAGGAAAAATCTTCAAAGGAAAAAACCAGGTGAGTAGTTCCAGGGCCTCTTGAGAAGGTGGCTATGAGCTATACAGGCCAGCTCCCAAGGAAGTTAGCCTACAGAATTCGTGAACTATATCTCTCTTCTTATCTTTTTATATTTTAGTGATCCTGGCTACTAATTCATTTCTTCACAGTAATTAATACATTTGACTGAAAAATTTTCCCACATTTTTAACAATATGCCTTAAGGGACTTTGAGTACAACTTACCAAATGCTTATTTAACTATAAATCAATGATGCTTATGATGAAAAGATAGGACATCTTCGGGTGCAGCTCTTTTCACAGCATAAATTTATGACATTGGGAAAAATCTTTAGACTGAATTAGTCAGTCCAAACCTAAGTTGAAAACCTGTCTGGATATTTCAGATCTTGCTTTGTTCTGGAATGATATATTTATTCCCATGTTTCAATCTTGACTTTGGTTGTCTAAATTCTTCTGGCCAGGCCTCCCTTCCTGACATACCCTTGTTATCACTAATCACACTCTACCACTGTGTTGTTTGCAGGACTACAAAAACTGAGCAGTTTTAAGAGGTAAGTGGTAAATCCAGTACTTATGTCAGAGATTGTTTTTGTTGTTATGTGGGGGGGAATGCTCCAAATAATGAGCAAGAGCATTTAATGTGTCGTCGGTATACAGGCTAGCTCTGTTTCTTTCCCTATATGTTGCAATATTGCCATTCTTACAATATTTTTGGAGATATATTAATGCTTATGTTTTATGGAGATTACAGGATATCTTTTAACTGTTAAATTCACTAGGCCTACTTTATCTAAAGGACCTCTTTACTCTCCTTTACTTGATCTTAGTCAAAAGGTGGAGAAACAATCTTGTTCTTCTTGAAATTCTCTTTTTCATTCTGTCAACATATGCAAACTAGAGCAATGAGTTAAGGCAATGATTTAGTAATGCTAAGAAGAAAATTAAAGTTCTGACCAAATGCATGAAATTATAGCAAAAGTTATCTGTAACTTGAATTCTCCCTTTATTTTGCTCAGGTTGTGGCAACTGATAATAAAACAATTAAACTCCATTCAAGAGGACAATTTATCTTATTATTCAGTGGCAACAAATGGCCTTCAATCACAGTATCAAATAACAAGCCAGGTCCTATACCATATAATCAATCAGTCTCTACTATAATTGTATTCTACTTTGGTTCAATCATAAAACCACATTCAATAAAAGAGCTCAACAAAAAGCAGTAACCTACAGGAGAAAGGTTTTTAAATCAATGCAATTTTCACCTTCTGCTATCTGCTCACACTCCACGGCTGACTCTCTTTTTCTTCAATCTTTGAGAGTCATTCCTGAGACCTCACTTCCTGGCACTTCCTGCCTGTCTTATGCACAGGCTAAATATAAGGTGAATGAGTGCTCCTACGTAAAGAGTTGAGGAAAGCCATTTTCCTGAATAAAACTATTTTCGGGTGTCCTTCATGGTAAGCAGCGTACAAGTAGCATCTGCTGTATTGTCCCTGGCCTTGGAGATGGAGGAACAAAGGCTATTTATTACTCTAGGTTTTTAGGGTTCAGCCTTGGGAATTATGACTCATCATGAAAGCATAAATGGCTGTGCCTTTTGAGAGAAAACCTGGTAGCACTTCAAAGGTTGTTGGTGATGTACACAGTTACTGGGATTTACATGCCAGGCTATTGGCCACACATCCACAGGAAAGGAAAAGACTTTTATATAATTGTCAAGACTTCTGCCAAGAAACATAGCACAAAATGTTATGAAGTGCAGTTTGGAAAATCAGAGCCAACTGGGACTTGAAAGTGTCAAATGACTACTCCACCCTCCATGTTTGTATTGCCTTCACTAGTAATAAAAATCATTCCAGCAGAAGAAGAGAGGAAAGATGAAACAATGATAGAGAACATGATACCAAAAGGGAAGTCATGTTTGGAGATGCCTATTTCATGTAAGTGTGACTCAGCTCCTCAAGGTAGTGTCTGACAATCAGGGTCCTAGGGAGGGGACGTGAAGACCCCACTTTTTGTGACAGGCTACTCCAAACAAATTGGAGCTTAGGCCTTCTAATTTGTTTCCAAATTTAAAGGGACAAAAAGGAACAGTGCAATCTCCAGCACATAATACAACCCAGTATTATATTGTAGCAACAGGAGACCATTTTTTAAAAAAGTGAAAAAAGTACTCTATGAGGTAAAAACACTTATCCAACTGTTTTGGTTGTTAACATCTTGTGGCAGATTGTGCATGTGAAGGAAACTATTTTGTCTTTTAAAAAGAAATGAAACATTATAGGGGGCTGAAGGGACAGGCTGCTGCAGCCCCACGACAGAGAAAGCTTGGAGGGAGAATCTGAGATGGGAGGGCCACCACTTAATGTTGCTTTTTCTCAGATAGGATGGTCAGTGACACAGGGCAGGGCTTTGGCTTTCAGGGCACAAATGTGGCAGAAGAAATTCAACCTGCCTCTAGGTCACCTACTCTGCTACAATTCAGGTAACAACTTCCCATTCCCCAGCCTTCCAGGGGCTCTCTTTACATCCACCAGTGCTGCCAGCCCCTTGCACGGCTAGGTTAGAATACTGGTGATCCACTCTATGAAACTGAGGGGATACCATCCTTATACCCAAGCCACAGGCTGAGTAAGAAAATAACCCCTACAAATGTGCTGTATGTAGGTCTAGAAGCCCCCAAATACTTCTGAGTTTTAAATTAACAATTGTTTTCAGAGATGAGTAGATTAGGAGCTTAGGTCCTCAGATCCCCCAAATTTATGCTTTGACAGTCTTTTCCCCAAGTAGGTCTCAAGTCTGAGGACTCGCCAAGCCTGTCTGAGCTGACATAGCTGAATTACAAAAGAGGATGAATGGAGTAGACTCTGAGGCAGAATGGTAGTTTTCTGTCCACCTGATTCTTTCTTCTTAGATAATTCACAGAAATCACCTCCCATAGGTTTTATGTAAAAAAGAGAATCAGGAGCTTCAGTATAAAAACCCGGTTAGAATTATTGTTGGGATCATTTTCTGTGTGTTCTTTTCAGACAGTAAAGTTAGAGATTAGCCTACTGATTTACTTGAGTGACAAAAAGTATCTCTGGATATGCTCAACTGCTTTTATAAGTAGCTCAAATTCCTCCTGTGAGAAGTATGTCTAAAAGATCTGTATTTAGCTGAAACATCATTTGCTCCTTTCTTGGTAATTGAGGTGAAAGGTCACATTATCTTGCTTAAACAACAAAAAAAATTTTCTTGGTACAGAGGAAGTCAGGATGAAGAAAATGTTTTGTTCTGCCTTGTCTAGCCCAGTTTCCCTATAACTGGAGAACTGAAGTTCCTGTAATCAGGGAATTAAGTATCAAACTGATTGAACTCATATGTGAACCCAAATCTAGGTAATAGAAAACTGTTGGATTCTTAGAAACATAATTATATCCTGATTGTGGTCTCTCTGTTTCATAACATTTTTAAATCCTTAATTAGTTCATCTGATCTGATAAAATTTAAACATTGTTTATCCTTTCTTTCCTAACAACACCAGACTAAGCAGCCAAAATACTTGGTGTTGAGAGAAATTGTGTATCCCAAAATACATCAAATCCTGTACCAAACTAATTGCAATTTCCTGAATAATCAACGTTTTTTCACACCTCCCTGCTATTTCTTCTTCCAGGAATATCTTTTCTCATCTTTTGACTCTCTAGAAGCTCCAAATCAGTCCTCAGGACTCCATTCAAGTGACCTCATCTTTGTCATTCCTTGAGGAAGACTGTTATAGCACCTACTACTGGATATTCACAATTAGAGCGAAACTTCTTCAGTGTGGTGGTTGTTGGATCTTTTCTTCTAGGCGAGTGTTTCTCAAAGTATAATCCGTGGGGCAGTGACATCGGAATACCTGGTGGCAGGCAGGAAGAATTTTTAAAATGTATATTGCTGAGTCCCACTCCTCGAATTCTCAGTCAGAATCTCTGGGATCTCTGTGGAGCAAATTTCCCAAATCTGCATTTTTACTAAATTCCTTAGATGATTCACAGGCAAATGAAAATTTGAGAACCACTGCAGTATGCTATAAGAACAATAAGACCACATATTTATTCATCATTTGTCTTTAAGTTTCTAGCATGTAACCAGGTATTACGTTGGTGTTAATAAATGTTAAACAATAAATAAATACCTGATGGATACTGCATTCTTCCTTCCTTCAATTTTTTCAATTAGTCATTTATTAAAAAATATTTATTAAGAACCTACTATAAGCCACACATTCTTCTAGAAACTGGGACTATAGTGATGAACAAATCCCACTCTCTCAGAGTTTATTGTCATGTGACTTCTTCAAAACTCTGTTACTATTGCCAATTGCATGGACATCAAGCTCCTTATTCAGATATTACTGCTTAGTACCCACCACTATCATTTCCATATGTTTAATTATCACTTTACAGATGTTTAATTATCACTTTACAGAATCCTTCCTCCCTCAAATTCTGCTATAACTTCAGATCCAGTTTAAGTTTCATTTTCTCCACAAAGCGATCTTCCTTAACTTCTTAGTCTTATGTTTATCGTTCCCCTTCTTGATCACTCACAGATATCTCCCTTCAATTCCTTCAGCAATTGCCTTAGCCATTAGATTTTTTTTTGAGGTGGGATGTCTCATGTAATTTTTTCATTGTGTCATGGATATATATACTACATGGCTCTCAAACTAGATTATAAATTCCATGAAAGCAGGATTCTGATTGTATCTTTTTCTGAACATTTCAAGGTACGTAGCATTTCATTTACTTGCTCACTTGTGCATTCAGTCCACAGTCAGTGAGAACCAACTATGTGTGACCCTATTTGGCAGACCCTGAGGGCAAAAAGAAAGCCTGGACAGCCTACATCAAGGATTCATAGTCATGGAAGAAGAAGGTATATTGGGAAAGAATTACAAGCAATTGAGTGGACAGCTATAATAGAGACATTTACAAAGAGTCATGGAACATCATCACCAAGGGGCACAGTAAGATGCTGACTCAATAACTATCGATTTGAATTGATTATACACAAAAACAATGATTTCATATGATTTAATCAAATAAATGTACTTTCTTTTGTATTATAGCTAAATCTGTGCAGATTCTTGCATTCCTGTATATTTGCCAATATTGTTTCCTTTTTTGACCTATCTCTGTCTGGCAGTGTATTACCTTTCTCTTCTAGCACTTATCTCAAAGTCCACATTAGAGTTACCTATGGAGCTTAAAAGAAAAAGATGATGACAAAGAAGACAAAACACAAATGCCCTAAGTTTGGACTCCACTCAAACCAATTGAATCAAAATCTGTGGAAGTGGGGCCCTGGCATTGGGTATTGTGTTTTCTTTTAAGGCTTTTCAAATGATTCCCCTAAGTAGCCAGGTAGCCAGCTAATGCTAAAGGTAAATATTTAAAGTAATGAGTCCTTTTGGCTCCAAAGCCCATATAAAATTTCTTTCAATACTTTATTCTGTCACCACACCCAGTCAAATAAATAAGTCTGAAAGATGTGGGCTCATTCCATAATCCCTTGCATGATGAGTGCTCTTCCATTTCTACAAAGAGTAGGGATTAGAAAGGGAGAAGTAGAAGGTGAAAGGGAATGGGATGAATAGCAGATGAGGACAATATAGAGAGGAGTACAGTATGATGAGACTGCAAATTGTGTCATTGTGACTTTTTTAAGTCATAAGTAAGCCTGGTGGTCCCCGGACAAACACACACACACACACACACACACACACACACACACACACACACACACACCACACACACACACACACATGCACATGCACGCCTATACGTGGCTTGCTTTTGTACTTTTGTATGTGGCTAGAAGCAGAGTATCCTGAGAGAGGAAAACAAAGTAAAAGAGGAAGTGCTACAAGCTATTGTATTTTATAGTTTGTAAGGTTTATCTTCTACTGAAAAAAGCAGGAACTAAAACAAGAAACAAAAACGGTTTCATTTGACTACAAATTCTATGCTTCATCTTGAATTGAGGTGCTCTTTCTAATCGTAAAAGAAACTACAGATGAATTATCACTACTAAAAATATATTTTAACAATATTATTATCTTCCAATGTCTTATACAAATATTTATTGAGTGAATCAGTGAACTCAAGCTGATTAACATTAAGATAAATACACATGTACGGATGTAAACATCTATTCTATGATGGCTTTTGGGTAGATACTAGCCTCAAACAGCCATTCCCAAACTTTGCCATATATAAGAATTATCTGGGAAAATCCCAATGCTTAGGTGAAATTCTGTGTCATCTAATTGCAATGTCTGGGAAGGCTAAGAAAACCTATTTCTTTAAAGATTCTTAAGTAATTACAATGTGCAGCAAAATTTGAGCACTACTGTCCTAGCAGATGTTTTGATGCATTTTTGAAGATTTCTGGAGGATACGTAATCATAATAAGTAAATATCTTTGAGTATATAATGCTTGGATTTCTAAGGGTCAAGATTATATATATAATTTTAAGGAAACGGTCTTATCTATCTGCACTTATATTGCATTAATTTATACGTGTAAAAGGTAATTCCAAAAGAGTGAATGATTCAAAAATCATTGGGTGTGCAGTGTATGAATTTGACTGTGATATAATG
Source organism: Eidolon dupreanum (assembly GCA_028627145.1). NCBI lineage: Eukaryota > Metazoa > Chordata > Mammalia > Chiroptera > Pteropodidae > Eidolon > Eidolon dupreanum. The sequence goes on from CM053506.1 coordinate 25,252,796, forward strand.
GGTAGCATTCTTATTATTCCAAAAGCTATTATTGCAAAGAGTTTGTCTTTCCATGGTAAACACATTCTAATAACAGGAGATGGAATTCAGAATGATGCAAGGAAGTAGTAGTGAACCTGGAAAGAAAAAACAGGGGAAAGAATATAAAAATCAACTCATAGAAGAAAAATTATAAGTTCATTGTAGTCTTAGGAATTTAATAGTAGAATGTAAGGTGACACATTATGTTCTACACTGTCACAGACCCCATGACGTGGCTCTTACATAAGTAAAAAAAAAAGTGATAGAATAAGGACAAGTGGACTTATTACCTGATCATTCACTGTTATTCACCAGGCATTTTACACATGTTAGCATGATTAATCTTACCATGAACTTTGTAAAGTGAATATTGTTGTCTCCTTTTTCCAGATGAAGAAATTGAGTCTGAAAAAAAAGTTAATTTTCTGAGGTGATAAGCTATAGATGGCAAAACCAGGATTCAGATTCAGATTGATCTGTCTGTGAGATTCATATCCTTTCCATTTCACGGAGCCATACAACATGGTTTTTCCCCTCCATCCTCTCTCTCATATCTCATCTGCGTGTACCAGTCTATGTGCTCTTCAGTAACAGGCTGTGTCTTTAAAGAGAACAGAGTTACTAATTACTGATATTAACAATCAGGAACTGACAGTATCTGTCTCTGAGGGCTGCCTAGAGCAGTGGGAGAGATTTGATATCTTATGTTTGAGGAAACTGAAGAAGCTTAGTAAAAAGCTTGCACCGATTTGGAGAAAATGAGCCTGACATCAGCATCTCCCAAGACTGAAAGTAGTTTAAACTTAGAACATTATTCTGAAAGCCAGACAAGATATTTGTTCCCACATTTCCAGAAATACTTAGGAAGAAAGGATGCAGTTTACAAGTAGTGTTGCCTTTGGGGCTATGTCCTCTTCTTGGATATTTTTAGAGCTTCCTCTAGTTATGGCTGAGAACAAGTGGTGAGATACTGGTAACCTCTTATGAAGAACTATCATGACTCACTGCTGTGACCTTAGCTGTCTTCCACTTACTCTGCTTGCATCCTTGATTTGCATCATTAGCTTTCCTCATTCATGAGGTTTGGAGATACACCAGACTTTCAGCTCCCACTCCACTTTCTTTGGATTACATCACCCCGTCACCTCGTTAGTTTATGGGGAAGACAGTATCTATTTTAATGAGGCAAGTCCATTCTGCCACGATGCTGCCATTGGCAGGTGCCTTGTACCCTAGCTGGTAGGCAGAGTGGAGATCCCTTTGTTGTGTGTAGATAAGATGACAGTGGAATTACTCAAGCAGCTCCCTCATCTCAAAATTCCTTGATATTTGCTACTGCAATGGTCTTTATTTCCATTTTGGTATATATTACCTGTGGCCATACATGTTTTTTACACCAACTGGAAATGTTCCATGGTATAAATTTGTATGCCATTCTCTGATCATAGCCTTCTCTCCCTTCAATTCCTTGAGTCACACAACCTCACTTTAATCTAATCAAAATTTCTAGTCCCTCTGCAACTGCCTTTTCTCCCCGTATACTACTCTTCTCCTGGCTTTACTTCTTTGTTTATACAAGACATACTTACGCTGCATCATTTTGTCCGCTTAATCCTCATGTCAGAATCTCTAACATTCCAGTGCTCTTTCACCACCTATGCACCTGCAAATATCAAACCTTAGTGTCATCCAACTACCTGCTTTCTTTACTTCTACGACCACTTCCTGCAACAACAACAACACACACACACACACACACACACACACACACTATGTAAACTGGTACTATTATAATTGTTTGTATTCAATTTGAGCTGGATATTCACCACTTGACAATACTTTGTATTTGAGTAACTGCTATATTTTAGGTCTTATAGTATTACTCTAGCATTTGATGATATTTGTTTGAAAATCACTTCTCCTTTGCCATTTTCTTCAGGTTCTCCACTAATCTAAGCATTCCTTTGCATTCACGTTTGTTGACTTGTCTTTCTCCTCCTGCATTTTAAATATTACCCAAATTTTGGTTTTTAGTTTTCTCAACTTTTATTTCATTCATTATCTTGTGCATTTGTGGTATTTACATTTGTCTGTGGTAGACAGTTTCCAAATCTCTATTTTAAGCCTTAGTACCTCTCCTGAGTTACAGTCTATGTCAGACAACCTACCCAATTTGTTCTCAGTTTTCTCACTTGTAAAATAAAAGAAACAACAATATTTCCCTCATAGGTATTTTAAGATGTTGAGAGGATTGAAGGAGATAGCTTGTAAAGTATAAAATGCAGCTTCTAAAACAAGAAAGGGTGTGATAAATGGAAACTGTTGTTATTACTGTTGTTCTATAGTTTAACACATATGTTATATCCCCAGATTTCCCTAAACATAGACAGCAGAACCTTCAGGGTATGATGCCAAAGGGCAGTACAAGTGGATGATCAGATACACCTCTGCCCTAGACATTAATTAGTCTCATTAGATTGTTTATAGGCCCCACGTCCAATCCCAAATAGGAAAATATGCAGTGCACTGTCCAGTATGCAAGCTGTTCAAACCTGCATATCAAAGCAGTAGAAGGATCACAAGGTAAATCTAGTTGTTTCTTAATTTCTAGAGAAAACTCAGCTCAAATTGTAACTATGAATAGACAGGGCACTGGGAAATGCTGGTGGTTGTACCTAGATAAAAAAAAAAACGTGAGATCCAAATGCTTCAAATGATCGTGAAGTCATGATGTGTAGCCATGGTTTTCATAACCAGGCACAGAATCACTAAAGCCAAAGTGGGCAATGCTCAGACCTTATTAGATGTTGGGCAAAGGGGTTTATAGAGAACCTTTTTTCACTACTTCTCACTAAAGATTTGCTGTTATAAATGTACAGGCAACATGTATGACCAAAAAAGGACTTAAACATGAATAAAGTCTAAAGAAGCATCTGCTATGACTCTCTTCTTTCTTCCCAGACAGAGGCCTGATGGGGCCATAGACTCTAGTTGGAATACGATATTGCAGAAGGCTGAGTTGGTTTTCATTTTCCAAAAGGAGTAATCAAAAACATATCTTCTCAGTGAGATAAAAGAAAAAAAACAAAGTGTCAGAAATCCACTTTCTATCATAAAAAAACAATCAGAGATGCATGCAAGAATTTAAGAGCAAAAATGTTCAGATCAACATTCTTTCACATAGGCAATTTCCAAGGATAAGACAATAGACTCAATAACTTATGGTACAGTCATATGATTGAATATGAATTGAAACTGAATGCTAATATCCTTAAGAGTTGTGTCTATGGCCATGCTACCCTGAACAAGCCAGATCCCGTCTGATCTTGGAAGCTAAGCAGGGTCGGGCCTGGTTAGTACTTGGATGGGAGACGAGGTGCTGCAGGCATAAAAAAAAAAAAAAAAAAAAGGGGGATTGTAAGCTGACAAGGTCCTTGCAATCTGTGAGACCAACCAAGGGTTGCCTCACCTAAAAAAATAAAAAGAGTAGTATTGTTCCTGTGAGAAAGAACTTATGATATCATCTTTAGAAGGAAGTCATAAGACAGAAGGTAATGGCAGTTTTATAAAAAAAAATTATGTATATGAATCACCAGGAAGGATATTGCAAAATATTAGTAATGGTAATCTCTAGAGATGTGACTGCTGGTCATATCAATATTATTTTTTTCTGTATTTAAAACATCATACCTTATTTATATTATTAATTATGTAATTTTATAATAGAAAAAAATTATTTTTAAAATGTAATAAAGGAAAAAAATCCAGAATATGTGTTTCTAGGCATTGAAGTCCATAGGATGTAGAGAGAACAGACCTTAAAAAAAAGGGAACAATCCAAAGCTAGAGCAATTTCAAGTTGAAGATAGGGTACTAGCAGCCTTGAGCATGGTCAGAGAGGGAGACATATGCTCATATCATTACACCACGATTTATGGAAAATATAAGGTCATAAAAGTTCCATCTAGAATTCCTAACAAAAAGTCTAATTGGAGAATTGGAATATATACATGTGAAAGCTAAATAGCAATAGCAAATAATAAGGTACAACAGTACTAAAAGCATTTCATTTCTGGACAAAGAAGAGAAGTGAGAAGGATAAGGAAGCACATTGATAGCATAACATAAATCTGCCTAGTGCAAGTCACCCCAACTGTTCTTTTTTTTTATTCTGAGGATATGCCAGAGTTGCCATTTTATTTATTTTTTAACTTTTTAAAAATTAAGTTTATTGGGAAACATTGGCTAATACAACTATATAATTTTCAGGTGTACATTATAATTTGACATCTGTATATTCTATTGTGTTTTACCACCCAAAGTTGTTTCCTTCAGCTACCATATATTTGATCCCCTTTACCCACTTAATCCTCTCCCTATCCCCTATATTTGACTCCCTTTACTGCATTTACCTCCCCTCCTCCCAAATGTTCTTTTAATTTCCAAAGTTAAAATTCATTTGTCCAATGCATTAAATGGGGAGGTATGTGTGTATGTGTGTGTGTGTGTGTGTGTGTACATGCACTTGTTGAGGGGTTAGAGGGTTATTTCCAAAACAGTTTATTTCAAAGGTGGGGATTGAGGGTACAATTTTAAGCTAGTATAACTGCCTAAAACAGCCGATATAGCCCCATTTGTATCAGATGAAATAGACTTTAAAACAAAAATGTTATAAGTGATGAAGGCCATAACTATAAAAAATAAAAGTTTTAATTCACTAATCATATAAAGCAAACTTTAAACATGGATGCATCTAATAAAATAGTCTTAAAAATATAAAGCAAAATGGATAAAATTAAAGAAACAAAATTATCAACCCACCATTATAATGATTTTAACACATCTTTCTTGATTATTAATGCTATACAGTAATCAGCAAAGATATAGATGATTTAAATAATATAAAAAACATTCTTAATCTAATGGACACATATAGATTTTTCTCAAACATATATAGAACACATTTAAAAACTGGTCATATACCAAGCTAAAAAGAAAGCCTCAACAAATTTCTTAGAAAAGGTATCATACAGGCCATGATCTTTGACCACAATATAAATAAGTTAAAAATTCATCTAAAATATACTAATATAAAAAGCCCATATATTTAGAAAATAAAATAAACTTCTATATAAATTATGGGCTAAAAAAGAAATCATAATAAAATTTTTAAAAGACTTAGTCTAAATAATAATTTTAAAAGACTGACAAAGTCTGTGGGGTGTAGAAAAAGTAGTGCTTTGAGGCAAGTATGTATTCATTAATAATTGTATTAGAAAGTCAGAGACTGAAAAATAATGGGTTAAATATACATATTAAGAAGAAAAGAAATTAAAAAACAAAATGAACACCCCCAGAGTAAAAAGATATAATAAAAGAGGATTAGGAATTAATGAAATAGAAAATAAAGAAACAATGGAGAAGAACAACACAGCAAAACTTGTTTATTTATTTTTTTTAAGTAACTAACAAAATAGATCAAACTCTGGAGAAACTATACATTAGTAATATTATGGGAAAAAAAGGAATATATAACTACAAATAAAGCAGAGATTTAAAAGGATAAGGTAATATTAATAATATAAGTGAATAACTTTGAAAACAAAGAAATCACTAGAAATTAAACCATAAATAACTCATGACAAAGCACAATATTCCCAATATATTCAAGTGTGAGGGGACTTTTTCCCCGTAATATTAACTTTAATCTAAGTGTCTAGGGGAGTGAAGGATAGATAATTTATGAATGATTTGGGCTACTGAATGAAGAGCGGTCCATATGAGATCAGAAGGTTGGGAGGTAGGTCCTAAGCAAAATTTAGAACATTGATGGTCACTTACCCTTTAGGATGATCATCAAATGAAATGCTGGCTGCTATCTATGAATGCTTCTCAGAGGAGTACAATGAAAAGGAAAATTTATGTAGCTCCCAACACCACACATGCAGTGTCCTCAAATGCAAATCTTAAAGTTGATAGTTTTGGACTCAACCCCCAAGGTTGCCTCTGGTACTGTCAACCAATAATACTTAGTCTTATGAAGGTAGATTGTCTCTTCATTTTGACTTTACTCTTCTCCATTTATTCCTTCCCTATTTCCTGGAATCTTCTCTCTTTTTATACCCAGTCTATGGAATACTTTTTTTGGTCTTGGAGATTTTAGGGAAAAGAGAAAATAGTCCCTTTATCTTCCAAATCTTTCCATTTTACACCTTTCTATAGATTTTTACATTCATATTCCGGAGATGCTTCTGTGGTTCTTCTCTGAGACCTTATGCTAAGGCAATGGGTGACATGGAAGTGATTTCCTGAACAAATACAGGGCTGGATCAACCTCAGATGTTTGAAGGAGTGGAGGCATAAGGGAGTGGGGAACACATCCATTAGTACTTTGGAATATATTCCTGCCACATGTGTAAATAAATAGTTATGACACAAGGTGACATGTGCCATCACAGAGCCATGCAGGAGAACCAATGAATGTTACTGAAGGAGCCGGAAAACACAACCTTGGTGTTTAACTTGTCTCTTAATGCCTAGCCTGTGCTATATATTAGGTCAAGCTTCGACATTAACAGACCATTAGAGTATAAGATTAAGAGCCACCGATTCACCTAATGCAACTTTATTTTCCCTTTTATTTATTTATTTGTTCATTGGTTGGCTTGGGTCCTTGTCAGAGAGTGAAGATGCCTAGTCTATCTAAAACTTGTTCATCAAACTTCCTCACAAGCTTGTCTAAATAGAGGAAATATTAAAAGACTTTTTTTTGAGGGGGGAGAATTTATTTGGATGAGATTCTCCTTGGGAAGTTGGAAGTTAAAGTTAAATTAAGTTAGGCTTAGGGGTTAAACATCTTGAAAATCTTGATTTTTGGAAGGGGGTAAATATTTCCATTTCTTAAGAATTTGTTTAATATACTCAAATAATATTTATGCATTACACACATGCAGAAGGAAAATGGAAAATACACTCAACCATCTTGAACTTTTCTTGTCATAGAGACAAAATTCTATGATTTATTGTTTAAGTATCTGGACAATTGAGAACACTATTTATATCCATCCCATGGATGGTTACAATTATTTAGATTAGTCTGTTCTTTTACCACTATTTCAAATTATATTCAGGAGCTCAAATAAAGGGACAAAAATTGGTTACAACTTTCATTACAGTGGATATAACATGCCTTAGGAAGGGGAGAGGACAGGAACTTGGCGGTTCAGAAATCGAGAATGGGAAACTAAATGCAGAATTTTTCCCTGAGCAAGTCATATGAATTAGCTTAGTTATTTTCTAGCTTGTTTTCTCTATTTCTATATGTTGCCATGGTCTGCCATTTTGTGTCGAGGTACAAGAATTTAAAAAAATGCTTGGTGTTCACAAACCCATTCTTGAGCCTTTGTACTTCTGACTCTGCAAGGATGCACTCTGCTTCCCTTTCTGTGGCAGACTTCTCCTGGATGGGTTTCTGGTTCTGGTATTGAATAATTAACTTTTTGTTATCTCCTTCTCCCTCTGCTTCCTTTTTTAATTTTTGGTTTCAGAGATGTCAGATTCTTGATCTTAGATGTTCTTTTTTGGTTCAGAACAACTTTATATTGTAACGAATCAGTTTTGTTTGTTTTGGTCAGGCTGGAAGCCATTCCTCTTTGTTTTTGGGCACACAGGCAGTTCCATGGGCAAGGCCTGCCCTGCAGCGGTCTCAGGAACAGATTGCACAGAAGTTCCAGACTCACAAGGGGTTTCCAGCCCTGCGTGGGCAGCTATTTGACCATGTATTGGGCCATGAACCACACCCATGAGTTGACTTTCACATGTTAGCTACTGTCTACAGAGAAACTGAACTATGAGTGTGGTACAAACAATGCAAATTTATGTCCTGTTGGGAAAAATAAGTTCCAGCTCACACTCTGCTAAATATAGGCCAGTTGTCTGAGATTTACAGTTCTCTTTAACTATTATTATAAAAAAAAATCGAGAAAATTAGAAGATCTAAATTGTTTTTTACAGATTAAAAGTTAAGATGCATGTAAAAACTCCTCCCCAATATAAGGAATGACATTGATTTTAGGAAGAAAAGAACATCTTCCTAAATGTTTTAAATGTACTAACTGCTTAGATGTGCATGAAGTACAATGTTAACATTTACTACCTTAACATTATAGTTTTCAGCCAGAGACAGTGATTGTCCATGACATGTAGTAATTAAAGTTTTGAATAACATCCTGGAGAGAATCACTCAGCTCTGGAGAGTCTGACCCATTTGACAATCTGAACAGCTTAAGTATCCAACAGAAGGTAAGTTCTTCCAGGGTTTGCCATGACAAATGTTTGCTGAAAAAAAATGAATAAATATTACTTTTCTGCTCAATGGTCATTTCTATGTAACTCTTGCAGACTACTAAACAATCTGTTGTGAAGATGGCCATGGAGCGGGAGAGAAAACTTGATAAAAGCAATTAACTTTCTTGCAAAACAGCCCGGAAACTAAGGATTTTTTTAAATAATTTTTTATTTTTCAATTATAGTTGACATACAAAGTTATATTAGTCTCATGTGTACAACATGGTGATTAGACATTTATATAACTTATGAAGTGATCACCTGATAAGTCTAGTACTCATACCAATTTGTACCTTTTGATCCCTCTCCTCCCATTCACCCATCCCCTCAGCCTTTCCCCCATACAGCCACCATCAAAATGTTCTGTGTATCTATGAGCTTGTTTCTGTTTTGTTTGTTTTGTTTTTCAGATTCCACATATAAGTGAAATCATATGGTATTTGTCTTTCTCTGACTTACCTCACTCAGCATAATACACTCTAGGTCCACCTACATTGTTGTGGTGGCACGATTTCATTCTTTTTTATGGTTGAATAATGTTCCATTGAATATTATCCATTTATCTTTTGACGGACGCTCAGGTTGCTTCCATATCTTGGCCATTGTAAATAATGCTGCAATGAACATATAAATGCATGTGTCTTTTTGAATTAGTGTTTTGAGTTTCTTCAGATAAATACCCAGAATTGGAATTACTGGGTCCTTGTCTCTTGTTATAGCCTTTGTTTTAAAGTCTATTTTGTCTGGTGTAAGTATTGCTCCCACAGCTTTTTAAAAATTTTCTTTTCATTTTCACAAAATATCTATTTCCATACTTTATTTTCAGCCTGTGTGTGTCTTTTGATCTGAAGTGAGTCTCTTTAGATCTGAAGTGAGTCTCTTGTAGGCAGCATGTGTAAGGGTCTTGTTTTCTTATCCATTCAGCCACCTTATATTTTTTGATTGGAGCACTTAATCCATTTACACTTAAAGTAATTGTTATAGATATATAGTTATTGCCATTTTATCATTCATATTTTTGATGTTTTTTTCTTCTTCTTAAAAAAATCCCTTTAACATTTCTTATATTACTGGTTTGCTAGGGATGAACTCCTTCAGCTTTTTCTTGTCTGGGAAGCTTTTTATCTGTCCTTTGATTCTAAATGATAGCTTTGGTGAGTAGAATCGTCTTAGGTCCTTGCTTTCGAATATTTCTTGTGTGTGCCCTCCTGTTTCAGTTGATCTTTGCTTGCTGTTGTCACATCAGTGAGAGGGACTGACCCTTATGCTGACTGGTTGTGAGGACCGGCTGTGACTGCAGTGGAGGAGCTGCTGCATGGGACTGACCCGATGGAGCAGGATTCGCTTTAGCAGGGCTCTGGTGCCCACAGAATTTGCCCTTTGGGTGTGTCATTCGTAGAGATGGTTTGGTAGTGCTATGGACAGTCTGAAGCTGGCCACCAAGTGTGTTGTTCTGAGGCCTCTTAAGAGGGGCTCTGGTGCAGGCCAAGCTCAGCCACTGCCTGTGCCCTGCCTGGGGCCATTTGGTATGAGCTACAAAGTGATCTGCAGATGGGCTTGGAGGTGACTGGGAGAGGCTTAGCTGTGTACTGGGGCTGGTTGCCAATAGTGTTAGGCTTAGGGCTGCTTAGGAAGAGGTAGAGGGCACACCAAGGTCAGATACTACTTGTTTGGGGTTTGAAAAGCTTTGAGAGATCTTAGAAAAGTCCACAGCATGAGCCAGGTCATTTGTATGGAAAAGCTACAAGTTGGGAAGGGATAAGAGAGAGAGAAGGGGGCAACTAATTTATTTCAATAGCTCAAAATTCCCACTTTCTTCATTTTGTCACCATTATCAAAACCTTCTGTTATGTTAGTATTACAATTAACCATTCATTCAAGCAAAACCAGAAGTCCAAGTAAAACAAGGTCATCTTTCAGCTTTATTTTTCCTCAGAATATTCTTTGTCCTGGTTTTTCTCAGTTGAGTGTTCATTGGACTTTTCCTCAAACTATTGAAGAGTGTCACCCACCAGCCTTTATATCCTCAGGAGGAGGCCTTATTGCCCTTGGCCTTTGTCTTTTCTTTAAGTTTCAGGAACAGTCATTTTAACTCTCTAGTCTCACCACATATCCCGCAAACCCTTAGAGCAAATTGAGCTTTCTCTCTGTGTTTTGAGCTAAAGATAAACAGAATTATTCCCTGTTCTTCTTAATTCTTCCTCCTACTCCAAACAACCAGAAGTAATGCATACTATTTTTTAAAAATAATAATCTACATATATAAGCTTTAACAGTAACTGATATGTCAGCTTCTTAGAACTCTCAGTATACGACTTGCCATTTTGGGAAATGTACATGACTGGGTCCATGAGTGCAATTAATACAAAAGTAGGCATAAAACATTTCAAACCCTATTTCTAGGGAAATAGCAAATGGTCTGTATAGAAGTACCATGTTAACAAAAAGCCAAGAGCTTGTCTACAAGTCCACACATGGCTACTTTGGAATGTGGATTACAATGTTGGCCAGTTTCATGTTGTAGAGTATGTGAGAACAGAGTAAACATTTCTAAAACTTAGCATTGCTTGGAGCTCTGCAGTAGCCAGAGACTAGCTATGTAGATGCTTTATTTGGCCTCTGGCATGGCTGTGCCATTGTGCAAATGTTGAAGTACTACCTTTATAGCTTGGATAGGTAGTTGCTGTCTTGAGCCTGAACCCTCCCATCGCCCTGCTACTGCAACTCTCTCCCCAGGACCTTTCTCAGAACCTCCTCATAGTTCAGAGATACAGAGATACAGTAAAGAGATGCATCCAGAATATCAAGGAACATCCAAGACTGGGCTTTGGCTTCATGGCCTACGTCAGATTGTTGCCTGAGCTATATCAATGATATAATATATTTGAATGTTACCCTTGAAAATAATTATTCCGATGCAGATTGCTCGGATGAAAAATATGCAGAAGATACAAAGAGGATTAAAAGAAAAGAAGTAAATTATAGATGAAATAAGACCCTGAAATTGTAGCCATCACCCTTTCCCACTCATGAGAGAAAATGAAGATGAAGCAACTCTAGGGCTAGACTACTTATTATTTGGAATCTTTTTAAAATAAACAATAATGCTCCAGATATCACCTACATTCTGAAATAATTTCATAATTTGCCTCCCTCCAGAGTGAGTTCATGTCTACTTACCACTTTATCCACAGTACCTAGCACAGGACCTGGCAAATAATAGGTGCTCAAAAAGTATTTATTGAATAAATGAGTGATTTAACATGCATTATTCCAAAGAATGACGATTCAGGCTCTTCATAGTCTAAGAGAATGAGAAGACATTTTGTAATGCAGATAAGTGTTTGTTCGGTGATTATTTAAGAAACATTTGATGTTTATTTATTGTAGTACTAAGACTACAGTAATGCAGTGCGATTTTCATTCACCCATTTCACAGATGACTTGCCCACATTGATATGTCTAGCAAGTGAGAAAATAAGTCTGGAACCCCAGTCTTCAGTCTTAGAGACTTCTTCAAAAAGTGTCTGTATTTATTGTTTCAGTTGTGCTATGACTATTGATGTGTGTTATACTTTATTTGCAAAGATGAGACATGAGCTCCACGTAGGTAGGTCATAGACTCTGAATGCTTTTTGTTTGTTTGTTTGTTTGACCATAGATGTACATAGCTGTAGGCAACAGATGTATTTCTGGCAAGTGAAATGCATACAGAAATTTTATAAATTGAACCATGTTTTTCTTTAAAAAAAAAAAAGCCCTTTTGGGAAGGGTATTGTGTTTTATATATCTTTTGATTCTAAACACCTAGGGTAGTGTATAACATGAAGGTGCTCAATAAACAAATTAATTAATAAATGGATAGACACTTTCAAGAATTAGCCAGGACTCAAAAATAACCTTCCTTGGATGCTTCTGATCCTTGTATTAGTGTATGATTTGCTCAGGGTGTAAGAAGTGGAGGGCGTAGGTATCAGGCTGTGAATATAATGATCTGAACCTTCACAGCTGACATACGAGAAAGTGTTATCAGTTACCTACCATTCAACATTCATGGCAACTTGTTGAACATCTTGGGCAGAGCGAAGAATGCAAAGATGACATAGACTGGACTCTGCCCTCAAATAGTTTATGTTTAGATGTTTTATATTGACTCAGGTGGTGAAGTGTGAACTGGTGATATAATAGTACTCAAAGAAAATCATAGTACTCCACAGTTTTCAATGCCTCTGAGAGCCCACTTCTTTACAAGAACTTTGACTTACTTTCTCTTCAAGTATAAGAGCTTCATCAAAACTGCTTTGGGATGAGGGATATTCAATAATTACAACATGAGGACTCCTGAAAGAGGATTTTGGTGTGTGTGAGTGAGTGAGTGAGTGAGTGAGTGTGTGTGTGTGTGTGTGTGTGTGTGTGCATCTTTTTTCTGAACCACAACCATTAGGGAAAGAAGCAAATTCCGTGATACATCTAGAGTACTCCTTGTCCCAATCTTATTTCTGCCCAGTCAGAAATATGATCGAGTAAAACTTTATTTTACTAGTAACGATGTGACCTCTTTCCCTTGTCTCTGTTTCCCAAACAATATTTCCCAGATGTACTCTGACCTCCAATATCCTCTCCCGCTCCAAAAATTTGCATTACCATGATTCCAAGCAAACTTCTGAAGAAGTCTTAACAGAATCCCTCCCTAAGTTAAACATTTTTTATGAGGGTAATACAGTCACCCTGAAAATAATTCATTCCTCAATTTAAATAATTTACACTGCATTTCTTAAAGTAAGTTATATCTTTTGAAGAAAAGAGTATTTTACATGTTATTCCTACTCTTCCACTCCATATTTTGGCCCAGAGTTAGAGAGTGGTCGAGGGATCAATTTTTTCTCTTTCCTTCAAAAATTCACTTATTCATGTCACTTCCTGTTAAGGCTTTGCTAGCACTATTGGCTGATTATCTTAACACCACCTGTGGCTTCCTTTGAAATTCTCATTTTGGATTTAACTAGCAAGCACGAGTCCAAATGAAATTACTTTTATCTGCTGTTTCCTGTCCTCTGACCAAATGTTTTCATCATATGTTTAGCTTAGAAGGGATAGGTTGCTATTTCACTCCTTAAAAACGCATTTATACTAGACTCATAAAAAGTGTTCCCAGGGTCCTGAGTGGTGGGACAGTTTGCCAGGTGCCATGTGCAGAGCTGTTATTTCCTTTTCAGGAATGTGTTCCAAACTTAGCTCTTAAGTCATGGATCTTTTTTTAAAACAATATTTTAAAATAAAGAGGAACAGATGCAATTGTACATGTCATTTTGGTAAATGTTTTTTTTTTTTCTCTAGACAAAAACAATAACTTAGTCCGTGAGTCCCAGGCCAAAACTTTTATCCTGAAAGCCCCCATGTTAAAAAAAAAGTCACAATATTGTGGCAAATGTTTAAGGCCCTAAAAATTTTGTCCAGGCATCTGTATCTAGGGTGCTTATCCATACTGTAAGTCTATGATGCTGTCTTTAGCAAGGCTCTTTCCTTTCTAAGTCAGACCCAAGATGTTCTCCTTGATGGCTCTAATCATTGCATTTAATCTACCAGAAATTCCTGTATTTTCCCTTGGATGTGAAATTTCAGCTCTTTTTTCAGTTTCTTGAGTCAAGCTACCCATCTCCTGGGTTCTTTTCTCCTACTCTACTCTTTGAATATTCTGCAATACTTGTCCTTGCATTAAATGACAACAGCTACCATTTGTTGAACTCTTCTCTGAGAGGAAGTTTAGCACTTAGGTTAAGACAATGGTTCTTGGGTCATATTATCATATTTTGAAGCCTGAGGATGTTACATGCTAACTGTGGGACTTTCATAAGGTTACTTGACTTATTTTTGGCTTAGTTTCCTCAACCATTAAATGTAGCAGCTAATTTTATCTCACAGTACTGCATGAGAATTGAATAGGTAAGATACATAAAGTACTTTTCCTGGCAGGTGGTAAACCGTGTTAAAAGTTAGCTATGTTATTATTATCATACTCAGGTACTGTGGTAGGCAGCCTCTGAAATGGTCCCACTCATCCCTGTCTCTTCACATTTATGCCCTTATGTAACCTCCTCTTCTTAAATGTGAGGGGACCCAATAACTTACTCCTAACAAACAGAATCTGGCTAAAGTGATAAGATGTCACTTCTGAGATTAGTTTATAAAAAGACTGACTTGTCCTGAGTTTTCTCTCTAGCTATCACTTGGATTGTTTACTCTGGGGGAAGACAGCTACTATCTTATGAGCCATCCCTCAGAGAAGCTCACGTGAAAGTTTGGAAGCAGAAGGTCTGAGGCCTGCGAATGGCCACATAAGTGAGCTGGAAAGCAGATCCTCCCCAAGATGAGTCTGCAGACAGCTACAGCCTTGACTAGCAGCTTTGTGAGAGACCCAGTTTAGCTGTTCCCAGATTCTTTACCACGGAACCAGTGAGATAATAAATGTTGTTTGTTTCTCTTTGCCATATTTTGGGGCAATTTTTTACACAGCAATAGATAACTAATACAAGTGTTATGCTTAGCAATATTATATAAAATATCTTTATATTCACAACTGCTGGAAAGGGTGGGAAATATCACTCTATTTATAGATGAGACAATGGAGCATTAAAGTTATGCAGAGTCACTTTACCACACATAACTAGTATGTGATGGAGCCCAAATTTGGATACAAATCTTCCTGTGTGCCAGTGCATCTTCATTGTTTCTCCTGAGAAGCAAATCAGTTCTTTCAGTTTTTTATTCATTCGATCAACCAATCAACTCATCATTCAACAATAATGCACTGGGCACCACTCTGAGGATTACAGCAGTGAACATGATCAGCAAGATTATTGCCTTTACAGAGCCCCCAGACCAGCGACGAGACCCAAGTAAAAATCAGTTAAGTAATAATTTCACGTTACAGCAAGTGCCATGGCTGATACAAACAGTGTAGGAGGACAGACAGGGAGAAGGAGAGGGAGAGTCACTTAGATTGGAAGGTCAGTGAAAGCCTGACATCTGAAGGGTGAGATTGAACCAACCATGGGAAGCCTTCCAGAAAGAGCCATCTAGGAAAATGGGCATCTCTCTTCTTCATTTCTTATCCCCTGGTTTCCCACTATATCTTTATGGGTTCTTTAAACTATGAGCCTTCCACACTCAGAACCTCTCCTACCTGACCTAGCTTGAAGCTGCCCACCGCTTGGGGTTGTATTATGTTCATCTCTGATGAATGCAAATAGTTCATATTTGCATAGCCCATCAATGCTTTTCCATATACTCTTTCATGAACTTAAAAATATTTATCCACTTTAAATATACCACAATATCCCTTTAAACTTTGCTTTCTTCCTACGTGTGCCAGCCCCTCACCAACCTTATATTGGGGTTTTTATTTCATTCATAAAGAAGTATAAATGTAATACCACAAATGTAATGTGCATTACCTGGCAAATAAAATGTTCTAGAATGACTTGTTAATGTTGACAAATGTAAAAATGTAGTCATTAAAGTCCATATAAATATATATTTGAATTACAGGGGAAAATTCAAATATCCATTAAATAGTAATATATAACAATTCCTTGTCTTTATAGGAGCTTACATATTGGCCAGAGCCCTAGCTGTCATTCTAACTGTGAAGAATAGATAGCATATTAATGAAAAATATATTTTAGCTAAAATTCCATTTCATGAACATAGTTTTTCAGAGCAGACGGTTCATAACATAGTGTGTTATTTGAAATATGGATAGCTTTTATTTTAATTGATTTGAAAATCTTATTAAGAAGACTCATCCAAGATACTGAAAATGAGAAAGGCTTTAAGAGGCTGGTGTGGGAGACAGTGGTCCAAAGAGGTCTTGCCATGAAGAACACACTTGTATAACAGCTGCAAAAACAGATGAACGGGTGCTTAAAACAAAGCATGGATGCCTTTAAAACAAATTTAACACATTGGCTCAGTAGAGGAATATTGGCATTATTTGAAGCTTTTATATTATTCATGATTTTCATAGAAATTTGGCTACAAAATGCAAACTTAATTTCCATACTCAACATGGTCATCCCTTATGTAGTAAATAAAGACTTTTGAGTTTAAATCGAATCTACCCTTGCAATATGTTGTGTAGGCTGTAGCACTAAATAAAGTGAATGTTGTCTTTAATACAAACCGAGGCCTTTTAAAATGGCTTATAAACAAGACTAAATGTAAGCAACCTAGTCTGAAAATAACCATTGAGGTAGTGCAGCTGTTTAAGCAGCTCTATTAGATGGAGTCTACAGCTGGCCCGTAAGTTGCTGCAATAAATAGATCGATTAAGTAATTCAACTTTAAATTTACTGAGTTAATCTGTTTAACCACAGCCTGAAACAGCCTCCTAACTGAAATGGTAGTATTTTCAACTTCATTCAGCAAATTTACCTTCAGTGAGCTTACAAATTACAAGTGATATATTGTGTTTCCCATGATGAGGTCCTATTATTTGTGCACCTTAAGGATTCAGACATGTTTGAAGACACCTCCTTTGTCTGAGGGGCTTGTTAGGTTTGAAGACTGGGTGTATTAGTCAGGATTCCTTAGAGAAACAGAATTGTGTGTGTGTGTGTGTGTGTGTGTGTGTGTGTGTGTGTGTGTGTGTGTGTGTGTGTAGAGAGAGAGAGAGAGAGAATGAGAGAGAGAGAATGAGGGTGGTAGAGATTTTAAGGAAATGGCTTATTGGAATTGTGGGGACTGACAAATCTGAAATCTGTAGGGCTGGCAGATAGAAACTCAGGCAAGAGTTGTTGCAGTCTTGAGTTCAAAATCTATAAATTAGGCCAGCAGGCTAGAAGCTCAGGTAGGATTTCTGTATTAGTCTTGAGGTTAAATTTCTTCTCCAGAAAACCTCAGCTTTTGCTCTTAAAGTCTTCAACTGATCAGATAAGACTCATCACCATTATCTAGGATAGTTTCTTTACTTAAAGTAAACTGATTATAAATGTTAATCACATCTACAAGATACCTTTATAGCAACATCTAGTAGTCTAGATGTGATTGGCCAACTAACTAGGCACCATAACCTAGCCAAGTTGACAAATAAAATTAACCATCATGACTGGCCAATAGAACTAAGACCCTAAATAATCAGGAAACTGTGGCTACCTCTTAACCTCTAAGACTAACTGCTATGTAGGCAAGAGCCTCGTTCTTCAGGACTCAGGGACCCTGCCCCCACAGTGTGGCCCTCCCATGTTCTAACCGAAAGCCACCGGGGCCATTTCCCATTGCTGAATCCCACATTCTAGTTATTTTGTCAAAACTTGGAAACTGCCCGAACACCTCTTTGCTTTTTGGAGGTTTTCTCTTTCACTTCTTAACCTTCTTCCACAGGCAGCTTTCAAAATTCAGCAAATATTTTAAGGAGTAAGCCAGCAGAGAATTAGGCTCAGATCTCTATCGCTTTCTTCTCAGATGATTACTTGGCCCCTAGAGTCTATAAATTTTGTCAATCCGACCTGATAAGTCTGCCAAAAGAAGTATTCTTTTTCAGTTGAACAATGTCTGATGAGAAACAGATCAATTTTTGCTAGATTGGGGATGGATTTTTGCTAATTTATTAGCTTTCTGTCATCTGGAGACCACCTGGCTAAAGTTGAGCACATCATAGTTCTAGGCAGGTGTTGAAGCTACATATTCTGACCAGTTGAAAGAGTTTTTCCTCGTGCAAACTGTCTTTTCTGAGGCTTAGATCCAAAGCAGACTTTAGCTACGTTATTTCTGCGCAGTGTCAAATGGAACTAACTCACACAAACCGTTATTTTTTCTTTACGTACAAAACTGAAAAAGGTGTTGTTTTAATCATATGTAATATTCATATTTAATCCTAACAGCTCAGTGGAGCAGGTATTATAGCCATTATTTTATAGAAAAGGGAACTCGGTTTATATTACTTTTAAATGATCAAACCGGAAATAAAAAAATACCACATGGTTCCACGCTGTGATTTATCCAGTCTTAAATGTAGACCAGATACTTAGAATAAGGGATGCCTCCCAGACTTTCCAGTTTCCTGAAGGTAATTCCTAAATGTATTTATATTTTTAAATCAATTATTTATTAATTAATTTATTCTTACTTTCTTATTTTTTCACTTTTTATTCCTTAAGTGTAGTGGATTTCTTTTATATACTACCTGCTGTGACAAATTATTTTATTTGTCTTTTTTGTTCTTAATGACTAGTAATTATATCTTTTAAAAGATGTCTAATGAGGTCTTGAGTGATATATCTAACTATGTGGTTAGTTTCAACTGAATCATTCATATTCATTCATCAGGCTTTTTTGGTGCACAGCATTGTCAATGGCTAATTCTTTGAAGTTCTAGTAAGTGTCAACACTTCTCTAGGCTAATATTTAAAAATTTATTTAGTGAACTAGATTCTATTTACATTACCTATTCTCTTTGTGGTTTTCATAAACCAATGTCATATCTGCTCTCAGGCTTTCTTTCCAATCAAACGTTTTTTTTTTTTTTTTTTAGACTATTCTTTTATTAATTGCTTCTGAGCTTATTTCCTTCCCTATAAAATAGAAATAAAAGTAGTACTTACTTTGTATGGTTATTGTGGTCATTACATTTAATTAGATGGTTTCTGTAAAGTGCTTGTCACATTACCTAACATATAATTAGTACTTAACAATGTTAGCTAGTGTTATTATATATGTTAACAGTCAATCAATCAATCAAATGTGTATTAGGGATGTACCACGTGAAATATGTGACCAGAGAACTAAGTAACTGAAGTTTTAATTTTATTTAATTTTGATTCATTTAACTTAAGTAGCCTCATGTGGCTAGTAGTTGGACAGTGAAAATCTAGACAATAGACACAATTATATACACAATCTCAATACAGTAAATTAAATGCTATATTAGAGGAATATAGTGATTGTTACAGAACACAGAGGCTGAAATGACTATTTTTTCTTCAGAATATCAAAAGGTTTTCATATAAGTGATGACATTTAAAGTGAGTGTTAAAAGATGCACCAAAACACAGGATAATATATAAAGGCAGAGAACCTAGTAAGAGTCTGACTTATGTTTATTTAACTATAAAAGCCCTTGCCCAAATCTATAATTTTTTTTGCCCACTCATCAGTGTAGCAGTCTTTCTACATACAGTTTATTTTCAACCTATGTGTTTTGCTACAAGAATAAGTTAATAATAGGCAAATTGGAGGGTTCCTCCACTCTCCAATCTTGGGTCTTTTCTCCAAAACATTTTAAGAACAGTTAAAATAAAACTGGCTTTGGGTATGATCTTTATGAGATTCCAATTCTTACCCTTCTCTTTTGTCTCAAAAACATTTCCTTGCCATTTTATAATTTGACTCCATCTACCTTCCCCTGCTCAATTTCTCACATCCAAATTAATGCTATGACCTCCTGTGATAGTGTGAACATCACTTTTTGTGTTCACCCACTACCATATTTATTCTACACTTCCCCAAACCAAGCAGCATTGAGATTTTTGTGTGGTTTACCCTACATCAAGTTCCAAAGTGTACCCCGATTGTATTAGATCATTTCTATCCTTTTCACCATAGCTCTTGCCTCAGAGTCAATCTTGCAGGTTCAGTTGTGATACTGGCTAGGACTTTGGTTTAATGATTGTAGGAGGAGATGCTCTGTCTTTGGATGTGAACAAGAAAGCATGTAGCCATGATTCTTCTGGCTGCCATTTTTAGACATGAAGAAGAGCATTACAAAAAAATTTCAGAGAAATGGGGTTAGAGCACGGATTAAAATGTATCTGAAGCCTGATTATCCACAGACACTAAATTTCTCTTTTTCATTGTACGTTTTTGAGTTGGATATTCTATTATACTCAACAATACATCCTAACATATACAATTGCTTAGCTAGACTAACCTTTATTTCTTGATTGACTTCTGGATAAGTTTTTCTAGGATAGGTCTCCTTTATTTGGTGAGGTGGTCTATTTCATCCATGAAATAGGCAAGAAGTTCCAAGATAAAAAAGTCGACAAGCCCAGATATTAAGTTATGTATCTTATTTTAAGATTCACTTCCTAGCCACATCTCAGAGATGGAGAATCTCACAGATGCAAGAGATCTCAGAAATCATACTTACCAGTGCAGTTGGCTTGGTAATTCATGACTCTTGACTTTGCCTAAGGCTAGTAACTACTCTTCGTTTCCACATGGACTTCTCTGGAAAGAGAATCTGTCCACAAACGAAGTCAGACTTTAAGGACTATCTTAAGTGATGAATCATAGTTTCATGACATAATATTATGAAATAATGGAAAATATTTATGTAATGCCTAGCATGTGCTGGGAACTGTTCTAAGTGCTTCATATGACTTATTTTACTCACATTTAATCTTTTCTACAACCCTTTTAGTAGGTATTATTGTTATCCACATTTTATGTATGATGAAACTGGGGCACAGAGAGCTTAAGAAACTTGGGAAAGGTCAGACAGCTAGTAAATAGTAGCCCTGTTACAGATTTTATGCTTAACCAGTACCCTAATATAGGAAAAGGAAAACGAGTATATAATGATGAATTTTATAGAGGTACCACTGGAAAAGCCCATGATCTGAGTTTTCCTGATCTTCCTGGTGGCTTTGTGGTTATCTCTGCACCCACTTTATTCCACAGGTCTTAGGAATGGCCAAACTCTATTTACAAGGTTGCTAGCAAACATTATGTGTGCCACTTCCAGACAGGAAGTTTTACTTTATAGAAAGCTATCCTGTCTATTTGTGGCTTTAATTCATCAGAGACTTGGTCTCAAAAACTTTAATCATATGTCTGTACTTTGTGAAGAATACGTAGGAAGCTCATCTCTATTGGAGTTTGATTCCCGATTCTAAAAATTACTACTCCAATAATATTTCTTCAGGACCAGAATGGTATATCATTTTTTATACAAATAAATTTGTTTCAAAATACATGTGTTTTCCATATAATACCACTACAAACTCTGAGGAATGGCTAATATGAGACTGACTGACAATGCTAAGTGCTGATGAGGATGTAGATCAATCAGAATGCTCACAGACTGCAGTTAGGGGTACATTTTGGCATAGCCACTTGTGTAGGCATCATCCACTAAAGCTAAAGATATGCTTATTTAAAAATTTTTAATAACATTTCTAGGTATATAACCAACAGAAATGCATATATATGTTCACCAAAAGACAGGTATTAGGCTGCTCCTTGCAGTACTATTTGTAAAAGCCAAAAACTGGAAGGAAAAAAATCCCAAATATCCATTGGCATAATAGGTAAACAAATTATGCTACATTAACATAATGAAATATTACATTGATCTACAGATATATGCAAAAATAGAGATCAGTTTCACAAACGTAATATTGAGCTAGAAGCCAGACAAAAAAAAAAAAGAGTACCTACTATGTGAATCACTTTATATAACATAAAAACTGATGAAACTCCTCCTAGCTATCAGATTGCACTGGGATGGGCAGAGCTGGGGAAGGAGCACCAAGGGATTTCTGAGATGCTGGTATTGTTCTGTTTTTTTTTTTTTTTTTTTTTTTTTTTGGTTTGGGTGCTCGTTTCATGGGTGCTATAAAACTGTAAAATTTATTTGAGCATTACATTTATGATGTATAAACTTTTCTGTAGATATATGTCAATAAATTTTTTTAAAAAAATAAAGTATAAACATGCAGTTTTTCCTGCCCAGTCTCAGTGAATAGTACAGACTGTCAGTCTGTCAGGACGGTGAGTGGATTTGATCTTCCACAGAGAAAGACCCTTGATTCTGAAAAAAAATAAAAAAGAAAGCCTGGCCAGATCCCATAACTCTATATTTAACCAAATAGACCAAAGTGAATATTTAAAATACAATCAATCTATTTTTCAGATTTATAAAATGTTTAGATTTAAAAAATAAAGAAAAATTGTCCTGTTATGACCTTGATATTACTTTTCTGGGTAGTTAGATTTCAAATTTCAAAACTTTTAAGTATTCCTTTGGGGGTGAAATGTGTTTGAGTTCTGTGATGGTGTTCCTAACAGCACAACTTGGAGCCTGTGTCAAATAATATATGCTTAGTTTAGTAAAATTCTGGAGCATTCAGGCTTTTTCAAACCATGAAAAGAGACAGGTGATAAATAATTCAAGTTGCCTGTTCTCTTGGAGTTTTGTGGATAATATTGTGATCTATGTTCAAGATGCCAATTCTCTTAGAAATTCAAATTCAGCCTTCATTTAGAGGGAACTTCCTTTGCACAAAGTACCATTCCAGATATTTTATATTCCTCATTTGATTTAATTTTTATTGCAACTATGTGATATGATACGGATATTTATCTTCATTAAACAGATAAGGAAACTGATGCTATTGCGATTGACCCATCCAGGTAGACTTCTGACTCCAAATCGAGGACTTTTCCATCATCCTAGTCACCCTCAGAGACCATCCTTTTCTAGACATGTCACTGCTGATAATTCTAGGAGACAGGGAGCCTCACACTGTGCTCACCAAGGCACCTCCTATGCCCATAAATCAGCAGATGTTAGGCTAGAAGAAGCACATATGGAAAAAGGAACACGGGCCTAGGAAGCTTACGGGCAGAAAGGGAGAGTTTGCCAAGCATTTCTATTTCTTTCTATGAAGATGAGGGCTAGACAAACAAAATCCATTCCAAGGTTTTTTTTTTTCCTCCTGAATTAGACATGATTTTGACTACCTCAATACAGGGAAATTTAGCAATCTTTTTTCATCTGCACAAATGTTGATAAGAAGGAACAAACCACAGGGCCCTTTTGTCCTATGATCTTGACCTCGGAATTACTAAAGAATGTGTTCATACATCTTTGTTATAAGCTCTGTTGGAAATTAAAAGAGAAAAAATTAAATTCTGTAAACAAAGTTTAGCAAAGCACACTTTGATTCCAGGAAAGGATTCACTTAAACCCTGCACTGAATATGGGCTGATTTGGCAGCTTCAGCATCTTCTCTGGGAAGCCCCTGAGTAGCTTGGAGAACTGATGTTGCATAAAAGGATAATACTGTCATTTAAAAAATTAATGTTTGGGTTCTTTGGGTGATATTGTGAGAAGAAAAATATTTATTTAAGATTGGCTTGTATATGTAAGGAAAAACTAGACCCCAGAGACAGTAATGACAACAATAAAAATAAGAGTAACAAACTCAACCCTCCTCCTATTAAGGGAAAAAAAATAAAAGGCTATTGAGATGACGGACATTTTATTCTTTGTGCCTTTCCCTTTAAAACAAAAATAAACTGGGAAATGAAATAGGGGAATCTCTGAGCTACATATGCAGTTTTGCTTTTGGATCTCCCTTTAGCTCTTAGAACTTTAGCCCTAACTGCTATTTTCAACTCCAAATAGCATCCCACATAATAAATTTATTTAACTGTTTGTGTCCAGCAAGCCTTTCCTCTATCTTTTGTTTCTTTATCTTGAATATGAATTGAGCAATGACAAGACTCTGCTTTGAAAAGTCAGCCTTCAGAGGCTTTTAATTTCCCTGTAGACTCCCCAACTAACCCTGGAGTAACCACCATAAAAGCTGATGCCAAAACTTTTCCCAGAGAGAGGTCGTGGTTCCTGAATCTTAAGTCTGGTCCTGTCATTTGACCAAAAGTTTCCTTGGTTTGTAAATTCGGTTGTACATTTAAAATTAATTAAATAATTCAAACTAAACCAAATCGAAGTGTATCTGGAAAGCAGCTGCCCAATAAATGTTCATTGAGCTAATGAATAAATGAATGAATTGGTTCACTTACCTAAACCTGGTTCTGTCTCCGCTTCTGAGAAAAAGTGATTGACATGACTCTCTCCTGCCTGGTCCAAAATTTGTATGCAGCACCAAGTTCTCTAGTTATTTTCATCATGAGTATTCCTGTCGAATTTCTTTAATGAAGGGATGAATTTAAGGAATATGCAAATAGCTTATAGGAGTGGGTTATACACTAACGATCCATGGGCTAAATCCTGTTTCAAACACTTTTTATCTGACTTTCACAGTCTTTTAAGATTTTTAAATTAAAATTTATGAGACAGGTGATCTTACCTGCAAATATAGGTTCTATGTCTTCTTGCGCTAGGTCTTTATTTCTCCACAGCACCATCCAGGTGGAACGGAATTTCAACTACCTATATTGTAGACAAGGCATGAGCCCTACACTTTGCTATAGTACATATCTGCCCTAGGAGCAGTTGCCATTAATGATTTTATTTGTACTGTCACTCTTCATTTGTATAGTAAACACATATCTCTCTGTACCACAAGTTTAGACTGAGAGCTGTATAATTTTAGAAAAACAAAAAAGAGTGTGTATTTCTTTTAATAGGAAAATATGTTTTTACAATATGTTTTTTTTTTTTTTATCTGCCTGGCCCATTTGGGCACTTGAGTTCACAACTCCCACCTTACTGTCTTTTATTTATTATGGATATTCTATGCTTTTTGTTTCTGGTAACTTAACAAAAGCCAGAATAAAGAGAGAGTACTGTTGTCTGAAAAATAAAGTTTCTTGAATATTTTTGTTTATCTGAATAGAGATTTCATCATCGCAGATTTTAAGCTAATCAAAGACTTCTGCTGTAATGGGAAACATTAAGGAGATGAAGCCAATCCATGCGGCGGAGCTGGAGTTACACATGGAGCTGAGCCAAGCCGTAGTCAGGCAGGAAGTCAAGGACTAGAGCTCCAAGATCAGACAGCTACCAAGAGGGGCAAACTCAAAAATTTACTGGAAGGGCCAAGTCAGAGTTCAGGAAACTCACAGGAAAATATGTTTGGAGCCTGTGTCCTGCCCAGGTTTCAAGACTTCAACACACATAGGAGCTTGAAACCAAGTTAGGGTATTTGGCAAATAGATTTACTTTTAATCATTCTTTTAAATGTTATTCTAAATCACCTTTCCACTAGATATCATAACATGCAAATGGTTTCTTTAGCAACTTTTCTTAAAGTATGCACTTTATTAAAGTGTAACACATGTACAAGTGTTCATTCAGCTGAATGATTCTTTTACAAGTGAATATACTATGTAACAAGCACCCAAATCAAAAAAGAAAACATTGCCAACACTTTTATGCCCCTTAGTAGGCATTATCCTTCTAAGGGTAATTACCATCTTGATATAAAACACATAGGTTACTTTTTCCTGTTTTTAAATTGTATATAAATAGAATAATAGTGGCTTTTTAGTTCAATATTACATTTGTGAAAAACATCCATATTGTTGCATATAGCATTATTTCACTTCTGTTGCATGAAAATGCCATAATTTATATATTCATTATACTCTTGTAAATTTGTGTTGGCATTAGTTTAGGACCTATTACAAATAATTCTACCATGCACATTTTTATACCTATTTTATGGTAACTATATGTATGCATAACTTCTGGGGAATATTTTTACAAATGAAATTGCTGGATCATAGAGAATGCTCACGTTCAGTTTTACTAGATACCACCAAATAGTACGCCAAAGTACTTACACCAGAATGCACCCCCACCATGAGTGTATAGGAGAGTGCTACTCGATCTTTAATATTACCGACACTTGAGGTTGCTTGTCTTTTTCATTTGAGCCATTCACGTAATTGTGAAATGGTATTTAAATTGTTTTAAATTAGCATTTCCCTAAGAACCTATACAGTTGATTGGACATTTGAATATCTCTTTTGTAAAGTGTCTTTTCTTTTCATGTTTTTTACCCAATTTTTTCTATGACATTAACTGACATTCCCCATTCCTTTCTATGAATAAATATTGTATATAAACCTTTTGGGGCTCTCTGTTTTGCAAGTATCTTCTCCCATTCTGTAGCTTA
This sequence comes from Eidolon dupreanum, assembly GCA_028627145.1. Classification (NCBI taxonomy): domain Eukaryota; kingdom Metazoa; phylum Chordata; class Mammalia; order Chiroptera; family Pteropodidae; genus Eidolon; species Eidolon dupreanum. Next base: position 25,279,033 of record CM053506.1, read on the forward strand.
TCTTTTCACTGCTTTAATGATATCTTCTGATGAACTGACATTCTTAATTATAATGTAGTCCAATGTATCTTTTTTTTTATGGATAATGCTTTTTAGTGTATTTTATTTATATAATCTTTGCCTATTTTAAGGTCATAAAGACTTTCTGTATTTTAACCTAGAAGTTTTATTATTTTACCTGTAGTATCATCTGTCTGCCTGGGATTAATTTTACTTACAGTGAGAAGTAGGGGTGAAATTCTTTTTTTTTTAATATGGCTATCCATTTCACTCAGCATGATTTTTTAAGACCACCTTCTCTCTTTCCCCACTGAACTGCAGTAATCAAGTGACCACATATGTGTAGGTCTGTTTCTGGGCTCTCCTTTCTGTTCCATTGATCTGTTTGTCTATTCCTGAATCAGTATCACATTGAAACTGCTTAACTGCTCTATAACAAGTCTTGATATTCAGTGGTGTGAGACCTTCAGATTGTTTTCTTCTGCAATATTGTCTTAATTATTCCTGGATTTTTGCATTTAATTACATAAATTATAAAGGCATCATATTCATTTCTACATATACAAACTCACATACACACAAACCTACCTGGAATTTGATTAGATTTGCATTAAGTTTATAATCAGCTTGGAGAGAAGTGACATTTTATAATATTGAGTCTTTTTAATCCATTAACATGATTTTAATAACTGTTTTATTAAATTTTCACTTGAATTGCTTATATTTCTCTAAAAGGCCATATAATATTACCCTGGAGATTTAAAAGCAGATTGCTACTATTTTAATTTTTAATTATCACAATTTTATTAATATATGCCTTTTCAAATAGCATAAGTCATAATTATTTAATGTGCAAAAATTTATTCACTACAAAAAAGAAGAGAAAATAATAAAAATTCATTCATGATATCAACCATCTTGTATAATCACATCAGGATACATAGATTCTTATGAATAAATGTTTTCAAGTTTTTCAGGCAGACACCCAGAAAAGAGATTGCCAGGTCATTTGGTTATTCTATTTTAAAGTTTTTGAGGAATATCCGTACTGCTTTTCATAGTGGTTGTGCCAATTTGTATTCCCAACAGCAGTGCATGAGGATTCCTTTTTCTCCACAACTTCTCCAACACTTGTTATTCCTTGTCCTGTTGATAATAGCCATTCTAATAGGTATGAGGTAGTATCTCATTGTGGTTTTGATCTGTATTTCCCTAATATCTTGTAAAGTTGAGAATCTTTTCATATATCTGTTGTCTATTTGTGTGTCTTCTTGGGGAAGTGTCTGTTCAGGGCCTCTGCCCATTTTAAATTGGATTGTTTGTTATTTTGTTGTTGAGTTGTATGAGTTCTTCATATATTTTGGATGTTAGTTTCTTATCAGAGGTATTGTTTGCAAATATCTTCTCCCATTCAATTGGTTGCCTCTTTGTTTTGTGGATGGTTACTTTTGCTGTTCAGACTCTTTTTAGTTTGATATAGTTCCATTCCTTTATTTTGGCTTTTACTTCCCTTGTCTTTGAGGTTAAATTCATAAAATCCCCTATAAAACCAAGGTCCATAAGTTTAGTACCTATGTTTTCTTGTATGTGTTTTATCATTTTAAGTCTTATATTTAGGTCTATTTTGAGTTAATCTTTGTATGGTGACAAATAGAAGTCTAGTATTCTTTTTCATAATTTAAAAGAAAAGATTGTGAGGCTAGAAAAAAATCTGAGAAGAAGCTAATCATCTCTTAGCTAAGATTCAATATTTTCCAAACTAGAACAAAAAGATCACAGCAGCATTGCTAGGGTCCTGTGCCAGCAGTGGTCTTTCCTGGCTGGAAGGATGGTGCCTCTCTCAAAGGGCTTTGAAAGAGTTCTTCTCTCCCTTTACAAAAGGAGGCAGCAGCTGAGACTGACGAGGAGATTTCAGTCTGCTCTGTTCTTTCAGTGCCCACCATTCCCTGTTCTCTGCAACCTATACGAAAAAAAAGAGAGAGAGATACAAATATCTAAATTGTATCTCAATTTAAATACTATTTAAATTTGTGGACATGTTAATATTTTCAAGACATGTTAATCAAATTTACCTCTGTAAATTATAAATTTCAAAGTTTAATTTGCAAATGATACCTGTGACTAAAATATTATTTCAGTTTTTGTTTTTTAATAATGAATAAATGTAACAAATCTAATAGAGTAAAATATTTTATTTCTTAAAAAGGGAAAAATGTGAGGACAATTTGTCAATATTCATTAAGGATGTTGGAGGAAATATATTTCTGATTCTGGATCACATGTTCTTATTGCTTACAGGACTAAATGAAGGAAGGCATGAAATAACTAGAGGTAACAATTAGTTGGATGCAATTAGCAAAGAGCTCCTCATTGGCACCTTGGCTTCCTGGACTTAATAATGCTCCCTAGAACCAACCCATTTCTCAGTCCCTAAGGGACCTTTCTCCTAGTCCTAAACATGTGTCCTTAAATTGCTCCTGTTTTTTTTTTATTATTATTATAACTTCACCCTTACTTTTTTACCCCTACTGCTTTTCTCTCTTCTAAGAAGTTTCTTTACTTTCTACAAGTGCATTTAGAGGGAAGAATTGTAAGTAATAATAATTTAATCTAATTCAATGCAATTTATTGAGTTCTCAGTTCAGTTGAAGTCAACCAAAGTCCTCTAATTATAAATTTTAAAATTTATAAACTTTCACTAATTTAAACAAGATATACATACAAGCAAAACACAGCAAATTTTCCACCACTAACAGATACTGTTATCATTCAGTGAACAGTGTCACTTTCAACTTGGAAGCAAATAACCTTAGTTATATAGGCTTTTTAAACTTCACATGTTCTTATGTAGAAACTCTTCTATAATGAAAGTACTTGCTGTGTGCTAGATATTGGGAAAACAAAGATGGATTGGAAACAGTCATTTACTTCCTTTATGGCTAGCACAATATAAGCTGATTATTTCTATATAAGAGATGAATAATACTATGATAAAAAAAAAAGTCAACAAGAGACCATTTTTCAAGAACTGTGAAGGATCTGAGATTTTATGCTCCTTGCACGCTAACGAATTAGTCTAACACAGTTTTATGAAAACTGGCAGAACACCATACTCCTGCATCAATGACAAAGAACTTATGATGACACAAACATGAATATCACTTATGCATCATTTCCTGTTCCAGCAATTCCTACAAGGGTGACTTAGAGGGAACCAGTGAATGCAGCAGAAGCAGTGGGCTTTCTTCACAGCTGAAGTCCCTGAGTTTAGGGAACCTGAATCTTTCATATTACACAGAGAGCAAATTTGCCATGTCCTTCAGAGGGAGGCATTATACCTATCTTCCAAGGCTGTACTCTTTATACACATCTTCAAAAAGACAGCCAGAAACAAAAGGATACTTAGTGCCTCATTCCCAAGATATGCAGAAACACAAGAGTTTCTGCCTGGAAACCCTGGAGGGTTTTCTAGAGGAGTTGCCTGATTTTAAGAGTAAATAGGTCACCAGGTAGAGAAGTAGGAGGAAAGACAGTTTAGAGAGTGAAAACTGAGTGAGCAAAGAACTGGAGGTAGAACAAGGAAAGCACAACTTAGAATTGCTACAGGGTAAAACATTGCTCTCAGCTTCAAAGACAACTAATTTTTGAATATTATTTAAATTTATTTTTGCCATCGAAATCATTCATGTCATTGTAATCACAGTGATGTTTGTGAGACAAATCACTGAGTTAAATGCACTGAATGGTGAGGTATAGATCAGAATCCAGTCTGCTGAGATAAATATGTTTTGCCTTCTGAGACACATGGAATGAATGCCCCTCTATCCACCCCAAGTTATGACAGCAACACTGCAGCCATGTGAGGACAGCTCCTTTCCCATGGCCTTCAGGGTCTTTTGGTCTTTCGGACACTCCACATGCATTGCAGTTTTTAAAACCTTAACTGTCTTGATGTTCTTTTTCTGGAACTACCCTAGAACACTTTAAAAGTGTGTCATCTAGAACTGGACAATTTCCTTGGGTCTTGAATTTATCTTTTAAACTGCTGAGGACCTAAATGACTAAAACTATCGATTGCTTCTAATTCTACTAAAATTAATGTTGCCAAAACAACCAATTGAGCAGTAAAGGTATAATCCTAACAGCCCAATCAGTATTGTATGTGGCTTTTGGACTGACCTGGACCTGCTAAAGAAGGTGCTAAAAAATTCAGAGAAAAGAATTCTTGGTAGTTTAAAAATTCTTCCTGAAATAGAGCCAGAGGATCATCCTCAACAAAATGGGAAGGGAGAGAGTTGTGACTGTTAAATACAGATTCCTGGGCACTACTCATAATAAATTTGTCTCCCAGCAGGTCAGACCTGGAAAATCTGCATTTAAAAAAATCCTATGATTTTTCTGCACTCCGATATTTTTATGCACTAATATATTTGAAAACTCCTGCTTAAAAAAGTCCTTGAGAAATTAGTCTCTTTGTCCTAAAGGAGTTAATAGACCTCCCCAAGGAGGTAATGCACTTCCCAATCCATGGAAGGAATTTCCCACCTCTTCCTGCCAGTGTTCCTCCAACTTCCCACAGAGGAAAGGATAGCTCATTCTCCTTATCTCACCATTAGAGATGGAGTGGGAGCTGAGACTGTTTCCTTTTGTCCTGAGGTGACTTACACAAATAATCCAGGAGCACAGCCTGCATTTACGTAGCTCGAATGTGATAATCCTCAGAAGAAGGTCCAAATGGGTTGTCAGGCTCAGTGCAAGATGCATGTGGGGCATAGACGTAAACAATGCATAACATGCTTGGATGCCTAGAGATAGATACTAGCAATAAAGTGGTGAACACACCAAAAATGCATCACAATAAGTACTATAAAGGAAATAAATGAAGTACAGGGAAAGAAGGAATAGATAAGTCAAGTTTGTTTTCCTTCAGAGGGAAAGAGAAAGATGTCTTGGGAATCCAGAGAAAACACACTAAATGTGGGAGAAAAAAAAAGGCAGGCATATACCAGTGATATACCCTGAAATAAATTTTTTATGTTTTATATGAGTACATTTAACACATTGTCTTTTAGTTCTGACAATATTCCTTTAAGTTGGAAACAATAATACCTGTCTAAGAGATTAAAAAAAAAAAGAAAAAAAAAACAGGGTAGCAGGGTGTAAGTTGTTTATTCACTAATATTTATAAGGCACCCAGCAGGCATAGCATCAGAGTCTGATAGCTAGTTAGTGGCTGGTCTGTGACCTCAGGATGTGAACTTTCTGTGATCTCTGCTGTCAAATTTCTCATAGTATCATTATAAAAGTTACAAAGTGAAAATGTAAGTTACAGTGTATCTTAAATGTAAGTATAATGTACTACATAAATGAAAATATAAGAGTTATCCCCAAACTTTCCAAATGAATTGTATGAATTAAAAAAGTCAATGCCTGTAGTTTGGGGGACCTAAAAAGCTTCTTACAGAAGTAGGGATTTGAAGTGGGCTTTTAAATAGTAATAGAATTTAGTGACACTCTCAGGAATAAAGAATATTTGCTCTGAGTTAATGCAGAAAGTTTAAAAATACAAACAAATCACTGATTAAGTACATTAAAAATATCAGTTCATTCAATCAATCGATATGTATTTATTAAATTTTTACAATGTTCACAACTTCTTGAATCACAATCATACTAACACTCAAGCTCTTATTAAAGAATTTATAGCCCAATTGGGGAAAAAGATATAAAATTATAAAATAATTGGTAATAAGACCTAACAATACTATTGAGTTATCTAATAGACCACTCCACTGTCTAAATTCAGAGATATGGTAGTAAATGATAAGGTGATGACGTGTTTAGCCAGTTAAGAGCCAAAGAAATTAAAAGCAAAGTAAATTGAACTTTAGGTGATTTTGGAAATTCCAGGAAGAAAAAATACTAGGACAAATTAATGTGTGTATGTAACTATTTTTCCAGGAAACATAGACTCAAGGTTTGCTTTATTTTTTTTGAAGTAAATTACTTCCTGATACTATAAGAGGAAATTCATGAGATATTTTCCTCTCCTCTTAAGAGCACAGATTTCTATTAATTTCCTATTTCTCAGAGCATTGTACTGTAATTTTCTTTTCCTGAGGCTATGCATCTTAACATTCTACTTGATTCAAGATAAAGTGAAAAATTCTTAGAATAATTTTTTGTGAGTATTTTTATAGTGCTGTTTTCCTATGCATATATTTAATTTTTCTTTTATTTTAATATTTGAAACATCTGAAACAAACTGCTGATATTTATTATGCTTGGGTAGTAAGTATATAGATGTTTTATTATTGTGTTGTATTATGTTATACTATATTTATATCTACCAGATATGTAATATATATAAAATATATATAATATTGTACTATATTTTAAATTTTCAAAATAAAAACAAATTTTTTGCCCAGTTACAATACTTTCAAATTCTTGGCACCAGGAATGCTGCTCAGTTACAACCCAACATCTAGCATCAACATGTAAGGCAAACCCCAAGATAACTTGAATCCAATTACAATCCAACAAGAAGAAGAAATGTGGTGATAAAGATTTGCTTGGGCTGGCAAGCTAATCTATCAGCTTGACAAAATTGTTTTACTATAAAAGAGAAGACAAGGCTCTGCTTTCAGTTTAACAAAATCAAATTACTGTGCAGGTAAAATGCACCACCTAGAGAATAAAAAGAAGCAGTAGTTTAATTCTATACTTTTTGTTGTCACTACCTCCTACCTCCCTCTGAGGTTTCCAAACATGGAAGTCATAGATCCTCAAGATCTCAAGTTTGGAAAAGCCTTTAAAAACTGAAGAAATGAAGCAACTGGCTTGCTGCAGAATAGTTTGTGAGCATGAACTCTGTGAGAATCACTCTCAAATCAAAGTATGTGGTTCTCCTCCTATTTGAGCAGCTGGACCACCGGCATTCCACCAGAATGGTTGACAGAAGTGTTTCCATTTTTAGTTTTGTGTTTGGAGGACAATGAAACCTTTTTTAAAAATAAACTTTGTTTTTTAGGACATTTTACAGATTTACAGAAAAATTGTGAAAATGTTAATGAAGCAATAGTCATACTTTTTTTATTAACCAAAGTCCACACTTAATTCAGATTTCTTTAGTTTTACCTAATATGTTTATTCTGTTCCAGAATCCCATCCAGGTTATCACATTACCTGTAGTCAAATGTCTCCATTGGCTCCTCTTGGCTGTGGCAGTTCTCAGAATTTCTTTGTTTTTTTGATGACCTTGAGAATTTGAGGAGTACTGGTCAGGTGTTTGTAGGATGTTTCTCAGTTGGGATTTGTTTGATGTTATCTCATGATTAAATGGGAGTTTTGAGTTTGGGAAAGAAAGATCACATAGGTAAAGTGCCATTTTTATCACACAATATCAAGGTTACATACTATTAAAATGCTTAATGACTTTGAGGTTGACTTTGATCACCTAGCTGAGATAGTGTTTGTCCAGTTTCTCCACTGTAAAGTTATTTCTCCCATTCCCTCAATTTCCATACCTTACCCTTTGGAAGAAAGTCACCATGCATAGCTCACACTTAAGGACTGAGGAGTAACTTACATTAATTACTTGGAATTACTTTTCTGCATAGGAGACTTGTCTCCTCTCCTTTTAATTAATTTATTCCATCATTTGTTTATATCAGTAAGGACTTTCGAATATTTATTTTATACTTTTGGTTATAATCTAATACTTTGTTATTTTGTTGCTCAAATTGTTCCAGCTTTGGCCTTTGGGAGCTCTTTTTGTTGGTTCCTGCTGATCGCACATATATTGTTGTATAAGTATGACTATATCAGATGGCATTTAGAATATTGTATACATCAATAAATTTTTTTTTAATTTGTTTAGATTATAAGACTACTACATACTTATGAAAGAATATTTCAATAGTAATACAAAATGTATAAGAAGCTAAAACACACAGAATACACCACTCAGAATTGACATGTTAGCATATTACTTTATACTTTTTAATGTATATTTAGAGATCTTACTGGTAATTTAAGCTTATGTAACACATTCTTTGGTCTTCAAAGAAAAAGACAATGGTAAAGGTCTTGACAAAAGAGAGTATTTGTCTCTGAATGATTTATTAGTTTCTTCCCAATTTAAAAAAGGAAATAGGATGATCAGTGACTCAAATCAATGCAATTTTTTTTGTTACAAAAATAACTGCAAGTTCCTTGGCAATTAAAATTATGAATCTCTTCTTTGTAATTCATACAGACTAATATATAAAGCTAAGCCATTGGTGATGTAGAACTACTTAATAGAATATATCACCAGTAGGATTTTATGTTATAATCAGAATATGTAAGGGATTTCAACCAATTAATGAAATAAAGAATGTGGTGCCAGAAACACATTTTTAATACTGAGAATAAAGTAGAAATAGAAGAGAAACTTCCGTACACTGCTAGTCATACATTTCAGCTATTTATCCAACTTGAGACAAGTTTAATTCAGTCATGTGTGACGTTACTTCGATTCCATTTGTAATGGTTTCTGATGGAATCTCTCTACTTATTAACTTGGAAATGTAATCTCTGACATTCAGATTACCAATGTCAATTTTGTCTTCATGAGGGAAATTTTAATTTTAAATAAACTACTTAAATCTACTTGAGTTTTAAATTAATATTCAATTTATTAAGGTAAAGATGTAGAACCTAGTTTTCTTTGAGCCTTTACATCTTTTGTCAATCTTGTAAATTTAAAAATTGAGCTATCTGCAACTCCCCCAAACCCTCAAGCCCTGCTTAAGTTGCAGATTTTAAAGAAAATTAAATGATTTTTGTTGTTTTAAGCCACTAATTCTGAGGTGGATTATAAGTAGCAATAGATAACTGAAACGCTTTGTAAGTAAAAGTATAGGTCAGCTTAGACCATTTAACTAGAATGGCAACTCTCAAATCTCAGAGATTTACAACAGCAAATGTTTGTTTCTCTCTTTTATCAATTGTCCATTACTGATCAGCAGCAGTCTACTCCAAATAATTTTTGTTCTGGATCCAGGCTGAAAGAGCAGCCTCCATCTACAACATCATCTCATAGTAAAGGGGGAAAAGGAAATGATGGAACCACACTATGTCTCTTAAAGTTTCTGCTCAGAAGAGGCACACAATACCACTACCACCTCAATTCAAACAGGGCAGGAAAATATAATTCTCCTGTGAGGAGGAGCACAGGTCACCAGGGTGTGCACACATAACCTTCCTACAGGGAGGAGTGGGGGTGTGCTAAGCAATATTGTCATCTACCAGAATGAACATCTTTATATAGAGAAAGAATAGTATAAGAGCCAATGGTTTTTAAACACTCTTAAAATCTAGTTTCAGAAAAAATATTGCTCAAATATCGATGCCTCTTAAAATGTTGCCCACTATTCCAGCCAGAGTGTAAGATTCTTTTCCTGTTCTCATAGCACTTAGTATTTTTCTCTTCAGTATATATCATACTTTTGTAGTTACAGCAGGTCCTTGGATAACGTCATTTTGTTCATCGTCGTTTCAGTATAATGTTTATGAAGAAAAAAGATGATTTCTGACTGGGGTCACTGTCTATGTGGAGTGTGCACATTTTCCCCCTGTCTGTGTGGGTTCTCTTTGGGTATTACAGTTTCCTCCCACATCCCAGAGGTGTACATGTCAAGTAAATTGTCATGTCTACTTTTCCCCAGTCTAAGTGAGTGTGGGTGTGAGTGTGAGTGCACACCAGATGGAAGGGGGTCCTGTCTGGCGTTGGGTTCAGCCTTGTACCCTGAGCTGCCAGGATGGGCTCTGGCCCCTGCAACCCTGAGCTGGAATAAACGGGATGGAAAATAATTACCCTACTTATTTTTTTTTCATCTTTCTTAAATGTTCGTATAGCTTACATTTACTTCAATGTTTAATATTAGAAGTGTTTTGGTTATTTATTTAGAAGTTTGATGATGTTTTCATGACCAGCAATAACCCATAGGAACTTAACTCTTTTTTAATATTAATTAACTTGTGGTGAAATTGATTTCATTATATGTCACTTCACTTAAAGTCGTAGTTTCCAAGAACTTATCAACAACGACTTACAGTACTCTACTGGTGGTGGAAGAAGGACAGTAGTCATAGAATGAGTTTAAACCTGAAGGCTTTCTCTACTAGGCCGTGAGGAGTTACTAAGGAGTTGTGAGTAGAATCACAAAACAATCTGCTTTACATTTGAGAAAGACTGATCTGGTTGCAATTTGGAGAATGAATTCAAGGAGGGTGAGACTGAGAGCCAGCAGTTCTGAAGATTTTACTTAGGAGAATGATAAGTAGAGTCTGACTAAGTTGATAACACGACAAAGAGCAAGGAAGTGGTTAAAAACGTTAATAAGTTTCATTGACCAGCATGGGTAATAGGATTTGGAAAGTGAGGGGGGGGGGTGCCTGTGAGAATGCTTGAGTTTTCTAGCTTAAACGATTCCTCATTAAAATGCAACAAACAGTTGGGATGTTTTTTGTGTTACCATTTCTAACTTTCCAGAGAGTTTAATCTTCTCTGCAAAAGAGGCTTCCAGGAAGATGTTCAAGGCATAAGTTTTCTATGAGTTTACCAACTAACTGCTGCAAATGTTAAAAGTCTTAACAATTTCTTAACGAAAATTTATGTGACAAAAGTTTTTGACCAAGAAAAGAAGTAATGTCAATAAATTTAGAACTGACCTCTTCTGAAATGTGTCTGAGAATTCCTGGCAAGGAAGGATGTAAAGCTATCTAATATGATACTGTCTACTACTCTGTGACAAGCCATTAAAAGACACAGACGGTTGCTCAGCAGGCATGTCTACTTGGGTATTTTTCCATTTGAGTGGTAAGGAGAAACTATCCTTTGAGAAAAGAGGAAGGAGAAAGGATTTATCTTCTCAGATTTCTCCCAAATGATGTTGCCCAATGGTCAAATTTTTTTCCCAAGAAAATAACACCCTGTATTTCTGGATTGTGTCATCCAGTCTTCAAGGAGTTCTTAAGATGTTTGCTCCCAAACCCTGATATGCGATGTTCTGTTTAGACTCAGAAATAATCATCAGAACTCGAAACTCTAAGTATGCGGCTGGTCAGCCAAGACAGCGATAACACACTCAGGGCTAGTGACTGGGTTGCCTCAGGCAGCAGAACAATAAGGCTAAGCAGAGTTTAGCGTACTATACTGGCAGGTAGAGTAAGTAGTAGCTGGGGTCCTGGGAGATTAGTGGAGTTGAAGGAATTTGAAGGGCATAAGATTTGTGCCCCATACATAATCCATTTTTATTTCTTATGTCACTGCTGCACACTAGGTGCTTGATTCATATCATCTATTCTTCACAACCCTGTACACATTTTATATTGAGGAAATTAAGACTCAGAGAAGTTATATGTGTTGGCCAAGGACACAGTGCTAGGAATGCAGAGATTTAGAAGAAATTTGCAGGTCAAATAATTAAATCAGCAGGTTTGATGGAAAGTCTCCTCCACTTCACTATTGTGTCTTGGAGTAGAGTCCCCGTCTGCTTTGCTCCCACTCCATCACCAAAGATGGATACACTGTGTGCCTCATTGTATAAGTTCAATCAGTATTGCTTAAATGAATAGAATAAATAAGACACTCTATTAACTATAAAAATATTATATATGCAATTCTTTCTCCTCAACTTTTCTACTGTATCATTATTCAAAATCACAGGGCACCTTTTGAATGCTAAAAATATTTAATTTAAAAGAAAAAAGGAGTCTCAATTATATATACAACCTGATTTTTCATTGGTCTGAATATTTTTCTCACCTACAATATATTATTTGTGAAAAAGTGCTCACTTAGAGCATAGTCAAATCTCCATCTCATCATTTAGAAACAAATCATTAAAATTTTAATAATAAACCAGCTAACTTCTTAATCGCAAATGTTAGACTCTAAGCATGCAACCTTAACTCCTATACAGTAAACAGTCAGCAAGACAATATAAAAGCCTTTGAAGCATAACACTTAAGTTATTAAGCTCCAAAAGTTTTGACACCGTAATATTACAGATATTTTGCTTTTTTCCATCTTTGACTTTTATAGTTAGGTTTTTGTTTGTTGAGAACTGATTTGGAATCATTATTCAATAACACTGCATCCTGCATAATAAATATGTCTGTCAATGATGTTTATTTTGAGTCTAATATCAAGAAAGAAGGAGATAAAGTATAAATTATATTTTATAGTTATGTTCTTTTGCAGAAATGGATGCGTTAATCCTAATATTTATATGGAAATGCAGAAGACCACCAAATTGCCAACAGTCTTGAAAAAGAAGAACAAAGCTAGAAGACTTACATTTTCCTATTTCAAAATATACTATAATTGAGACAGTATGGTATTAACACAAAAGTATATATATATATATATATAGATCAATGGAATAGAATTAAAAGTTAATATATAAACCCTTACATTTATCATTAACTGACTTTTGACAAAGATGCCAAGCAATTTAATAGGCAAAGAATAATCTCAACAAATGATGCCGAGATAACTGAGTATCCACATGCAAATGAATTAAGTCAGATTCCCATCTTAAGCAATACACAAAAATTAACTCAAAATAGAACATGGACCTAAATGTGTTGTAGAAAACTGTGACATTTTTAGAAGAAAACATATTATAAATATTTGTAACCTTGGATTAAACAATGGGTTTTTAAATATAATACCAAAAAGCAAATGTGAAAAGAGAAAAAAATAAAGTGAATTACACTAAAATTAAAAAAAAAAAAACTTCTGTGCTGCAAATGATTAAAAAACTATTAAGAAAATAAAAATATAACCCACAGAATCAGAGAAATATTATAAATCATATATCTGATGACTGACTTGTATACAGAATACATAAAGAACTCTTAAAATGCAATAATAAAAGACAAATAAAATATGGACAATGGATTTTAATAAACATTTCTCCAAAGAGGATGTACGGATGGCCAACAAACACATAAAAAGATATTCAATGTCATTAGTCATTGGGGGGAGTGCAAATTAAAACCACAATAAGATACTGCTTACATCCACTTAGGATAACTATCATCAAAAAGACAGACAGTAACAAGTGTTAGGGAGAATGTGGAGAAATTGGAAGCCACATTCATTGCTGCTGGAAATGTAAAGTGGTACAGCCACTTTGCAAAAATTTTGACAATTCATCAAAATGTAAAACATTGAGTTACCATATGATCCAGCAGTTCTACTTACTTCTAGGTACATAACCAAAAGAAGTAAGAACACAAAAACACAAAAACTAGTATACTAGTGTTCATAGCAGCATTATTCATAACACCAAGAAACATAAACAACACAACTGTCATCAACTGACAAATAAAATATAATATATCCATACAATGGAATATTATTTGCCTATCAAAAGAAATGGAGTACTGTTACGACATGAATGAGCCTCAAAAATATACTGAATGAAAAAAGCCAGTCACAAAAGGCAACATATCGCACAATTCCATTGATTTGCAAAGTCCAGAATATAGAGACAGAAAGTAGATTAATGTTTGCCTCGGGCAAAGAGTGAAGAAATTGGGACTGGATACTAACAGGTATGGCGACAAAAATGTTCTAAATTTAGATTATGGTAATGGCTGCCCAATTCTGTGAATGCGCTAAAAACTATTGAACTGTGAATTGTATGGGGGTGTCGAGGTGGAGGAGGAAATATTTAACTTCTCTGGGCTTCAGTTTCATTATCTGTAAAATACTTAGTTCACAAGGTTTTGTTGGAATGACAAGGCACGTAAGTGCCCAGGAGATGACCTGGCACTTCGGAAGGACACAGTAATATTTACTCTCCAAGGAGCTCATTTTAACCCATGTTCAACATGAATTGTGGAGAAGCCCATGAACAGAATGAACTGTATCCTAGATAGATTTACACGCAAGCTCAATTCAATATATAATTTTAGAGGATTCAAGTCCCCTTGAAGACCACCTGCAGGTCCTCTAGGTCAATGTTTCTCGAGGGGTTATCACTGGACTTAATTAGTGGAGAAAGATATTAAGAATTCAGATTTCTGCTTTGTGCCTCTGCATGAAAATCTCTGGGCATGAGAATAGTCCTGTACATTTTAATCTTACCCCACCAGGCAATTCATGTGCACTCACTACTGCAGAGGTTAAATGACGTATTAAAATGCCCTGTCTGACATTTTGGGTTCTCCACAGGAATGAGACAATGCAGCCTATGTGTATCAGAATGTGTTTTTATGCTGGGCTTGTCTTTCCTACTAGACAGCAAGCTCCTGAGCAATGGAAGCGCCCAGAGCCCTCCTCTGTATACCCACACTGGAGAGGTGTTCTGATCTCAGTGGGTGCTTCGTAAGGGGTCTTAACTGCCCTATGTTACAGGAGAATTCACTTCATATCATGGCTTCAATCAGGGTCCAGCAGACACTGTCTGTATCTGAGTTTGTAATGAATATTTTGCAATCTATTCCTCAGAAAAATGAAGCATCTAAGATTTCCTAAGTCCCTCTGTGAATATCAAAAAGCTTCTTATTGAGTAAAAACTACAAGGTCAAAATCAGCAAAGTTTAACCCAGCTATAGATTTGATTTGACTGCTCACATTCAACTTTCAAAAAGGGTGTATGTACCTTATCTAGAAAATGCCTCTGAAAAATAAATTTTGTGGAGACTATGTGAAAAAAAATTATCCCATGTAATTTCAATGTGCACCGCCTGGAGATAATCATCTTTAAGTTTTCATGAATATATGTTTATATCTATAGAGATACATTTAGATATGGATGGATACACAATTTGATGTCATCTCAAGAAGCCCTTTCCTGATCTTCTACTCCATCCCTAGTCTAGATTGGGTGTCCTTGTTATACCAGTTCATAGCACCTGTACTTTTTCTCTTTTTCTTTTTCAGTGAAAATTTTTTATATTTTGAATTAGCCATCTAAATTAGCCAGTTTAGATGATCCCAATTTTGTTGGCAATGTCCAAAGTATCACAGTAGGGAGCCAATTAAACATATGCCTTCTTCTCTCCATCAGGCCTGATCAGAGTGTTGACTTTGGCCACATCAATGTCATAGAGCTTCTTCACAGCCTGTTTGATATGGTACCTGCTAGCCTTGACATCCACCATGAGCACAAGTATATTGTTGTCTTTTTCATGGCTGACTCAACAGTCGGGGGGAACTTGATGATGGCATAGAGGTCAAGCTTGTTTCTTCTGGGGACGCTCTTTAGAAGATATTTGGGCCGCCTTCAGAGACGCAGTGTCTTGGGCCATTGGAAGGTGGGTGACGTGCATTATCATCTTCTCTTCTTCTTCCTTCTCCTTTTCCTCTTCCTCCTCTTCTTCTTCTTCTTCTTCTTCTTCTTCTTCTTCTTCTTCTTCTTCTTCTTCCTTCTTCTTCTTCTTCTTCTTCTTCTTCTTCTTCTTCTTCTTCTTCTTCTTCTTCTTCTTCTTCTTCTTCTTCTTCTTCTTCGGTGGCTGTGGACACATTTCAGCACTGCTTTCTTTGCCTTCAAAGCCTGAGGAAGCCAAAGCTTCCTTCTTTGCTTTCAGCTCCATCTTCATGAAAAGTTGTACTTTTTCTTGATATCCTTTATCAGAGAAGAAATTATTTAATTACTATAGATATTTTCTGCTATTTGTTCCCACTATGAGATATACTCAGTGAGATAAGGCATCTATCTTATTCATTGCTATATCCCTAGGATTTAACTGGAAAGAGAGTATAGCTGAATAAATATTTAACACATATTTCTTGAGTTAACGAAATGTAGTTTTGATGGTCTCTGTGTGTGTATGTATGTCATGTGCTTCTAAAGCCAGTTAGCTGCTATCTCAATCATTTTGTTAAGTGCAATCATGAAAGAATCATGAGGAAACAATGACACAATAGCTCTCATTAAGAACCATTGCATTTTGTAAACTTGCATAACTTTGAATAAAGAATTCATGTACATACACACACACACTTTATGAAAAGCAATACGAGGTATAGAAGATACTGGCTAACTTGAGCCTGATCTGGCCATCTTATTAAATGTCAATTGAGAATCTTCTCTTGGTAAGGGAAGGTACTTCTCTCATCTAACTCTAGATCTCATGTCAGACCCATGATGGTTTTCAGTGAAAGTTTATTAAGCTTCTAGTGTGGGCATGACTAAGAGTTCTTACAAATGCCATTATTCATGATTTTAGGAATATCTGGAGCACAAAAACTAAATCTGAGTCATCAGTAGATAGATGTGTGAATTTGTATAAAGCTTGATCTTCTTGGAGCCTCAGTTTCTTTATCTTTAAAACAGGGGTAATAATACCTACCACAAAATCTGAGATTAAAACACACTGATTAAAATAAAATTTAAAAGGGTTCTTGCATGAACCAATGACAATACTCTATAAGTGGAAGAGTAAGATCACATCAGATCTTTCCACATCTGATACCCTCCATTTCTACTTCCTGCAGGAAGCGTTTCTGTAAATGTTCCTATTCAAACACTTGCTCTTATCGACCAGTAAGGGCAGAAATTGAAATAAGACTGTGAGATGACCTATCAAAGCTATTACTATTGTCATCTGTGTCCTGGATCTTTATCCACGGCAAACTAGCCCTAGGAAATAGAAGTTTGGCAAGCATGACACACGTTCCATTTTCCTTATGTCACCTGCAGAAGCTGAAGAAACCAGAAAAGCCTTTCATTGGTACTATGAGACAATAACTAGCTGCCACTGCATTTCCTGTTCTGACTGTGCAGTAATTGAAATCTGCAGCTTCATTTCAATATTTTGAGTGCTAAGAAATGCACTTTCATGAAAGAAACCGGACATATAAGGCTATATATTATATAATTCCATTTATACGAAATATCTAGCAGAGTTAAACCTACAATGACAGAGAGCAGATTGTAATTTCCAGGGGCAGAAGGGAGGCGGCGAGTAAGTAGTGACTGTCAATGGATGCAGAGTTTTCTTTAGGAGTGATGAAAATGTTTTGAAGCTAGATAGACGTAAGTGGTGATTGTGCAACATTGTGGGTATGCTAAATGCTGCCAAACTGTATACTTTAAAATGGTTATTTTTATGTTATGTGACATTTATCTCCATTCAAAACAAAAAGAGGGTAGAGTGAAAGGGACTTTCCAAATTCCAAGTTCTTAAGAAAGTCCTTTCTCGATGAAAGGATGAGTAAGGTGTGATGCATAGTTCAGTCAGTGGAAAAACCAAGTGCTGGAGGAGAAAACGCCAACAGGCAGAGTGTGCTCTGCACACGAGGATGGGGTGTAGAAAGCACTGCAGTGAGACTCCTTTCATTTACTGATTCAGAAATCAGCTAATTCAAGAAAAGGTCTTTGCAGATCCCCAAAAATGCAATCAAGTCCATTTATTATTTATTGTCTGTCTCCTGCTGCTAGAATCTCAGCTCCACAATAGCAGTCTTCAGATATTTTATTAACAGTTCAGTGAAAAGCCTAGAATGGTATCTGGTTCAAAAATAGCAGTTATTCAATAAATATTTGCTGAAAGACTAATAATCCTGCAGTTCCATTCAAATACCTTCCTTTCTGTCAGTGTGAATGAAGTTTGAACACAATCCACGTGAAGCAAGTTTCTGCACGTTTCTGAAAACTTTGCTAACCACTCTGTCTGCTGCTACCTAAGACGAGAGCACAACACCCACGTCCAGGTGCTGGAGTTATGACACCCAAGCTTTCACATCCTGGCCGTGGGCCCAAGGGAACAGGCTGTATGTCTCTTGTGTTATATTCAGCCCAGAAAGGACATATCCTCCAAGGAGTAGGGGGACTCAGTGTTTGCATAGAAATTGTGAAAACCCTGTACCCAGTACCAGTCAAAAAAAAATCTTTTTGGTCTGTGATAGCCATAGTGATGCAGAGTAGCCCATGATTCAGCCATTGCTAGAAAGCACTAGGTCACTTATTTGCAGGCAAAGACGTGCCTGTCAGGGTCCAAAAGACAAGCTCAAGACAATTCTATTGAGTCTGCCAAGTCCTATTAGCCAAACGGACCCACAAATGAGGTGAAACGTCTAGGAATGATTTGCATACTGTCCCAGGTCTGATTGTCAGCCAAGAAATATTTCCAGTTACTTGCCATGAACATAAGAGGATAGCCAGAATACAGATTTCTGCCCTCATTAGTTAATCTAGGAGTCGTGGAGACTTCATAACATTTTAATTCAAAACGGAATATAATAAATTCCATTAAAAAGGAAGCTAAGGATAACTTATGTGCTTTAACCTCTCTCCTTCCATTGAAATGTATCTGCATAGTGCAATTTCTTAAATTGTGGTCCAAGGGCCTTCAGCATAACAATTATCAAGGGTGCTTGGTAACATGCAGATTCCCAGGCATAACGCTGAAACATCTTTAGGAGCAGGACCTAGGTATGTGCGTTTTAAAATTTCCTCAGGTTACTCTTAGGCACATTAATGGTCAACAATCACTGTCATTGTACATTATAATTTATTACACTCACACAGGTATTTTTTGTTGTTGTTGTTCCTCACAATTATAAGAAGAGCAGTTGAGATATGTTTTCATTTTATAGATGGGGAAACAAAAACTCAGAGATGTTTCATGGAAGGGCTAAAATTTGAACCAGGATTTGCATGATTGCAGATTTAATCCTTGACCTACTGCATGCTGTGCTGCTCCTCTGACAGAAAAAAAAAAACACCCAAGAATCAAAATATGAAATGAATGGGATATATTTTCATTGGGATAACTTTTTCTACAAGCAGGGGCGAAGTTAGTACTCAGAGAAACATTGCCATCTTGTGGCCGCCTGAAAGCAAAGTGTAGCCTTGTTACTGAATGGGAGTCATTTTCTCCTGCTCACCTTGGTGCATCTTTCATTGATAAATTTGTGTTGAGTCATCTCACTTTCCACTGATGCAGCCGACTGGTCCCTTGGCCTTTGGTTTTTGGTTTTGTAGCTGAGATTTTTTTCCCTGGCTGGAGTTATTTACTCACCTAGAGCAGGGACAACAAGATATCGCTATGCGATAGGCAGTTGATTCAAATGACCTTGGTGAAATACTTTCTGAAGCCAATATATCCTAGATTTCTAAATCCCTAGTCTTTATTTCTTTAACTCTAATTATTTTTTAAAATTTTATGCTATAGTTACAAAATCTTCTTGAAGAAACCAAGGTGCGATCTGTGTTGGGGAATGCGGCCCCCACCCCCAACACCTTTCCTCCCTTCCACTCCAGCACACTGACCTCTGCAAACTCATACGGAAATCATCTTAGGAGGTTATTATGGGGCAGATGCATCATATGGACTGCAGAACTGTCCGGACAACTCCTGAGTGTTATCTGGTCAGGTAGACATGAAACAATCAGCCTCCTGGATAACCAAAAATCTGCTTAAGCTACCCCAGGTATCTAGGCAAATTGTCAATTACTGCTCAGTCCTCAGTTTTAGAAATCTTCACACGTGTTTCCCCTGCGTCAACAGACAAACTTCCCAAGCCGTTGCATAGTAGAACCACAATCAGTGAATCTCCTACCTGCCACCCTAGGACTCCAGGCCTTTCTTGGTCCCCCTGCTCCACCTCACCACTCTTCCTTCGATCTCTCAATTCCTCTAGCTCACTCCTGTCATGGAAGACTCTTGCATGCTATTCCTTCCTTCTGATTTTAGATCATTTTCCTGACCATACATATTAGGTCAAATCCTCCTATCATGCTACCCCTCTACCTTTTTTTTCTAATGACATCTGTCAAAGTTGTGATTTAGCATTTGAGTGTCTCACTATCCCTTTAATGTCTTCTACTGGAGGCTCCAGGAGATAATAGTGTTTTATAGGTCAGAGCCTAGCATAGTGCCTGGTGCAGAGTAAATGTGCAATAAGCATTTATTGAATGAATGAATGAATGAATATGAATGTATGAATGAATGAACATATAAGTGAGATTAATCCTGGTCCAACAACCTCATCTTTACTGCCCTCAAATCATATCTCCCAAGCTGTAACTTTGTCAGATTGTTTGGTGCCAAACAAAGTTGCTCCTCGAACCCTACTTATCTAAACCCAAACTTCAAGGTAAGGAGAGGTTAGGCACAATTTTAGAGTTCTAGCAAGACCTTGGAAGATTACACTTTTGCTTGACAACAGCCTGATAATTTCTTAGAATACTCTGGTTCTTATTGGTTATGTGACTTTGAATGAATTCATTGTCTTATCTTCATCTGTAAAATGGGGTGCAGAGCCATTAGAATGAGTTACCAGATAATATACATTTAATCCTTCCCTATTAGGTATGATGTTAGTCATAGGCTTTTCCTAGTTGTCCCTTGACAGATGGAGGAAGTTCCTTCCATCACGAATAGATGTTGAATTTTTTCAAATGCTTTATGTAAGCATATAACATGATATAGTAAGCACTCCAGCAAGTTAGTTCCTCATTCTTTAACTGTTTTCTTTTTATTTTCCCCATAATTTCGTCATTGGCTGGTTGGGCAGCACTGAGTAATATGAAACACTCAAGTCTGGCATCCTTGAACTTGCCAGAGGCTGTATTGGGGGTTGAGAGTGAAAGACACCTAAAACTTCAGGCAGGGCTGACCCAACTATGTCTTCTTAGAAAAATTAATTTTCAACCTCAACCTGTTCTCCTTCAGTTCTTGTCCAGGGCCTCCCCATTCCTCATCCACCTAGAGACACCATGTTTCCCTGGGCCCGCTGCCTTAGCAGTGCCCAAGTTCTGGGTCATTGGCTCCCTGCACTTCCCGACTCGGTCTTCAGTTTAAGGTTAAACAAGTCAATTAAGAACTGGAGTGTTAATGGCCACGGTGTTTACATGTCTTAACATTCCTATCTACATTCAAAATAAATATATAAATAGCAAAATAAATAACTTTTGTATTTTAATAAAGCATGATACCTTAAAATGGTAGAATGCTATGCATCCAAAAAGATATTATGTTTAAAGGAATGTTAAAAAGGCATTATCTACATTAATTAATATGGAAAAGCATCCATGACCCATTGTTGAGTAAAAAGCAGATTATAAGCATATATGGTCTGATCGCTTTTATTTAACTCTTAGTGTGTGTGTGTATGTGTATAGGTACATAGATATATGGAAATTCATGACAGCAGTTACATCTGCTCTGTGAGATTGGGTTAATTTGCACTTGCTTCTTTCAATTTTTCTGTATTGTTCGAATTTTCTAAATGACTATGTATTGGCTTCATAACCAGGGTGTGGGGGGAAACAAAGAATGTGTTTGCTGGGTTGTAGTTCAGAATCATAATCACAAAAATGCAAGGCATCATTTGCTCCTTATGTTGTTTCAGAGATTAATTAGGAATTGAGTGGCTCACTAATTTCTGTGGTCATTTGTGCAACAAACTTTTCTCAATGCTACACATGCAATATTAGTTTGACATAATTCCTACCCTCCTGCTTTTAGGGTGATAAGCTTCATGTATAATTGCAATGAATGCAATAATAGTACAGTAACAGAGTGCATGGTAGCATGAGCCAGGCACTGTACGGGGTACTTTACACAATCCTCTAATCCACACAAAAAAATTGAAGGAGGTATATGAGCCATGATACACAGTTAGGGCCCAAGCTCCATAAATGCTAGAGTAATGCTAGTGTCATTACTCCATGAATGCTAGAGTAATGCTGAGATACTAAAGAGTCATAAAAAAGATGGTGTTCAGCTAAAATAGGGTGCCATTTGACCTTTGTAGATGGGGGAAGGGAATTCTAATCCAAAAGTACTCCAAGAAAGGGTGCAGAGGAGAGACAATCTCAAATGGCCTGGTGGCCAGACCGTGTCTTGGAATCACTGGGACATGAGATGTGCTTTTTTGGGAGCTCAGTGAGGAAAGAGCTTTGGGTTCCAGATTTAGGAGACAAATCTAAAGTTTCTGCAGTCCATACTCTGAGCTGTATACTTCAGACAGCAGGGTTTATGATAGGTGGTAGGAGGATGCCACAGAGTAAAAGAAATACTTTCTGGCTACTCTCATGTCAGTGTGATTCATTTGGGCGGCTAGAACATGTTTCTGGCGCTGATAGCCTTTCTTCCCTTATTAATGTTTTTATTATTTGGTCGGCTGGCATTGAGTAATGTGGGAACAATCTTGTTCCTTTTGCCACAGTATCATTGACAAGAGGATGAAAGGAAAACATGAAATGAGGGCAGTATTAACCTTTTAACTTGTGACCATTTCATTCATCATAATCTTTGACTGCCCCCTTGTGGCCATGTTACTGCATTCTACTGCCGACTCTGTTTTTGTTTTGTTTTTTTTTCTAAAGCAGATAGCCTGCCAAAAGAATCCTGTCAAGTCCAAAATTTTATGTGAAAGGAGATGTGTATCAAAACATCATCAACTCTTTGTGTGGCCTCCTCAGGCATCCAACTTCATAGATCACATACATGTCAGTATCATTCATGCACCTGTGGAATGCCAGAGATTAGTGTAATTATAGGAAAGCTATAGTTAGCACTTACTATGTGCCAGACACTATTTCCAGTGCTCTAGGTGGATATCTCACTTAACCTCAGAGTGGCACTACATGGCAGTTACTATTATTATCTCTCTTCTAGAATTGAGGAAACTGAGGCCTAGAAAGTTTAAGTGATTTGCTAAGGTGGCAAGGTCTCAAGTCTCAGAATGGGAGAGATCCAAATGTAGTGTCATCAGAGCCAGTCATTTTGACTACTTCTTTATTGCTCCTTCCTGCCTTGAAGGACCTTACAGTGTATATGAGGAGATGATGTAAATATCTCTATCAACCGATCTATCATCATCTATCTATCTATCTATCTATCTATCTATCTATCTATCTATATCTATCTATCTATCATCTATCTATCTATCTATCTATCTATCTATCTATCTATCTATCTATATCTATCTATCATCTATCTATCTATCTATCTATCTATCTATCTATCTATCTAACCCATCTATCATCTATCTATCTATAAATGCATACACGATAAACCAAATAGTACAGAGTGCTTGCTGAAATGCCAGGGAAGGTCCTGAAGACAGTCAGAAGAGACTCGAGGCTTTCAGAGTTGGTGACGCTTCTTGGGGAAGCCAGTGCTTTCCCTAGGCCTTTAAGGAAGGGTGGAATTTTGCTACACGTTTTTTTTTTTTTTGAAGGGGGCAGGTAGGGAGCACATGGTACAAGTAGTCAAGGGCAGGATTGGGATGTGGGAAACAAAAAGGCCTAGGGCATTGAGGAAGCATGAAAAGTGAGGCTGGAATGACACAGAGTAGGGGGAAGCATCTTAAAGGGCCTTGGATACATGTGATAGTTTAATGACATGGTCATTTTTTTTTTAGAGAAAAGATCAGGCTCACCTTATAGTGAGTGATCAGCCACTGATTATTAACTTTCCTACCAAAAGGCAGCCACAAACCAACACAAATGACTAGTGCATACATTAATTCCTTCATTAACTGATTTGTTCAAGAAACACTGATTGAATGACTACCTACTCCATGTTAATCCTGATTTCTGTCTTCAGGTGGCTTATGGCCTAGCAAGGGAGAGACAAACAATTATGTACAAAATGGTGTTATACATGAACATGCCAGAAATGCGTGGTTTGGACATCAGGGTAGAATTCCAAAAGAAATGGCATTTAAAGCTGAGATCTGAGGGATTGATTGGAAGGAGTGAGGCAAAATGGGAGAAGAAGTAAGAAAGCAAAAACTCAGGGATAAAAGAGGGGAAAAAAAAGAGCACAGCAGCTTGGAAGAAGAAAAAGTGGTTTGACATAGCTTTAGAATGGGAGAGAGGAAAGTGCTGAGTAAAGATGCTAGAAAGGTACATATGCCCAGGGCTCACAGGCTCTCATAAATCAAATATAGACTCTATTCTGAGAAGAAAGGGAAACTAAGGAGGACTTTAAGCACGGAAGCAACATAATGAAATTTGCCATTTAGAAAGATCATGGTTGCCACTGTTTGGAGTATGATTTTTGGAAGGGAGTGTAAGAAAGATCAGTTAGGAACCTTAAACTTCAGAACATGGCTGTGATTGTTGACACGGGAGCCATCCCACTCAGGTGAAACTATGAAAGAATGAGCCACACCACCAAGTCCAAAGACCTCGACTTCCCTCTCCTCCCAAAGAAACCCCAAGCTCTTGGCTGGAACTCGCATAGTGGGCACAGGACGTTCTCTAACTCAACTCCACCTTGAAAAGTAGGATGTCTGCTTTTGGCCATGAAGAATAACTAGTACGAGACTTGCCTTCCTGCTCTACAGCTGGAAAACAGGACACTGGGTAGCACAGACTGTGATTATTCAGAGAAGAGGAACTAATGAAGAGAGACTTGTGATCATTCAGACATTCTGCCCAGAGGCACCTTCCAGACCCTGGCACAGGAGGGGACCCTAGGTTAGAGCACAGTCATCTTGTTGAGTGGAGGAGCAGAGGCTAGAGTTTAGGAGATGAAGGCTGTCAGAGTTTTCAGAACAGAGTACTGAAAAGAAGAAAGCTATGCAGATAAAGAACTCCGGAAATCTGTATAGAAGTTCTCTCGAGACTCTGGCTGAATACTATGTGAAGATGCAGAGATAAGATGCCAAGCCAGGCAAAAAACCAACTACGGGACACTGTAAGAACAATTCCTGAAGCGGACATAGGGGTGGAATATACTGACTTTACAACCAGAGTGAAGAGACCTCACTGAATAGTCTCAGGAAGGAGCTGGGCTTCAGTAGCAGGGCTAAAACAGCCACCATAGAGTTAAGGCTGCTAAATCTGTCCTAACAAAGGTATAGACCTGAACCATCTAATGCAATAGCCACTAGCCACATGTAGCTATTGAACCTTTAAAAAACATGGGCAAACTGCGATGTCTTTATAAGTATAAATAAAATACAAACTAGATGTTGAAGACGTTAGTATGAAAAAATAACAATAAAACTATCTCATTAATAGTTTTTAGATTGACTACATGTTGAGGTGATAAAACTGGGAATAATGAATTAAATAGAATGTTATTAAAATAAAATTTAAAAAAAGAGAGTTCAGTGGCCACCAAGTAGCCAGGATGGAAAGTATGTGGGAAAGAATATTTCAAAATCTCCATTTAGCTTTATTATGAATAAAACCTGCCCTTTGAAATATTTACTTTCTTATCCATATTTCCAGTGCCTGACTTATAATCCTGTAATAACAAAACCTCACATAATAAGTAATAATGTGTTGTTTAGGAGGGGTTTTCTTGGCAGTAACAGCCTACAAAGGGAATTGTTTAACTACTAAAAGGACTTTTAAAAGAAAATACCTCCTGAGAGACCAAGAAGAGCATTAAAGACTCGTAGACAGGTTACACTGAACATTGGGGAAATTAAAACAAGCGAAAAACGGCAAGGGTCCACCAAAGAAAAGATAACCAGAAATACAAAAAACATGATTTTAATTAAATATTTTTACCTATATTTTATATTTCCAAACATAAGAAAAAACATCTTTCATCAATGAAAGTTATTCATATAGTCCTAAGTAGTCACTTCATTCAGTTTACATCTATATAAATATAAATAATATTTGTTAAAATTCACATTAATGTAAAATTTCAGAAGGTACAAATAGGAAAGCAGCAGTGGGAGAGGCACTTTTTTGTCTAAGAAGCTACAGGAAATAACAAGAGCAATTCCTAAAACCTGATGGTGATTTCACCTTTGCTGCATTTGTAGCAAGAGAACACATAGGGAATTCCTGGGCATTTTATGAGGGACAGGGTAAAATAATAATCTACCTTATCAGCTTTGGTGGTAGACATGAGTTCATAATGTACCACAAAGCTACCTTCTGTAAGGACACTGAGTCTCTCCAAACCAGGCTACAAGTTTCTAAGAGCAGCAATAGTTTTTAGTGGTTCACTGTGTTTCACAAACAGTACTTCCAGGTTTGGGGGTCTAGAGGCTATCAAAATGGAGACGTGGCAATACTCTAGTAATACTTTTCTGATAGAAATGTTTTGACACCTGAGAAAGAAGTCAATTATTTTGATCCAGTAAAATGGTAGACAAATATAAAATATTCAAGCATTATATTTCAGTCTGCATTTTCTATGTGAATTCAAAATTAATAAATGCCAATAATCTATTTGAAAATCTTTGAGGTAGAGCCTCATTTAAATTCTGCATTTAGAGGTATCCGTAAGCTTTCCCTGAATATGCTCCTCTCAGAGTTGCAAAGTTTATAAATGTGGTAAAATCTCTAGAATCATCATGGAGCTAAGAAGTAATTTAGAGGCAAAGTCACCTTTCCAGTATAAGCCAAGAGGTCACAGCTTATACTGATTCATGGATGGGGTCAGCCTGTAGATAGACCTTTATATTCACATACACTAATTACATTCATAGCTGCAGAATCATACATTAGATATTAGAGCACAATCCTAATCTTTTGTCTTTGCAAACATTCCTATTTGCATACTTAACATGCCACCACATTTATTCTTAACCGTGTCTGTCTTTCCAATCAGATTTCAAACATCCTTGAAGGCAGAATCATGAGATCATTGAGACTGATAAATATATTAGCTCTACAATTCTAATAAATGAAAGAAAGAAAGAAAGAAAGAAAGAAAGAAAGAAAGAAAGAAAGAAAGAAAGAAAGAAAACACACCCAGTAAGAAGTAAAGCAATATTTACAGCCCCCATCTATTAAAAACATATTCAAACACTAGTTTTTCTTTCTATTGATTGTCTATACTCAGAACTGAGTTGTTTTTCACTTTAGACCAAGCTTTGACTTTCATTTTCATTTCTGCAGTTAGCATTTTTATGATCACTAACCATGTCCTTTTGGACTATATCTTGAATTTTCTCTGCAAGGACACAGAGATTGGCTTTCCTGAGACTTTGAATCAAAGTGCAATATGCATCTTTCTTCCCGTGAAGTTGATACCAATTACGGAGTAGCTGGACCTTTTGTTCAGCTGTATCTTGGGGATTGTCATTCTTGATTTCATCTATTTTGGCTTCACTGATACCATTCTTCCGAACGAATTCTCTAACTTGAGTTATTTTCATTTGCTCAGCAATAATGGTAATATATTTACTCAAGTCGATTTCTGAAAAAAAGAAAACAGTCTCTGAAATATGTTCTTCTAAATTAATTGCCATGACTGAAAACCATATTTATTTCCCCTCTTATAGTTCTTAAGAACATAGGTAAGTCCTAGAGATCTAAAATGCTGATAGAGAATCACAAATACAGAAACAACCTTGAGTTCTAATGCTAATTCCTCCTATGTCCCCAGTAATTTGACCTATGACCTTGGCAAGATATATAACATCTCTGTATCTTCTTTTCTCACCTAGAAAACGGTTGGTAAAGATCACCTCTAAAATCCATTATGGATCTGTTGTTCAATGACCTACAAATCTACAAGGCAAGCAGAGATTATGATCATTTCATCCCTGAATCACAAGTCAAAGAAGACAACTGAGGAGAATCGTGAATGTTGTTACAGTGCTGAAATACACCAATAAAAACTGAGTCTGCAACTTAGATTAACGTCTAGGTCAGTTTAGGCAGGACTTCTATAATACAACTAAAGGTTTGTAAAGGCAAATGTCCCTAACCCTCAGAATATAGTGTCTCATTGCTACCTGATTTACTTTTAACTAGAAATATTAATTATAAATTTAAACAAACTGCTTGATATACTCTTGATGGTGAGCAGGAAGAACTGTAAGCTCAAGGAATAGCAAGACCCCATAATACATTACTGCAATTAGCAACATTATTTTAGTCTAAAATTGGCCTGTTTCTCCTAAGGAAGCCATCTCTATGAAAGGAAATGATAAAAGCCTTACCCGAGAAATTCATTGGAATCATTTCCTGGGGAGAAAAAGAAATATGTAAGGAGAAGAGAAAAATAAAAATATATTTAGAGTAGTCTAAATGTAATTTTTTAATTCTTCCTTAGTACTGAAGGAAGTACAATCAGTTGCTTGATGTATAAAATTAGCTAGACTAAGTGATTAAGAAGGTTTCTTTCATCATTAAAGTTTTTATTCTGAAGGTTCCAGCCTTGCCAGAAACTAAAAAGTATTGGTTTATTTTTTTCACAGCCAAGGAACCTAGGAAATTCATGGAATGTGCTAATATTATTTTTCATAGACACTCATGAAAACAAACATAACAAACATAATCATTCTAAAACTCTCTTTACTCTATCTATTCTTATTCTGACATGAGAAAATGGTTTAAATTGAAATTATTTTGTACCGTATTGATTTGAAGAACCCTAACGCCCACTGAGCGCTGGCCCCAAACAAGAAAATCATTATTCATGAGGTAAACTGGTTTTTCTTCTCAGTGTATCTTCTGTTCTTTAAGATGCTTTGATCTCATGTTTGAAAAATGTAGAGTGAGAACTATGATAACCAATGGATGGAGAAGGTTAAGCTGTGCTTCTGTAATGGGCTTTAAGAGCTATCCCTGTGCATGGGCTTGAATACTGCATCGTCTGGTAAAGGATGTTGCTGCAGTTTCTCTGCAGAACTAACACCAGTGAGGAACATGGCGCTCGGCCACATCCTTTTCCAGCTGACACTGAGTACACACCCACTGAGGTCCTCTTGTTAACTCTTATGTTGTGTGCAGCTTACTGATAAACCGGACAACATATTTTAATTCCTTTTTGGTGCCCTGTAATCCATGCACACATGAATACAATAAATGTTTGTTTTTTAAAAAGTAATAAATAAAAAGATGAATTACTACTTTCTCTATGTTTTTAAGAAAGCTGAGACATGTTTCAACACTTACAGGAATTGAAGCTTTAGATTCATGGCGACCAACATTATTCCTGCCTTGTCTTTTCCACACTAAAAGATCAAAGAAATTTTTTATCAGACTTAGCTCTCAACTTCGTAGGAAGCACATGAGAACTACTCTCACATGAAGAAAGATATAAGAAAGAAAGAGAAATTCACTGAAACTTAAAGTGACCAAACACCTCAAGAGACAGCATTGTCCTGATTTTGGACAATCCCACCCCACTAGGGCAAGTGTTCTACAGATATGCCACATCTTAATGGAAACATCCAATTACCACACACTAGCCTAACCAGAAGCTGGCTTTTGACTTATCATGTGGCATCAGTATGCCCTCTCACCAGCTTTGAGCTGGATGTCATGGTTTAGGGCATAGAAGCATATAAGATATGAAAAGTTGACATCGGCTTGCCATGGATTGGCATTTAATGTCTAGAAATTCAAGTATGCACACTCAATGACTATACACCTTGAAGTGAGAATGAGATGGAAGAAAGAAATCTGTAAGTCTCCAAGTACAGTTACAGTGTTTAAATATTAAATATGTATTTTTAGCTGAACAACCTCCAAAGGCAAGGCAACCTCTTTATCTTTAGCTGAACTAGAGAAACAGACATGTTTCAAGAGAGAAGAAAAATTGAATGCTTCAGAGTTATTGAAAGTTGCATCACCCTGTGTTTTATGATTTAAAGAGGTTTTTTTGTAGTATTTATGATTATACCCAATTTTGGCTTTCTACTGACTTTACTAGGTAACTTTTACAAGATTCTTGCTGCCTGGCTGAAAACACCTTTATTAACAGGAAGGATGGGAATACTCACTCAGTGCCCAAAATGATTGCTCAAAAACAGTAGCCGAGAGATAATATCATCTATTCTGATCAGCTCTCAGGGATGCATTTAGAGGCCAGATTAAAAATATAACAGAGCTACCTACCTGGTAGAAGCTTATTTATATGTAGGAGGCAGAAAGGAATTCTTTGAATAATTACTTTCCAAGTAATTTCAACCTGTGGTTTGAACAAAATAAGAACTTACGCCAAATTAGTACTGCCAGCACTGAAATCGGGATGAGGATGAGAAACCACAGAAAGTCAAGTCCGGATCCTGTAGATTAGAACACTGGATATTTTATATAAAGATAAGGAGTCTTTAAGATTAAACAAAGTACTCTCAAAGAATCAAAAGAGGCTTTCCTTCGTATTTTACTATGGGAATAGGAGAAAGGAAAGTATATGCATTAAAAAAATAATAACCTTTACATTTGGTGTTGTTGGTTGGTGTGCAATTCTCACTAATTCCATGTTCACACCTAGAAAAAAATTTAGAGGCCATTCAGAAATACTGGTGGATGAATTCTCTGATCATTTTCAATGACACACCATAAATCTGGGGCCATTTTATTCATCTTTGCATCTGTCTCTGGCAAACATATTTCCTCAAGTATTTCTAGATTTGCATCTAAAGCTAGTACAAATTTACGATATAATTTGGACGACTGGATGAATAAGGAATGACTATGTTTTAAAATATCAGGAAGGTAATAAAATATTGACATATAAGAAAAAGGATTAAATAGACCCCAAATAGACTTAAAATTGGCAATAAGCTGTGCTGCTAAAATACTGGAAGACAATGATAAACTGCCAAAAGCAATTTCAGAGCAATCTCATAGGAAAACAAAATGGCCAATAGCCACTGCCTGTGATGTTACTTAGGGAGCCTACTCAGCTGGCCCTTAGAGGTTTCCCTTTCTAGCATCAAGTCATGATGAGGACACTCAAGAGGTTCCTGTGGGTTTTCTTCAGATAGCCAAACACTGACAGTCTGATTGTCTATATGGCAGCTTGGCTCTGCCTATTACCTAACTAGATGAGTTTGAGCAAGTCACTTAACCACCATGAGCCTGTTTTCTTATCAAATAACAAAGAGGTAATATTACCCGCATGAAGAAATTATTATGGTGAGTACAAAATTAAATCAAGATTATTAAATATTTAGAACTACTTGTTGCTACTATCTGACATAAATTAGTCCCTGCCCACAATCCCTACTTATTCTGTCATCATGGAGGCTCTGACACTTGGGGCTAAAAAGGAAAGACTATGTTAAGTACACATACTTCAAATTTTTTCAGTAAATAAGAGACATAAGGCATCATGTCTCTCCTTTTCAAGCCTACTAGGTAAACTCCTAAATGTTTCCTAAAATGAATTACAAGTTTAAGGAGAGGCACATTATTATAATCTTACTTATATTTACATGTATGCAAAACAATGTCTCACAAAGCAGAAGCTATTTTTATAACACATATTACCCAATCTGATCTTCACAAAAATGAAGCTGATAGGACAAGTGACTTATGTGCAACCTAATGAGTGAGGAAACTAAAGCTCAGAGTGGTTAAGTGATCTGCTCAAACTCACCTAATTTATTAGCAGAAAAGTGAGCTGCACAATCCGGTTTTTTAACTTTGGGTCAAAACCAAGCTCTTTAGCATGAAAGTCAAGACTCTTCATGATCTGGCCCTGGTCCCTTTTCAGTCTTTTCTACACTCCAGCCAGGTACCTTGTTCCCCAGAGCTTCCTCCGTCTTTTTACAGCTGCTATTTCTTTTAGATCCACGTACAACTTCCTTCAAGACAAGCCATGTGTCATATCTTCACTGCATCTCCCCAGGCAGGATTGAAAGGTTCTATATAACTCATAACACCCTGGGCACAGGTCTCTTCTGATGCTTGCCACATGGTCTCAATACACTAACCATGCCTTCTTTGACTCTCTCTGCCTCTAGCCTGAGAGTGTGATGCCAGGAATGGGCCTTGCTCATAGCTAAAGCAGCCAGCAGTGTCAAGTACACAGGAGGTATTCAATACATGTTTGGAGACTGGATGTCTGAATGAACAAACGGTTATCTAGTTGTCTGGAGGCAAAGCAAGACTAGAACCCAAATTCTTGACTCTCAGTCAGTGTTGCTTCCCTCTAGGAAGGCATTATCTCTCAAGCTCTATCTAGTGTTTTAATCAGAAAAAGACTAAAACTTACGTGTCGCAAGGATTACAGTGTTCGCATGGAGGAATGTCACAAAAAAAGTTTGGTTTACATCTACACTTGGTATTCTGGATCTTGGTACAGTTTTTTTCCACCTCTAAGCCTAGAAAAACAATTTGCAGACTATTAGTTATAGCAGCTAGTTATAAATGGACTATGAAAATGGTGGGTAGGAGCTGCATAAATTTTTGAGATCTGCTGCTTATCATCAGCAGTCACACCATCATGCCTTTAGTAACATAACTAGTGTCTAAATGCAAAACAGACAACCCCAGGATGAAGTGGTTGGAATCGTTAGCAGAGTTTTAAGGGGACAGACAATCCAGCAACCAAGACAACCATACCTCTGCTTAAGTGGCTCCCCTGTTCCTCTAGTCTAAAGTCTGGCTACTAGTGTGGGTGTGGCTCGAGGACCAGTAGCATCGATATCACCTGGGAGCTTGTAGAAATGCAGATTGTCAGGCCCCACCCCAGACCTAGTCAATCAGACCAATGTCAAAACACTCAGAGATTCTGATTTAATTACTCTAAGGTGGGACCTAAATGCTGGCATCTTTCATAGTAGCCTTTGTGATTCTAATGTACAGCCAGGGTTGTGAAACACTGCTTTAGAGCCTGAATAGGGACAAGAAAAACTTATGTCCAGAGAGTTCTTGATGTCAAACAAAATTGAGAGTACTTTCGTTATAGTTTAATCTGGGCCTTCAGAATAGATTGGGATAACCATGAAAATTCAGGGCCCCAACCGGAATTGTCAGGACAAACCAGATCCCCAAAGGTAAAGCATCCCATCCACCTCTCGGGATCTTTTGTCCTTGGATATGAAGGTTTCTGAGCTATTTCTAGACATGAACAAGAGCCATTACCAGCATAAATTAAAGTAGAAAAAATTTTTTCTGCACTTTTGATTGGAGCAGATGAACCCCATTGACAGAGTTCATATCTAGTCAGTCTCCTATACCTGGGAGAATTGCCTAGAGCTGACCCATAAATGTCTAGACCAGTCATTAGCTCAGTACCTTTTCCTGCTTCACTCCAGTCAGCTCCATGTTGTTCCTTCCTGTGTGCCAACATAGCACCAAAGTAGTTCCCAGTTTCAAATTGTATCATAAACGGTTCTACATGGAGTATGACGACTGGTCTTTTTTGACTGATTTTAAGACACTTACCTTGTTCTCCATCACAAATTCTACATCTTCTGCATTTAGAAGAATAATGTGTCCTGTCTGTGTACTCCTCCCCTTCTAGACAGGGAACACAGCCTGGTTTGCCCTCATCAGTTGTACAGTCAGTATCTTTCCGTGTGCCTGCCAAGGAAAAAATGGAGCAAGTGTTTGAATGCAGGAAGTCACACAACAACATGGAAAGTATGCAGGGATGGCAATAAAACAGTGCAAAAACAGGGAGGATTAGGGTAATGATCTATGAAGACAATGGGAGAGAAGGTTATTGTAAAAATCATGTCAAGGGACAGAAAGTCTCCCAAGATAAGAGCTAAAAGAGTGACTGAAGGATTATACATACAGAAATAGGCTAATTAACAACAAGAGTGTGTGAAGGCTAGAATGACCAAATGCACTGGAAAAAATTCCTTTACCAACTTCTTTTGGGGGGAGGGGAGAGGTTGGTAGGTGTATATTTATGATGTAGATAGCTACTACTGGCCACTGAGATGACCTAAGGATTCACCTTGCTCTGCTTCTCATTTTATTTCCCAAAGTCCACAGATCTCGATAAGAGATAGCACAGTATAAGGAAAAGAATGTTTGAGGTTCTAAAGACCTCCGTCAAATCTTTAGTAGCCCCATGATCTTTAACAAAGTGTTTATCTCTCTACACCTAAATTTCTGCATGCATGTGGTGGAGGTAATAGTACTTCTCTTGCATTGCTACCAGAACTGCGTTGCTACAAGGACCTGTCTTGCAAACGCTCACTGTCCCTTTTCTCTCCCCTTTTTTTTATTCCTTTGCCATTAAGGGTCAGAGTATGCTTTGATGGGCAGGCACGAACATATTTATAACAAATTTATAAAGGGCTTGTTATCTTAATATACATATTTTAAATAATATTCACATTTGCTTTCTTTTACTTAAAAAACAAAGTGGGTCATTATATTGTTATTATACAATAATGCCTTCTTCTGGAAAATTCATTTATTTAACAAGTGTTTATTAAATGCCTATTGTGTGACAGGAACTTTCTAGGAGCCGGAAGTACAGCAGGAACTAAGACAAAGCCTCAATCTCCAAGGACTTCATGTCCTCCGGATAGAAGCAGGCAACATATAATGTCAAATAAACATATAATGTCAACTAGTGATAAGTGCTATGAGGAAAGCTAGGTTAGGGTAGGTGGACAGAGAATGAAGAAGAAAGAGACAAAATATGAGGTGAAACCTAAGAGAAAAGTATGACAAGTGACTGTAATTGCTAATGGTACAACTAATTAAGAAGAAAAGGCAAAGTCTAATCTGTCCCACTAGCATGTACAGCAAAAATAATATATGCTATCTTTCCTAGGTACGTGACTTTCTTAATAACCTTCTTTTTAATAAAACAAAATACTGATTATATAATTAAATTAATTTAAACATGTGATTCTTAAAAGAAAACCAAGCCAAAGCACAATTTTATTTGCTTGCCAGTGATATCTGGTTTCTAAATAAATTGGCCTCTTTAATGACCTGCCTTGTAGAATGTGCCTAGCACAATGCTCATGGCATGACAGGGATACAATAAATGACCAGTTCGTTCCTTCCTCCAATGTACAGAACCTAAATTTGTCAAAATATAAAAACGAGTTGTTTTCACGAAAATAAAATTTTAAAATACATTTTTTTCTGAGTTTAACAGTACATGTGCTCATTGTAGAAAATTTGGAAAAGGCAGGAAAGCATAAATAGTTCCTACATGTCAATTACCCTGAGATATTCACTGTTATTATTTTGGTGCACTCCTATGCATACCAGTATACACATATATACATGAGAGTATATGTATATGTAACATGTACGTGTGCATGTGTGTGTATGTATGTATATATATATATATATATATATATGATATATGCAATACAGTGTAGAATCTTTATTGGATGTGGTGATGTAGCAAGGACTTTTTTAATCAGTTAATCAAAAATGTCAGTTCACTTAGAGAATCATTGGAAAAATACTGTAACCATTTTCACTTATATAGTATAGCCACATAATTATTGTCAATCTTGTGATGTAGAACCAAGTTATTAAAATTTCAAATTCTTTTTCACTTCAGTCATATCCAAAATGCATCACTTGTTTTTCCTTCTTCCTTTTTCTCTCTTTCTTCCCTCCCTCCCTCTCTCCCTCCCTCCCTCTCTCCCTCTTTTCTTTCCTTCCTCCCTTCCTTCCTTTCTTTTTGATGGAAAGAAAACTTAGACACTAATAATATATATGAAAAGCTATCAAAATGTTTACGATTTTTCCACAAATTTTGTCCTCGCCTAATTCATCAACTCAATTTGGCAACTTATCTTTATTGAAATTCTCCAAAGCATTCAAACTAATTTTCACAGAAATAAAATCTGTTTTTTCTCTGTATCCACATACTATGGATTATATAATATTTAATTAAATCATATATTTCTATCACAATATCAATAAGCATAAACAGATTTGGAAGCAATTTGAATACTGATAAGCCTAAAATTTAACAAGAGGAGACAAAATTGGGAAGTGTTCAGCATATGTTGGGTGCCATCCAGAATATTTTAGAGATGGAATAGAGAGAATCAGTTAATTTGGCCAGCAGATCAGTTAGAAATTCCTTAAGGGAACATTGATGATTATATCAGAAAAATATTAGAAAACAAGACTTTGATTGAACATAATATTTCAGCCTTTGAGTACTCAAAATTTATTTAATTCTACATCATTGGCTATCATAATGAAATATCAAGTGTTTAGTATTTTCCTTTATTTTGATTATTTTCTTAAGACATTTTCCTATAAATCAATCACTTTATCAGTAGGTAAAAACATTTTCAAGTTTTTGACCCACATATCCAAATTTCTTCTCTTTTTCTTTTTTTAATTTATTCTTTTAATTGAAGAAATGATTTAAATTTTCTTCCCCCATCTACCCGAAATTTTTTTCTTATAAAGAAATAGTGGTTTATTAACTCACCAGGGCTGAGATCACTCCTTAAATGAATGTAAAACAAAGCAAAACAAAAAAAGAAACAGACAAAAATCCTTGACAGTTTGATATGTAAAGCATATTATCTTTGTTTTAATTGACATTTTAGGTTTTATTAATATGAGTAAAGCTCTGAATTAACAGGACAAGTTGATTGTGTTTAGCAAGTTATGAAAAGCCAGGAAGCCATTCTTCATTCTCACTTGGAGAAGCGTAAGTGTAAATGGGCTTAAGTATAACCTTTTATACTTATACTTGGATTATAAGGGAGATTTTCCATAATGGTTATTGAAACCTGGACAGGAGTCCAAGGGAGACAGACAGAATCTTTTTATAAACAGGACCCATGCCTGTTTAGCAGTTCGAGTGCCGGAAGCCTGGGAGGCCACCCATGAAACCCGACTATGATCCCTTATGTTTCTAGTAATCTATTGCCTAAACCTATGGGCTGTTTTCCTTTATCATCCTGTCTTACTTCACAATGCAGCAGAAAGAGATTCATATTTGTATGAAGCAGTAGTTAACTTACTCCATGTTGAAAAAAAAGCTTGCACAATCACATTTTGCTTAGCTTCCAATATGAAAGATTTCCGATCTGAAACTGGTTTGCATTTCAAAATACTGATTTAAAAAACTGTTGGTTTTCATCTGTTGCTTTTCTAGCTCAGCTAGTTATTAAGTTGCAAAATGCAAATGTATTTTGCAGGCTTCAGTGCTTCTGATTGAGGAGAAGTACTGAGACTTGCTTTCAGAGTGCCACAATTATTATGATGGTTTAATCGGTTCTGATGTAATAAGCTTTAATATCCATAAATGAGTCTTCTTTTGCTACTAAGGAATGGAACTAAATAGATAAATTTTTCTTATTTTGTACATATCACTTATAAATTATATTTATTTATACCCACATCAAACAAGTGTGATAAAGAATAATTAAACTGGTCTTGAAAAAATAATTTCATAGTTGTTGGCTTTTTTTCTCAGTAATGCTATTACTCAGGAGAATCAAAAGCTGTAAAAACATTTACATTGTTATTACTTTATTATTACTATATGCTATTCCTCACCCAGATGTTCACTCTAATTGCTGAGTGTTTTGCTTAACATACCAGGAGGACATAGCTGACAGCAGAATTTACCCTCCCGATGTAGATGTTCCCGGCACTCAGACTCCCTTTTAGTAATGTTATGACTTGATTTCAACACCTCAGAGTTGATACCGGTCACTTGGGTATTATCACCTTTAGACAATGGTCCAGCAATAAAGGTAACTATCTGCAAAAGAAAAGTATGAAGAGAATTATATTGACTTCTGAACTAAGCAACTTGGAAAGCAAAGATAAATTGCCCCAAATGGCTGTATTTGCCATGGTGCAAAGGCAAAAATCAATGTGAGGCTCTATCCTCCTGCCAACTCATCTCTAAAAAGGGAGACCAGTTGAATGACAGCCCGAATACCTTAGAAACAGCACATGATCAGAAGGAGCCAGGGCTCCAGGCTCAAAGGTGAGCACTGGCTCCCACTTACTACTCTAGTAGTGCAGATAAAGTCACTCAAATTCTGAGTCTTCCTTTCTTTATCTAAAAAGTAGAAAGAATCTCTTCTTCATGAGTTTGTTGTGATAATTGAATGGAATAACGCACCTAAAGGCCTTAGCACAATTCTTGGCTCATCATAAATAGATGTCCAGTAAGTGGTATTATTATTATCATAAATTTCCAGTGAGAGGAAACATAGTAGAGTAGGAAAAAAACATGAAATTTCAAAATGGCAGCATGCTCTATTTCTTCTCTTTTTATACAGAGTCAAAGAATCAACAGTTTTGATGAATCCTTCCTGGTTATCCAATCATACAACAAATACAATAAGATTTTCGTCATCTTTATTCAGAAAAAAAGAATCTCATTTAATAGAGAACCAATCTTTAACTTATTTTTGGCTCCTTCTGGAGATAAAAGCACAAAGCATGAGTGACATTCTATCAAATTTATTTTAGTCAGTTATAGACTAGAGTTCCTTAGAAAAATTAGCCCTCAAAAATGTTTGGAAGCATCTGGGTTTAATTTCCAATTGATTATTTTCTTGAGTTTCCTAGTATTTATTTTTTGTCTCTCTAAACATAAACTCAAATAATCTCTCATCTTATGTGGAATATGGAAATTATATTGCCAAGCATCAAAAAATGTTAAACTATTAGTTCTGAGGATTTTTTTTTTCTCAAGGTCATTTTTTTATAGTTTTCATGGCATATATTTTGTGTGTGAGTATTTTATGGTGTAGTAATGATATGGACATATTCTGAGTCAAGAGAACTACATGTTTAAATCACTGACACAGAAGTCCCCACCTCTCCCATTTTAGACTTTCCCCCTTTGTCACCCAAGCCTGTAACCCCTTCCTTCAGGTTGGGGGATACCATTTGACCCCCGAGGAAGGAGGGATGAAGATGTAGTTATCCGTTTTTCCTCCTGGGATGAATGTATTTAAAAATGCTTTACTCATCAATGAAACAAAAAAGCAACCAATCGAATGGGAGAAGATATTTGCAAATGATACCTCCTTTAAGGGGCTAATATTCAAAATATATAAAGAACTCATATAACTTAACAACAACAAAAACAAATAATCCAATCAAAAATGGGCAGGGGATCCAAACAGACATTTTTCCAAGGAAGACATTCATATGGCCAACAGACATATGAAAAGGTGCTTAACTTCACTAGCTATAAGGAAAATGCAAATCAAAACCACAAAGAGATACTACATTGTACTTGTTAGAATGGCTATTATCAACAAGACAAGAAATAACAAGTGGAGGAGATGTAGAGAAAAGCAAAACTTCCTAAGTGCTGATGGGAATGTAAATTGGTGTAACCACTATCGAAAACAGTAGAGAGTTTTCTCAAAAAATTAAGAATAGAGTTAACTATATGTCCCAGCAATCCCTCTTCTGGGTATCTACCCCCAAAATTTGAAATCATATAGTCATAAAGATTCATATTTCTGACCAGGCCCACAATCCCTGGTTTAAATGATCAAGTGCTCAGGGAAGAAGCACATTTTACATTTATGGATTGTTATATTAGTGCTATTTCTGAAAAACTGTGCATATACCTAGCTTTCTGGAGCTGTCTAAAAGAAATGTATTTTTTAATTCATTTTGCTTTAGTTTTGAAGTTTTTGATTGGAAGTCAAAATCTACTGTCTAAAATGCATTCAGAATTTGAGAAATGTGAAACATGGAGTAGAGCAGTGAAGAGATGTGAATATCCTTGCCATGAAACCAGATACCAGCACCAGCCTCATGTTGTATTTGCTCACATCTACTTCACAAAGTTGAATTTCTGGAAACATTTCTTATTTAGTTCAGCATCAAAGAACTATGTCAAGAATAAAAAAGAAAGATGACTCTGAAGAGCACATTGTGACTGTGACATGATGAGATGTAAGTAGTGCTTCATACAGCTTGTATTTTTTAAAAATTTCACATTAACTAAAGATTGCAGTATGCAAAGATTTAACCCAAAGTTTCCAAACAGAAATGGGGACATTTTGACTGTGACAAGGCAGGAAACCCAAAAAGAACTAAATGATCTGAATGCTCAAAAGTTTTTTTCAGAAATGCTTTTGAAAAGGCCAGACAATAGGTTATATCAAAGCTCTAAAATATGAATAAACTATGTCAAATGATAACTAAATGGGGAAAAAAGGAGAAATAAAAATAATTTTAAATCTGCATCATAATAAAGATTAAAAAGTATGAGAAACCTCAAAGGTCTATTCTGCTAGTAATAATATTAGCTATTCCATTACAATTAGTTAACTGGACAAATACTTTGTTGAGTACCTAGTACATACCAGGTGCATTGAAACAGAGCCATGAACATATAATGACTTTGTTCTCATAGAGTTTATATGTAAGTGAAAAGTATTAATCAGAGTTCTACAGAGAAATACGAACAATAGGGTGTGTGTGTGTGTGTGTGTGTGTGTGTGTGTATACGTGTGTGTGTGCGTGCGCGCGCATGTGGAGAGAGAGAGAGAGAGAGAGAGATTTTAAGAAATTGGCTTATGCTATCATGGAGGCTTAGCAATGCCAAAATCTGATGGGGTAGACCA
Organism: Eidolon dupreanum; assembly: GCA_028627145.1. Classification (NCBI taxonomy): domain Eukaryota; kingdom Metazoa; phylum Chordata; class Mammalia; order Chiroptera; family Pteropodidae; genus Eidolon; species Eidolon dupreanum. The sequence goes on from CM053506.1 coordinate 25,319,231, forward strand.
GCAGGGTGGGGAGTGAGGAAAAAATTGCAGTTCAAGTTCAAAGGCAGTCTGGAGGCCGAATTCCTTCTTGCTTAAGGGAAGAAGAAATTCCTTCCTCAGTTGTTCTGTGAATGCTTTTAGTGCTTTTAACTGATTAGATGAGGCCCACCCATCTAATCATAATAATGTAACAGATTACATTATGGAGGGGAATCTGTTTTACTCAAGTCTACCAATATTAATCTCATTCAAACAAACAAACAAAGACAAACAAAAAACCACTTTCACAGAAACATCCAGAATAACATTTAAGCAAATATGTGGCCAGCATGGTCCAGTCACATCGACACATAAAATTAAGCATCACATCAGAGGAGATGATGAATAAACAAAGAAATATGCAATATGTCAGAGAGGGATATGTGCTGTTTAAAGAAACAAGGCAAACTTGAGGTCATGGAGAGTTCAAGGGGTTGGTAAGTGCTGTTTTTGAAAGACTGGTCTGGTAAGGCTATTGAAGAAGATATTTGGGCAGTGACTCGATGGAAGTGCATGCATAAGCTGTGTAGATAAATGTCTGGGAAGGGCTTTCCAGGCGGGCCACACCGAGAAAAACTTGGCTTGGCCATGGTGGGAATGTATCTGTGGTCCTCAGCAAAAACATCATTAGCCGCTTGCTATTAAGATAAATAAAGATTAATGTCTCCTGAACCACACAGGTAATTAACAGTTTCACTATGATGCCATAGTCATAGTGGGATCATAAGGCCAACCATGGCCATAGCTGCTTCAAACTCCTAGAATCCTGGAATGTCAAAGCAGAAAGGGGTCATGAGTATCTGTTCAGCTTCGAGACAGATTTTTAAATGACTCCTTGAGTTTTGCAAATCAGAAAATTTGCTTCTCTCTCTCCTTCTGAATCATTTATGAAAATTTTAAGTAAGAGCGCCAATTTCTATAGGGTCATTGACTTATTCCTTCCCATCATTTGCTTGGCCTTTTACAAAGTTCATTCACATTCGTGGTAGTTACAATAAACCAGTGCATGAGAATTATTACTGTTTTATTTCATAGTTGAAGAAACTGAGCACAGAGTACATGAACTGACTTGTCCAATGGCCCACAGTTAGGAGTGGCTATGGGAGGAATTGGAACTTCTGGCCTAAATTTGAGCTCTATTTGGGGTTCATAAATTAATTTCCTAATTACTTTTTCTACATTTAGGCACACAAAAAATTCAATTTATTTCTAGACAATGGTTGGCCAAAAGCCTGAGTGTTAGTTATACAATGAACCTTCAAATCAAATACATGCTGGGGGTAGGGGTGGGGAGTCTGGTAGGAATTCTGAGAATCAGAAGTCAGATCCAAGCCCTCTAGCCTGAGAAAACTGTACCAGGACCCCCAAGGCTGGGGTTCTGGCTGGCAAGAAGGTGGAACTTCCCAGCCTTGGTGTGCAGCTTGAGAAGAAGCAAAGTTTCCCTCTGACCCATCCCGGCACTGAATGTCTGGGAACAGCCATGGTTCTCACTGTGAGTGTAGTCTCTTGCTGGGGTAGGAATCTGAAAATGCACAAATAACTAGGAACTGGAAGTCCTCCTACACTAGAATCTTTGTATTCGTTCCCTTTGAAACACTCAGAAACAGGGCTACATGTCCCTTATATCAGATAATAAGAAAATGAGAAAACAATTGGCTATTCATTAATTCTCTGCATCAGCGATGGATCTCTTTTCATAGCCGACCAGCTTACTAAATAGAAGAAATGAAGTAGGTGTGGCCAGACCCAGAAATTGATGACATCTCTCACATGCCCATCACCCCAGTTTAACAAGCTCTCTACACCTTCCCGGGAATTGTACACACTTGAGGTCTAACATGGCAGTTACAAATAGAGTAACATCTCAGGGACTGAATTAAACAAACTACTTTATAAAATTGAGACTCCCATTTAGGATTATTACCAAAAAAATCAGTGAAGCAATTGGCCCCGAGAAGATGAACTAGGATTTGAAAAGGAAGTAAAAAAAAAATTACCATTTTTTCTGTTTTAGTGAAATTCAAAACAAACAGGAAAAGAATTTTCAAAAGCATAAGGTGGGGGGAAGGTATGGGGCAGTGAAAAATGTCAGCCCTTCCGATAGCAAGAATGAGTAGACAGATGTCTGGAACAGCGAGATTTTTCAATACAGAGTGCAGATTCCAAACTGACGACAAAAGTTCAAGATGACTACAAACTCTACAGTAATCATGGTGAAGAGTGTTTTACTTCCAACCAAAGCCCAGAAGGAAGTTTATTCAATACAACCATTGTGCTCAGATATTGCAGAAAAATGCTCTGTTGATCAGGATTATGGAAATCCAGACAGTTCAGTGCTGGAAAGTTAGAGATTAAGAAAATAGAAAGAAGGGAAATAAAAGAAGAACATTTTAAGAAAAAATGTTTCAGCAAGGGTTATTTTTAACACAATAAAATGGTAACAATTATTTATTTCTAGTTGGCAAGACTATGAATGACATTTATTTTTATTTTTTGCTTAACTCATCTTGTTTCTATAATGGACATGTGTTAGCTGTATAAGAAAAAAAAATCAAAAAGTAGCAAACTTTAGAGATAGCAAGATTGTGTTAAGCCTAAATATCTTTATTGATTTATAATTTGTGCTAATTTTTGTCAAGAAGATTAGAAAATCTGGATAACAATAAGTGGAAAATATTCTAAATCTTTGAATTATTAGCATTTAATCCTTCACATAAATTTTCTATCTTTTGCTGTTCTAGGTCTCTAAACTAGTCCTATAATTTTACTAAATCAAACATTATAAATATTTATTTTTAATTGCATATATTTCTTTAAACTAGTGTTATCAGGGTTGTTTTATTTCCATTGGGTCTACTGTGACGAACTATATCACCACACATAATGACAGAGTTGTTTGATGATGAAGAAAATTTTGTTTGATTTTTGAAGTAAAATCGGATGAAGAGATGTGTCTATTAAGTTCCATTGAAGGAATTTATTTTAATTTAAGAAATTGAAAGCTTGGTTATACATTACCACAAACTGGTAACTACAGTTTGCAGTAGTCTCTCTGATTAAACTTGGTTTATTTTCTTAAGGTACACTTACCAGAGAAGTATGCCTTATTTATGCAGCATACCCTGATAGATTCTCATGGTGAGAATGCAATACTTGAGTGGCTGGGCTGTCAATGAGATGATAAACACAAAGACAAACAAAAAGTTATCTCATAATTTAGCATCCCATTGTGCTATTGCTGAACTATGAATAAATAGTTATATATCTCAGAATAATGCACTCTGGAGAGTGCATGGCTGACTTCCTTGTGTGGCTAACACACTGACTAAAATAAATATCTAAAAATGCAGTGCAATGGTCCCCCTCCTTGTCCAAGGAGGCTATGTTCCAAGACCCTCAGTAGATGCCTGAAACTGCAAATAGTACCAAACCTTATATAACTATGCTTTTTCCTATACAGACACACATATGCTAAAGTTAAATTTATAAGTTGGGCACAGGAAGAGAGTAACAATAACAAAACTAAAATCGAACAATTATAGCAATATACTATAATAAAAGTCATGTGAATGTGGTCTCTCAAAATATTTTATAGTACAGTATTGCCCTTCTTCTTGTGATTGTGTGAGATGATACAATGCCTGTGTGATGAGGTGAACTGAGATGAATGATGGAGGCATGTGCCTTTAGCCAATGTTCAGTAAAATTACAGTTACTTGAATGCGCACTGGGATACCACAATAGTCTATCTGATAACCAAGACAGCGACCAAGTGACTAACAGGAAGGTAGCATATAAAACATAGGAATGCTGGACAAAGGGGTGAATTGTGTCCTGGGTGGGATGAGGTGGAATGGGACCAGATTTCATCACACTACTCAGAATGGCATTCAATTTAAAACTTATGTATTTAAAACTTATTTCTAGAATCTTCCACTTAATATTTTCGGACTGGGGGTCGACTGCGGTAACTAAAACTGAGAAATGTGGGAACTACTGTATAGATTGTTTAATCACCCATAGAGGCTACTATGGAGTCGAGGGAAAGACATTAACTTATATGTATAAGTTCTGGATAGTTTGTTTCTAAAGATCAGGAATGTTACTTTGAAATTCGACACACTGTTTTTAAAATTGTACCTTATAATACAAGTATAATATTTATACTAATATAAAAGTGTAATAAAATAAAATACTTAGTCATTTAAAATGCATGTTTATAGAGTGATTTAAACATTAGATATCTGAAATTGAATGCAGACATTTTAACCCTTGCTCTGAACTTCAAACAGGTTGATGAGAATAGATGGATTATGGAGTTCTAAGTAAAAGAGACCCCCACACACACCCCACCATGCAAATCCTCTTTCAGAATTCTGTTAAGAGGTAACAGAAGGCAATGGGGACACTTGGCAGAAAGGTAGAAACAGAAAGTGAAGAAAAATTTTTTTACTGTGTTGACACCAGCAGTCTCCAGCTAATTTCTAAGACCTTTGACATATAAATTGAACTTTGGTATCTCATTATATTCACAATTTTAGAGCAGAAAGTTTTAGAGATGTCCCAATCCAAGCCCTTTGTCTGACAGAGGAAGCAATGCCCCAAACTGGTACAGTGTCTAGTCTGGCATACTGCTAACTCAAATTCTTAGGTTGAAATCCAATCCTTAGTCCCCTAGAATGTCCCCATATTTAGAGATAAGGTATTTAATGAGGTAATTCAGGAAAAATGAGGTCCATAGGGTGTGCCTTAATTCGGCATGATAGTGTCTCTATAGGAAAGAGGAGGAAATTGGATCACAGACACAACGTGAAGATCTCCTCAGATTCTGGATTTGAAGGGTGTCAGTGGTACACATGGGCTTGAGTTCACTTACAGCTAAGCACAAGGAGTTCTCATCTTGCACTATCACTGAGCTAAACAGACAAGAAATTTCAAATCGTTCTTAGAACCAGAATCATCAGGGGCTGATAGGAACCTGAACTGCTTCTTCCCGGCCTTACAGGTGAATTGAAATCTCACTATCCTCTGCTGCCAAGAACACAAACAGAGCAAGATATGAAGCTCAATTAATTCTGCTCGTTTGCTTTTTAGACTTTCTGTTACTTATCAACCCTCGAGGAAAAAGAAATTCTAAAAACCGTTAATAGTTCACTATTTCCCATTATATAATGCCTCTCTAATATATTTGTATAAAAAATAAGAAAATAGTAATGACATTTTTGAAGTAGGTATATTATTGAAAAATTGAAATAACAATAAATAAAATATTCTACATGAAAAACGTAAGTGAAGATTTTATTCATTCTTATTTTTTCAAAATGTGTAAATAAAAATACAAGGTAATTTTATCCCAATAATGTCTTCTTTTTTTCTTAAGGTCAGTTTCTGGGAAGACCAGGAGAGAGATAGCTGAGGGCAGAGGAGTGACTGACTGTTTAAGCCCCTTACTGATCAAGCAATAAATAAAATAAAATGAGGGAAAATGAAAATTCCATCTGGGATTAAATTTTGAGTTTAGTGTTAGCATTTGAAAACTAGTCTCAAAGCCTTGACAGACAGCAGAATCAAGTAGTGATGCATTTAAAAAAAAAAAAAAAAAAAAAAGCTTTGGTCCCACCACAGACCAAAAGAATCAGGGTCTCTGAGAATGAGGCTCTCCTTGTCATTCTCTTTAAACAAGTACCTCAGTTATTTTGATGCTCACCACAGTTGAAGAATAACTGGCTAGAGGAAGCAAAAGGTGGTTAGCAAGCTACCACATTTACATGTGAGAAGATAAGAGCTTCCCAAACTAACAGCATCTGTGTTCTACACTTGACGAATTTAGAATTTTATTTTTCACGGAGAAATAATGACCTTTCCAAAAACAAACTTGAAAAGAAGTCATCTTTCGTGGAGGAAATGGATGACAGGAGGCCTACCAAATCCTGAACCAGAGCCCTAGAGTCTTCTCGTTCACAGGAGCCATGATGGTAACACAATAGTAAAGCATTCAGGTAAAACAGAAAACTAAGAGTAAGAGGGGCTCATCTAAATGGAGAGGTCTACCTGGAAGAAAGGGGCAGCCATTTGCTTCAGGGGAGTAGGAATCATGTTCTCCAACATTTAAATGGTGGCAACTAATATTAAAAATACATACATAAACATACATACTTACACACACACACACACACATACAGTATGTATTAATACTATGCAGGGTAAACAAAACACAGTTTGGGGTAGCATAGGCTCAGTTTTCAAAGTTAGACCTAAACCCATACACTCATATGAAAAAAGTCTACTAGGATTAAAGCAACTTTTGTGAGGTTGACTAAAAGCCAAAGCTCAGTCTTCAGCAAGGGGCAAGAGTTTTAACCCACTTCCTCTAAGTTTCTTCTCTATCTCATTCTCTCTCTCCCTACTCCTCCCTCTCTAAGATCTTTGTCCTCAAAATATAAAGTATTGACGTTTCTCACATCTTATATTTTTATGGCCTCCCAGAACACAGAGGTGAGAGAATTTATAATGACACCGAACTTGACCAAGGGACAGCCTGTCATTAAAGAATCCAGTGCCAACTTTATTGTAATTTTGCAAGTTTGTCTCAGTTCACAGATTAACAAAACCTGTAGTTGTCTTACTTGCTTGCCAGGCTGAGTACATCTGCCAACTGATTTGCAGTAGGATTTGCTAATTTACAAGGCTGCCTTGCTCAAAATGCATAACTTCATACTAAAGTCACTATCATCCCCACTTAGTGGCACTCATTCCAACAGTCCAATATAGCTATGACTGCTGTTTCTAAATTCCCATAGATGAGAGTGGGTTGGTAATGTTGCAGAAAAGTTGCAAAAATCAGAGCAGGTTTATTATCCCACAGGTCCCAGAGGAGCTAGCACTCTGAAGATCTGGACCCCGAGCTCAGTTGCAACATTGCTTATATCGAACTTTTTTGGCATGGGCTAATTGGTGAATTTGTCCCCAGACGGTTATAAAGCACTGGAGTTGCTATGGGTTGCTGGCAGTTCCAGTTACAAAGCACTGGAGTTGCTAAGAGGTACAGGCAGGTTACATTTGTTACTTAAACAGAACAAGCAAAAGGGAAAATAAGTCTTTAATTTCGAGTAAGGCCTATGCAGCAAGCATATTTATAGAAGCAAAACAAATCGCTCATTAGCCTTTTGAGTGAAAATTCCTCTTCAGTTACACAAAAGTTCATTCCAAATCAAGAAGGGAGCTGTGATTAAAGGCGAGACCTAGTTTATGTCTTTTGAGGAAGGTGAAGTTACCAATCTTACAATGATTAATTTCTTTCTAATTTGTGTTTTACTAGTCATACTCTCACTTCGGAGAAAATAAGGTAGGCATGTAGATTGATTGATTTGTTCTCGTTTAAGACTGAATTGAAGATTCTTAACTGGTGTTAGGAATTTAACTATATAAAAAGCTAGACACTTTATTTTTCTTTTAAAGCCAGGGTCTTCTAGAAAATGAAAAGAACTTAATAAGTAGTTAAGTGCTGTTTTCCCACTTTTGTGAATAGATGCACATATATAGTAAAAACAGTACCATACATACATACATATGTACTGGATGTGTCCGTGCCATGCAGGCTAAACAAAACACAGACTGGGAAAGCGTAGTCCCAATTTTCGAAATTAGGCCTAAATCCGCACAGACGCTCATGTGAAAAAACAGTGTACTAGGATCCAGGAAGCTTTTGTAAGGTACTTACAATGGTTCTACAATAATTTTTTGGTAGAAGATATATATATGTTTTTAATATCTATAAGTTATTTGTAATAACATATATATCCCAGTATATTTAAGAAATGTTTCCTTTATAATAATAAATTATAAGTAATAAATAAAATAATAAGTATTATAGTAATCCAAGTTCCTTTAATAAATGTACTCTCTATAATGCATCCCCCCAAAATTATAGGAAAATTATGTAGAGATAGAAAAAGATTCATGTATATATGAAGTAAAAAAATGCAGACTATAAATAGCACTGAATAAATATGCAGTTACACATATGTGTAGACAAGTCTAGGAGGATATAAGTAAAATAAAAAATGTTTATATTAAGTGGTGAAACAGTGAGACTTCACTTTTTTCAAGATTTACTTTTTGTTTTACATCATATGATCAATTTGTCTGTTTATCTATAAAAGAAAAAGATGAAGTCACTGTCCTAAATTTGGTTTAATTTGCTTTTTATCTTGTGCATCAAGTTTTAAATTAGTCTCTTTTATTATTTTTACCATAAGTAAATAGCCTTTAGTACCTATTATAAAACATGTGCTCATTAAGGGACTTTTGGACCCAAGACAATTTACGAAAAGGTATTTAACTCACTAGGGGTTTTCAAGTGGGGGATTTCCTTATTCAGGTTTTTGACCATTCTTAGAAAAGTTATTCTCTCCAACTGGCAGTTGTGCTACAACGATTTGGCTACCCTAAAACATTCCAATAGCCCTCAGAGAGATTTTTTTGAAATATTGGCACATCCACTATAAGAACTATTTAGAAGGAAATTACTTAGCTAGTGTTCCAAAGATATTTACTAAGAAACAGCATCCAAATCTTGGGTCCTCTTTGCCTCTAACTAGTTCACCTGTCCCTGCCTCTAAACTCAATGCAAGAAATAAAGTTTCTTTTTCTAAATTAAACTCATTAAGAGTGGTAACTGTATTTTAAGGATGGAAAATAGAAGACTTCATTAATCTAGTTGTAGTTTGTAGTGAGGGCCCTGAGAGTCTCATATATCAATTTCATTTTTGCTTACCAACCTTGCCATCATTAATAAATTTGTGTTTTTCCATTCTGGTTGTTAATGTTTTAAATTGCATTTCATAATTTTATTTATTTATAAAAATTTTCAAGTCTTTTGTGATATATCTATAATCCTTTAAAAATGAAAATAAATAGATTGCAATCTATTTTATGTTTCCTAGGTTGGTTTAAGGAAAATAATTAAATTATAAATTAAGCAACTGTTCTTTATTTTCTCCCTGAAATTATTCTGTGATTCTCATAAAGGCACTGCTGGTTTTTTTTGTTTGTTTTTTTGTTTTGTTTTGTTTTGTTTTGTTTTGTTTTGTTTTTAATGCCTTCTTTTCCTCATCATAATTTTGAGACAACTTCTTCAAGAAATGGAGGAGGATAAACTGGCTATCTAGTAGTTGCTTGATCATAGATCTAAAAAGTACAAAACATGTGCTAGGGGAAAAAAAAAAAAAGCAGTGCCCAGTTATTTCTCACACAAATTTCTAAAGTAAGTTTGACTCTTTTTCTGTCTCCTTCAGATATTTGTGAATTACTTTGAGATGTCAAACTTATTTGTTGTGGGTGCCATGGAAACAACACCTAGAAAACTAACTCCAAGAGGGTAGAAGGAAGAGAAGAGAAGCAAAGAGCATAAAATTAAGCATTTTCTGGAGATACACAAGGTAACGAACGTGACAGTGTGGAAACTTCTTTAAGAATAGAGGTGTGATATTGGGCAAGTGGTGGGTGCAAAGCAGGAGTCTGTGTAACTAAATTTAAGAGCCACATTAGAGGAGAAAAACAGAGGATATTCTACAAAATGGAAACAATGATTATCTAGGTGAGAGGGTTATGCCTGACTTTTTTCTTTTTACTCATCTGCATTTAAAAATTTTATTTAATAACTTTAACTTTCTAGGTCATATATCATATATAAATATAATTTTAAAATTATGTTTAATTTATATTATAGGTATTATAAAATGTATATATAAATGTATGTGTATATATGAATGTGTGTGTATACATGTGCATGCATTCTTTAAGAAAAGCAAAGTTTCCTTTGTGCTTTAAACATACACCTCTGGTAAAGACTGTATTGTATAAAAATTGTATAAGCATAGCTCGCGGCTTTGGTAATTTTGCTACGCGTAGCAGTATTACTGTCCCCAAAACTAAGAGATTTTCAAAGCAAACAACACTGCAACAATGGTAAGTGGTAAGGAAGAGAAGGGTGTGGTCCGAGGTTGTGTAAATGTTTTCTCGATTTTGAATCTTATATTTTATCTAAAGAAGGCACTAAAGGCGCCCAAATATTGCATATTATTTCAGAAGAAACGAAGGAGATTTTTCCCCCCAATCGTAAGACGGTGCCAGTCATTATTGTTATTTTTCCTTTCAACTGTTGGTTTAGTTTGGAAATTGAGTGCAATCAACAAACTGTCTGGGCTTTAGAATTAGGGTTAAATTAAACCCCAGCTCTGCCACTTACTAGCTGTTGAATTACTTAAACTTTCTGAACCCCATTTCATCATCTGTAAAGGGGAGATGAGGACATCTTCCTCACTGCACAGCTGCTAATGAGAACTGACTGAGGTCGCTTTTATAAATATTCCTATCACAGTGCCTGGAACTTCGGTGGAGCCCCCAAAATTAAGGATCCATTGACTTTCAATGGCTTTGATCCTCTTGAGGTTAAATCTCTTGGATTAGCCATCATTTCTGAGCTGGCATTTCTGAGATTGGGACTCTCCAAAAGAGGTGGCTGCTGCTGAAGCTGCTAGGCCGAGCCCTGGCGCCAGCGCGCGTGCGCGCGCCGTGGCTGCAGGTACCCCCGCCCCCGCCGCGAGGCCCGGGTTCCCTCCCGCCCCGGAGAACAGAAACTGCCGTAGAGTGCAAGGAAAAAAACAGAAAAAAAAAAAAAAAAAAAAAAAAAAGCTGACACAGGAACTGACAGTCTTAAGGAGTGGGATTCCCGGAAGGAAAGAAAAAGTTTCTTTTTCCGTGTCCCGATGGGAAGGTAAACAAGCCTCCGGAGGCGCATTCAGCGACAAGATAACTTTTCAAGAAAGAAACGGTGCTGTCCGAAGCCTCCCTCGGGTCTAACCGCTGCTAAGGGCAGCGTGAGAACTTCGGGAAGACGTGCTGTGCTCCGGCGAGCGCATCCCCCCTCGCGGCTCAGGAGCGAACCTCTGGCTGGACTTGTAAGGACTCGTGCAGAAGACCCCCTCCAGCGGCCCCAACCGCCCAGGTGCCCTTCGCCCGCCTCTCTCGGCGTGGCGCACAGCGGTCCCCAGGGAGCACGGAGGGGCTGCTCAGTCTGCCCCGCGGGGTAGGCACTCCTGGGCGAGCCCAAGACAGGCGAGTTCCTGGGTTCCGGACACGCCGCCCGGAGGGAAGCCCTAGCAGCCGGGAGGGGCCAGCGTGTGGAGTGTCTGCCGCTCCGCCCGCCGCGCGGAGACCCCCGCGTGCGCACACCCCCACCCCCACCCAGCCCAGCCCAGCGCAGCCCAGCCCAGCCCCTAAGGCACCCGCGCTTCCCGGCCCGGCCCGGCCCCGAGGAGCCCCGCTCGGGCAGGAGAGGACTCACCAGAGGCAGGAGAACCCCGAGCCCGGTCATGGCTGGGGAGCAACGCTCCGAAGTCAAAGACCGCGCACTCCCGGCTGAGCCCTTCAGCCACCCCAGGAGAAATGACAGCCCCGCCTGGCCCCTTCCGAGCTCCGGCTAGCTTGGGTGTTTGCCAGCAGGGCCCGCCCCGGGCGCTCACGCGAAGTGGCACTCAAGCTCCTTTCCTCTCTCTCCAGAAGTGTCGCTGAGCACCTGCGTGTGTCTCCTCTGAGACTCCGAGACCCCCGAGGGGACCTAAAGAAATGCCCCGGAGGAGGGGCGGGGAGGAAGCTTTGCTGAGGAGCTGCAGGGTTGGGGAAGGCGTCTTTGATTCAGTAACTCGCCTGCGAGGGGGGTGCGAGCCGGGAGCGGGGAGTCAGGGTTTGTTGCACAAATGGGCATTCCCCATTCTGGGGCGTTTCTACAGTCGCCTGGCTTGTCCAATTCAGGTGAGGACCCTGAGGGCGGCTTGCTATCCTTCCGAAACTCTTCTGTAGTTCTGACTGGGAAGGTCGGAGAAGACTTAAGCTGAGACTGGAGCTCTGAGCGCCCAAGTCCAGCTTGGTTGCAGGAGCCTTAGCTAATTGCTGGAAATAATCAGTTCTGTCCTTCACTCAGCTCCCCGTATTGTGGTGACACGAGAGGCCTGCAGGAGCTCTGACTAGTGTACAAAGTGTGCTATGGGGACTCTGAAAAGGGAAGACCCCTTTGCTTTTATTTCTCAAGAGGAGAGAACAGAGCTAACTACTTAGGACGAATCACACAGCTCCAGCTGTTTTAAACGTTCACAATTACTTCCCCTCCTTTGTTACTCATTATTTCCTGACCAATTTTCTTAAAAAAAAAAAAAAAAAAGTGATTCTTTAATGCCACGTTAACACCCACTATCGTTTTAAAAAAGTAGATTTGTCTGTTCAGTTTTGCAAGAATTTTACAGAAGGGAAGTTTACATGATGACTTGTGTTTCCCGCTGCAGTTATTACCCAGTCTTATAGGCGTTGATTTGCTTCTCTGTCTCATCTTCCAATAGATTGTTAGTGAGTTCTGTGAGGAAGACCCTGGCTGTGCCAGTCCTGTTCTTACAGTTCCCAGCATGTAATGGACACAAAAAGAAGTGAATGCAGGTGAGAATGATGGTATTTGGGGACTCTGTGTTTTATTTCTACAACTTTCCTCTAAATCTAAAACTTTTTAAATTAATTGAAAATTGAAATTTTCATTAAAAAGAAGGAAAGAAGGACACAAAGGAAGGAGGAAGGGGGGAGAGAGAGAGAGAAAGGGAGAGAGCGCGAGAGAGAATTAAAATTAGCATCTCTTGAGAGTGAATTATAAGCCAGCAACCTTCACAAATGATTTTTTCTCAATATTTATCATTTTAGCCCAATGAGGTGAGTGACTATTAAGCTTACTTTACAAACAAAGAATTGTAGCCAAAAAAGTTTAAGCAACATCGGCAAAGTTGATTAGTTAATAAATAGCAGAGCCAGGAATTAAACTTAGATATTCTTGTTCCTGAAACCCCGCCCTTTCCAACTTTACCTCCACCTTCTAATCCTCCCCCATACCTAATTACTCTTAAGTTCAATGAGATAGTAATAGGTGCTTTGTGGGAAAAAATAGTTCATGGTGAAATGATATTAGAAAATTTAGGGTTAATTTAATTTAAACAGGCCGTTTAATCCAAAAATTCTCAGAACTTTCGACATGCTAATATACATTGCGACTAAGAGGGAGCTATGATATATACTGTTTCCCAAACTTCTTTGTCTTCTTTATGATGTCCTTTGAAGAACACGCATTAAATGATCACTCCTGAATGCTGGTGTTCTGGGGAAAACAGTTTGGATATCTCTAAAAGTCAATTTCATGTGAACATTCCTAAAGGCCTCCAATCGTTCAAGAGCAAAAAAATACAATTTTAATAATAGAATTTCAGGCACTCAACCAGCTGTGGGAGATATTTTGGACCTGACCATCCTGGTTTTACTCAAACCATACTATATAAGTTAAAGCTTGTTTTTTCTATTCTAAAGATACTCTTGCCACTGAACATCTCATTCTGAATAACACTTCAACACATAGCTGACTATTTAAAAAGTTGAGGGGCTGAAAACCTTCAACACCTTTTCATTACTAAGACTATTCTTATCCCTTCTCCCCATGGACCTAATGTTTTAAAAATTACCAAATTGCTATAGCCATAAGTTCATTTTAATAATTCCCAATCTCAGTGAACATATATGATTGTTTATCCTATCTTTTTCTTTCTGGTAACAACACTTCCAAGTTGACTTTGGAAATATTGCTTCTCTTCCCTCTTTTTAACTATTTGATGTGGGAGATTGTATTAGGGTTCGAGAAAAAAAAAAACAACCATATATAAATAGATGTTGAGATTTTATATATATATGTATGTGTGTGTATATGTATACATATGTGTATATATATACATATGTGTGTGTATATATATATATATATATATATATATATATAGAGAGAGAGAGAGAGAGAGAGAGAGATTGATTATAAGGAATTGATTGATATGATAGTGGACCCTGGCAAGTCCAAAATCTGCAAAATAGCTAGCTGGCAGACTAGAGACCTGGAGACCTATGGAAGAACTGCAGTTTGAGATGAAAGACTATCTGCTGACAGAATTCCCTCTGTCTCAGGGGAGGGCTTTCTTAAGAACTTCAACTGATTGGATGAGGCCCACCCACATTAGGGAAGGCAACTATTTCACTCAGAGTCTACTGATTTAAATGTTAATACCATCAAAAAATACCTTCACAGAAACATCCAGAATAATGCCAAATATTTGGATACTGTGGCCTAGCTAAGTTGATACATAAAATTAACCATCACAGTGGCATTGACACCAATCCCTGGGCCTATGTGTATATGTAGGTGGGAGGAGGAAGGAAGGGACCAGGAACACCATTTGGTTAAGGCAGCCAGCACATCACATTCAGTTGGAGTAAACCTTGCAATCTTCACTAGCAACAGTAGGGCACAAACTCTTTCTTCTCCACTGGATTTAATATGGGAATATGTGAAGTGTAGAACTGACGTGGTGGTAAAGAGCACTTGTGGACCTGCCAGAACTGAAAGCAGAGTCAACTCACACTGAGAGGAAACCATGCTGAGAGGCAGAGCCTGCTAGTGTCACCTGAAATCAAACCAGTTACCCAACTCAATACATTATCAATTTTTGCTTAAGCCAGATTCTTAGAACTAAAAGAATTCTAACTGATAGATCATCAGAGCTTTTGATCAGCATAAGAAATTCTCTGTTACCAAAATTAGTTGTTAAAAGGTACCTATTACAGTTTCAGCCTCAAGTAAGGATAACTGATGATCTACATAGGCTGGTAGAGATGGGGGAAGATCTAGGCACATTATTTCTACCAAGGAGTTTTTCTATCACTAGAGGGCGACAGATACCACATCAGCCTGGTGAGGAAGAAAATGGAATTTGGTTTCTATTAATAGAAATCTGTTTTGGTTCTTGGGAAAGGGGAAAGAGAGGAGAGAGAGCCGTGATTTAGATGGATAATCTGTGAACCTGATTACATAGATGTTTTCATTTCCCTAAGAACATATTATTTCTTACAGGGTTAAAAAAAATGATGTCTGCAAAGCACTTAGCACACCCAACAAATACCAGCCTCTGCTTTGGCATTGTTATTCTAAATGAGGTGCTTTCACAGGACAAGTTGCTAATTTGGGGTCATAGTTCAGATGGAAAGAAAGACAAGCAGCTTACTGCTCCTTTCCTCAATCACTTCCTATATGAATATGTCCCTGAGCCCGAAGGTACTGCCCAAGGAAAAGTGCTTGGAGCCTGGCTGACGGGGGCCACAGAGGTTGGCCACTGACATGTGAAGCAAGTTACTCAATATCCCAATTTCTCCCACTGTGAAAACTGGTATACTAACTTACTTCTTGAGCAAGAACCTGGAGCAGGAAATGGACCGGAGAAGCTAGGATGCAGAGAAAATTCTGGCCAGCAAGTGTTTGGAAAAAATCGATCTTCTATAGATCCTCGTTTCATAATCCACTTGGGCACTTCTCCCCTGATTGCCCTGAAGCACAGATATTCTGTGAATCCACACATGAGAAGTGCGGCCCGCCCTGAGGTGTTAAGAACTGACACATGAAAAGATAGGGACCACTTTTCAAGAAGTGTTGATCAGGAGCAGATGAGATTGAAAACTTGGCTTAAGGCAATGTTTCTTAAACCTCAGTCCACCTTTTGCCATTTCTATGGCCCAATTATACTTTCATTTAACTGATATATATTTTTAAATCAACTTACTTTGTTTCTTAAGCAATGTTATATTTAAAATAAAACATTACATTATAACCATCGATGGAAAATCAGCACTCTTTACCAAAGATAGAAGGTACTCATAAAAATAAATACACAGCTATTGAAACAAAATATTTGCCTACATACCTCTAAAAATTGCTTTCCAAACCACCAGTGGTAAGGGTATAGTATATGTACTTCTGGAAAGTTTGACTTAAGGCATAGTGGCCTTCTCTCTGTTTTAGTCTTCTTTGCTGCCCACAAAGAGATTGCTAGAGAAAAGACCAATCAACCTGGGCTACAGAACCTCCCCAGGGGACTGGCAGGGAGGTGATGTGCAAGAGCAAGAGAAGATGTCAGAGTAGTCGTCTCTCAAGCCCCATGGAATGCTGGAGGAATGAGACTGGATGGGCCCTCTACCAGGACACCAGCCTTTCCCTATTAGAATAGGCCAAGTGACAGCTTAAGGGATATGATGGATAAGGAAGAGAAAAAATGTGGAGTGAGATGTTGGAGGAGTGAGAGTAGAGGATCTGGAGGCCAGAGTATAGAGAACTTGGATAGAAAGGAGTAGATGGTTTTCTGCAGAAAAAGACTTTAGGCAACTAATACAGAATAGTTCAGTTACTTCACCAGCTGCAAGAAGCTTTGCATAGTATTTAATTTCCCTCAGACTCAATTTTCTCACCTGGTAAACATCAGCCCTTTCAGCAATAATGATTTGCCTGGGAGTTGGACTTGCATCTTGCAATTTTATTTTATCTTATTTTTACACTTTGCAAATGGTCCTCTCAAGGGCATGTGGATCACCGACACCTTTTATAGGTGACAATTTAGGTGGGCCCTGCCCGTAGCTACCAATATCATCAGTATCCTTTAACTTACCTGTACAGCTTTCCTCCTTCATTAGGTTAGAGATGCCTACAGCCAACCATCTTGGCTTCTACACACACACACACACACAGTATTTTTTAAACTTTCTGGAAAAGAACTAGAAAGGATTTATTCAATTAGGCTCTTCGTTCCTGTGATTACCTATTGTTGCTTCTGATGGGATGTGGTCAGAAGGTGAGGAAAGCCCTCTCAATCTCTTCTCTTCTCTCTCTCTCTCTCTCTCTCTCTCTCTCTCTCTCTCTCTCTGTGTGTGTGTGTGTGTGTGTGTTCATACATGACTTGGCTATTTAGACAGGCCTAACGGTTTCATGAATAACTAAATGCAAATTGCAGTGTTCAAAACCATAATGAGAAATGCCCCCCCAAAAGAATGTGGCATAGATATACGATTTTAAATTGTTTTAAATTTCTAAGCACCCCCTTCTCCCATATATACACACACTGCCTTCTAGGAAGGATGGTTCTCTAGAAGTCTCTTGTGTCACAAGTGGCTATGAGCCTGTTAGTTTGGAGAGGCTGGAAGTGAACAAAATGACCTCGCACAAGAAAGGAGTGGAAGATTTCGAGTGGAGGTGTGGCAAGGCAGGAACCAGGGAAATGATGTCAGTGTGGGTAGGATCAGGTGGAATGATGAGATTTTTTCCCAAAGAAATGCTCTGCGTCGTACTTTGTTTGAAGGGTCCTCTCTCTGTGACAGTTACAATATGCTTGGTTGCACTGGATTTCTTGTGAAAGAGTGAAGGGGTCCAATAGAAGCATGTTGTGAGGACAGCAGACCCCAGAGTTTTATGTACACTTAGAACACGACCTGTCAGGTCCAGGAAAGCCTGGCTCACAGAACATGGGCTAGATCTGCCTTTTGAACTTCTAGTATGTTGAATAAAGCCAAACAAAAAATTCAGCACAAATAATAAAATGAGTTGACAAAAACTATGGAATGTCTTAAGTGTTTCCATTTAGCAAACGATGCGTTTAATACTTAAAACTTCAATGTAGAATGTCATGTGAGACTCATGTTGAGCATCTATATTTGAGGCCCCTCAGGAATGTAAGGCTGAGGCCGTTTTGACAGACGCACTCCTGAAAGCCTCTGACCTACAGTCACAAAACACTTCCCACTCTAAACCAGACTACTCCACACAGCCCTAGTTGCTTAACACCACCCTTGCTTGAATCCTCCCAGCATTGGCTGCCACAACCTCCCAAGGTGGTTCATTCCATTTCAGAACACTTCCCAATGGTTAGATGTCCTCCCTGATCTCATAACTTCCAGGAGTTTAACAAATCTTTGCTTAACACCCACAATGAAAAGACACTACTTAGAAACAGACCTGAAAGAGCCTTGTGAAAGACAGATGATAGTAACTCTCCTCTCAGCCCCAGGTTGGAAGAGGTGTTTTTGCCAAGTGAAACCTCCTCACAAGCCCTTCACAAGCCTACATCTTAAGAGTTTTTTTTTATCCAGCAACAAAGAAAATGAGTCAGCCCTACTCCCTGATCATGGTAAGCTAGGGGGAACTGAGACTTTTATAGCAGTCTCCCTACTGAGGAAAATATGAAGCAGTCATTCCCCACCCCTCTTTAACTCTGAAATTCCTTTGGAATTTCCAAGTTGTCCAAGGAGTTTATCAAAATTCCTTAAAAATTGTCTTCAAATTTATTTTTAGTTAAACCATGAAAATATGTTGGGACAAATCACTTAAAAGAAATACTATCTAATGCTTATATAATGCTGGGGAAATCTGTGTGTTCTTTGCATACCTGTTAACTCATCTAAGCCTCTTAACTACCTCATGAAGTAGGTCTTGTTACCATCTCATTTTACAGATAAGAAACATGTAGTGACTTGCCCAAAATCACATGTTTACTAGGTGGCAGAGGTTAATTTCTGAAGTCCGTGTTGAATCCACTTCCTCTTTTAAAAAGTTGCATCAATGGCCTAATGATAAGGTTAGGTTGTAAGCTCTCTAAGGAAGTACTCAACCCAATTGTTTTGTTATTCTGTTGAACACGTTTCCTCTTGACTAATATCATGCTGTTTATCATTATATATTTTTTTAATGTCAGGCTTTATTTATTAAGATTGTAATTTTGTGAACTAAGGGAATTCTTTATGGCACTGAGTAATTCTATCAGTAATTCTATTCATTCTGCTGTTTGTATTCATTCTCTCTTCTAAGAATCTTGTCCATGCAAATTGGAATGAAATAAAAACTGCAATAATTAAAATTGTGTAGCCAAACTCCATACTCTAACTCCGTTCTTTCTAAACCTTAGTATGGAGATAAATCACTGGGTGATATTATTAAAATTCACATTCTGATTCAGAAGGTCTGAAGAGGAACATGAGATTCTGTATCTCTCTCCAGCTCCCACGCGATGTCAGTGGCACCATCTGACAAGGGTCTAGCCAGCTCACGGAAATCATCCGTCAGTCCAGTTTGATCTACTATGGATTAAAACAGGCTGAATCTACTTTTAATATTTGGTTGCTTGTATTATTATTCAAGTATCTCTTCTGTGGTATTGGTGAGAAATGTAGAAAAATCAACAAACTAAATAATGTCATAATAAATGTATTTTTACTCAGTTTCCATACCACTTAGGCCAAATTTTCACTTAGCAGAAACAAGTCTGCCTTGACTAAATAAATAAATTATTTCTATCAAGAAAAAAAAAACAAACTTAGTTCATTTTCAAACACACTGAGCTTTTATTTGTGTGAACGGAAAGAAAACTGGCTAGATGCCTGCTGGTTCCCTCGACCAATCAGAATAATGTGACCATAAATGTCCATGAATTTCCCCCACAGTGAATCTCTGCCTTCTTTATTTCTGTCATGGGGACATGTATCTTACAGTTCTGTGCCACATACTCTGCCTTTTATGTCTTACTTTCCTCTTCTCAAAAAAAAAAAAAAAATGCTTGATGGAATCTCTCTTCTAAAACTCTATTGTCTTTTGTGTTAAAAGCCAATAAATTAGTACATATGCAGCTTTTGATTACTTTTTAATAATAATATCTAACAGATTGGGAGCACTTCTAATTAGCCAGCTACTATTCTAAGGGCTTTATAAATAGGATTTCACTTAATGCTCATAGAAATCCTGTAAGGCAGGTCTTCTTATACCCATTATGTAGGTGCAATAACTGAAGCACTATTTTTAATTTCTTCCCATTTTCTACTTACCACCTCAAACACTTAATGTGTCTAAAACTGAGCTCTTTAATTTTCATTCAGACCAGAATGGTGAAGAAGTTGGAAGCAGTTAACAAAATGAAAAATAAAATAAAATTTCAAGTGGAAAGAAGTCCACTTTAGTCTTTGGGCCCATCTGGCCATCCGAACCCACAGACTTTTAACTACACTTTGCTTCTTCTGTGTCTGTCAATCACATTAATTAGATTGGAAGCTCCTTAAAAGTAAGAAGTATATTTTCTACCATTCCAGATTTCCAGAGTCTGCTCCAAAGTCTTACAGGAACTTTCTACATGCATGTATAAGGAGGTGTGCGATGAGGACCAAGCCTCTGGAAATGGCCTTTGCTTGTTCTGTATAGACTTTCCTGGCATTTGGTGGTGGAGTCAGAACCAGATGGCTAGCAGATTACAAGGTCAAGCGCCCTTAACTTTTTCTGATTGAATGCGATTTGAATTTTGACCTGATTTTTGATAGAAATATCAAAACAATTACATTCATCCTGTCCTTCCCCATGTCTCAAGGTTTGCAGACGTGTTAAGAACAACAATAGCCATGTCATCATCAATAATAGAAAGGCAGGGGGCGGGGCGAGGGGGAGAGGAAGAGAGTAGCCTCAGCTTGGGACCATCATGTTCTCTTTCTTACTCTTTTTCGGGTTATTGCCATCTACGTTAACCAGAGTTTAATATCATCCCAAGATGAATAGCCTATATTTTAAGAGTTACTAACAATAATTTGGCCAGACTCTCATCCCTCCTAAAAGCTGGCATCTTCTCCTGAATATCTCTCTTTGAAGTCAGCAAGAATCTGGTCTGTGATGAATCACAAGGCCTGGCTTCCTCAGGAACAAGGGCTGCCAAAGCACCCTGCTACAGAGCCCAGAAACTCTCTGGCCTGTTCATTTTTTCTTTCCTTTATTTCAGCTCTCACCTTCCTCCCTCTGCCACACACACACACACACACACACACACACCTATGTAGCCCATTAGAACCAGCTAAATAACAGTGGACCCTGGAACATGGCCCAGTGGATCAGTGGACCATGAAACATAAAACAACATGGTATTGATTTTTTTCACCAATACTCTTTTTTGGATTCACATTTATTCTTTATGTTCTGTGGCCTCTGGTCACCTTATTTTTCCTCCAATAAACAGAGAAGACAGAGGGACAACTTATTTAGTGTGGGTCTAGATCAGATAGGGAAAGAACCGTATGCACACATCTCCAGGGGCCTGCATCCTCTCAGGACTGAAATTTCTGTTTTTAGGAGCCACGTTTTTCTGCACTTACTGTTTTTGAAGGCTCACTTGTATTA
This sequence comes from Eidolon dupreanum, assembly GCA_028627145.1. Taxonomy (NCBI): domain Eukaryota; kingdom Metazoa; phylum Chordata; class Mammalia; order Chiroptera; family Pteropodidae; genus Eidolon; species Eidolon dupreanum. The sequence continues at coordinate 25,340,340 of CM053506.1, forward strand.
CAGTGTCTTTCTCCACTGTTATCTTATGGAAGATGGTAGGATTCTGGGTGTATACCGTGGAGTGGCCAAGTAAAAACAGATTTGACTTATTAAATAGGATAAGGGAAAAGAGGAACATTCTAGGTTACCCTGAAAACCAACCACAGTTTGACTTTCACTTGGTTTATAACTCTAAAGGTAAATAGTTTATGCAGATAACTTTTTCACATTCAACTCTGTATCCAAATAGCTCATATTGCTACATACGAATTTTATATCCCTCGGTGAGGAAGCAACAAGCCACTCTGTCCTGGCCCAGGAGTGAAACTGAAGACTGATTCACTTCTGGGCTTTACTTCCAAAAATATTTATTAAATATTTGGCAAGTCACTATCTTTGCAGTGACAGGAGAAAAGGAAGATTTAGGATACAGAGATGAACAGGATATGGGTCCTGTGCCCTAGAAGAACACAGGCAGGCCAGTAGAATCTATGGGCTAATAGTATTGACTCTGAACTCAAAATCAAATTCTGGTACCATCCACAATAGTTATATAGGCATGAAGCAGTTACTTAGTTTTTCTGAGCTTTTAATTTTCTGATCTGTATAAAGAAGATGATACAGAATATACTTTAAATGCTTATTATGAGGGTATAGGTAATTCATGAAAAGGATACTGCACGGTATTTGACACATTATAATTTCTTGATGACTATTAGTTCCTATGACTATTACGATTAATATAGGAGAGAACGAAATTGCTGAGAGAGCCAAGAGAACCTCTTCCAGCTTCAGATATTACAGAAGGCTTTATGGAGAAGCTGCCACTAGAGGTGGAACAATTTATCGTGTATTAGTGGGAGAGAAGACTCACTTTAATAAATTCTTCCTTTCAGCGTGATCCCCTGGTTTCCTTGGCAGTAGGTGAGCTGGCACTCTAATGCAAAGGAACTGAGAGAATGGCTGATGACTAGACCCAGCTCTCAGCGTGAGCCTGACCGGCTGTCATTTCTTCTTTCCCTTGTGCTTGAGTTCCAATAGAACAGAATCTTGTCTCTCTTCCACCACTTGCGGACAGATCAGAGAAGGTATGATAGAAGCTGTCTCAGTGTCCACAGAACACAGGATCGTTCAGATTGGTAGGGTTATGACAAATATGTTAACAGTTATGTTTTCTCAGCCTAGGCTATTTATGTGAAAGGGAAAGTAAGGGCTTTTTTTTTTTTTTTTTCCTTTTAAATCTTTTAAATAATCCAGTCTACAAATTAATGAATTGATTCATTAGATGCCAGAGATTCAGGGAATAGGTTTCTCCTTTGGGATCAGTAGGAATACATTTTGCTGTTTATCCAAAGGAATCTGGAGACATTGGCAACATTCCCTAAGCAGAGTTAAGCATCTGAAACAATGTAAACATCCTCTACAAACATTGGTACTGGTTAAGCCTCTAGAAGGTCTAGTAAAAGAAATCATTATTCATTTTTCAAACCTCAACTCTATCCTAATGCCTGGACATTTACATTTTGCTTTATTTAATGAATATTTTAAAGAAATTTTGTTCAATTTTTTTTTAAGATCATAGCCTTCTTAATTATAGATTTAGAAATGTAAATAAAATATCATTGTATTAATTTAAAATTACAATCAGTCTCAATACTTAGCATATATTTTTTAAATAATAAAATATAATACTACTGAATTGCTACTCATTATATTCAGAATTCTTAACACTTATGTAGTTTACAAGTCACTGAAGAGGAAGTGGATTTAGAATTGGAAAACATGACAGCCAAAAATCCCCTTGAATTACATCACTACAATGGAAGGAATATTTAAACATAATAAATTTACTCTCCATTTTGCATGAACCAACATATTGGCCTCAACATCATTAACTACTTTGTTGGAAACTAAATACTGCCCTCCCATCTTTGCTCTGGCATTGGTGATCATATTAATAATATTATTAATTTATTAATTATATATTGTCAATTACATGTCATATAATTACTATAACTAATTAATAATAATAATTTGTAATAATAATCTGCAATCAAGTCCTAATCTAGAAAGACATAAGATTCAGTGGCTGGGCCATCTGACCTCAGCCTCATGCTTGAGAGAAACCTCAGATTTTGGCAACAATTAATCAGAGAATCTAATGAAAAGGAGCCAGATAAGGCCTCTGTCACAAATATTGATTCTAAATTAAACTCATTGAATTAAAGCTGTATAGTTCGGTGGTGTAACACTATAATATTAGTACAATAGCATTAGTACTATACACTAATACTACACTAAACATTCCCCAAATCTAAGGGGACAAGACAGGCTCTTACTACCCTAACAGTTTAGTATCTTTCAGTTCGTGTCCTTGCTTTTATTCTAAAATGTTTATTGAGGACATAGTTCCATAGTGTAGCGGTTAGCATGTCTACTTTATATGCAGAAGGTCCTGGATTTGTGCTCCAGTGGAGCCACCATCCATGGTCTATGACCATGCCACCCTGAACAAGCCCAGTGTCTGATCTTGGAAGCTAAGCAAGGTCTGGCCTGGTTAGTACTTGGATGGGAGACCACCTAGGAAGACCAGGTGCTGTAGGCATAAATAATAATAAATAAATAAAATATTTATTGAGAGCCTACTATGTACCAGGCACTGTTTTATGTCCTGGAAATGCAAGATTAAAAATAAAAAATTTCTTACCTTCATGCATCTTACAATGCAGGGGAAAAACAAGCCTGGCCCCCATTTTGTAGAGTCCAGAACCCATAAATCTTGTTTTCTAACAGCTCCATTCTCTCCCTTTTCATGCTGCTTTCTCTATTCTCCTTGCCTTTCCACCTGAGATTCTTGACTTATCAGCATTCTGGGAAACTAGAAGTGACAGGAAAATTTTTTTATGTCTATAACAAGCAAAAACAAACACTGTTGATATTTTCATTTTTCTAAAACAAAAATCACAGAACTATTGTCCTTAACTGATTTTTCCTCACAGGGCTAGTATCTATCTCACTGAAGTACAGATGCTAATCTGCTGGAAGCTTCTGCTTCTGATTCACCATCTTTATTTTTATAGATTTAGCAATCTTCTTCGCAAACCTTAAATTACCCAAATGTACAAAGTTTTAGAAAATGCAGAGATAATATCATTGTTTGCTCTTGCTTGAGAGTTGTTGTTGTTGTTGTTGTTGTTGTTTTAAATTGGTGACTTAAAACACTATTTCACTATGACTTCCATTAGTAATTTAATGTGTTACTAATATGAGCACTAATTACATGCTGGACAATGCACTAAACTACTTACGCTGTCTCTTTTTAATTGTCAAAATAACCTATCTTTTTCCCCACTTTAAAGATGCAATGCTGAAAAATGAAGTAAATTGCCCAGGGCCACAATGCCAGCAAGTCTCTGACCTGTGGTTTGAAACTAGCTCAACTAATTCCAGAGACTGAGCTCTATCTAGGCCATTATAACCCTCTGCTGTTTGTCCCAGAGCATTGCCCTGCTCCTGGCAATCACTGAGGATATGATTTAAAAGAAGAGCCACATACCACATATTTTTTGACTCCAACAAAAATACAGCATTAGTCAGCTTCCCCAAATTGCTTCCTAATTAGAATGAAAGAGATTTATTTTTCCAAACAGAGTCTTAAGCACGCTATGCCAAGGTCAATGGTCAGGTGAAATTCACACAAAATATTTTTATTAGCTTGATAACCATGAAATGATCTATCTGACTCCCGGAAGAATTCATTTTGAAAAAAACCACCAACATTTAATAAATTACATACTATGGCAATTGCTTTTCTCTTATTTTCAAATTAATTGGGTAGGGCTTTAGCTTCAAACTCACTTTTAATACATAAAGCATCCTATTTAAAGCACAAACTCTTCAGACATCTGTTTAGGGGAAAATGCCAAGAACCTTTTCCTCTCTGCTGTTGGTTTCCTAAATAGAGGTCTTGTGAACTTGATTTCTTTACCAAAGATTGAAGCCAAATGAAATGTCACTTTAGTCAGGCTATATTTACAGTTCATCTCAATGCCTGCTTTAGTCCTAGTTTTTAAATTTAATGAAAATGTATAGGTCTGAAGGTATATGTTTATGTAAATATGCAAAATAAAACCCAGGTAAGTACGCATGTATATGTATCTATACGTGTTTATATTTGGCCTAAGAAAAACTAGTTTGCCAGGTACCTTTGGTTCAATTGCAAAAATGAATATAGATTTTATTCAAATGTCTGTAAATAAATGAGGACCATTTGGAGTTCATTTAGTTAAGCACTTTGTACCTGAAGGAAAAATTTTTAAAGAAGCTTTTGGGGCACAGAGAATGAGAGATAAACAAAACATTGTAGCCTAAACAGGGGCTACAGAGCTCATTACTTGTACTTGGTAAATTGATTGATGAGTCAGGAGAGGACGATACACTTTTCTTTAGAAAGGGAGAGGAAGACACAATTTCTGATAAGGAAGCGTTCTCTTTATTGTGAACTCTGTGAAAGGATTTCTTAATTTTCCCTTGTCTGTCTCTGAGACTGCCCTGTAACTCTCACTATTAAGACATTCCCCTTCCTGTGCTTCTTAAAGCTGTTCAGATGGTATGATGACCTGGAGGTCCTGGGGGTCCTCCATTAGGTCCAGGCAGAGATCTCCAGGGCCAGTCATCATGGGCTCTATCTCCAAAAATTAGCCCAATACTAAGGAATTTCTGTCTCTATATAAAGGAGGAGGGGGATGGAAGGAAAAGTCCAGGCAAAATGAAAACAGAAAAACAAAACTTAGAAGTTCAAAACTTATTTTTAGAAACACTGAAGACTTACGAAGTTAGCTTTTAAAATAAAAATCTACAAACTCCATATGAGTGCAATCTGCTTTAGTATTCTGCAATGGCTCTTTTCAGTAGTTCAACACACATGCACAGTCTCTCTCTCTCTCTCTCTCTCTCTCTCTCTCTCTCTCTCTCTCTCTCTTTTTTCATATCTGCTATCTAAAACACCTAGAATGTTACAAAACTGCCTTTAGGAATTTCAATTCAAATAGATATTGAGGAAACAAATATAAATCAAAAGATAAATAGGGAGACTCATTTGACGGCACATATACTAAAACAGAAATAATGCAGAGAATATTAAAGCTAAAATTATACCATTGTATGAGATTTATAATGGACATTTTAAGAAAAAGGAGGGGGTAAAGATATTCATACACTTGTCAGTTTTCAATATTTTCCATGAAATGGTACAATATGAAGTCTAAGTTGACTGTGAATATTTAAAGGTGTGTATTGTAATCTGTAGAGCAATAATAGTGACATCAGTCACTACTAAAAATAGCAGTAGCCAATCTCTTATTTTCCAGCAGCTTGAAGACCAGCCAATAGCTGAATTTAAACTCCTTTCTTCCTAATTTTCAGCAACACACAACTTTGCTTTATTTCATTAGAAATAGATCATTAGTAAGTGATTCTATCAGGCAGGAGCTTTCTAGTTTTCCATTAACTATGAGTCTGGCTTAAACTGTTGGGAGAGCTACAGATCTGTTTGTCAGCTCACCACATTGAGTGCCACCCTCTAAACGCCCATCTTTGGCTGTTTTCTAGGGAAAAATGATGAATTAAGAGTAAGAAGAGAGAGATTGCACACACTGCTGAAGACACTGTATGGCTCCTGTCTGTATTAAGCCCTGCTTTTACAAATGTACTGTTAGTAAAGATAACAAACAAACAAACAACTCTCCAAGTGGTTAGAATTATTGTTTTCGCTTCTGGCAAACTCATCAGAAAAAAAATCAAATCCAAATGGCCTAGAGAAGAAGAAATTAGTCAAGTAATGAGATTTGGACCTAAACTTTTAGCAGATGGGATTTAAGGAAATATGTCTCTCACTCATTCGTAGCTTATTCTATTTACTCAAACACTCAGATCCTAACTTGAATTTAAATAGACCATGTTGACAAAGATTGAAATGGAATGATGTGACTCCACCCTACTGACACCCCTACAAAATATCATGCATAGGGTTTGTGTATTTTGTGTTTCTATTTGTCCTTAGCTGTACTTATTTCATCCAGTTAACAATTTGAGGATGAAAAATATATGATCTATTATTTTACACACTTGGAGGTGAGATACCAATTTAAGCAGCTGAAGTTTTAAACTTTAGGAAAAGTGAGTGTAAGAAAAACACCTGCCTTCTCCAGCTTAGGTGTTCTGGAAAATCTTTTCTTGCCCAAATCTATAACTGTTTGGGAAGTGCCTGAAAATTAGACTATTACTCAGGAAGATGTCTTTTTTTTTTTTTTTTTTTTTTTTTTTTTAGGATATTTGTGCCTTCGAAGGGTAAGGGCAAGGGAAGATAAAGTTTGTCTTTACATTTTGTTATCTTCTGGTGTTGGAATGTTTATGTCAGACGCAAACTCAGACATATCTCTTTGTCAGATTTTGGATTCATCAATACCAAATGGGGAAACCTGTGCAGAGGTCTGATTTCTGGAGTATCCAAATGCAATTTTAATGTTCTGGTATAATGCTCTTCTTCCCACATCCTAGCACTCACTGCTGGTTTGAGGTGTGCTTAGCTGGAACTAGATCTATTTATACGGTCCCAGCATTGCTAACTGAATACTCTCTCTGAAGAGCAGAGGCCTGACCTCCAAGGAAAACGTGGGGTAAAAGTAGTGATGGAAGTCAAGAGAAGCTATTCAATGTAGGAGGAAAAAAAATGTCCTAATACAATAGAGATAATAGTTCTCCAAACGCTTAGCACTGTATGATTCGTGTGATGTTTCTCCTTATTGAGAAGGATCTTCTATCCAGACAAAATAATGTAATGTTTTACTCAAAATACCAAACCCAAACAAAGTTATAACAAATAGAAACTTTTTCTTCTCAAAGTCTGGGAATCCTTCCCCCATATGCACTTTCTAAGAAGAAGGCTTTGAAAGGGGTCATTGAGGTATAGGGACCTGCAAAATCTCCATTACACATACACATTCTGTCACTAGAAAAGAGGACAGAAATTCCTAAATTAAAAGTTGCCTGAAACATTTTTAGCAGAGCCTCATTCCAGGGTAGCCGGTGAGAATTAAGTAGGAAGAGACTTTCTGTGACTCAGAAGCTGCCTTCCCTTATAAAGTCAAGGTTCTCTGGAGTGGTATTTTGACTACTTTTGGAGGAGGGATTGCCTGCATCCAGTTCTCTGAAGAAGCCAGAATTTTCTGTTCCTCTGTACCAAAAAAAGTACTCCATCGACAAATATGTGTGCAAAGTACAGACCTTGCCTGCACTGAGGTCAGTGGTGTGCCCAGGTTGCCAGTATCCACAGCTGGTTTTTGGATAAAGTTCTCGTTGTCATGGATTCAAGAAAACAAACATGTTTTCAATTGTTCTGTTGTAAGTTTTAAACCCAAGGTGACCAAAGAAACTGTGTGTAAGGAATCACCTATATTACATACAAGAAAATTGTTGCGGAATAAGAAAGTTCATTAAATGCATAGATGTGACACACAAAAATATAATTAAATATTGTGGTTACTCAGATATTCTAGGAAAATGAGAGTTGCTAAATCTAACATCTGAGTTATACGTTTTCAAAGAGTTAAATACAAATTTACTGTACAGCATCCAAATTAAACACAAATAATTATATATGTAAAACATTATGAAGTGAATATTTTACATCTGAAGAAATGTCAGGACCACAACAGACCTTAAGGTCACAACTAGAAAATCTCAATTACTATGATATGTTACAGCAAAAAAACAATTATTATCAGAACACTACAGTTGAATTCTTGATAAATATCAGCTTGCAGTATAATGATCATACCAACAAAATCTTGAGGTACCATTCATTTAAATAACTCAAATTTATATTTATTCCAAGTAGAGTCCCAAAGTGGAAAGTAGAAGAAGAAAACCTTTGTCAACCATCTTTCTATTTTTAACTTAATGGTGATTAAAATGGGTTTAGGTATGTGAAACTTCATTGCTTCTGGACTCGCTGAAGTAATTCACAGAGATTCAGCCTGTTTTTTGTTTTGTTTTGTTTTGTTTTGTTTTGTTTTGTTTTTAATTGGCCTTGATAAGACATGGCTTATAGCAAGAAAATTATAAAACATTATGTTTTACTTTATATGTTTATCTTCCTTCTTTGAAAGTTTAAGAAACGAGGGTTCTTATGCTTATTTTTGTTTGTTTGAAGGTTGCCAGGGCATGCTTCATTCAGTAGTTTCGGTTTAGGCAATATGTATTATGATAAAATACATGTAATAATGGAGCAATGCTGAGGAACAAAATACTGAAAGTCACCAGAACTCAGTATTCCACTGCATTCTCTTGTCAGTCTTCACAACAACCTGTTGACATATGTGTGACCCCATTCTGTTTTACAGATGAGAAAACTGAGGAGTTGAGGTTCTGTGTGATTTGCCCAATGACTCAAAGTAAGTTGTTGGAAAACTGGCAGTTGAATCCAACCTGACTCCAAAGCCAACATGCTTTCTCCTACTTTATATTGCCTTCTATCATAGAGAATAAGAGTCTTGGCCTATCCCAACTATCTCATATTCCAGTTGGGTTTTAAAGAAGTGGGAACTCCTCAATATGAAATTACCCTATAGGGTTTCAATTTTGTTGAAAAAGGAAGTGAATGCTTAAAATTCCAAGTTGCAGCCTTTAGAATTCTTGAAGCATCCAAAGATATCTCACAGGGCCCTTTATATTCACTTGCTTTACTAGGGACTAAAGTATGTCTGATGCTAAAAAGAGTATTGTGTAAACTCCCAGGCCGAACTTGGCACACAACCTGCCCTCCCTCAGCGCCGTTCAAGCTATTTTGCTCATTATGGCATCTTCTTTCTCAAACCTTAGGATCTTCTAATGGAAACTTAAGTTCCCGGTGCTTCCCACATCACTCTGAACAAGAAGCATTTAAGCTTCGCCCAGACGCCTGATACGCACCTAAATTAAACATAATTCAGGTGACAACTCATAACCCCTTGATTGGCACCTTACAATTTTCAAAACACTTGAGCAGTTTATGTCTTACTATAAATTCCATAAGCTCATGGAATCCTGTGAAGTGGTTGAGCAGGTGTTATTGTCATTTTGCAAATGAGGAAACTGAGGTACAAGTCACAGACACAACCAGTCCATGATAAGGTACTAATTCCTGGGACAGAATTTCAGTCACTGTACCTGAGTCACACTTTCCTTTTGTGAAAACTATTGACCTCTTTAGCCAAGTACCTCATAGATGCCATTAGGAGAGTTTATACTTTATATTTTTAAATTTAATACTTCAATCAGAGATAAGTAGAGATAAAAAGGACATTAAAATATATAGGCCCACACACTTTATGGTTATGGGTGACAAAAACCAAGGCCAGAGAGGTTAGCGAACTGTTCAAAGCCACACAGACAATTAGTGGCAGAGCCTAAACTAGAACAAAGCCCTGTGGTCTTGTCCAATCTGCTACCCAGTAGGCTCTCTGGGGACATATGCTTGGGACCCATAATCTAATGAGAGAAGATAGTGATAATAGTGATGAACCGGCCCTCATTCTTTTACTACATTTTCGAGAGTTCTACATCAGATTATCCCCCTACCCTCTATTTCAGTGCTCTGGGTGGCTTTTGTTTAAATGCACATCTCCAGGCCCCACACCAGAGAATCTGGCTCAGGTGAGCCCCAGGAATGTACATTTTAACAAAATGTTCAAGTGATTCCAATGACTATGGTTCTCTAAGTTTAGGCTATGATTTAAGAAACTGCTCTTACTCGCTATTTTTGAAGACCAGCCTAAGGAAAAACATTAATTAACTACATTTAAGGAACAATTTACTTTTTGTAAGACTGTCCCAGAGACCAGCTATAATGGTAATCAATAATTGCTTAACGGTATATCACCCTGAATAGTGGATCATAAAACAAAGACTCCCCAGTGAGCCTGCTGTTCCTTTAGTAAGGGACTCCTTAGCTTAGTCGTCTCTGTGGAAATTTGCCCTTTAGGGAAGTGAAAAGAGAAGCATGATGGCCACCCTTGGCGACTTTGCCTAATGACCTGATCTCCCAAACTGGTCCAGCTTGCTTGTCCAAGGGCTCTGTTCTGTACTTTGGCTTTTTGCAGTTGATGTCTGTTGATAGACCTAGAGTGTTTGACCTCCTGTGGTTAGGATACTGGACATTACACTCGTTTAAGGAAAAGAAAGCAAATTTGTCATGTTGTAATAATCCTGAAATGTGCTAAAGAATGCCTAAAGCCAGAGAACTAACTTCTTTATCTTGTTCATCTTATCTGTTCTTTTCTTAAAATAAGTTAGGAAAACTTTCTGAAAATAGCAATGTCTGAGATGGTCACTGCAGCTCTTTTAAGGTTTAAGGGAAAGAAGTTGTTTAACTGCATTCCTGAGTTCCTGCTCTATGTGGAGAGGCAGTGTGCCCTAAGGAAATACCAACACACCAGCTGCCTCCCAAAGTTTGTCACCTAATTGTAGGGCACATGGGAAAAAAATACAAGAGCTTATAACATGGAAATGCGATAAGGGAATTACTGGAGTGATAAGGCATTCTCCACATAGAGAAATTAACCTAAGAAGGTTTATTTGAGCAGGCTTTTGAAATAAGACAGGAATATGACTTAGCAGAATAAGAAGTGGGAAAGTACTTCAGACTTTGGAAAAGGGATGCATGAAGGCTTAGAAGCTAGACTGTATGAATTTGTGTGCTGTGGGGAAAGGGAAAGTTAGGACATTAAGAATGTATGTGAAGCTTGGAGTGAAAATTGCAAGGGGGCAACAAATGGGAGGGGTGGAAGGGAGCCTCTTTGAATGTTCTTGCTCTCCTCATAGTTGAATTCTTGGAGCTACACAGTAGGAAAGAGGCCAGTTGGTACAAACTATGTAGATACTATATGCAAAATACATAGATGCATAGTCTAGACTTACAGAGGGCCTGTTAAAAAACTCAGAAATTAGAAATGAAATGGCAGAGTAAGAAAGAAACTTTTAGTCTAGCTAGAGGTAATTAGAGACTGTTGCATTGTAATAAAGTATGGACATGCAGAAGAGATCTTTAAGAAAACCAGTAAAAATGTATAGCTAAATGTATATTGTATGTCTCTTTATAAGCTGATATACATAAGACTATCAGTCTGATTACTCCAGAACCTACCTTTGTTGTGAACTACTTAATCTTACCCACTTACTTTCTTTATCAGCCTTTGATGAGAATGACACTTGGCTGCAGACAAAAGTGAAATCCACCTTCAAAGGACAGAGATTTGGCAACATTATAGTGATTTAAAAGAATTTGCTATCGGTTTGGTTTATAGGTCCGGAAGTTCTGAGCAATGATGGGCATTGTTAAAGTAGTTTAACTTCTAGGAGGCATCTAAGAAAGGGGCAAAAATTGCTTACATGTATAAACTCAAGTGAATGTTAAAAATTCTTGTTAGATTCCAATCATACCTCTCCTTGTAAGAGGGAGGATAAGAAACTATTCCATGCATCTTATTACCTACATGATAAGTACGATGCCTGGGGACATGCCAGGCACTAAACATAAATTCTGTTCCCCATGACTCTTTGGAATTAAATTCAGATCACCTAAATCATTATGGAGCACTTGCTTTAAATTCTATTTTCAAAAATAGCCTAGAGGATTGACCACCTGATATTTCCCCAGATTCCCTTATGATATTGATCGATCCCACTTGCTGGTTGGATGGTCATTTTTTTCTCATTTTAGATACTGAAATTATGACACTTTTATGTTTCCATATTCAAGATATCCACCATCTGTGATATTATCATCAAAGACACTGACATAAGAGTTTTTGTTACTACTTCCTTCATAAATGAAAGTTACAGAATCACATCTCAGAAGCTGATAACTAAGCAAGCAGGAAGATGCCTATCTGAAATATTCCTAATTGTGACTGCCTTTTCACTGAATTTGTTGCCTTTTTAGCCCCTATTCTATTACATCATGTTAAGCATTTTAAAATCTAACCCTTGGTTGCACTTGATAATTCTCCCCTTGTTTTGAAATGAATGATCTATTGAAATGCTGCACGGCAGAGTTGCCATTGAATTGGTATTTATCATCATCTATACATCAGAGTTTACAAACTGAAGGCCCACAGAAAGGATTGCTTTAGTCTCTTTAGTTTTTTTATTTTTAATGTGCTAATTGCCATCATTTAAAAATAAGAGAATTACACATAAAAATTGCCATTTCTGCCTTCTCTAAAAAAGTGGAAAATCTAGCAACTTCGAACTGGCATATCAACAATGGACATTAAAGGGTGGCTGACCTGGGTCCCTGTTCATCAGAGGTATCACTTAGCCTTTTCAGTCATTTCTGCCTCTATAGACATGTGGATTTGCAAAACTTGCCCTAGATTTTGGATGTAGATGACCAACACATGGCAAAAATGTCATGTGTAGGCTGTGCACATTTAAAGAAATTAAGAAGTAGAATGGTCAAGCAGTCCAGTAGTAGTAATCCTGCCATTTATATTTTCTGGAATACCGTCAGCAAACCTTAGCCTCAAGGCTTAGGTGACCGAGTCGGGACTGTGGAGTTCCCATACCAAGTGTCTTTCTTTTACACTGTGCTGTTCTCTGCTTGCTTGTACTAAATTCTCCTCTGCTGTGTGTAAATCAGCCAGATTGGGAAAAGCATCACACTGTTATAGCTGTATATTACATAATTATAACAGCAAAAATTGATTTTTCATTTTTTAAGGATCAGAGATAGGCAGTGACACTCATCCAAGGTACTTAGTATGGTGTCACTCATACTATATCAAAAGGTTGGAGAGCCAAAGAGTTAAAGGGTACTTAAAAGTCTCTTCAAATTTCCCACATAGTATGGGAATTCATTCTGTAATAACCCTGAAACCATCTTACTTCCAATTAATAAATACAATGGACAAGGCACTCTCTACCCTGTAAGACAATTCGTCCTATGTGTTACTGGGCTGTTAAAAACTTAAATTTAACTGAAGTTTCTAGATGAGGGTGAATGAAATCTGTTTCCTTGAAGATGTATCCCATGCTACTAGTATTTTCACAGGGAACTTGAAAGACACCCGCTCTCCTCCCTCACATCACTTCAGTGCTTTAGGCAGCCTTAGTGTCTCCCCTGGGTCCTTACTTCTGACTAAACCTTCTCATTTACTCAGAGATGTTCTTGTGTGAGGCCAGGCTTCTCGGCCTCTCACGATCCTTGCCACATTTCACCAGCCACTTCCTTGATTATGAAAATGTAACACTTTGCCAATCAATGTCTTGAGAAACCAAGACATCCAGTCTCCAACTGCAACTTAATATTAAGGCCAAACAGGTATCTGGGTTGCAGAGATGTTCTGTGGCTTGTAATTGACAATAATAAGACATTTTCTTCTTGGTGCAATGGCTTTGTTACTAGTTCAAGGCTTCCATAGTGACAAATGGGTTTCTGAATTACCTTGTATACCATAAACTCTCTTAACAGTTCATGGACCAAAACTCTTGCTGATGATTTCATCTTCAGCTTGCCTTTTCTATATCCTTTCATATAGACATATTCCTATATTGTTTTTTTTTTTTGAAGGCAGTGACTTTAATAAGCATACTTCTTTTTTTCTACTTTCCTGAGTGAGAACAGAGTTGCTTCTCAACTATGGAACGTGTAGTACATCATTCAGATATCTTTAGAAATATCCTATCTCTCTAAAAATACAGCTGGCCTAATCCTTTGCTTTAACCTCAGGTCCAAAGTCACACAGACAGAGTTTGAATCCTAAACCTACCACTATGTAATGGTGTGACCTTGGGTTAATTTCTTAAGCTCAGTTTCAGTTTCCTAATTTAACGAATGAATATATTAACAGTATAATTGAAGCCTGATACATGCTAATGGCTTAATAAATATTTGTTGTTGTTGTTAATAATGCCATGATAGTTCTGAAGTGCCCTATACTGCTTGTGTGCCATGTGATTCTCTTCACGTAGCCTTATATGTCCCAGGATCCTTTGCTCCACTGCACCATTTCTCTGGTTGATACGGCTGATACTTTGTCTTCTTTAGCTGACTCCTCAATAGTGTCCATGACTGGCCCAAAGCATTATAGATATCCTCCTTGGTATGGCTTTCTCTTCTCTGACATGCTAGGTTCCAATTCCAAAACGCTCCATGGTGGTAATATCAACAATTTTATATTTGTTCACTGATTTGTGTCTAAAAGATCCGTGGCTTGGTTTCTAGACTAAATAAGTGACTATCAGTCTCCATAGAAACCCAGCAAATCCACCCATTTACCATGTCATCCACACTCGAAATCAGAATCATCAAGTTGGAAGGAACCCCAGGACATCATGTAATTCTGCTCCTTCTGCCCAGTGATTCACAGTTTTCAGTATGGATAAGAGTCCTTGAGAATTCTATCAAAAATAGACTCCATTCTAGATAATTTATATAAAAACTCTGCCTTCAAGAAGGTGGAGTATAACTCCCCATTCTTTAAGTGTGAGTTGTATATAGTGACTGCCTTCCAAATAATGTGACATGGAAGGGGCTGAGAGAAAAGTAATTTTTCAGGAGGGAAGACTGAGAAACCCAGCCAGGTGATTTAAGGTTCACATCAGCAGTGATAATGCATCCTGATAGCATGTATGCTTGACATGAAGTGATGTGAATGGCACCTTACCTCTGGGGTCTTCATCCCTAGAATACATAACCTTAGTCTAATCATGAGGAAAACATCAGACAATTTCCAAATGAGGCCGTTGTGTAAAATACCTGACAGTACTCCTCAAAACTATCTCAGTCATTAAAAATAAGGAAAGTCTAAGAAACTGTTACAGCCAAGAGGAATCTAAGAAGACATGACAACTAAATGTAATGTGGTGTGCTGGGTGGGATCCTGCAACAAAAAAACAAAGGTACACTAGATAAAAACTAAGAAAATCTGAATGAAATAAAAACTTAAGTTAATAAAAGGTATCACTTTGTTCATTAATTATGACAAATGCACTATACTAATGTAAGATATTGTAGTAGGAGAAACTGGGTGTGGGGTATGTGGAAACTGTACAATCTTCACAAATTTTCTGTTAACCTAAATCTATTCTAAAATGAAAAGTTTATTTAAAAATTTATTCAGGGATTTTCCTCAGGGATGTTTATTTAGGAGGTGTGTTAGGGTGGGAAGAGTTTCAGGTTTCTATATTATTAATACACTCTCTTGCTGATTCCAATGCAATTAATTCACAGACCATGTCTATTTTGAATGCTCTCATTCATGGTTGCACTTCCCATGCTTGTGCTCCCATCCTAGATGCTCTGATTTAATTGATCTGGAATGTGGGCTGGGCATTGGAATTTTTAAAGCCCCTTAGGTGATTTTAGTTGCAGTCAAGTTTAAAAATCACTTTCTATATTTATGCTGTCCAATATGGTAGCCACTGGCCACAAGTGGCTACTTAAATTGAATTAAAATAAAATAAAAAAATTATTTTTTTAACCTACAATTTTTCCACATTTCAATGATCAGTATTCACATGTGGCTAGTGGCTACTGTATTGAATGGTACAGATAGTGAACAGAACATTGCAGGATGTTCTGTTGGATAGGGCTGGTCTATATCATTGGTGTGTATTTGTGGTCTTCTCCAAGAGCCTTTGATAGAAAGAGACCCTAAAGATTCTCTATGAATAATACGTAGGACAGGACACCCTTATTAGTGGTGAAGATTAGAGTAACCAACTTGTCTAGATTTGCCCAAGACTTCCTCAAGCACTGAGAGTCCCATGTCCCAGGAAAACCGTCAGTTATGGACAAACTATGACAGTCACCCTAGAGATCCAGGGCCTTTATGAAGGAGAGCTTCACAAAGGAGAATAGGTAGCTGGGAAGTTTGAATCTAGTTAGGATAGGAGGAAGGAGCTGGTGATGGGAACATTTTCTCTCACTTAAGCCAGCTTGTGTCAGTATTGTCCTGTGTGTCCAGGATTTCATGAGGCAGGGGTGCTAAACAGTGAAGTCACCTGCCTTTGCATGATGCTTTAACCTCTTGCTCCCTGCTAGCTTAGTAGAAGCTGGCACCCAGGCCACTATTCACACCTCTGTATGTGTGCGCAAACACTGTCTATGGTCCAACTCGGATATGTCTAGGTCTAAATCTCTGCTCTACCACTTACTAGCTATGAAGGCTTTTGCAAGATATTAGCTTATCTGAGCCTACGTTTTCTCAACTATGAAATGGAATAATGTTATTCCTTATGGCTGCTGTGAAGATCAAATGAGCTCATGTATGTAGAGAAAAAAGCTCATAGTACTAACTGACAAATATTAATAGATATTAATATTATTATTTATCCTCTCCTCAGGATACCCTTCACTTTTATTTAAAAACCACTCGTTAAGCATTTCCTGTGTTTCCTTCAGTTCAGTTCAAGGAACATTTACTAAATGTTCCAGTCCCTGGGAATGCAAAGATGAAATCAATTTAGTCTTTGCCCACAAACGCATTGTAGTCGAGCCTGGAGGTTAGAAGTATTAACATAGAACAGTGTAGCGAGCCCTGTGAGGGACGTGGGTACAGTGTGGTACAGGCAAACAGGAGGAGGGCCACTTGGTCCAAATGGAAGCTGGAGTTGGGCAGAGAAGGCTTACTGGGGGGCGACGACACCTAATGAGTTGAGGAGGATCAGTGGAGCATGTTGGAAGGACTGGACTGGGAGCTGAGCAGAGGGGTGAGTGGGGGAAGACTGCTCCAGGCAGCGGAACAGCATGAGCAAAGGTCCTAAGCTGTGAGTTAGTCTGATTCATTAGCGGAAAAGTGCACTGTTCTGTATTAGCCGGGCAATGTTGGAGCATACCACCTCTGAGTGAAGATACATAAGGTGGAAGAAGCAGGCAAAGGTAAGTTCTGTTAACAAAGGGACAATGGATACCTGAAGGGAGGAGGAGGGAGGAGGGGAAAAATAAAAAAATAAAATGTTAAAAACAAACAAACAAACAACAACAACAAAAACAAAGGGACAATGGATAGTGTCCCTGTCCTCCAGGAATTTAACTCAGCTTTTCAGGCTCTCTGTTCTTCATGGCTAAACCTAATTTCCCAAGTTATCTGTTAGTGACAAAGAAAGTGTTAAAAGTTGTTCTGGCTCCAAAATCTAACAGGGTGTTATTTTGTAATCCAACATGCGTTTTGTTCCTATACAAATAAAACACTAAATTAAATTAAATAAAGCACTCGAAGGTGTCCTCTTAATCTTGAAATACATTACACAGTCTAGATACTCTGAAAAGCTTAAAGGAGTGAACAAGCTTGCTCCACTTTCCTAATTGTCCTTTATGAGATCATAAACAGACAACTTTATAGTTTTCTGATTCCTAAGATAGGACTTGTACACTATTTCTTAAGCATCTATTAAATGTTAGTAATATATCTAATGTCAAGTCCACTGGTGAAAATACTTTTCTTAACCTGAGAAATTGTTATAAATACCTTGACGTACAACAGAAAATACACTTGCATGTGATGGGTTGGGCACATGTGGCATGCAGAACAATGACCCCCTCAACATGTTCACTTCCTAATCCCCAAAGTCTGTGAATATGTTAACACACACACACACACACACACACACACACACACACACACGAATTTGTAGACATGATTAAGTTAATTGTCTTAAAATAGGAAGATTATCCTGGATTATCCAGGGAGGCAGGATGGTCAGAGTCAGAAAGAGAGATATGAAGATGCTATGCCGCTAGCTTTGAACATGGAGGAGGGGACCTTGAGCCAAGGAATAAAGATAGCCTCTAGAAACTAGAAAAGGCAAGAAAAGAGATTTTCCCCCCAGAACTTCCAGAAGAAAGGCAGCGGCCTTGATTTTAGCCCAGTGAAACCTATTTTGGACTTCTGACCTCAAGAACTATAATATAAAAAATTTTGTTGTTCGAAACCAGTAAGTTTGCTGTAATTTGTTAAAGCAGCAACAGGACACTAACAGGTGTCACATTGTTCTGGTTAAGAGTTGACCTCTCTGAGAAAGAGTTGACTTCTCTGAGTTTACACACTGAGAAAGTGTCTCTCTCACATCTAGATCTAATTTCCTCTTAATGAACACTTGGTAATAATAATAATAATAATAATAGGTAATAATTCCATAGTGCTCTCCACAGGCTAGGCAGTGGTCTAGGCACTTTCCATTTATTAACTTTTTACAACTCATTACCACCTTGTGATAAGGTATGATTATTAATCTTATTTTTTTCTATTAAAAAGCTAAGGCAGAGAGATGATACAGAGTTAGTAAGTGGTAGATCTTGAATTTGAACTCTGAATCAAAATCCTTTGCTTATTGATCCAAAAGTCTTTACGTTAATACAAAGACAAGGTCTGAGGGCTAATTACCACTGCTTTTCTTCCTGTGCTGCATGTTTTTGTCTCTCACATTTAATATGAGAAGTTTCTTATCAGATTTTGAAATAAATCTGAACACTTTGAAAATAAATACCATCTACTGAGCATTAGCATATCCTCCAAATACCAGGCCTTACATCCCCTTAGAAGGCATCAAATCAAACTTGCCATAAAGAATCTTGGTTATACTCAAGTGAAGAACAGAACAGAGCCTGGGAGGTCCCTGCAGATATGGTTAGAGTGATCACTGTGCCAATGTGAACGTGATGAGTTTCTTTGCTTGAACTGTCTTAGGAGAACTCAGCCTTTAGTCTTGAGAATTTCAGAACCTGGAGAATTCCAAAAATAGGAGATGAAAAGGATGCCTTACTCTCACTGTGTCTCCTCAGACAAAAAAAAAAAAAAAAAAATTTATGAGCTAAACAAAATAAATAACGAGTTTGACCAGCCTAGAGAAAACTAATTCTACAGCCCAAATTTCCAACAGCAACAGGAAAACATTTTCCTTATCAGACATCCACATTATAGGCATGTTTACCAGTACTGACACGGCCTAATTGAAATCTACAAGGTACTGGAGATAAACAATAATCGAGAAGTGGTTAAGCAATTATTGAGCACTCGCTGCTTACTCAGCTCTGGACTGGGCCCCAAAGAGGTTTTAAATTGTCCCAGATTTCAAGGAATTTACAATAAATCAGCACTGAATAAGGTTACCAAAATGGCTTATGATGTTTGTGGAACAATGTGTCTAGAGATGATTCTTGACTATGTGCTTATAGTTAAGAATTAATTTTATAGTTGTCCTGAACTGCAACCAATTCAGCAGCCACTACTGTTTTTCTAATCACTCCATAACTCCTTGGATACATGGCTGAGAGCCCCAAAAGATATCTGGCCACTCAACTGGAGATTTTTTTGTACATACACATACTCATCTAGTGCTGCTTTCTCTCACTGAAGAGACTTGGATGGGGTATGGAAGTATAAATCTCAAACCCAGACAATGAGACCATTTAATCACTTGCTCAGAAGTTTATTTTCAGCTACAGGTCCTCCCTGGTTACTGTCATATGTGAAAGAAAAGAGAGAGAGAGAGAGGGGGGGGGGGGAGAATAGGAAAAAAATTGTAAGAAAAACTAAACCTTGAATTGTCTTCTCATGTCTGTTTGTGTCACCACAGTCTGATGACTGTTAGGGCTATGAGTGTACACTACTATAATCAAGAAAGAAAATGACATAAGGTATTAAAGATAAATACCCAAACTCTTCCATTTGGTGTTTAAAGGAACATTTATTTCATAAGGTTACTAAGGACTCCACAGACACTGCTTGAGACAAAATTTGAGTAGAAAGGGATCCTACCTCTACTCGAATTGCCCTCCTCATCAGGAAAATGTGGAATTTTTACTTTACATGATCTCTGTGAAAAAGCACATTGGATTAATCTGAAATGCTCTACTTTATGTTGTATTGCATTGTCTTTATATTTGAACATTCAGACAATTGTGTTTTCTGGTTGATAAAAACTAGACAGTGTTGACAAATTTCTGAAAAACACAGAGAAATCTGTTATCATTTAGTTTTATTTGAAATTTTTAAATAATCAACAGTACAATTTCTCAAAGAGAAATATATGTGTATGCATGCATATATCATAAATCAGATCAGACATAGTAACATGAGTGAATAGCTGGCCACAGCTGTAAAATAAAGTCATTCATTCTGAGATTTTTCTCATATGTCAGCAGTCTAGAAATACTCATGGTATCCATCAAAAATATTTCTATCATGAATTTAGTTAGAGTCTTGGCTTGGGGAAAGGAAACAGACAAACGTAAAACCATAGAAGCTATCCATTGACACTTGGGAATGGGTGCTTAAGGCCAGACTTGTGTTTACTACCTATCTTTGAGAAATGTCTGGGTCGCCTGGTCCCTCTGTCACCTGTCAAATGGGTCAGCGGGGAGATGGGAGGATCAGAGAGACTTCCCTTGACTTGCTCTTTTCTCTCTCAAACTGCTTGCGTGACAGGGAGGTGCATGAACTCTCTGCTCTAAGGATGGCCCTTCATCATGCTGCTAAATTGCTCAAATTAGTAGACATATTTAATGTACCAAAAGATTAAAGTGCTTATGGTAATGCTGACTGCCAAGCTCCTCTGTGAAACACAGCCTGTCAATTCTGTCTCCACTCTAATTCCTATCCCCTAGCACTGCTCATGGACTCAATTTATGAACACAGTATTGACTACCATAAAATCGTCACTCCCTCAATCTATTTATGGACAATTAAAGCAATATCTTTATTTATTGCAAGCCACCTTTGTTGGAGAGTTCTTAAAAGGCAGCTCCTTTCTGTTCTCAGCTCATTAGAAAATGCCTTGAAATGCCAGCAGGACAGCAGGCTGGCATCTTCTGAGGAATGTGCAATCCATGCCTGCATCTGCCCCTTACATTAGCTCAGTATCTCCGGGCGTTTCAGCAGTTGTTCTGAAAGCTTGGGGTGTTTATCTCTCACAGGCAGCTGAACTGCCTCCCATTTCATGAGAAGAGCAGTGGAATGCAGTGGAAGAGACCCAGGCCTCTGGCCACCCAGATTAGAGAGTTTTGTGCTAAGGTCCCTATATGGTTGTGTGAGACCGAAGGACAGGCTCAAGTCTGTCTTTGTTCCTTGTTTGGGAAGCAAGTGGGAGGGGAGCAGGCCAAGGGGCTATATAACCCTTCAGCGTTCAGCTCCCCTGAACACCACCCAGAGCGGAGAAGCCCAGCCAGCACTGTCAGGGTAAGTGGCACTACCCAGGGATGTGACTGACAGGTTCCAGTGACTCTGATGTTACCCAGTATCATCCATCAGACGTCATCTAAAGGGAATTGGCTGGGGCCATGCACTCTGAAATTTTGAATGAATATTTTACAATTAAAATGATTGTAGAATTTAGCTCGAATGATCTAACATTAAAAAAGAAGACTTAATAAGCAGCTTGGTGTAGGGAGGGAGGGAGAGAGGAAGATGGAATGACATCTCTATATCACCTGTAAAATCTATTTATACTAAACCAACGGCCCAGAGCTCCTAGCACTTCAGGGATGCAGTCTAATTGTTTGGATTGCTATCATTTGCATAAGTTATGCATATATTCATCTTTAGGTGCTGGAAACTCCAGTATTTTGGGTTCAGATCTGGTGTGAGGATTTTTTATTAGACTATATTTCTGGTTCAGCAAAGGTGTCTGGAAGCAGACTTTAGAAGAGAACAGAGCTAGTTGCTTAGTCTTTGGTACTGGCTACTTGTGTATTTGTTTCCGGGCTCCCCTGGCTCTAACTGGTGGTGTCTTCTGTGGGGGATGTATGTCTCTTGAGAGCAACTGTGAGCTTACGCTGTAGGATGTACACCGCGGTTGCTGCGTTATTTGCAGCAGAGCGCAGCAGGAAACCAACTGAATCTCAGTGAATAAAGAGGGAGGGAGCAGGGCGAGCATCTGACAGCTGCTCATGTCTCAGCCTGCTAGATATCTGCTTTGCGTTTCTCTCAGCCTGCTGAGGCGGGCGAGACTGTGGAGCCAGCCCTGTCATGCCAGGCTGAACTCCGCTATAAATCAAGGCTTGGCAGCGGCAGCCCAAAATGGGAGTTTTCGCGCTGAGATTTTTTCCTTCCATTTTGTGACTCATGACTAAATATGGTTTGCGTTTCAAGACCGACGAGCTGGGAACTGCAACATTCTTTCCCCCCTTCCCTCCCACTAACTACTCATTTTTGGCACCAGTTGCGCTCCAGTCAGTTGGAGCAAAGCCCCTGACCAGGGTGCAGTTCCAAAAGCAGACTTTGGACTGTGTTTTACCTAATTAGGAAATGCTTTGCTCCAAACCGAGCTGCTCATGCAGGTTAGAAAAGAGCTGTAAACCACTGAGCCAATTCTTTTCCGGGGACATATAGACTTCCTCTAATAATAGATCACGTTTTTTTCTTTTTTCTTTTTTCTTTCTTTTTTTTTTTTGCCAAATAAAAGTACATTTACTGAATTTCGAGATTTTTTTTTTGCATGCTAGCTACTGCCCATTTACTTTTTCTTTAGTGTATTCGAACACCCCCCCCCACACACACCCACATACACACACACACACACACGCACACATACACCTCAACAAAAGCATTGTTAAGGATGTGCATTCATCACATCCCATTACATTTTCATAGTGTCCTATCCCAAGTATTGTATCCTGTTTCCAGCTCTTACTTTTGGTTTGAAAAGTCTGCGTCGCACATCCACAGAGAGCCTGTGATCCTGGTGCCAGCTGCCTCTGACAAGTGCCTCGGACTCTTAACACTTCCGTCTTGTCTCCCTTACATCCATTCTCACTTCTCTTCTAGCTTATTAAATGTTAGGAAGTCGAATCACATGAATGCCCTACATAATTTAGTGTCTGAAAAATGAAGGCAAGGGTGAGAAAGGAAAAGGGAAGACATTGTCAAGGCCTGAGTCCCATTCTTACAAGTGGAATTCATGTGTTGAGGATTTCCATCCTAAGCCTTCAGGCAGTGAGGAAAGAAATCAAAGACTAGCAATAAAAAGATCTGAATAATGATAATAATCATTTAATGATGTAATGATAATCATTTGAAATGAATATTTATCAAGAACTCATAATGTAGACTGCACCATAAATTATTTTAAATGCTTTAAAAAAAAATCTAATCCCCATGAGAATGCTATGTGGTATGTACTGATATTGTTGCTGTTTTATAGATAAGGAAACTGTGATTTAGCGATGCCAAATAATTCAATTAGCCACACAGCTTCTAGGTGGTGCAACCTGGACCGCAACACAGGCAGCATGACTCCAGAGCCAAGCTCCAATCATTGTGCTCTGGAATCTCAGTTGTCCTAACTTTATCAGTTTTGGAAATGTGAACAAGTCACTTCAGCTCGTTGACTCTTGATTTCCTTGTTTGCCAGTCGAAGATAATAGTACAAGCTCTGGATTTTAAAATGGAGATTCATGTTTTTTTGCAAAGGGTCATGTGACATGAGGCCCTGCTGTGGAAGTTCTAGGCCTTTCGAAAGATGCAGCATTGGTTTCATGGGAATGGTCTGGCAGAACTCCAGTTTTAATAGCTTTGTTTTCTTTTCTTGCTTCCCAGAATTTTTCTTAAAAGAGTTGCCTTTAATATCTAGGTCTGTGTGTGCAATGAGTTCCCCAACTTAGAAGAATCTTACTTAACTTGAAATTCTAAGATCTCAAAGTCAGGCAGAGAACTCTGGGTGTCCCTCTCTTTACAGGATATTTCTATCTAACTGCTCTTGGAAAAATGGAAGGGAAGCTGGATTGAAAGCCAGTGGGTAGCCAAGAAGACCTGATTCCTGGTTCAACTCTGCCTCTAATGCCCTGTGTGCATACACTTGAGCACATCACTTCTTTTGTGTTTTCTCATTTGTAAAAATAAGGCCATTGGACAAAAATGTTCTGTAATAGGCATTAAATTTCCCAAATGTGTAAGTTGTTACTTTTGCTCCAGCCTTTCAAATTTTGTCAGGATCCAAGCTTAAGAGTGGGATATTTAAAATACTGTTTTATTACTAAAAGAATACATGCTCAATTAAAAAAAAAAATTGAAAACCTTGGGGAAGATAGTTAAAAACACCTACAAACCCCAGCACTATCCTATCTGTGCTCTACAGTTATTCATTCATTTGCTTATATACATTTAAGCAAATAATCTTTAAAGCGCTTATGGGCACATGTGATGTGCCAGCCACTGTGCTAGAGGCCGGTTGTATGAACATGGAAATCAGAGTTTGGCTTATAAAAATCTTGCAGTCTAATTAAAGTACTTTGAGATAAATGCCATGTTAGATAAGGGTCAGCTGAGAGTGCTCCAGGAGTACAGAGGAGGGACTCCAAACCCATCCTGGAAGGTGGGAGTGGTCAGGTAAGTGTCACAGTGCTGGATCACAGCTGGGGTGGCTTCCTCCCTCTTCCTGCAGGACTGTGTGAAGTAGCTCCAGCCACTATGTGTGAAGAGGAAGACAGCACTGCCCTGGTGTGTGACAATGGCTCTGGGCTTTGTAAGGCTGGCTTTGCTGGGGATGATGCTCCCAGGGCTGTTTTCCCATCCATTGTGGGACGTCCCAGACATCAGGTGAGCAAAGTTCTGGAAAATAATTTTGGAGAAATGTTTAGAAAAGTGAGAAATGGGGCTATAGATTGGGTCCTTCTATGTCTGTATCCATGGGTATCCACAGATTGTCTATAGCTCTCTGCCCAGAAATTATGTAACCTTGCTAAAAATGTACCTCTGATGATTAATGTCAAGCAATAAGTGTCAGTTTCACACACATCATAGATTATCTAGTGAGTATCTATCAGATATGTCTGCCCTTTTTTCATGAGTTCCTTTGGTCTACATATAATCCTTATCATCATCATCATCTTCATCATCATCATCATTATTATTATCATCATCAGAAACACTTATGAGTTACCTGATGTATATCATACTTACTCTTTGGAGAGAAACTAAACTAAAAACCCAGGTCATTCATTCTCAAAGAGCTTGATATTAGATAAAAGTAAGCATTGTTACCAAATGTAATTTTACATACTGCTAGCTGTCAATGACATTATATCTGGACAGCCAGATGATAATTTTATATACCAGTATGCATAAACAAAATGTTGGTGGCAGCCACATGGTAAAAACTGAAAATTTCATCTCAGAAAATACAATTCATCAGAAATGTATTTTGCTCATTGAGCCTATCTGATTGATATTTATGGCTCTCAGACTGGCATATATTCACGAGAACGAATAATAGAAACTCGCCCAATGCATGAACTCCCTCTTTGTTGAACCGTATGCAGCTGGGTTATTTTGCACAAACCACTATTTACAGATCTACAGTAGCCATGACTGTTTAGACTGAAACAGTCACTCTAATGCATTTTAAAATTCCAGTAGTGAGAATTCTCTTTCTTTTTTTTAAAGTTTCATCTTAATGATTAAAAAAATATATCTGACATATTTTGATGTTCACTGGTATTGATTTATCCATCAGAAATCAAACTGAGTGGTTTTTTTGTTGATGTTATGCTTTTGCTTATAATGGTTAGAAAATAATATTCATATACTCTTAAGTAGGCAACAGCTTTAAAGGTACAGTTTAAGGGATTTATTAGAGGTAAAATGCTATTTAACTTATATGTAAAATTTTCATACATTCATTAAACAAATTATTATTGAGTGACAAATATGTGATAGGCAATTTGTTATAGCGGCAGACCAGACAAACACAGTCTCTGCCTTAACAGAGTTCATCAAGGAACATAGAAGATACAACACACATGTAAAGTTGTGTTATCACAGGGTCCTCTGGAGGCTGATTTGGTCTGTTTCCAATCAACCGAGGGATGTTGCTTAAAAACATAATGACCAGTAAGACACAGCATATTGCTGTTGGTACCAAAAAAGGAACTTTTGTCTCACGATAATTTAACCTTTTGTAATTGGACTGTGATCAATTCATAAGTTCTGGGAGACACTGATTTGTAATGTGTTGAATCTTTTTAGGGAGTAATGGTGGGAATGGGACAAAAAGACAGCTATGTGGGTGATGAAGCACAAAGCAAAAGAGGCATCCTGACCTTGAAGTACCCAATAGAACACGGCATCATCACCAACTGGGATGACATGGAAAAGGTACTGGGAGTTTCGCTGCAGGTTGAGCCCTCAGGCTGCGTAATTCCCTTGGCCCTGATTCAAAACATTGTACTACTGCTGGGGAAAATAACTGGCTCTCCTGAAGGTCAAACACGTGCCCATGAATGAACGGTCCAGAGTTTGCCAATGGAAGCAGGCTTCTGCCAGCCAGGAGAGCAAAGACAGGGATGAAGGGGATGGAGGCAGGAGATGGGGAGACCTGTCCTCTTCTTAACATACACTGCAGAGAAAAACTTCCTTAAAAATTTCCTTACAAATAGCAACTAGTTTTAAGGTTGGCTTTATTTGTACATTCATGTTTTCATTTGTCCTTTTACTTATCTAAATTAAATCATTTTCCCATGAATATTAACTAAAGTGAAAGTAGCAGATCAAGAAAACAGTTACAGAATAATAACATTTACTCTGGGCCAGGCACTGGGCTAAAGAGTAACTCCAGGGTTACCTTACTTAATTCTCACAAAGACATAATAATTATTTTCACATTACTCATGATGAGACTGGGGCTTAGGATGGTTAAAATATCACCTAAGCTCACACAACCAAGAACTGGTTGAGCTGGAATGTGAACTCAGATTTGGCTTCAGAGCTTGTGCCCTTAATCACTATACATCCTACCTCACAGACCCGCATTTGGATTTTTGTTCATTCCTTTATTAGATGTGAATCCTGGGGTAAGTTACGCACAGTCTTGGAGCTTCAGTCTCAGCGTTGGTTAAAATGTGAGCACTTCATGAGTGCTTGTCAGACTGTATTTGGTCCTGGTTTCGTTTAGCTCATTCTGGTTCTTTCCGGGGGTCTGCAGTGCCCCCATGACATCGCATCATTGCATTTCTCCTGTGTTTCCCACCCCCCACCCCCAGATCTGGCACCACTCTTTCTACAATGAGCTTCGTGTTGCCCCAGAAGAGCATCCTACTCTGCTCACCGAGGCACCCCTGAACCCCAAGGCCAACCGGGAAAAAATGACCCAGGTAAATACCCACTCCGGAATCTAGCACTTTGGGTTTGGGAAAGTCCTGTTTGAAAGGGGTGTGCAGGACAGCAGAGAGATGGCCCACTACAGCAGTCCACTCATAGACTGACTACTTCCCGGGAATTTGGGATTCCAAAGGACAGGAACATCTCGATGGTACTTATATTCTTACTGCAGGAACTATCCCCTCTGACCTCTAAGAGCAATAGGGCATTTAAAAGATTTAATTGAAAAAGCAATGTGTTTAGGCTAAAAATTCTAAGAAGTCACTTCAAAATGCAAGATAATGTACAATGGGGAATTTTGGCTCTGAAGTCAGACAGATCTAGGTTTGAAAACTGGATCTGTCACTTATTAACTATGTGACCTTATATACTCCGCTTAACTTCTTAGAGCCTTGGCTTCTTTGTCTATACCCTGGGAATAATAATAGTGTGATTATTATTCAGAGGATTGATGTGAAGTTTAATGAGGCAAAATATTACATAAGTATCATCATGCCTGGTACAATAAACATTCATCAAATAATTGTTATTATTGTCATTCTTGTGACTTGTCTGAAGTTCAAAGACCTTATAGCAGGAACCCATCCATTCTACCAGCCAGACAAGGTTTCCAATTTGGATGAGCTCTCCAATAAAAGCATATAATATCAGTTTCATACTTGCTATAGTTATGTGCTGGGCTAAGCACTTTACATGCATTGTCTCTTTAAATCTTAATAAAATCCTCCTGAGTCTGTTTATTCACCAGAATGTCTGACATCATTTGTTAGAGAGCCATAATTCCCAACTATCTATATCTATCTATATCTGTCTATATCTATATCTGTGAAGCAGGACTTATTAGTATCTTGATAATGTAAATGAAGAAATCAAGGCTCAAATACCTTGAGTGATTGCCCTAAACTCCCACAGTTAGAAGTGGCAGAGCCTGTAACTGACCCATGGTCTTTTGGCCTTGGAGAATAACAAACGTAGACGTCAGGGCCTTTTTCTCAGAGGAGCTCTTGGTGCTGATGCCAACACACTAGCATTTATTCTGTACAGGAAACTTCTGTGCATCTAGGAATTGCTCCATGTAGCACAAATGTTGTTTTGGATGGATATTATTCTTCCTGTGAATGGCGTGGAGGCAAAAAATATAGTAGCTGCCATTTGCAACAACATGATGGATCTTGAGATGATCACGCTAAGCGAAATAAGTCAGGCAGAAAAAGTTGAGAACCATGTGATTTCACTCATATGTGGGATATAAAACTGAAAGCAACAAACAATGCAAACAAACAAACAAAAAAATCATAGACACAGACAAGAGTTTAGTGGTTACCAGAGAGAAAGCGGGCAGGGAGAGAGATAAATAAAGGTAAAGGGGGTCAAATATATGTGATGGAAGGAGATTTGACTTTGGGTGGTGAGCACAGTGCAATATACAGATGATATATTATAGAACTGTACACTTGAAACCTATATAATTTTATTAACCAATGTCACCTCAATAAATTTAATTTAAAAAATTACAGATAGACAGATATAGATAGATATAGATAGTTGGGAATTATGGCTCTCTAACAAATGATGTCAGACTTTCTGATAAATAAACAGACCCAGGAGGATTTTGCAGATGGAGAAATAGAGGCCCGTGGGCATATCAGTGTGCACAACCTTCTCACAAGTGGCCTGGAAGGGCTGTGATTCTAACATTGTCCCTGGACTGCATAAGCCAGAGCATTGGCATTCATACGTGGTCCTCTGTTACCAGCAGACAGTTCTCATCTGCCAGGAATCAGGGCTCCTTCCACTGCAGCAAGAGTGGCCTCAGATTCCAGAGCTGGCCTTGACCCAGCAACTACATAAAAAAGTGGAACCGATTAAGTGGAACTTCAGGGAAACCACAGAACTTGGCTAATTACAACCACTCTGAGCTTCAGGTTTAAAAGGCCTCTTTCTTTATACCAGAGAAGTCAAAAATCTGCATTCATCAACAGGTGTGCTTTCTTGAACACACTTGGTAAGACAGGCAGTGTCACTAACTGAGCTCTTTGGATTGCTTTGCAGATTATGTTTGAGACTTTCAATGTTCCAGCCATGTATGTGGCTATTCAGGCAGTGCTGTCCCTCTACGCCTCTGGACGTACAACTGGTAGGTGCCTGCAAGGAATGGGAGCCTCCTCTGGATACACCATCAGTTATGGGTTTAACGGTTGTAAACATGTGGGTTGTGATAGACTGGGAGTTAGTTAGAATTGACAGGGCTAATCTCAGCCCTCAAAGGTCTTCTCACCTTTAAAAATGAGCCCTTGAGCTTGTATTTCTGGCAGGCTTCATCTGTCATTCCTTTCTTTCTTCTCTTTCTTTCCCCCCAAGCCCCATCTCTCCTCTCCTATCCTGTCAAATGCCTTCTTTCCTCCCTCTTAAATAAGCAGCTTAGTAATTCCCCTTCTACTAGACCAACAAGTAACCACATGCCGGCTGCTGCGGTGACTTTTATGGTACCCAATTGCCCCCAGGCATTGTGCTGGACTCTGGAGATGGTGTCACCCACAACGTGCCCATCTATGAGGGCTATGCCCTGCCCCATGCCATCATGCGTCTGGACCTGGCTGGCCGAGATCTCACTGACTACCTCATGAAGATCCTGACGGAGCGGGGCTACTCCTTCGTGACTACTGGTGAGGGCCGTAGGAGACAGAGGGAAGAGGGTGTAGGGGCGGCATGTTCTTCATAGACACATACAGGACTACAGTGACTATCCAAGGGAATGATGGCAGGGAGCTTTGCAGATGGCAAAGGAAGGCAGCCTTGCCGACTCCAACGCCCAGAGCAAACCAGGCATGGCGATTTTTGTTATGTGAAATTGCAAAAATGATTATACCATTTCCTGGAGAAGAACAGTTATAACCATCCAGTATGATGAGCTAGTCAGAGTTGTATTATTTGAACATGTTTTCATCTCCTCCAATAACAAATAGAAAAGAGACTGCTGAGACTAAAGATAGTATGGTGTGGTGATTGACAATCTTTGAAAGTGTCTAGACAGGGCTTGGGTCCCAATTCCCAGCCTCGCTAAGCCATAATCTCTTCATCTGTAAGATGGGGGTAAATGTGGGCCATTGCCACACGATTGTTGTATTAAACGAGATGATGCACATAGAACACTCAGCAAAGCATAAGCATTCAATAATTAGCTAGTATTAATATCAATCGAGCAGGCAGTGACATGAGTGTCTTTGAACCCTGTGCTGGTTCCACTTGGTCTCCGCCCACATCTCTATAGATACTAGAGATGTTGGGATGTCCACTGTGCCCTTGGCCCTACCTGCCTGCTCTCCCCTTACCAGTATAGTACTGTCCAAATGTTTATTTAGGCTTCTGGACATGCCTGAGGCTTATTCTAGACTCCAATTTGAGCCCTGAAGACATTAAAATCTCTTTTTAGTGTAGGGAGTTGAATTAATTCTGTTCCTGCCTCTGTTTCTCACAAAGAACCCCAAGACATCTCCAAAAGGTTCCCAGAGGCCCAGATAGAATTGATAGCTTAGAACTTCAGAGTGCAGGAGTCTGAAAGGCATCTGCCTGCCCACTCTTTCATGCCTTCTTCAGTATGCCCCACTGGAGCCTCCTAAACTAGGATTGCTCATGTGCCCAAGCCTGTCTTTCTCTGGAAGGCAATGAGCATGCCAAGGGCTTGAACTGGAATCTACCTGGGCCAGGCAACATGGATCTCTGGAGCTTTTTGAGAACTGTGAAGCCCCAAAGGGGCTGCTTCAGCATAAGAGTTTCAGGTCAACTGAAAATGCAATATAAAAGCTGTTATAAAACAATTATAACAGAGACTGAATAGTTAGTCCTCTAAAAAAACGTACAAAAAGATTTCCTGCTCTGTGTCTTTCTCTACTAGCTCATTTTATCCTGTCATGCATTATCCAGATGATAATTGCTAAAAGTCTACTATATGTGAGGCATTCTGCTAGGGCCAGAAGTGATTCTTTCATGGACCAAAAATTTACTTACCGTCATGGATTTACATTACACACTTTTTGGAAGGAGAAACTGAATTATGAGAGAAACTGAATTAGGGCAGGTGAATTTTTACCACCTGTGAAAACCCTAATGTTTGTATCTCGACAGCTGAACGTGAAATTGTCCGAGACATCAAGGAGAAACTGTGCTATGTAGCTCTGGACTTTGAAAATGAGATGGCCACTGCCGCATCCTCCTCCTCCCTTGAGAAGAGCTATGAGCTGCCGGATGGGCAGGTGATCACCATTGGGAATGAGCGTTTCCGCTGCCCAGAGACCCTGTTCCAGCCGTCCTTCATCGGTAGGCAACAGCATTCCACCCTGGGAAGGGGAGAGCACCCTATCCTCCCCTCTCTAGCCAGCCCTTGGCCACCAGCACCCTTCTGCATGTGGGGACATGCAAAGAGGTCACAAGGCTAAACACGTTTCTAAACCAGGGTAAGAGAAAGGATGTCACATCTTAAAAGTGAGAAGACTTAAGGGGACAGGAAAGAAGTTTTTGTTCTAAGAAAACACTATTTTGTTGAGATGTCTTCAATGCCCTTGGCCCTAGCTGCCTGCTCTCTGCTCACCAGTTTAGTATTGTCCAAATGTTTAGGTTACAGCCAGAAGCATTCTTGGCGTATGGTGAATGGTGAAAGAATCAAGTATTCTCTGTGCTTAGGACACAGTGGAGCCACTGGATGGACAAGAAGGGTGTGCTGAATGCTGAGTTGAGGAATGGTAGGGGAAGAGAAAAATGGAAGAGCCTATTTCTATATTAGCACTGACCTTTGGAGAAGGGTTAGCGTAGTTGTTTACAGAGTGTAGGCTCCGGGACAGGTGAGCCTAAGTTTGAGTCTTAGTTCTGCTTTCATGATCTTGGGAAAGTCACCCAACCTCCTAAGCCTCAGTGTCCTCATCTATAAAATGAAGATCATAATAGTATCTCTCTCATAGAGTGGCTGTGAGAATTACATGAGATAAGTATGGAGCACTTAGCCCAGTGCCTGGCCAAAATGAGCACTCAATATTATTAGGTATTATATTATTATTATTATATTACTATTACATCACAGCACTGCAAAAGATAAAAGGCCATCTAGAGGTTCTTCTCAAAAGACCCACATTAGAAATTAACAAAAAGTTTAGACAAAAAAGTATCATCGAGATTGACAAAAAATGAGTCTTTGTCCAAATAAGGTGAAGCACTTTTCTAATGATTCAGCACCATTTAGCTTTGAAGAGTGAGAAAATGGTAGCAGCCAGAGAGAGACTTGGGGAGTTCTGAGTGACAGCTGTAGCGTTGGCTCAGTGTGGAACCTTCCGCAGGGAGTCTGAAGGCTTTGCCTCTTATTTGGAACATAAGTTGTAGTAAATCTATTAAAAATCAGAGCTATGATGTTGTTGCTCCCCAACTCCCTGGAGATGCTACAGCAGGGCTTCCTTATTAGACTAGAGGTGGGAGGACATAGGGCAATCCAAGGACATTATGGTCTCTGAGGTGGGTGGTTTCTAGGGCATTTTGCTTACCTACCCTCAGTTCAGTGTGAGACCCAGTCTCTCACAAAGGTTGTTCGTGTCTGACCTGGGTTTTAATCACACCCGAGGACCATGGCCTGGGTCTCTTTTCTAGGGATGGAGTCTGCTGGCATCCATGAAACCACCTACAACAGCATCATGAAGTGCGATATTGACATCAGGAAGGACCTCTATGCTAACAACGTCCTCTCCGGGGGTACCACTATGTACCCCGGCATTGCTGACCGCATGCAGAAGGAGATCACGGCCCTAGCACCCAGCACCATGAAGATCAAGGTACAGTTCCGCGACACACCCTATGACTAGCTGCTGGTGTGCCAAACCTATCGCCAGGCTTGAAGGACTCTTCAGAGGCCACGTCTGGGTCACATGTGCTCACAGGTTCTAAGGATAGGCAGTGTGTACAAGTCCACAAATTCCATAATTGACAGGATATAAATTAATCTACTTCATAAGAGGAGCTGAATTATTTTGTACAATATTTAATCTATAATTATCCTGGTCTATCAGCTATTTTCAGCAGCTTCAACAGAGGTCAACAGAGCGGCTCAGGTGCCCATCTCTTTTTAAAATA
The DNA here is from genome assembly GCA_028627145.1 of Eidolon dupreanum. Taxonomy (NCBI): domain Eukaryota; kingdom Metazoa; phylum Chordata; class Mammalia; order Chiroptera; family Pteropodidae; genus Eidolon; species Eidolon dupreanum. Next base: position 25,373,564 of record CM053506.1, read on the forward strand.
CACATTCTGTTCTTCTTCTTTATCACAAAAATAGTGCTTAGAATGTGTAGAACATAAAAAAATTGCAGATAAGCCAAACATATTTCTGATGAGGTTTAAACCCCATAGGTATAATAGTGCATACTCTTCTTCCACTACTACACGAGATCATAGCTCAGTGGCCAGGAATGAGAATCTATCTTCATCTCTTTCTGGCATGCCTTTTGATGTAGGTGCTCAAAAGCACAGAATGATTCCAAGAGGACTAAGCTCAGTCTCTGAGCCACCCAGGACCCCTGTATTGTGTGAGTTTTGAGTCCCAGTCAAGGAACTCTGAGATTAAATGGAGGAGGTTCTTTGGAGGCAACTTTACATGTGCCTGGTGCCTTCTCAAAGGTTATTATCGCTCTGTGAAATCAGAAGGCCATGCTGGGGCCCTCTGACCCCTGTCACAGGAAGCAGGAGAAAAGGCAGTCTAGGTACAGTTCACAAACGTTGGAACAAGGTCTCTGTTATCTGTACTCCCTTCTCTTTTTTTGGAAAGGGTATGCAGGTCACCTAAATGACTGCTAGACTGAAGCACGCTGTCTCTCTGTAGTATAGGCTCTAAAATGCTGCAGGTTGAGAGGAGAGTTTTCCAAGGACTCTCACTTCTTGGATGCCCCTGTGATCTGCTCTTACCTGCTTTTCCTCCCACACTGATCTAAGCCAATCTAAGTCAGGGGTATATTATAGAGAGAGGCTGTAGCAAGTTGGGTAGTTCCTAGTTCTCCAAACTTGGTTTCCTGAATAGAAATGAATGGGGAACTTTGGGCTCCAGTGTGGTGAGAGAAAACCTTTAAAAACCTGGGACAGTAAGATGATGATGTTAGAGGAAACCAAAACTGGATGAGGGGTCTGCAAGAACTCTCTGTACTATCTCTACAACTTTTCTGTAAATCTAAAATTATCCCCATATAGAAAGGTTACCTCTAAAACATAAGAAAATGAAACAGAAAACTAAAACAAACACATGAGGGAGATCTGGGTTTGAATATTGGGTCTGACATGTATAGAACCCATGCAAGGTAGGCCAGGTACTTAGACCTCTCTCGATCTCTGTTTCCTCATATGCGATATGGGAGCATTTATTTATTTATTTTCAATTACAATTAACATTCAGTATTATTTTATATCAGCTTCAGGTGTACAGCAGAGTGCTTGATATATATAACATTTTTATAATTTACGAAGTAATCCTCATGGGCCCCCTCTATCCAGTACCTACCTGGCACTGTACATAGTTATTACAATATTATTGATTATATTCCCTATGCTGTACTCTACATCTCCTTGACTATTTTGTAACCACCAATTTGTACTTTTTAATACCTTCCCCTTTGTCACTCATCTCCCCAATAACATGAGAGTAATTTAATACTCACTCTTAGAAGTGGCTATGAGATTTAAATGAGATAATACATGCTAGTACGAATGCTTAGCATATTGCCTGGAACATAGTAAGTGCTCGGTAAATGTAAACTATTTGCATTAAAAACAGATGTTCAACCAGAGCTTGGGGGATAAACAAAAATGAAACCCTTTCACCAAGGCATTTTAAAAACACATTGTCTTTTGGCCGAAATGTTCATCTTCATTTCTACACAAATATCCAAGTCTGAAGGGGAATTTGAAATTGCTTGACTGTGGTGATTTGGGGGCTGCTGTAGGTAGATGAGACCCCTGGCCTAATTCATTCCTCTGTGGGCCTAAATCATCTATTTATCTAAGAAATATTAGTATGCCCTTGCAAGTCAAGCCTGTGCAGTAGGTAAGGCCAGCCAGGGCAGCTGAACTGGGACCCAGCCCAGGGAAAGGGCGCCCAGCAAGGAAGCCTGAGCCCCTCAGTGTTAAATAGTGCATCTCAGTAGACTTAACTAAGTGGAAGAAACTTGTAGAGTAAGTTCTGGCACAGTCAAAACTTCTCATTGAAGACGCTGGTGGTTGTTTATATGGAAAGTATAGAAACTTACAGAAAGTATAGAGTTCTGAGGCACAGCCTATGGAAATCAGAGACATTGTCAGGACCCTTAAGTGGAAGCCACGTAGGATTTGGGGCCAACTTTCAGTTTGTCCAATAGTAGGCTGAATGCAATAGAGGTGTTAAGGACTCTTTGGGATAGACTGTGCAAAGGAAGCCAGTAAAACAAATGTGCTCACTGAGGAATCTCTAAATCCAGAAGCTATTCACACACCTTTGGGTTATGGTGAAGGTTAGGGTTAAGGTTAGACATCTGACAGCCCAGACTGTCCTTGATGTTTATGAAACCTCAGCCAGGTTCATGAAATCTGGACCACGATAGGACATCCAGGCCCTGCCCTAGTGCACTAACGGCCTTTCTTTCTCATCCTGACCAACAGATTATTGCCCCTCCAGAGCGCAAATACTCTGTCTGGATCGGCGGCTCCATCCTGGCCTCTCTGTCCACCTTCCAGCAGATGTGGATCAGCAAACAGGAGTATGATGAAGCCGGGCCATCCATTGTCCACCGCAAATGCTTCTAAAACACTTCCCTGCTCTCGGTCTCTAGCACATAACTGTGAATGTTTTGTGGAATAATGCTTTCAATTATTTTCCAAATCATTCCTAGCCAACGCTCTGACTCGTTGCCTATGTGTTTTTTAATAAATCTGAAATATATTACCTGTAACCCGTAGCCTTGGCCTCTGATCAGCACCCAGCTGTCATGCATTTCTGTTAGGTTAACTTTACCGGTTACAGAGTGGCTCCCTCTAGTGATGCAGCCAAGGACATGACACACCTAAGATGTGTATGATTTCCAGGAAAGGATAGAATCATATGCATATGGGAAGTTCCAACTAAATGCTGTCAGTAGGAATAATTTGAAAGCACACAGAAGATAAATATAAACATGAATTAAAGTATATCGATAAAATAATCTACACCAATTTCACAACTTGCTGAGTCATTATGTTACTTTGCTCTATTATAATCTCAGTACTGGTAGCCTAACGGGTAGATGTGTGTGTGTGTGCGTGTGTGCATGCATGCCCACATACATATATATACATATATCCATACATATATATGACTTTTAATATGTCTAACATATCAAACTTAATAAATATATATTAAGAGAACATATGACTTTTTAGTTTGTCAGGGGAAACAAAATTTTTAAAAAACATTAAGAAACATTGCTCTAAAATCTCACTACACATCTGGGACATTTCCTTCCCTCTTTTTGATCAATATCTGTCGCTGGGCAGGATGCCACAGATATATTCACACCAGAAGGGATGATACAGATAACAATACTTTCCAAAGACCACTGGTGTCAATCATCATGCTAAGGGTTTTATACATAACCTTACTCATTTGTTCTTCAGAATTATGTGAGGAAAATAGTATTATCATACCCATTTTACAGATGAAGAAACAGAAGTTGTTCCCTTAATACCATTATACAGAGGAGCTGCCAACTTCAACTTTTCCCTTACCCGTCTGGCCCGGGAGGTGCAGAGGTATAAAAACACCTTCCCTGCCCTTAAATGTCTTACTCAAAGTGCTTTTCAACCCAAGCTGTTTAGCATCCTTGGCTGCTTCCCAGCTCGGAGCTGCTGGTCCTCCTGAGTGGAGTCAGCAGCCACTGATTGTCCTTTGCAGCATCTCACTGCAGAGATCTTGAAGCTTAAGATTAAATGCTTTTTCAGTCCAGAATATCCAAGCTTCTCCTGGCCTTCTCTGGCCTTGCAGCTTGAGCAAATTCGGATTAGTACCATAAATAATAAGAGCGGGCATGCACTGGCTACCAGACCCTTTATCAAGCCCTTTATATCAGGATCTCATTTTATCCTACAACAGCCCTATGAAGTTTGGTATCCTTACTGTCTTTCTACAGATGGAGCAACTGAGTCTGTGAGTGGTTATGAAATATGCTCCTTGTCACACTATTGCTGAGGTGGGACTTGTTCTTGCTTCCCAACCCACACTCTTGGCCATTAGGCTAGCATTTTCTCAAAGAACATGTCAACTTCATCAAAGCCTCATTTTAAATAAGCAGGTTCCTGGGCCACATGCAAAGCCTGCTGAACTAGAACTTCTGGAGCTGAGGCTGGGAACTTAAATTTTAATCAGATTTCTCTGGTGAATCTTTTTCACATCAAAATTTGAGAACTACTATAACCACCACTACAACATGATATGATTGAGGGAAATTTTCCGGTTACAAATTTTTGCTTACCGGGCAAATTAGCTTCATACCCACTAGACTTAAACTTAAGGATCAGTGTATATACAGTTGCAACATATCACTTTCATAATTTAGGCAAAAAAGCAACAATTATTCTTGTCATCACTACTGGGCCTACGTTAAGTATGTGTACTGTTATACCTCACACTTACCCCTAGAGGGCGTAAGCTCCCTGGCAAAAGAATGAATGCTTGGCATAGTCTCAAAAGAATCCGAATTAGGCATGGCCAAAGGGAAAAAAATCAGAAAATCCAAAAACACTCATTGAATGTGTCTTAGTGAACTGTTCCTACCGTGTGAGAACCCAGCTTCAGTTCCTAGGCACCTCATCCCAGTAATAGATCAATAACTCCTCTCCTTGATTCCAAAAGATGTCCAGTGCCATGAAGAGCTGGACAAGTGGCAGAGTCTCATTGACGAGCCTCCCGTCAGTCTCCAGGAGATACAACCAGCAACATAATTGGTTTTGGCTGCCTCCTGAATCTTTTTCTCGCCCCTAACCGTAGCAAACCAGATTCTAACATCTTCCTTCTATGACCACCCACTTTCCCACAACAGATGGATGCAACCTAGTAAGATGACATGGGTTTCTAGTGACATTGATCCACACCATGCAGCCTCTGTTGTGAGCAGGCAAGTGGGAAGAAGCATTATTTATTTTTTAAAAAGTGGGTGATTCTTTGTTGTCAGTGCAGCATCATTCGTGCAGTCAAGCTGAACCTGAATCTCTTTAGTAAGATTTACAACACAGAATGGCCTGGAGAATTTCCAATTGTAGGAGGGAGGAGGCTGTCTGCCAACACAGCTCACAGTCTGACCAGAAGCCATTGCTGCGAACTAAGCTTATTCAAAAAGATATGAGCAAAAAAAGGGGGGAGGGCTGCGGGGGGATGGAATGAGACCTGGTTCTTCCACATCAGAATATCAAAACCAGATGTTTAAATAATGTTTATTCCCGGGAGAACCAAGTCAATTCAAGTACTGTTTGAAGAGCACTTACTATGAGCTAGGACAAGACTAGGTGTGAATGACATAAAGAGAACCAAGCAGGTTTCTGCCTTGGTTGAACTTACAGTCTAGTGAGTCAGATGGATATTAAATAGTAGCGAGAGTGTCTTGTAGGTATTACAAAAGTGTAATATATGGAACACCAGCTCTTACATACCCAGGGGAGGGCTCCCTAAGGGGGTAGTGCTTAAGTAGAGGCTTAAAGAGTAAGAGTTAACTAGGAAAAGGGAGGAGGAAACAATAGGGTTGTGGTTGGGGTAGAGGACGCAGGAGCAACTTGGAACGTGCTCCAGGCAAAGAGGCCCAGAGATGGGGGGGGGGGCTGTGTTGCAGATCCAGAACTGAAAAGAGAACCCCAAAGAATTTGACCACACATAGACTAAAGTGTGATTGTGACTTGCCTATGATTTTCCAAAGTATTAGCTTTCTTTCTTTTTTTCTTTTTAATACCTACCATACCTGGTCTTCCTAGGCGGTCTCCCATCCAAGTACTAACCAGGCCAGACCTTGCTTAGCTTCCAAGATAAGTGATTTTTCCAAAGTAAAGTTTAAAACATTTTCTCTGTGAAATGTCTGTTTTGAAATCAGACATCAATTATAAGCAATTAAGGAAAATTTGAGTGAGAAATTTGGTATCTCAAATTCATTTGTTATTCCAAGTGTTTCGTCTTGCAGGTTAAATTCCTCATGTCATTTTCAAAAAATATATCTGGGAAATGAACACCCAACACCAACACCTCCACTCTACTTTGTTCCTGATGGCTACAGCTATTCCAAAATATTCTTCCTGTAGTAATGGCATGCCCTTTAAAGACCAAGGGGGAATATAAATGATTATAATTTGCCTGATTGGGTCTGTAAACATACGGTATCTTCAAGAAAAACTGATGATAAAACAGACTTCCACACAGTATATTTAATGATAGTTTTTCAGAGACCTAAAGCTGAGGTGTTCTTAAGCAGATTTCCTGTCCTTGGAGAAAAACATGTGTCACTATAGACACACCCAATCAAAACATGTTCTTTTCATATGCTTCTTAAATCATGCTTTCTATTTTTTCTCCTCCACATTTAGTTTTTAAGCTTCTTTCTCTGTCCTTTCATTGGATCAATTATTCCCCCGGCTCCTCAGATCTCTCTGCATATGCTACAACCTGAAACTCCTTTAAAAATAGCCTAAAATCTTTTAACTTCAGTCTTCCTTTACAAAATGACATCATCTACTCAGGCAAAAATATATTAAGCAAGTGAATCCTATCCTACAAATTTAAGACTAGTCCCGTTCTTTAAAAAAAGTTTTGTGATTTCAGATATATGTTTCATTTTAGTCAGTCTTTTCTCTTATGAATGTGTGAAGCATTGAGTTCAATTGAAAGCAAAAGCAGTGTTTTAGAGGGCTGTTACCAGTGGCTCTTGTTTGTCGTCCTCTCTTTTGTATTTCTAATCCTACCCAGTCAAAACAGTTGACCATCTTTGATGAAATAAAATTTTGCTTCTAAACCTGGTTCTGGTGAACTTGATAAAGGCCTGGGACTGGTGTCCCACAACATTAAAAATGTGTTGACAGTGGGTTCTGGAAGTCTCAGGCATCTCCATCAACTCTGATTTTATTATTAAAATTTGACTCTAAGAGAATTCACTTCATAATGTATTGCTCTGTCTAAAACAAAATGAGATACCACTTCACACTTCCTAGGATGGCTATATATTTTTTTAAAAAGTGTTCACAAGGATGTAGAGAAATTGGAACCCTTGTACTTTGCTACTTTGCTGATGGAACTATGAAATGGTTCAGCTACTGTGGAGAAGTTTGGTGGTCCCCCAAATGTTAACACAGAATTACCATATGACCCTCCAATTCTACTCCTAGTTATATACTCAAAGTAATTGAAAAGAGATACTCAAAGAAATATATGTACACACATGTTCACAGCAGGACTATTCATAATAGCCAAAAGGTGAAAACAGGCCCAAACTCAATTATTTGATGATTAAATAAACAAATTGTGTATCTACATGCAATGGAACATTAGTGAGCCATGAAAAGGAATGAAATACTGATACATGATACAACATGGATAAACCTTCAAAATGCCATGTTAAGTAAAAGAAAGCAGA